>JANJGN010000017.1:115524708-116139708 GCA_026770705.1 Isurus oxyrinchus
GTATCAGTGTGTGTGTGTATACACAGTTGTGTGTGTGTGTGTACTCAGTTGTTTGTGTGTTTACACAGATGTTTGTGTGTGTACACAGTTGTCTGTGTATGTGTGTACACAGTTGTGTGTGTGTGTACCCAGTTGTGTGTGTGTGTACACAGTTGGGTGTGTGTGTACACAGTGTATGTGTGTATACACAGTGTTTTGTGTGTGTGTGTATGTGCTCTGTTTTGTGTGCGTGTGTGTACACAATGTGTGTGTGTGTTTATACACTGTGTGTGTGTGTGTGTACACAGTTCCGTGTGTGTGTGTACACATTTTGTGTGTGTGTGTTTATACAGTTGTGTGTGTGCGCACTCAGTTGTGTGTGTTTTTGTGTAAACAGTTGTGTGTGTGTGTGTGTGTACACAGTGGGTGTGTGTGTGTGTGCGTGTACACAGTTGTGTGTGTCTGTACACAGTTGTGTGTGTGTGTGCACAGTTGTGTGTGTGTGTGTACACCGTTGTGTGTGTGTACACAGTTGTGTGTGTGCATACACAGTTGTGTGCGTGTGTGTACACAGTTGTGTGAGTGTGTATCAGTTGTGTGTGTGTGTGTGTGTGTACACAGTGTGCGTGTGCACAGTGTGTGTGTATGCACGCAGTGTGTGTGTGTATACACAGTGTATGTGTGTATACACAGTATATATGTGTACACAAAGTGTTTGTGTGCGTTTGTGTGTACACTGTGTGTGTGTACAGTGTGCGTGTGTGTGTACACTGTTGTGTGTGTGTGCGTTCACTGTTGTGTGTGTACACAGTGTGTGTGTGTGTACACAGTGTGTGTATACACAGTGTATGTGTGTATATACAGTGTATGTGTGTATACGCAGTGTTTGTGTGTGTAGGTGCTCTGTTTTGTGTGCGTGTGTGTACACAATGTTTGTGTGTGTGTTTATACACTGTGTGTGTGTGCACAGTGTGTGTGTGTGTGTACACAGTTCCGTGTGTGTGTGTACATATTTTTGTGTGTGTGTGTGCGTATACAGTTGTGTGTGTGCGCCCACGGTTGTGCGTGTGTGAGTGTACACAGTGGTGTGTGTGTGTGTACACAGTTGTGTGTGTCTGTACACAGTTGTTTGTGTGTGTGTACAGTTGTAGGTGTGTGTAAACAGTTGTGTGTGTGTGCACACAGTTGTGTGTGCGCGTACCCAGTTGTGTGCGTGTGTGTACATTTTTGTGTGTGTGTGTGTACACAGTTGTGTGTGTGTGTACACAATTGTGTATGTGTGTGTACACAGCTGTGTGTGTGTGTACACAGTTGTGTGTGTGTACACAGTGGTGTGTGTGTGTATACACAGTTGTGTGTGTGTGTATTCAGTTGTGTGTGTACACAGTTGTGCGTCTGTACACAGTTGTGTGTGTGTGTGTGTGCACAGTTGTGTGCGTGTGTGTGTACACACAGTTGTGTGCGTGTGTGTACACAGTTGTGTGCTTGTGTACACAGTTGTTTGTGTGTGTACACAATTGTGTGTGTGTGTACACGCTGTGTGTGTGTGTGTACACAGTTGTGTGTTTTTGTACACAGTTGTGTGTGCATGTACACAGTTGTGTGTGTGTACTCAGTTGTGTGTGTGTGTACACAGTTGTGTGTGTGTGTACAGTTGTGCGTGGTAGTGTACACAGTTGTGCGTGTGTGCGTGCACAGTTGTGTGTGTGTGTGTGAACACAGTTGTTTGTGTGTGTACACAGTTGTGTGTGTGTATGTGTGTACACAGTTGTGTGTGTGTACACAGTTGTGTGTGTGTGTCTGTACACATTTGAGTGTGTGTATGTGTGTACACAGTTGTGTGTGTGAACACAGTTGTGTGTGTGTACACTGTGTGAATGTGTGTGTGTGTGTACACTGTAGTGTGTTTGTGCGTTCACTGTTGTGTGTGTACACAGTGTGTGTGTGCACAGTGTGTGTGTGTGTACGCAGTGTGTGTGTGTATACACATTGTATGTGTGTATACACAGTATATATGTGTATACAAAGTGTTTGTGTGTGTTTGTGTGTACACAGTTGCGTGTGTGTGTGTGTGAGTGTACACATTTGTGTGTGTGTGTGCACACAGTTTTGTGTGTGTGTGCGTGTGTGTGTTTGTACGCAGTTGTGTGCGTGCATGTGTGTACACTGTTGCATGTGTGTGTGTACAGAATTTTGTGTGTGTGGACACACTTGTGTGTGTGAACACATGTGTGTGTGTGTGTACACAGTTGTGTTTCTATGTGTGTACGCAGTTGTGTGTGTGTACACAGTTTTGTGCGTGTGTGCACACTGTTCTGTGTGTGATTGTAAACAGGTGTGTGTGTGTGTGTGTGTGTACACAGTTGTATGTGTGAGTGTGTGTGTACACAGCTGTGCGTGCGTGTGTGTGTGTGTACACAGATTTTGTGTGTGTACACAGTGTGAGTGTGTACACAGTTGTGTGTGTGTGGGTGTGCACAGTTGTGTCTGTGCGTACAAAGTCGTGTGTGTGTGTACACAGTTGTGTGTGTGTGTGTACACAATGTGAGTGTATGTGTGTACACTGTTTTGTGTGTGTGTACACAATTGTTTGTGCGTGTACACAGTTGTGTGTGTATGTGTGTACACAGTTGTGTGTGTGTGTACACAGTTGTGTTTGTGTGTGTGTACACAGTTGTGTGTGTATGCGTGTGTGTACACAGTTGTGCGTGTGTGTACACAGTTGTGTGTGTGTACACAGTTGTGTGTGTGTACACAATTGTGTGTGCACATACCAATTGTGTGCGTGTGTGTACACAGTTGTGTGTCTGTGTGTAAACAGTTGTGTGTGTGCATGTACACAATTGTGTATGTGTGTGTACACAGCTGTGTGTGTCTGTGCACACAGTTGTGTGTGTGTGTACACAGTTGTGTGTGTACACAGTTGTGCGTCTGTACACAGTTGTGTGTGTGCACAGTTGTGTGTGTCTGTGTACACACAGTTGTGTGCGTGTGTGTACAATGTTGTGTGTGTGTGTGTACACAGTTGTGTGTGCGTGTACACAGTTGTGTGCGTGTGTGTACACAGTTGTGTGCGTGTGTGTACACAGTTGTGTGTGTGTGTACACAGTTGTGTGTGTGTGTGTGTACACAGTTGTGTGTGTGTGTGTACACAGTGGTGTGTGTGTGTGTGTACACAGTTGTGTGTGTGTGTGTACACAGTTGTGTGTGTACACAGTTGTGCATCTGTACACAGTTGTGTGTGTGTGTGCGTAGCTGTGTGTGTGTGTGTACACACAGTTGTGTGCATGTGTGTACACAGTTTGTGTGTGTGTGTACACTGTTTTATGTGTGTGTGTACACATTTGTGTGTGTATGTGTGTGTGTGTACACAGCTGTGTGAGTGTGTGTGTACACAGTTGTGTGTGTGTGTATGTGTGTGTTTGTGTACACAGTTGTGTGTGTGTGTGTACACTCTGTGTGTGTGCTTTTAGACTATGTGTGTACACTGTGTGTTTTTGTCTAAACTGTGTGGGTGTGTGTGTGTACACTGCTGTGTGTGTGTGTCCGTACACTGTTCTGCGTGTGTGTGTGTACACAGTGCGTTGTGTGTACACTGTGTGTGTGTATACATTGCCTGTGTGTGTGTGTACACAGTGTGCGTGTGTATACAGTGCACGTGTGTTTATACACAGTGCGTGTGTGTGTATACAGTGTGTGTATACACAGTGTGTGTGCACAGATGTGTGAGTGTGTATGTGTATACACAGTTTGAGTGTGTGTGTACAGAGTGTGTGTGCGTGTGTACACAGTTTTGAGTATGTGTGTACAAAGTTGTGCGTGTGTGTACACAGTTTTGTTTGTGTGTGTGTACACAGTGTGTGTGTGAATACACAGTTGTGTGTGTGTGTGTGTGTACTCAGTTGCGTGCGTGTGTACACAGTTGTCTGTGTGTGTGTACACAGATCTTTGTATGTGTACACAGTTGTGTGTGTGTATGTGTGTACATAGTTGTGTGTGTGTACCCAGTTGTGTGTGTGTGTACACAGTTGTGTGTGTATATGTGTGTGTACACAGTTGTGTGTTTGTGTGTACACTGTGTGTGGGTACAGTGTGTTTGTGTGTACACTGTTGTGTGTGTACACAGTGTGTGTGTGTGTGTACACAGTGTGTGTCTGTGTGTGTACACAGTGTGTGTGTATACACAGTGTATGTGCGTATACACAGTGTTTGTGTGTGGGTGTATGTGCTCTGTTTTGTGTGCGTGTGTGTACACAATGTGTGTGTGTGTGTTTATACACTGTGTGTGTGTGCACAGTGTGTGTGTGTGTGCACAGTTCCGTGTGTGTGTACACATTTTTGTGTGTGTGTGTGTGCATACAGTTGTGTGTGTGCGCACACAGTTGTGTGTGTTTTTGTGTAAACAGTTGTGTGTGTGTGTACACATTGGAGTGTGTGTGTGTGTGTACACAGTTGTGTGTGTCTGTACACAGTTGTGTGTGTGTGTGCACAGTTGTGTGTGTGTCTGTGTGCACATTTGTGTATGTTTATTCACAGTTGTGTGTGTGTACACAGTTGTGCGTGAGTTTGTGTGTGTGGGTACACCGTTGTGTGTGTGTGTACACAGTTGTGTGTGTGTACACAGTTGTGCGTGTGTACACAATTGTGTGTGTATCTACACAGTTGTGTGTGTGTGTACACAGTTGTGTGTTTGTGTGTACACTGTGTGTGGTTACAGTGTGTGTGTGTGTGTACACTGTTGTGTGTGTGTGTGCGTTCACTGTTGTGTGTGTACACAGTGTGTGTGTGTGTACACAGTGTGTGTCTGTATGTGTACACAGTGTGTGTGTATACACAGTGTATGTGTGTATACACAGTGTTTGTGTGTGGGTGTATGTGCTCTGTTCTGTGTGCGTGTGTGTACACAATGTGTGTGTGTGTGTGTTTATACACTGTGTGTGTGTATGTGTGCACACTGTGTGTGTGTGTGTGTGTACACAGTTCCGTGTGTGTGTACACATTTTTGTGTGTGTGAGTGTGCATACAGCTGTGTGTGTGCGCACACAGTTGTGTGTGTTTTTGTGTAAACAGTTGTGTGTGTGTACACATTGGAGAGTGTGTGTGTGTGTGTACACAGTTGTGTGTGTCTGTACACAGTTGTGTGTGTGTGCACAGTTGTGTGTGTGTGTACACATTTGTGTGTGTACACACATGTGTGTGTGTCTACACCGTTGTGTGTGTGTGTGTGTACACTTTTGTGTATGTTTATTCACAGTTGTGTGTGTGTACACAGTTGTGTGTGTATGTGTGTACACAGTTGTGTGTGTGTGTACCCAGTTGTGTGTGTGTGTACACAGTTGGGTGTGTGTGTGTACACAGTGTATGTGTGTATACACAGTGTTTGTGTGTGTGTGTATGTGCTCTGTTTTGTGTGCGTGTGTGTACACAATGTGTGTGTGTGTTTATACACTGTGTGTGTGTGTGTGTACACAGTTCCGTGTGTGTGTGTACACATTTTGTGTGTGTGTGTTTATACAGTTGTGTGTGTGTGCACTCAGTTGTGTGTGTTTTTGTGTAAACAGTTGTGTGTGTGTGTGTGTGTGTGTACACAGTGGTGTGTGTGTGTGTGTGTGTGTGTACACAGTTGTGTGTGTCTGTACACAGTTGTGTGTGTGTGTGTGCACAGTTGTGTGTGTGTGTGTACACCATTGTGTGTGTGTACACAGTTGTGTGTGCGCGTACACAGTTGTGTGCGTGTGTGTACACAGTTGTGTGTGTGTGTACACAGTTGTGTGTGTGTGTGTACACAGTGTGTGTGTGCACAGTGTGTGTGTGTGCACGCAGTGTGTGTGTGTGTATACACAGTGTATGTGTGTATACACAGTATATATGTGTACACCAAGTGTTTGTGTGTGTTTGTGTGTACATTGTGTGTGTGTACAGTGTGCGTGTGTGTGTACACTGTTGGGTGTGTGTGTGCGTTCACTGTTGTGTGTGTACACAGTGTGTGTGTGTGTACACAGTGTGTGTGTGTACACAGTGTGTGTATACACAGTGTATGTGTGTATATACAGTGTATGTGTGTATACGCAGTGTTTGTGTGTGTGTAGGTGCTCTGTTTTGTGTGCATGTGTGTACACAATGTTTGTGTGTGTGTTTATACACTGTGTGTGTGTGCACAGTGTGTGTGTGTGTGTACACAGTTCCGTGTGTGTGTGTACATATTTTTGTGTGTGTGTGTGCGTATACAGTTGTGTGTGTGCGCCCACGGTTGTGCGTGTGTGAGTGTACACAGTGGTGTGTGTGTGTACACAGTTGTGTGTGTCTGTACACAGTTGTGTGTGTGTGTGCACAGTTGTGGGTGTGTGTACACAGTTGTGTGTGTGTGCACACAGTTGTGTGTGCGCGTACCCAGTTGTGTGCGTGTGTGTACATTTTTGTGTGTGTGTGTGTACACAGTTGTGTGTGTGTGTACATAATTGTGTATGTGTGTGTACACAGCTGTGTGTGTGTGTACACAGTTGTGTGTGTGTGTGTACACAGTGGTGTGTGTGTGTATACACAGTTGTGTGTGTGTGTGTATTCAGTTGTATGTGTACACAGTTGTGCGTCTGTACACAGTTGTGTGTGTGTGTGTGCACAGTTGAGTGCGTGTGTGCGTACACACAGTTGTGTGCGTGTGTGTACACAGTTGTGTGCGTGTGTACACAGTTGTTTGTGTGTGTACACAATTGTGTGTGTGTGTACACAGCTGTGTGTGTGTGTACACAGTTGTGTGTTTGTGTACACAGTTGTGTGTGCATGTACACAGTTGTGTGTGTGTACTCAGTTGTGTGTGTGTGTACACAGTTGTGTGTGTGTGCACAGTTGTGTGTGTGTGTGTGTGCACATTTGTGTATGTTTATTCACAGTTGTGTGTGTGTACACAGTTGTGCGTGAGTTTGTGTGTGTGGGTACACCGTTGTGTGTGTGTGTACACAGTTGTGTGTGTGTACACAGTTGTGCGTGTGTACACAATTGTGTGTGTATCTACACAGTTGTGTGTGTGTGTACACAGTTCTGTGTTTGTGTGTACACTGTGTGTGGTTACAGTGTGTGTGTAAACTGTTGTGTGTGTGTGTGCGTTCACTGTTGTGTGTGTACACAGTGTGTGTGTGTGTACACAGTGTGTGTCTGTGTGTGTACACAGTGTGTGTGTATACACAGTGTATGTGTGTATACACAGTGTTTGTGTGTGGGTGTATGTGCTCTGTTTTGTGTGCGTGTGTGTACACAATGTGTGTGTGTGTGTGTTTATACACTGTGTGTGTGTGTGTGCACACTGTGTGTGTGTGTACACAGTTCCGTGTGTGTGTACACATTTTTGTGTGTGTGTGTGTGCATACAGCTGTGTGTGTGCGCACACTGTTGTGTGTGTTTTTGTGTAAACAGTTGTGTGTGTGTACACATTGGAGAGTGTGTGTGTGTGTGTACACAGTTGTGTGTGTCTGTACACAGTTGTGTGTGTGTGCACAGTTGTGTGTGTGTGTGTGTGTACACATTTGTGTGTGTACACACATGTGTGTGTGTCTACACCGTTGTGTGTGTGTGTGTGTACACTTTTGTGTATGTTTATTCACAGTTGTGTGTGTGTACACAGTTGTGCGTGATTGTGTGTGTGTGTGTGGGTACACAGTTGTGTGTGTGTGTACACAGTTGTGCGTGTGTACACAATTGTGTGTGTATCTACACAGTTGTGTGATTGTGTGTACACAGTTGTGGGTGTGTGTACACAGTTGTGTGTTTGTGTATGTAAACAGATTTGTGCATGCGTGTGTACAAAGTTGTGTGTATGTGTGTACACACAGTTGTGTTTGTGTGTACACAGTTGTGTGTGTGTACACAGTTGTGTGTGTGTGTTCACACAGTTGTGTTTGTGTGTACACAGTTGTGTGTGTGTACACAGTTGTGTGTGTGTGTACACAGTTGTGTGTGTGTACACAGTTGTATGTGTGTGTAACATTTGTGTGTCTGTGTGTACACAATGATGTGTGTATGTGTGTGTGTGTACATAGTTTTTTTTGTGTGTGTGTGTGTACACACTTGTGTGTGTATGTGTACAGTGTTGTGTGTGTGTGTTCACACAGTTGTATGTGTGTGTGTGTACACAGTTGTGTGTTCGTGTACATAGTAGTGTGTATGTACACATTTGTGTGTGTGTTTGTGTACACAGTTGTGTGTGTGTCTACACAATTGTTTCTGTGTGTTCACAGTTGTGTGTGTGTATGTACACAGTTCTGTGGTGTGTACACAGTTGTGTGTGTGTGTACACTGTTGTGTGTGTGTGTCCGTACACTGTTTTGTGTGTGTACACAGTGAGTGTGTGTACACTGTGTGTGTATACATTGTCTGTGTGTGTACACAGTGTGTGTGTGTATACAGTGCACGTGTGTTTATACACAGTGCGTGTGTGTGTGTGTGTGTGTGTGTGTACACACTGTGTGTGTATACACAGTGTGTGTCTGCACAGTTGTGTGTGTGTGTGTGTATGTGTATACACAGTTTGTGTGTGTGTGTATACAGAGTGTGTGTGCGTGTGTACACAATTTTGTGTGTGTGTACAAAGTTGAGCGTGTGTGTACACAGTTGTGTTTGTGTGTGTACACAGTGTGTGTGTGTATACACAGCTGTGTGTGTGTGTACTCAGTTGTGTGTGTTTACACAGATGTTTGTGTGTGTACACAGTTGTGTGTGTATGTGTGTACACAGTTGTGTGTGTGTGTACCCAGTTGTGTGTGTGTGTACACAGTTGGGTGTGTGTGTGTACACAGTGTATGTGTGTATACACAGTGTTTGTGTGTGTGTGTATGTGCTCTGTTTTGTGTGCGTGTGTGTACACAATGTGTGTGTGTGTTTATACACTGTGTGTGTGTGTGTGTACACAGTTCCGTGTGTGTGTGTACACATTTTGTGTGTGTGTGTTTATACAGTTGTGTGTGTGCGCACTCAGTTGTGTGTGTTTTTGTGTAAACAGTTGTGTGTGTGTGTGTGTGTGTACACAGTGGTGTGTGTGTGTGTGTACACAGTTGTGTGTCTCTGTACACAGTTGTGTGTGTGTGTGCACAGTTGTGTGTGTGTGTACACCGTTGTGTGTGTGTGTACACAGTTGTGTGTGCGCGTACACAGTTGTGTGCGTGTGTGTACACAGTTGTGTGTGTGTGTACACAGTTGTGTGTGTGTGTGTACACAGTTGTGTGTGTGTGTGTACACAGTGGTGTGTGTGTGTGTGTACTCTGTTGTGTGTGTGTGTGTACACAGTTGTGTGTGTACACAGTTGTGCATCTGTACACAGTTGTGTGTGTGTGTGTGTTGTTGTGTGTGTGTGTACACACAGTTGTGTGCGTGTGTGTACACAGTTTGTGTGTGTGTGTACACTGTTTTATTTGTGTGTGTACACAGTTGTGTGTGTATGTGTGTACACAGCTGTGTGTGTGTGTACACAGTTGTGTGAGTGTGTGTGTACACAGTTGTGTGTGTGTGTATGTGTGTGTTTGTGTACACAGTTGTGTGTGTGTGTGTACACTCTGTGTGTGTGTTTTTAGACTATGTGTGTACACTGTGTGTTTTTGTCTAAACTGTGTGGGTGTGTGTGTGTACACTGCTGTGTGTGTGTGTCCGTACACTGTTGTGCGTGTGTGTGTGTACACAGTGCGTGTGTGTGCACTGTGTGTGTGTATACATTGTCTGTGTGTGTGTGTACACAGTGTGCGTGTGTATACAGTGCACGTGTGTTTATACACAGTGCGTGTGTGTGTACACAGTGTGTGTATACACAGTGTGTGTGCACAGATGTGTGTGTGTGTGTATGTGTATACACAGTTTGTGTGTGTGTGTACAGAGTGTGTGTGCGTGTGTACACAGTTTTGTGTAGGTGTGTACAAAGTTGTGCGTGTGTGTACACAGTTGTGTTTGTGTGTGTGTACACAGTGTGTGTGTGAATACACAGTTGTGTGTGTGTGTGTGTACTCAGTTGTGTGTTCGTGTACATAGTTGTGTGTATGTACACATTTGTGTGTGTGTTTGTGTACACAGTTGTGTGTGTGTCTACACAATTGTTTCTGTGTGTTCACAGTTGTGTGTGTGTATGTACACAGTTCTGTGGTGTGTACACAGTTGTGTGTGTGTGTACACAGATTGTGAGTGTGTGTGTACACTGTTTTGTGTGTGTGTACACAGTTGAGTGTGTATGTGTGTACACAGTTGTGTGTGTGTACACAGTTGTGTGAGTGTGTGTGTACACAGTTGTGTGTGTGTGTATGTGTGTGTTTGTGTACACAGTTGTATGTGTGTGTGTGTACACTGTGTGTGTGTTTTTAGACTGTGTGTGTACACTGTGTGTTTTTGTGTAAACTGTGTGTGTGTGTGTGTACACTGTTGTGTGTGTGTGTCCGTACACTGTTTTGTGTGTGTACACAGTGAGTGTGTGTACACTGTGTGTGTATACATTGTCTGTGTGTGTACACAGTGTGTGTGTGTATACAGTGCACGTGTGTTTATACACAGTGCGTGTGTGTGTGTGTGTGTGTGTGTACACAGTGTGTGTGTATACACAGTGTGTGTCTGCACAGTTGTGTGTGTGTGTGTGTATGTGTATACACAGTTTGTGTGTGTGTGTATACAGAGTGTGTGTGCGTGTGTACACAATTTTGTGTGTGTGTACAAAGTTGAGCGTGTGTGTACACAGTTGTGTTTGTGTGTGTACACAGTGTGTGTGTGTATACACAGCTGTGTGTGTGTGTACTCAGTTGTGTGTGTTTACACAGATGTTTGTGTGTGTACACAGTTGTGTGTGTATGTGTGTACACAGTTGTGTGTGTGTGTACCCAGTTGTGTGTGTGTGTACACAGTTGGGTGTGTGTGTGTACACAGTGTATGTGTGTATACACAGTGTTTGTGTGTGTGTGTATGTGCTCTGTTTTGTGTGCGTGTGTGTACACAATGTGTGTGTGTGTTTATACACTGTGTGTGTGTGTGTGTACACAGTTCCGTGTGTGTGTGTACACATTTTGTGTGTGTGTGTTTATACAGTTGTGTGTGTGCGCACTCAGTTGTGTGTGTTTTTGTGTAAACAGTTGTGTGTGTGTGTGTGTGTGTGTGTGTGTACACAGTGGTGTGTGTGTGTGTGTACACAGTTGTGTGTCTCTGTACACAGTTGTGTGTGTGTGTGCACAGTTGTGTGTGTGTGTACACCGTTGTGTGTGTGTGTACACAGTTGTGTGTGCGCGTACACAGTTGTGTGCGTGTGTGTACACAGTTGTGTGTGTGTGTACACAGTTGTGTGTGTGTGTGTACACAGTTGTGTGTGTGTGTGTACACAGTGGTGTGTGTGTGTGTGTACTCTGTTGTGTGTGTGTGTGTACACAGTTGTGTGTGTACACAGTTGTGCATCTGTACACAGTTGTGTGTGTGTGTGTGTTGTTGTGTGTGTGTGTACACACAGTTGTGTGCGTGTGTGTACACAGTTTGTGTGTGTGTGTACACTGTTTTATTTGTGTGTGTACACAGTTGTGTGTGTATGTGTGTACACAGCTGTGTGTGTGTGTACACAGTTGTGTGAGTGTGTGTGTACACAGTTGTGTGTGTGTGTATGTGTGTGTTTGTGTACACAGTTGTGTGTGTGTGTGTACACTCTGTGTGTGTGTTTTTAGACTATGTGTGTACACTGTGTGTTTTTGTCTAAACTGTGTGGGTGTGTGTGTGTACACTGCTGTGTGTGTGTGTCCGTACACTGTTGTGCGTGTGTGTGTGTACACAGTGCGTGTGTGTGCACTGTGTGTGTGTATACATTGTCTGTGTGTGTGTGTACACAGTGTGCGTGTGTATACAGTGCACGTGTGTTTATACACAGTGCGTGTGTGTGTACACAGTGTGTGTATACACAGTGTGTGTGCACAGATGTGTGTGTGTGTGTATGTGTATACACAGTTTGTGTGTGTGTGTACAGAGTGTGTGTGCGTGTGTACACAGTTTTGTGTAGGTGTGTACAAAGTTGTGCGTGTGTGTACACAGTTGTGTTTGTGTGTGTGTACACAGTGTGTGTGTGAATACACAGTTGTGTGTGTGTGTGTGTGTGTGTACTCAGTTGCGTGCGTGTGTACACAGTTGTCTGTGTGTGTGTACACAGATCTTTGTATGTGTACACAGTTGTGTGTGTGTATGTGTGTACATAGTTGTGTGTGTGTACCCAGTTGTGTGTGTGTGTACACAGTTGTGTGTGTATATGTGTGTGTGTACACAGTTGTGTGTTTGTGTGTACACTGTGTGTGGGTACTGTGTGTGTGTGTGTACACTGTTGTGTATGTGTGTACACAGTGGTGTGTGTGTACACAGTTGTGTGTGTGTGTGTGTACACAGTTGTGTGTGTACACAGTTGTGCATCTGTACACAGTTGTGTGTGTGTGTGCGTAGTTGTGTGTGTGTGTACACACAGTTGTGTGCGTGTGTGTACACAGTTTGTGTGTGTGTGTACACTGTTTTATTTGTGTGTGTACACAGTTGTGTGTGTATGTGTGTACACAGCTGTGTGTGTGTGTACACAGTTGTGTGAGTGTGTGTGTACACAGTTGTGTGTGTGTGTATGTGTGTGTTTGTGTACACAGTTGTGTGTGTGTGTGTACACTCTGTGTGTGTGTTTTTAGACTATGTGTGTACACTGTGTGTTTTTGTCTAAACTGTGTGGGTGTGTGTGTGTACACTGCTGTGTGTGTGTGTCCGTACACTGTTGTGCGTGTGTGTGTGTACACAGTGCGTGTGTGTGCACTGTGTGTGTGTATACATTGTCTGTGTGTGTGTGTACACAGTGTGCGTGTGTATACAGTGCACGTGTGTTTATACACAGTGCGTGTGTGTGTACACAGTGTGTGTATACACAGTGTGTGTGCACAGATGTGTGTGTGTGTGTATGTGTATACACAGTTTGTGTGTGTGTGTACAGAGTGTGTGTGCGTGTGTACACAGTTTTGTGTAGGTGTGTACAAAGTTGTGCGTGTGTGTACACAGTTGTGTTTGTGTGTGTGTACACAGTGTGTGTGTGAATACACAGTTGTGTGTGTGTGTGTGTACTCAGTTGTGTGTTCGTGTACATAGTTGTGTGTATGTACACATTTGTGTGTGTGTTTGTGTACACAGTTGTGTGTGTGTCTACACAATTGTTTCTGTGTGTTCACAGTTGTGTGTGTGTATGTACACAGTTCTGTGGTGTGTACACAGTTGTGTGTGTGTGTACACAGATTGTGAGTGTGTGTGTACACTGTTTTGTGTGTGTGTACACAGTTGAGTGTGTATGTGTGTACACAGTTGTGTGTGTGTACACAGTTGTGTGAGTGTGTGTGTACACAGTTGTGTGTGTGTGTATGTGTGTGTTTGTGTACACAGTTGTATGTGTGTGTGTGTACACTGTGTGTGTGTTTTTAGACTGTGTGTGTACACTGTGTGTTTTTGTGTAAACTGTGTGTGTGTGTGTGTACACTGTTGTGTGTGTGTGTCCGTACACTGTTTTGTGTGTGTACACAGTGAGTGTGTGTACACTGTGTGTGTATACATTGTCTGTGTGTGTACACAGTGTGTGTGTGTATACAGTGCACGTGTGTTTATACACAGTGCGTGTGTGTGTGTGTGTGTGTGTGTGTACACACTGTGTGTGTATACACAGTGTGTGTCTGCACAGTTGTGTGTGTGTGTGTGTATGTGTATACACAGTTTGTGTGTGTGTGTATACAGAGTGTGTGTGCGTGTGTACACAATTTTGTGTGTGTGTACAAAGTTGAGCGTGTGTGTACACAGTTGTGTTTGTGTGTGTACACAGTGTGTGTGTGTATACACAGCTGTGTGTGTGTGTACTCAGTTGTGTGTGTTTACACAGATGTTTGTGTGTGTACACAGTTGTGTGTGTATGTGTGTACACAGTTGTGTGTGTGTGTACCCAGTTGTGTGTGTGTGTACACAGTTGGGTGTGTGTGTGTACACAGTGTATGTGTGTATACACAGTGTTTGTGTGTGTGTGTATGTGCTCTGTTTTGTGTGCGTGTGTGTACACAATGTGTGTGTGTGTTTATACACTGTGTGTGTGTGTGTGTACACAGTTCCGTGTGTGTGTGTACACATTTTGTGTGTGTGTGTTTATACAGTTGTGTGTGTGCGCACTCAGTTGTGTGTGTTTTTGTGTAAACAGTTGTGTGTGTGTGTGTGTGTGTACACAGTGGTGTGTGTGTGTGTGTACACAGTTGTGTGTCTCTGTACACAGTTGTGTGTGTGTGTGCACAGTTGTGTGTGTGTGTACACCGTTGTGTGTGTGTGTACACAGTTGTGTGTGCGCGTACACAGTTGTGTGCGTGTGTGTACACAGTTGTGTGTGTGTGTACACAGTTGTGTGTGTGTGTGTACACAGTTGTGTGTGTGTGTGTACACAGTGGTGTGTGTGTGTGTGTACTCTGTTGTGTGTGTGTGTGTACACAGTTGTGTGTGTACACAGTTGTGCATCTGTACACAGTTGTGTGTGTGTGTGTGTTGTTGTGTGTGTGTGTACACACAGTTGTGTGCGTGTGTGTACACAGTTTGTGTGTGTGTGTACACTGTTTTATTTGTGTGTGTACACAGTTGTGTGTGTATGTGTGTACACAGCTGTGTGTGTGTGTACACAGTTGTGTGAGTGTGTGTGTACACAGTTGTGTGTGTGTGTATGTGTGTGTTTGTGTACACAGTTGTGTGTGTGTGTGTACACTCTGTGTGTGTGTTTTTAGACTATGTGTGTACACTGTGTGTTTTTGTCTAAACTGTGTGGGTGTGTGTGTGTACACTGCTGTGTGTGTGTGTCCGTACACTGTTGTGCGTGTGTGTGTGTACACAGTGCGTGTGTGTGCACTGTGTGTGTGTATACATTGTCTGTGTGTGTGTGTACACAGTGTGCGTGTGTATACAGTGCACGTGTGTTTATACACAGTGCGTGTGTGTGTACACAGTGTGTGTATACACAGTGTGTGTGCACAGATGTGTGTGTGTGTGTATGTGTATACACAGTTTGTGTGTGTGTGTACAGAGTGTGTGTGCGTGTGTACACAGTTTTGTGTAGGTGTGTACAAAGTTGTGCGTGTGTGTACACAGTTGTGTTTGTGTGTGTGTACACAGTGTGTGTGTGAATACACAGTTGTGTGTGTGTGTGTGTACTCAGTTGTGTGTTCGTGTACATAGTTGTGTGTATGTACACATTTGTGTGTGTGTTTGTGTACACAGTTGTGTGTGTGTCTACACAATTGTTTCTGTGTGTTCACAGTTGTGTGTGTGTATGTACACAGTTCTGTGGTGTGTACACAGTTGTGTGTGTGTGTACACAGATTGTGAGTGTGTGTGTACACTGTTTTGTGTGTGTGTACACAGTTGAGTGTGTATGTGTGTACACAGTTGTGTGTGTGTACACAGTTGTGTGAGTGTGTGTGTACACAGTTGTGTGTGTGTGTATGTGTGTGTTTGTGTACACAGTTGTATGTGTGTGTGTGTACACTGTGTGTGTGTTTTTAGACTGTGTGTGTACACTGTGTGTTTTTGTGTAAACTGTGTGTGTGTGTGTGTACACTGTTGTGTGTGTGTGTCCGTACACTGTTTTGTGTGTGTACACAGTGAGTGTGTGTACACTGTGTGTGTATACATTGTCTGTGTGTGTACACAGTGTGTGTGTGTATACAGTGCACGTGTGTTTATACACAGTGCGTGTGTGTGTGTGTGTGTGTGTGTACACAGTGTGTGTGTATACACAGTGTGTGTCTGCACAGTTGTGTGTGTGTGTGTGTATGTGTATACACAGTTTGTGTGTGTGTGTATACAGAGTGTGTGTGCGTGTGTACACAATTTTGTGTGTGTGTACAAAGTTGAGCGTGTGTGTACACAGTTGTGTTTGTGTGTGTACACAGTGTGTGTGTGTATACACAGCTGTGTGTGTGTGTACTCAGTTGTGTGTGTTTACACAGATGTTTGTGTGTGTACACAGTTGTGTGTGTATGTGTGTACACAGTTGTGTGTGTGTGTACCCAGTTGTGTGTGTGTGTACACAGTTGGGTGTGTGTGTGTACACAGTGTATGTGTGTATACACAGTGTTTGTGTGTGTGTGTATGTGCTCTGTTTTGTGTGCGTGTGTGTACACAATGTGTGTGTGTGTTTATACACTGTGTGTGTGTGTGTGTACACAGTTCCGTGTGTGTGTGTACACATTTTGTGTGTGTGTGTTTATACAGTTGTGTGTGTGCGCACTCAGTTGTGTGTGTTTTTGTGTAAACAGTTGTGTGTGTGTGTGTGTGTGTGTGTGTGTACACAGTGGTGTGTGTGTGTGTGTACACAGTTGTGTGTCTCTGTACACAGTTGTGTGTGTGTGTGCACAGTTGTGTGTGTGTGTACACCGTTGTGTGTGTGTGTACACAGTTGTGTGTGCGCGTACACAGTTGTGTGCGTGTGTGTACACAGTTGTGTGTGTGTGTACACAGTTGTGTGTGTGTGTGTACACAGTTGTGTGTGTGTGTGTACACAGTGGTGTGTGTGTGTGTGTACTCTGTTGTGTGTGTGTGTGTACACAGTTGTGTGTGTACACAGTTGTGCATCTGTACACAGTTGTGTGTGTGTGTGTGTTGTTGTGTGTGTGTGTACACACAGTTGTGTGCGTGTGTGTACACAGTTTGTGTGTGTGTGTACACTGTTTTATTTGTGTGTGTACACAGTTGTGTGTGTATGTGTGTACACAGCTGTGTGTGTGTGTACACAGTTGTGTGAGTGTGTGTGTACACAGTTGTGTGTGTGTGTATGTGTGTGTTTGTGTACACAGTTGTGTGTGTGTGTGTACACTCTGTGTGTGTGTTTTTAGACTATGTGTGTACACTGTGTGTTTTTGTCTAAACTGTGTGGGTGTGTGTGTGTACACTGCTGTGTGTGTGTGTCCGTACACTGTTGTGCGTGTGTGTGTGTACACAGTGCGTGTGTGTGCACTGTGTGTGTGTATACATTGTCTGTGTGTGTGTGTACACAGTGTGCGTGTGTATACAGTGCACGTGTGTTTATACACAGTGCGTGTGTGTGTACACAGTGTGTGTATACACAGTGTGTGTGCACAGATGTGTGTGTGTGTGTATGTGTATACACAGTTTGTGTGTGTGTGTACAGAGTGTGTGTGCGTGTGTACACAGTTTTGTGTAGGTGTGTACAAAGTTGTGCGTGTGTGTACACAGTTGTGTTTGTGTGTGTGTACACAGTGTGTGTGTGAATACACAGTTGTGTGTGTGTGTGTGTGTGTGTACTCAGTTGCGTGCGTGTGTACACAGTTGTCTGTGTGTGTGTACACAGATCTTTGTATGTGTACACAGTTGTGTGTGTGTATGTGTGTACATAGTTGTGTGTGTGTACCCAGTTGTGTGTGTGTGTACACAGTTGTGTGTGTATATGTGTGTGTGTACACAGTTGTGTGTTTGTGTGTACACTGTGTGTGGGTACTGTGTGTGTGTGTGTACACTGTTGTGTATGTGTGTACACAGTGGTGTGTGTGTACACAGTTGTGTGTGTGTGTGTGTACACAGTTGTGTGTGTACACAGTTGTGCATCTGTACACAGTTGTGTGTGTGTGTGCGTAGTTGTGTGTGTGTGTACACACAGTTGTGTGCGTGTGTGTACACAGTTTGTGTGTGTGTGTACACTGTTTTATTTGTGTGTGTACACAGTTGTGTGTGTATGTGTGTACACAGCTGTGTGTGTGTGTACACAGTTGTGTGAGTGTGTGTGTACACAGTTGTGTGTGTGTGTATGTGTGTGTTTGTGTACACAGTTGTGTGTGTGTGTGTACACTCTGTGTGTGTGTTTTTAGACTATGTGTGTACACTGTGTGTTTTTGTCTAAACTGTGTGGGTGTGTGTGTGTACACTGCTGTGTGTGTGTGTCCGTACACTGTTGTGCGTGTGTGTGTGTACACAGTGCGTGTGTGTGCACTGTGTGTGTGTATACATTGTCTGTGTGTGTGTGTACACAGTGTGCGTGTGTATACAGTGCACGTGTGTTTATACACAGTGCGTGTGTGTGTACACAGTGTGTGTATACACAGTGTGTGTGCACAGATGTGTGTGTGTGTGTATGTGTATACACAGTTTGTGTGTGTGTGTACAGAGTGTGTGTGCGTGTGTACACAGTTTTGTGTAGGTGTGTACAAAGTTGTGCGTGTGTGTACACAGTTGTGTTTGTGTGTGTGTACACAGTGTGTGTGTGAATACACAGTTGTGTGTGTGTGTGTGTACTCAGTTGTGTGTTCGTGTACATAGTTGTGTGTATGTACACATTTGTGTGTGTGTTTGTGTACACAGTTGTGTGTGTGTCTACACAATTGTTTCTGTGTGTTCACAGTTGTGTGTGTGTATGTACACAGTTCTGTGGTGTGTACACAGTTGTGTGTGTGTGTACACAGATTGTGAGTGTGTGTGTACACTGTTTTGTGTGTGTGTACACAGTTGAGTGTGTATGTGTGTACACAGTTGTGTGTGTGTACACAGTTGTGTGAGTGTGTGTGTACACAGTTGTGTGTGTGTGTATGTGTGTGTTTGTGTACACAGTTGTATGTGTGTGTGTGTACACTGTGTGTGTGTTTTTAGACTGTGTGTGTACACTGTGTGTTTTTGTGTAAACTGTGTGTGTGTGTGTGTACACTGTTGTGTGTGTGTGTCCGTACACTGTTTTGTGTGTGTACACAGTGAGTGTGTGTACACTGTGTGTGTATACATTGTCTGTGTGTGTACACAGTGTGTGTGTGTATACAGTGCACGTGTGTTTATACACAGTGCGTGTGTGTGTGTGTGTGTGTGTGTACACAGTGTGTGTGTATACACAGTGTGTGTCTGCACAGTTGTGTGTGTGTGTGTGTGTATGTGTATACACAGTTTGTGTGTGTGTGTATACAGAGTGTGTGTGCGTGTGTACACAATTTTGTGTGTGTGTACAAAGTTGAGCGTGTGTGTACACAGTTGTGTTTGTGTGTGTACACAGTGTGTGTGTGTATACACAGCTGTGTGTGTGTGTACTCAGTTGTGTGTGTTTACACAGATGTTTGTGTGTGTACACAGTTGTGTGTGTATGTGTGTACACAGTTGTGTGTGTGTGTACCCAGTTGTGTGTGTGTGTACACAGTTGGGTGTGTGTGTGTACACAGTGTATGTGTGTATACACAGTGTTTGTGTGTGTGTGTATGTGCTCTGTTTTGTGTGCGTGTGTGTACACAATGTGTGTGTGTGTTTATACACTGTGTGTGTGTGTGTGTACACAGTTCCGTGTGTGTGTGTACACATTTTGTGTGTGTGTGTTTATACAGTTGTGTGTGTGCGCACTCAGTTGTGTGTGTTTTTGTGTAAACAGTTGTGTGTGTGTGTGTGTGTGTGTGTGTGTACACAGTGGTGTGTGTGTGTGTGTACACAGTTGTGTGTCTCTGTACACAGTTGTGTGTGTGTGTGCACAGTTGTGTGTGTGTGTACACCGTTGTGTGTGTGTGTACACAGTTGTGTGTGCGCGTACACAGTTGTGTGCGTGTGTGTACACAGTTGTGTGTGTGTGTACACAGTTGTGTGTGTGTGTGTACACAGTTGTGTGTGTGTGTGTACACAGTGGTGTGTGTGTGTGTGTACTCTGTTGTGTGTGTGTGTGTACACAGTTGTGTGTGTACACAGTTGTGCATCTGTACACAGTTGTGTGTGTGTGTGTGTTGTTGTGTGTGTGTGTACACACAGTTGTGTGCGTGTGTGTACACAGTTTGTGTGTGTGTGTACACTGTTTTATTTGTGTGTGTACACAGTTGTGTGTGTATGTGTGTACACAGCTGTGTGTGTGTGTACACAGTTGTGTGAGTGTGTGTGTACACAGTTGTGTGTGTGTGTATGTGTGTGTTTGTGTACACAGTTGTGTGTGTGTGTGTACACTCTGTGTGTGTGTTTTTAGACTATGTGTGTACACTGTGTGTTTTTGTCTAAACTGTGTGGGTGTGTGTGTGTACACTGCTGTGTGTGTGTGTCCGTACACTGTTGTGCGTGTGTGTGTGTACACAGTGCGTGTGTGTGCACTGTGTGTGTGTATACATTGTCTGTGTGTGTGTGTACACAGTGTGCGTGTGTATACAGTGCACGTGTGTTTATACACAGTGCGTGTGTGTGTACACAGTGTGTGTATACACAGTGTGTGTGCACAGATGTGTGTGTGTGTGTATGTGTATACACAGTTTGTGTGTGTGTGTACAGAGTGTGTGTGCGTGTGTACACAGTTTTGTGTAGGTGTGTACAAAGTTGTGCGTGTGTGTACACAGTTGTGTTTGTGTGTGTGTACACAGTGTGTGTGTGAATACACAGTTGTGTGTGTGTGTGTGTGTGTGTACTCAGTTGCGTGCGTGTGTACACAGTTGTCTGTGTGTGTGTACACAGATCTTTGTATGTGTACACAGTTGTGTGTGTGTATGTGTGTACATAGTTGTGTGTGTGTACCCAGTTGTGTGTGTGTGTACACAGTTGTGTGTGTATATGTGTGTGTGTACACAGTTGTGTGTTTGTGTGTACACTGTGTGTGGGTACTGTGTGTGTGTGTGTACACTGTTGTGTGTGTACACAGTGTGTGTGTGTGTATACACAGTGTGTGTCTGTGTGTGTACACAGTGTGTGTGTATACACAGTGTATGTGTGTATACACAGTGTTTGTGTGTGGGTGTATGTGCTCTGTTTTGTGTGCGTGTGTGTACACAATGTGTGTGTGTGTGTTTATACACTGTGTGTGTGTGTGCACAGTGTGTGTGTGTGTGTACACAGTTCCGTGTGTGTGTACACATTTGTGTGTGTGTGTGTGTGCATACAGTTGTGTGTGTGCGCACACAGTTGTGTGTGTTTTTGTGTAAACAGTTGTGTGTGTGTGTACACATTGGAGTGTGTGTGTGTGTGTACACAGTTGTGTGTGTCTGTACACAGTTGTGTGTGTGTGTGCACAGTTGTGTGTGTGTGTGTGCACATTTGTGTGTGTACACACGTGTGTGTGTGTCTAAACCGTTGTGTGTGTGTGTGTGTACACTTTTGTGTATGTTTATTCACAGTTGTGTGTGTGTACACAGTTGTGCGTGAGTGTGTGTGTGTGTGTACACAGTTGTGTGTGTGTGTACACAGTTGTGTGTGTGTACACAGTTGTGCGTGTGTACACAATTGTGTGTGTATCTACACAGTTGTGTGATTGTGTGTACACAGTTGTGTGTGTGTACACAGTTGTGTGTGTGTGTGTACACAGTTGTGTGTGTACACAGTTGTGTGTGTGTGTAACATTTGTGTGTCTGTGTGTACACAATGATGTGTGTATGTGTGTGTGTACATAGTTTTGTGTGTGTGTGTACACACTTGTGTGTGTCTGTGTACAGTGTTGTGTGTGTGTGTTCACACAGTTGTATGTGTGAGTGTATGTGTACGCAGTTGTGTGTGCATCTGTGTGTGTGTACACAGTTGTGTGTTCGTGTACATAGTTGTGTGTATGTACACATTTGTGTGTGTGTTTGTGTGCACAGTTGTGTGTGTGTGTACACAATTGTTTCTGTGTGTGCACAGTTGTGTGTGCGTGTGTACACAGTTGTGTGTGTGTACACAGTTGTGTGTGCGCGTACACAGTTGTGTGCATGTGTGCACACAGTTGTGTGTGTGTGCACACAGTTGTGTGTGTGTGTGTACATAGTTGTTTGTGTGTGTGTACACAGTGGTGTGTGTGTGTGTACACAGTTGTGTGTGTGTGTGTACGCAGTTGTGTGTGTACACAGTTGTGCATCTGTACAGAGTTGTGTGTGTGTGTGTGTGCGTAGTTGTGTGTGTGTGTACACACAATTGTGTGCGTGTGTGTACACAGTTTGTGTGTGTGTGTGTACACTGTTTTATGTGTGTGTGTACACAGTTGTGTGTGTATGTGTGTACACAGCTGTGTGTGTGTGTACACAGTTGTGTGAGTGTGTGTGTACACAGTTGTGTGTGTGTGTATGTGTGTGTTTGTGTACACAGTTGTGTGTGTGTGTGTACACTCTGTGTGTTTGTTTTTAGACTGTGTGTGTACACTGTGTGTTTTTGTCTAAACTGTGTGTGTGTGTGTGTACACTGTTGTGTGTGTGTGTCCGTACACTATTGTGTGTGTGTGTGTACACAGTGCGTGTGTGTACACTGAGTGTGTGTATACATTGTCTGTGTGTGTGTGTACACAGTGTGCGTGTGTATACAGTGCACATGTTTTTATACACAGTGCGTGTGTGTGTACACAGTGTGTGTATACACAGTGTGTGTGCACAGTTGTGTGTGTGTGTGTATGTGTATACACAGTTTGTGTGTGTGTACAGAGTGTGTGTGCGTGTGTACACAATTTTGTGTATGTGTGTACAAAGTTGTGTGTGTGTGTACACAGTTGTGTTTGTGTGTGTACACAGTGTGTGTGTGTATACACAGTTGTGTGTGTGTGTGTACTCAGTTGCGTGCGTGTGTACACAGTTGTCTGTGTGTTTGTGTACACATATCTTTGTATGTATACACAGTTGTGTGTGTGTATGTGTGTACATAGTTGTGTGTGTGTACCCAGTTGTGTGTGTGTTTACACAGTTGTGTGTGTATATGTGTGTGTGTACACAGTTGTGTGTTTGTGTGTACACTGTGTGTGGGTACAGTGTGTGTGTGTGTACACTGTTGTGTGTGTGTGTGCGTTCACTGTTGTGTGTGTACACAGTGTGTGTGTGTGTACACAGTGTGTGTCTGTGTGTGTACACAGTGTGTGTGTATACACAGTGTATGTGTGTATACACAGTGTTTGTGTGTGGGTGCATGTGCTCTGTTTTGTGTGCGTGTGTGTACACAATGTGTGTGTGTGCACAGTGTGTGTGTGTGTGTGTGTGTACACAGTTCCGTGTGTGTGTACACATTTTTGTGTGTGTGTGTCTGCATACAGTTGTGTGTGTGCGCACACAGTTGTGTGTGTTTTTGTGTAAACAGTTGTGTGTGTGTGTACACATTGGAGTGTGTGTGTGTATGTACACAGTTGTGTGTGTCTGTACACAGTTGTGTGTGTGTGTGTGCACAGTTGTGTGTGTGTGTACACATTTGTGTGTGTACACACATGTGTGTGTCTACACCGTTGTGTGTGTGTGTACAGTTTTGTGTATGTGTGTACAAAGTTGTGCGTGTGTGTACACAGTTGTGTTTGTGTGTGTACACAGTGTGTGTGTGTGAATACACAGCTTTGTGTGTGTGTGTACTCAGTTGCGTGCGTGTGTACACAGTTGTCTGTGTGTGTGTGTACACAGATCTTTGTATGTGTACACAGTTGTGTGTGTGTATGTGTGTACATAGTTGTGTGTGTGTACCCAGTTGTTTGTGTGTGTACACAGTTGTGTGTGTATATGTGTGTGTGTGTACACAGTTGTGTGTTTGTGTGTACACTGTGTGTGGGTACAGTGTGTGTGTGTGTAAACTGTTGTGTGTGTGTGTGCGTTCAATGTTGTGTGTGTACACAGTGTGTGTGTGTACACAGTGTGTGTCTGTGTGTGTACACAGTGTATGTGTGTATACACAGTGTATGTGTGTATACACAGTGTTTGTGTGTGGGTGTATGTGCTCTGTTTTGTGTGCGTGTGTGTACACAATGTGTGTGTGTGTTTATACACTGTGTGTGTGTGCACAGTGTGTATGTGTGTGTACACAGTTCCGTGTGTGTGTACACATTTTTGTGTGTGTGTGTGTGCATACAGTTGTGTGTGTGCGCACACAGTTGTGTGTGTCTGTACACAGTTGTGTGTGTGTGTGCACAGTTGTGTGTGTGTGTGCACATTTGTGTATGTTTATTCACAGTTGTGTGTGTGTACACAGTTGTGCGTGAGTGTGTGTGTGTGTGTGGGTACACAGTTGTGTGTGTGTGTACACAGTTGTGTGTGTGTACACAGTTGTGCGTGTGCACACAATTGTGTGTGTATCTACACAGTTGTGTGATTGTGTGTACACAGTTGTGTGTGTACACAGTTGTGTGTGTGTGTAACATTTGTGTGTCTGTGTGTACACAATGATGTGTGTATGTGTGTGTGTACATAGTTTTGTGTGTGTGTGTGTACACACTTGTGTGTGTCTGTGTACAGTGTTGTGTGTGTGTGTTCACACAGTTGTATGTGTGAGTGTATGTGTACACAGTTGTGTGTTCGTGTACATAGTTGTGTGTATGTACACATTTGTGTGTGTGTTTGTGTACACAGTTGTGTGTGTGTGTACACAATTGTTTCTGTGTGTTCACAGTTGTGTGTGTGTGTGTGTACACAGTTCTGTGGTGTGTACACAGTTGTGTGTGTGTGTACACAGATTGTGAGTGTGTGTGTACACTGTTTTGTGTGTGTGTGTACACAGTTGAGTGTGTATGTGTGTACACAGTTGTGTGTGTGTGTGTACACAGTTGTGTGAGTCTGTGTGTACACAGTTGTGTGTGTGTGTATGTGTGCGTTTGTGTACACAGTTGTGTGTGTGTGTGTGTGTACACTGTGTGTGTTTTTAGACTGTGTGTGTACACTGTGTGTTTTTGTGTAAACTGTGTGGGTGTGTGTGTGTACACTGTTGTGTGTGTGTGTCCGTACACTGTTGTGTGTGTGTGTGTGTGTACACAGTGAGTGTGTGTAAACTGTGTGTGTATACATTGTCTGTGTGTGTGTACACAGTGTGTGCGTATACAGTGCACGTGTGTTTATACATAGTGCGTGTGTGTGTGTGTGTGTGTGTGTGTGTGTGTGTACACAGTGTGTGTGTATACACAGTGTGTTTCTGCACAGTTGTGTGTGTGTGTATGTACACAGTTGTGTGTGTCTGTACACAGTTGTGTGTGTGTGTGCACAGTTGTGTGTGTGTGTGTGTACACATTTGTGTGTGTACACGTGTGTGTCTACACCGTTGTGTGTGTGTGTGTACACAGTTTTGTGTATGTGTGTACAAAGTTGTGCGTGTGTGTACACAGTTGTGTTTGTGTGTGTACACAGTGTGTGTGTGAATACACAGCTTTGTGTGTGTGTGTACTCAGTTGCGTGCGTGTGTACACAGTTGTCTGTGTGTGTGTGTACACAGATATTTGTATGTGTACACAGTTGTGTGTGTGTATGTGTGTACATAGTTGTGTGTGTGTACCCAGTTGTTTGTGTGTGTACACAGTTGTGTGTGTATATGTGTGTGTGTACACAGTTGTGTGTTTGTGTGTACACTGTGTGTGGGTACAGTGTGTGTGTGTGTAATTTGTTGTGTGTGTGTGTGCGTTCAATGTTGTGTGTGTACACAGTGTGTGTGTGTGTGTACACAGTGTGTGTCTGCGTGTTTACACAGTGTGTGTGTATACACAGTGTATGTGTGTATACACAGTGTTTGTGTGTGGGTGTATGTGCTCTGTTTTGTGTGCGTGTGTGTACACAATGTGTGTGTGTTTATACACTGTGTGTGTGTGCACAGTGTGTATGTGTGTGTACACAGTTCCGTGTGTGTGTACACATTTTTGCGTGTGTGTGTGTGCATACAGTTGTGTGTGTGCGCACACAGTTGTGTGTGTCTGTACACAGTTGTGTGTGTGTGTGCACAGTTGTGTGTGTGTGTGCACATTTGTGTATGTTTATTCACAGTTGTGTGTGTGTACACAGTTGTGCGTGAGTGTGTGTGTGTGTGTGGGTACACAGTTGTGTGTGTGTGTACACAGTTGTGCGTGTGCACACAATTGTGTGTGTATCTACACAGTTGTGTGATTGTGTGTACACAGTTGTGTGTGTGTACACAGTTGTGTGTGTGTGTAACATTTGTGTGTCTGTGTGTACACAATGATGTGTGTATGTGTGTGTGTACATAGTTTTGTGTGTGTGTGTGTACACACTTGTGTGTGTCTGTGTACAGTGTTGTGTGTGTGTGTTCACACAGTTGTATGTGTGAGTGTGTGTGTACACAGTTGTGTGTGCATCTGTGTGTGTGTACACAGTTCTGTGTTCGTGTACATAGTTGTGTGTATGTACACATTTGTGTGTGTGTGTACACAATTGTTTCTGAGTGTTCACAGTTGTGTGTGTGTGTGTACACAGTTCTGTGGTGTGTACACAGTTGTGTGTGTGTGTACACAGATTGTGAGTGTGTGTGTACACTGTTTTGTGTGTGTGTGTACACAGTTGAGTGTGTATGTGTGTACACAGTTGTGTGTGTGTGTGTACACAGTTGTGTGAGTGTGTGTGTACACAGTTGTGTGTGTGTGTATGTGTGCGTTTGTGTACACAGTTGTGTGTGTGTGTGTGTGTATGTGTACACTGTGTGTGTTTTTAGACTGTGTGTGTACACTGTGTGTTTTTGTGTAAACTGTGTGGGTGTGTGTGTGTACACTGTTGTGTGTGTGTGTCCGTACACTGTTGTGTGTGTGTGTGTGTACACAGTGAGTGTGTGTACACTGTGTGTGTATACATTGTCTGTGTGTGTGTACACAGTGTGTGCGTATACAGTGCACGTGTGTTTATACACAGTGCGTGTGTGTGTGTGTGTGTGTGTGTACACAGTGTGTGTGTATACACAGTGTGTTTCTGCACAGTTGTGTGTGTGTGTATGTGTATACACAGTTTGTGTGTGTGTGTACAGAGTGTGTGTGCGTGTGTACACAATTTTGTGTGTGTGTGTGTACAAAGTTTAGCGTGTGTGTACACAGTTGTGTTTGTGTGTGTACACAGTGTGTGTGTGTATACACAGTTGTGTGTGTGTGTACTCAGTTGTGTGTGTGTTTACACAGATGTTTGTGTGTGTACACAGTTGTCTGTGTATGTGTGTACACAGTTGTGTGTGTGTGTACCCAGTTGTGTGTGTGTGTACACAGTTGGGTGTGTGTGTGAACAACGTGTGTGTGTATACACAGTGTTTGTGTGTGTGTGTATGTGCTCTGTTTTGTGTGCGTGTGTGTACACAATGTGTGTGTGTGTTTATACACTGTGTGTGTGTGTACACAGTTCCGTGTGTGTGTGTACACATTTTGTGTGTGTGTGTGTGTGTATACAGTTGTGTGTGTGCGCACTCAGTTGTGTGTGTTTTTGTGTAAACAGTTGTGTGTGTGTGTGTGTGTACACAGTGGTGTGTGTATGTGTGTGTGTACACTGTTGTGTGTGTCTGTACACAGTTGTTTGTGTGTGTGCACAGTTGTGTGTGTGTGTGTGTACACAGTTGTGTGTGGGTGTACACAGTTGTGTGTGCGCGTACACAGTTGTGTGCATGTGTGTACACAGTTGTGTGTGTGTGCACATAGTTGTGTGTGTGTGTGTATACAGTTGTGTGTGTGTGTGTACACAGTGGTGTGTGTGTGTACACTGTTGTGTGTGTGTGTCCGTACACTGTTGTGTGTGTGTGTGTGTGTACACAGTGAGTGTGTGTACACTGTGTGTGTGTGTGTATACATTGTCTGTGTGTGTGTACACAGTGTATGTGTGTATACAGTGCACGTGTGTTTATACACAGTGCGTGTGTGTGTGTGTGTACACTGTGTGTGTGTATACACAGTGTGTGTCTGCACAGTTATGTGTGTGTGTGTGTATGTGTATACACAGTTTGTGTGTGTGTGTACAGAGTGTGGGTGCGTGTGTACACAATTTTGTGTGTGTGTGTACAAAGTTGTGCGTTTGTGTACACAGTTGTGTTTGTGAGTGTACACAGTGTGTGTGTGTATACACAGTTGTGTGTGTGTGTGTACTCAGTTGTGTGTGTGTTTACACAGATGTTTGTGTGTGTACACAGTTGTGTGTGTATGTGTGTACACAGTTGTGTGTGTGTGTACACAGTTGGGTGTGTGTGTGTACACAGTGTATGTGTGTATACACAGTGTTTGTGTGTGTGTGTATGTGCTCTGTTTTGTGTGCGTGTGTGTACACAATGTGTGTGTGTGTGTGTTTATACACTGTGTGTGTGTGTACACAGTTCCGTGTGTGTGTGTACACATTTTGTGTGTGTGTGTTTATACAGTTGTCTGTGTGTGCCCACAGTTGTGTGTGTTTTTGTGTAAACAGTTGTGTGTGTGTGTGTGTGTACACAGTGAGTGTGTGTACACTGTGTGTGTGTATACATTGTCTGTGTGTGTGTACACAGTGTGTGCGTATACAGTGCACGTGTGTTTATACACAGTGCGTGTGTGTGTGTGTACACAGTGTGTGTGTATACACCGTGTGTCTGCACAGTTGTGTGTGTGTGTGTGTATGTGTATACACAGTTTGTGTGTGTGTGTACAGAGTGTGTGTGCGTGTGTACACAATTTTGTGTGTGTATGTGTACAAAGTTGTGCGTGTGTGTACACAGTTGTGTTTGTGTGTGTACACAGTGTGTGTGTGTGTATACACAGTTGTGTGTGTGTGTACTCAGTTGTGTGTGTGTTTACACAGATGTTTGTGTGTGTACACAGTTGTGTGTGTATGTGTGTACACAGTTGTGTGTGTGTGTACCCAGTTGTGTGTGTGTGTACACAGTTGGGTGTGTGTGTGTACACTGTGTGTGTGTATACACAGTGTTTGTGTGTGTGTGTATGTGCTCTGTTTTGTGTGCGTGAGTGTACCCAATGTGTGTGTGTGTGTTTATACACTGTGTGTGTGTGTGTACACAGTTCCGTGTGTGTGTGTACACATTTTGTGTGTGTGTGTGTATACAGTTGTGTGTGTGCGCACTCAGTTGTGTGTGCTTTTGTGTAAACAGTTGTGTGTGTGTGTGTGTGTGTACACAGTGGTGTGTGTATGTGTGTGTGTACACAGTTGTGTGTGTCTGTACACAGTTGTGTGTGTGTGTGCACAGTTGTGTGTGTGTGTGCGTACACAGTTGTGTGTGTGTGTACACAGTTGTGTGTGCGCGTACACAGTTGTGTGCGTGTGTGTACACAGTTGTGTGTGTGCACACAGTTGTGTGTGTGTGTACACAGTTGTATGTGTGTGTGTGTACACAGTGGTGTGTGTGTGTGTACACTGTTGTATGTGTGTGTCCGTACACTGTTGTGTGTGTGTGTGTGTGTACACAGTGAGTGTGTGTACACTGTGTGTGTGTATACATTGTCTGTGTGTGTGTACACAGTGTGTGTGTGTATACAGTGCACGTGTGTTTATACACAGTGCGTGTGTGTGTGTGTACACAGTGTGTGTGTATACACAGTGTGTGTCTGCACAGTTATGTGTGTGTGTGTGTGTGTGTGTATGTGTATACACAGTTTGTGTGCGTGTGTACAGAGTGTGGGTGCGTGTGTACACAATTTTGTGTGTGTGTGTGTACAAAGTTGTGCGTGTGTGTACACAGTTGTGTTTGTGAGTGTACACAGTGTGTGTGTATACACAGTTGTGTGTGTGTGTGTATGTGCTCTGTTTTGTGTGCGTGTGTGTACACAATGTGTGTGTGTGTGTTTATACACTGTGTGTGTGTGTACACAGTTCCGTGTGTGTGTGTACACATTTTGTGTGTGTGTGTTTATACAGTTGTCTGTGTGTGCCCAGAGTTGTGTGTGTTTTTGTGTAAACAGTTGTGTGTGTGTGTGTGTGTACACAGTGAGTGTGTGTACACTGTGTGTGTGTATACATTGTCTGTGTGTGTGTACACAGTGTGTGCGTATACAGTGCACGTGTGTTTATACACAGTGCGTGTGTGTGTGTGTGTGTACACAGTGTGTGTGTATACACAGTGTGTCTGCACAGTTGTGTGTGTGTGTGTATGTGTATACACAGTTTGCGTGTGTGTGTACAGAGTGTGTGTGCGTGTGTACACAATTTTGTGTGTGTGTGTGTGTACAAAGTTGTGCGTGTGTGTACACAGTTGTGTTTGTGTGTGTACACAGTGTGTGTGTGTGTTTACACAGTTGTGTGTGTGTGTACTCAGTTGTGTGTGTGTTTACACAGATGTTTGTGTGTGTACACAGTTGTGTGTGTATGTGTGTACACAGTTGTGTGTGTGTGTACCCAGTTGTGTGTGTGTGTGTACACAGTTGGGTGTGTGTGTGTACACTGTGTGTGTGTATACACAGTGTTTGTGTGTGTGTGTATGTGCTCTGTTTTGTGTGCGTGAGTGTACACAATGTGTGTGTGTGTGTTTATACACTGTGTGTGTGTGTGTACACAGTTCCGTGTGTGTGTGTACACATTTTGTGTGTGTGTGTGTGTATACAGTTGTGTGTGTGCGCACTCAGTTGTGTGTGCTTTTGTGTAAACAGTTGTGTGTGTGTGTGTGTGTACACAGTGGTGTGTGTATGTGTGTGTGTACACAGTTGTGTGTGTCTGTACACAGTTGTGTGTGTGTGTGCACAGTTGTGTGTGTGTGTGCGTACACAGTTGTGTGTGTGTGTACACAGTTGTGTGTGCGCGTACACAGTTGTGTGCGTGTGTGTACACAGTTGTGTGTGTGCACACAGTTGTGTGTGTGTGTACACAGTTGTATGTGTGTGTGTGTACACAGTGGTGTGTGTGTGTGTACACTGTTGTATGTGTGTGTCCGTACACTGTTGTGTGTGTGTGTGTGTGTACACAGTGAGTGTGTGTACACTGTGTGTGTGTATACATTGTCTGTGTGTGTGTACACAGTGTGTGTGTGTATACAGTGCACGTGTGTTTATACACAGTGCGTGTGTGTGTGTGTACACAGTGTGTGTGTATACACAGTGTGTGTCTGCACAGTTATGTGTGTGTGTGTGTGTGTGTGTATGTGTATACACAGTTTGTGTGCGTGTGTACAGAGTGTGGGTGCGTGTGTACACAATTTTGTGTGTGTGTGTGTACAAAGTTGTGCGTGTGTGTACACAGTTGTGTTTGTGAGTGTACACAGTGTGTGTGTATACACAGTTGTGTGTGTGTGTGTATGTGCTCTGTTTTGTGTGCGTGTGTGTACACAATGTGTGTGTGTGTGTTTATACACTGTGTGTGTGTGTACACAGTTCCGTGTGTGTGTGTACACATTTTGTGTGTGTGTGTTTATACAGTTGTCTGTGTGTGCCCAGAGTTGTGTGTGTTTTTGTGTAAACAGTTGTGTGTGTGTGTGTGTGTACACAGTGAGTGTGTGTACACTGTGTGTGTGTATACATTGTCTGTGTGTGTGTACACAGTGTGTGCGTATACAGTGCACGTGTGTTTATACACAGTGCGTGTGTGTGTGTGTGTGTACACAGTGTGTGTGTATACACAGTGTGTCTGCACAGTTGTGTGTGTGTGTGTATGTGTATACACAGTTTGCGTGTGTGTGTACAGAGTGTGTGTGCGTGTGTACACAATTTTGTGTGTGTGTGTGTGTACAAAGTTGTGCGTGTGTGTACACAGTTGTGTTTGTGTGTGTACACAGTGTGTGTGTGTGTTTACACAGTTGTGTGTGTGTGTACTCAGTTGTGTGTGTGTTTACACAGATGTTTGTGTGTGTACACAGTTGTGTGTGTATGTGTGTACACAGTTGTGTGTGTGTGTACCCAGTTGTGTGTGTGTGTGTACACAGTTGGGTGTGTGTGTGTACACTGTGTGTGTGTATACACAGTGTTTGTGTGTGTGTGTATGTGCTCTGTTTTGTGTGCGTGAGTGTACACAATGTGTGTGTGTGTGTTTATACACTGTGTGTGTGTGTGTACACAGTTCCGTGTGTGTGTGTACACATTTTGTGTGTGTGTGTGTGTATACAGTTGTGTGTGTGCGCACTCAGTTGTGTGTGCTTTTGTGTAAACAGTTGTGTGTGTGTGTGTGTGTACACAGTGGTGTGTGTATGTGTGTGTGTACACAGTTGTGTGTGTCTGTACACAGTTGTGTGTGTGTGTGCACAGTTGTGTGTGTGTGTGCGTACACAGTTGTGTGTGTGTGTACACAGTTGTGTGTGCGCGTACACAGTTGTGTGCGTGTGTGTACACAGTTGTGTGTGTGCACACAGTTGTGTGTGTGTGTACACAGTTGTATGTGTGTGTGTACACAGTGGTGTGTGTGTGTGTACACTGTTGTATGTGTGTGTCCGTACACTGTTGTGTGTGTGTGTGTACACAGTGAGTGTGTGTACACTGTGTGTGTGTATACATTGTCTGTGTGTGTGTACACAGTGTGTGTGTGTATACAGTGCACGTGTGTTTATACACAGTGCGTGTGTGTGTGTACACAGTGTGTGTATATACACAGTGTGTGTCTGCACAGTTATGTGTGTGTGTGTGTGTGTGTGTGTGTATGTGTACACACACAGTTTGTGTGCGTGTGTACAGAGTGTGGGTGCGTGTGTACACAATTTTGTGTGTGTGTGTGTGTACAAAGTTGTGCGTGTGTGTACACAGTTGTGTTTGTGAGTGTACACAGTGTGTGTGTATACACAGTTGTGTGTGTGTGTACTCAGTTGTGTGTGTGTTTACACAGATGTTTGTGTGTGTACACAGTTGTGTGTGTATGTGTGTACACAGTTGTGTGTGTGTGTACCCAGTTGTGTGTGTGTGTACACAGTTGGGTATGTGTGTGTACACAGTGTATGTGTGTATACACAGTGTTTGTGTGTGTGTGTGTATGTGCTCTGTTTTGTGTGCGTGTGTGTACACAATGTGTGTATGTGTGTTTATACACTGTGTGTGTGTGTACACAGTTCCGTGTGTGTGTGTACACATTTTGTGTGTGTGTGTGTATACATTTGTCTGTGTGCGCACACAGTTGTGTGTGTTTTTGTGTAAACAGTTGTGTGTGTGTGTGTGTGTACACAGTGTGTGTGTGTGTGTATGTACACAGTTGTGTGTGTCTTTACTCAGTTGTGTGTGTGTGTGTACACCGTTGTGTGTGTGTGTACACAGTTGTGTGTGCGTGTACGCAGTTGTGTGCGTGTGTGTACACAGTTGTGTGTGTGTGTACACAGTTGTGTGTGTGTGCACACAGTTGTGTGTGTGTGTGTACACAGTGGTGTGTGTGTGTGTGTACACTGTTGTGTGTGTGTGTCCGTACACTGTTGTGTGTGTGTGTGTGTGTACACAGTGAGTGTGTGTACACTGTGTGTGTGTGTGTATACATTGTCTGTGTGTGTGTACACAATGTATGTGTGTATACAGTGCACGTGTGTTTATACACAGTGCGTGTGTGTGTGTGTACACTGTGTGTGTGTATACACAGTGTGTGTCTGCACAGTTATGTGTGTGTGTGTGTATGTGTATACACAGTTTGTGTGTGTGTGTACAGAGTGTGGGTGCGTGTGTACACAATTTTGTGTGTGTGTGTACAAAGTTGTGCGTTTGTGTACACAGTTGTGTTTGTGAGTGTACACAGTGTGTGTGTGTATACACAGTTGTGTGTGTGTGTGTACTCAGTTGTGTGTGTGTTTACACAGATGTTTGTGTGTGTACACAGTTGTGTGTGTATGTGTGTACACAGTTGTGTGTGTGTGTACACAGTTGGGTGTGTGTGTGTACACAGTGTATGTGTGTATACACAGTGTTTGTGTGTGTGTGTATGTGCTCTGTTTTGTGTGCGTGTGTGTACTCAATGTGTGTGTGTGTGTGTTTATACACTGTGTGTGTGTGTACACAGTTCCGTGTGTGCGTGTACACATTTTGTGTGTGTGTGTTTATACAGTTGTCTGTGTGTGCCCACAGTTGTGTGTGTTTTTGTGTAAACAGTTGTGTGTGTGTGTGTGTGTACACAGTGAGTGTGTGTACACTGTGTGTGTGTATACATTGTCTGTGTGTGTGTACACAGTGTGTGCGTATACAGTGCACGTGTGTTTATACACAGTGCGTGTGTGTGTGTGTGTACACAGTGTGTGTGTATACACAGTGTGTCTGCACAGTTGTGTGTGTGTGTGTGTGTATGTGTATACACAGTTTGTGTGTGTGTGTACAGAGTGTGTGTGCGTGTGTACACAATTTTGTGTGTGTGTGTGTACAAAGTTGTGCGTGTGTGTGTACACAGTTGTGTTTGTGTGTGTACACAGTGTGTGTGTGTGTATACACAGTTGTGTGTGTGTGTACTCAGTTGTGTGTGTGTTTACACAGATGTTTGTGTGTGTACACAGTTGTGTGTGTATGTGTGTACACAGTTGTGTGTGTGTGTGTACCCAGTTGTGTGTGTGTGTACACAGTTGGGTGTGTGTGTGTACACTGTGTGTGTGTATACACAGTGTTTGTGTGTGTGTGTATGTGCTCTGTTTTGTGTGCGTGAGTGTACCCAATGTGTGTGTGTGTTTATACACTGTGTGTGTGTGTGTACACAGTTCCGTGTGTGTGTGTACACATTTTGTGTGTGTGTGTGTATACAGTTGTGTGTGTGCGCACTCAGTTGTGTGTGCTTTTGTGTAAACAGTTGTGTGTGTGTGTGTGTGTACACAGTGTGTGTGTGTGTGTGTGTACACAGCTGTGTGTGTGTGTACACAGTTGTGTGTGTGTGTGTTCACAGTTGTGTGTGTGTATACACAGTTCTGTGTATATGTACACTGTTGTGTGTGTGTACACAGTTGTGTGTGTGTACACAGTTGTGTGCGTGTGTGTATGTGTGTGTACACATTTGTGTGTGTGTGTTTACACAGTTGTGTGTGTGTGTGTACACAGTTGTGTGTGTGTGTACACAGTTGTGTGTGTGTGTACACAGTTGTTTGTGTGTGTACATAGTTGTGTGTGTGTGTGTACACAGTTGTGTGTGTGTGTGTACACAGTTGTGTGTGCGCGTACACATTTGTGTGCGTGTGTGTACACAGTTGTGTGTGTGTGTACACAGTTGTGTGTGTGTACACAATTGTGTGAGTGTGTGTACACAGCTGTGTGTGTGTGTACACAGTTGTATGTGTGTGTGTACACTGTTGTGTGTCTGTGTATACACATTCTGTGTGTATGTACACAGTTGTGTGTGTGTACACAGTTGTGTGTGTGTGTGTGTGTGTGTACACTGTGTGTTTGTGTTTTTAGACTGTGTGTGTACACTGTGTGTTTTTGTGTAAACTGTGTGGGAGTGTGTGTCCGTACACTGTTGGGTGTGTGTGTGTACACAGTGCGTGTGTGTACACTGTGTGTGTGTATACATTGTCTGTGTGTGTGTGTACACAGTGTGTGTGTGTGTATACAGTGCACGTGTGTTTATACACAGTGCGTGTGTGTGTGTGTACACAGCGTGTGTGTATACACAGTGTGTGTGTGCACAGTTGTGTGTGTGTGTATGTGTATACACAGTTTGTGTGTGTGTGTGTACAGAATGTGTGTGCGTGTGTACGCAATTTTGTGTGTGTGTGTGTACAAAGTGTGTGTGTGTGTATACACAGTTGTGTGTGTGCGTACACAGTTGTGTGCGTGTGTGTACACAGTTGTGTGTTTGTGTACACAGTTGTGTGTGTGTACACAATTGTGTGTGTGTGTACACAGCTGTGTGTGTGTGTACACAGTTGTGAGTGTGTGTGTACACAGTTGTGTGTGTGTATACACAGTTCTGTGTATATGTACACTGTTGTGTGTGTGTACACAGTTGTGTGTGTGTACACAGTTGTGTGCGTGTGTGTGTACACATTTGTGTGTGTGTGTACACAGTTGTGTGTGTGTGTACACAGTTGTGTGTGAGTGTACACAGTTGTTTGTGTGTGTACATAGTTGTGTGTGTGTGTGTGTACACAGTTGTGTGTGTGTGCACACAGTTGTGTGTGTGTGTACACAGTTGTATGTGTGTGTGTACACAGTGGTGTGTGTGTGTGTACACTGTTGTATGTGTGTGTCCGTACACTGTTGTGTGTGTGTGTGTTTGTGTACACAGTGAGTGTGTGTACACTGTGTGTGTGTATACATTGTCTGTGTGTGTGTACACAGTGTGTGTGTGTATACAGTGCACGTGTGTTTATACACAGTGCGTGTGTGTGTGTGTACACAGTGTGTGTGTATACACAGTGTGTGTCTGCACAGTTATGTGTGTGTGTGTGTGTGTATGTGTATACACAGTTTGTGTGCGTGTGCACAGAGTGTGGGTGCGTGTGTACACAATTTTGTGTGTGTGTGTGTACAAAGTTGTGCGTGTGTGTACACAGTTGTGTTTGTGAGTGTACACAGTGTGTGTGTATACACAGTTTTGTGTGTGTGTACTCAGTTGTGTGTGTGTTTACACAGATGTTTGTGTGTGTACACAGTTGTGTGTGTATGTGTGTACACAGTTGTGTGTGTGTGTACCCAGTTGTGTGTGTGTGTACACAGTTGGGTATGTGTGTGTACACAGTGTATGTGTGTATACACAGTGTTTGTGTGTGTGTGTGTATGTGCTCTGTTTTGTGTGCGTGTGTGTACACAATGTGTGTGTGTGTGTGTTTATACACTGTGTGTGTGTGTACACAGTTCCGTGTGTGTGTGTACACATTTTGTGTGTGTGTGTGTATACATTTGTCTGTGTGCGCACACAGTTGTGTGTGCTTTTGTGTAAACAGTTGTGTGTGTGTGTGTGTGTGTGTGTACACAGTGGTGTGTGTATGTGTGTGTGTACACAGTTGTGTGTGTCTGTACACAGTTGTGTGTGTTTGTGCACAGTTGTGTGTGTGTGTGCGTACACAGTTGTGTGTGTGTGTACACAGTTGTGTGTGCGCGTACACAGTTGTGTGCGTGTGTGTACACAGTTGTGTGTGTGTGCACACAGTTGTGTGTGTGTGTACACAGTTGTATGTGTGTGTGTGTACACAGTGGTGTGTGTGTGTGTACACTGTTGTATGTGTGTGTCCGTACACTGTTGTGTGTGTGTGTGTGTGTACACAGTGAGTGTGTGTACACTGTGTGTGTGTATACATTGTCTGTGTGTGTGTACACAGTGTGTGTGTGTTTACAGTGCACGTGTGTTTATACACAGTGCGTGTGTGTGTGTGTACACAGTGTGTGTGTATACACAGTGTGTGTCTGCACAGTTATGTGTGTGTGTGTGTGTGTGTGTATGTGTATACACAGTTTGTGTGCGTGTGTACAGAGTGTGGGTGCGTGTGTACACAATTTTGTGTGTGTGTGTGTACAAAGTTGTGCGTGTGTGTACACAGTTGTGTTTGTGAGTGTACACAGTGTGTGTGTATACACAGTTGTGTGTGTGTGTGTATGTGCTCTGTTTTGTGTGCGTGTGTGTACACAATGTGTGTGTTTATACACTGTGTGTGTGTGTGTACACAGTTCCGTGTGTGTGTGTACACATTTTGTGTGTGTGTGTTTATACAGTTGTCTGTGTGTGCCCACAGTTGTGTGTGTTTTTGTGTAAACAGTTGTGTGTGTGTGTGTGTGTACACAGTGAGTGTGTGTACACTGTGTGTGTGTATACATTGTCTGTGTGTGTGTACACAGTGTGTGCATATACAGTGCACGTGTGTTTATACACAGTGCGTGTGTGTGTGTGTGTGTACACAGTGTGTGTGTATACACAGTGTGTCTGCACAGTTGTGTGTGTGTGTGTGTATGTGTATACACAGTTTGTGTGTGTGTGTACAGAGTGTGTGTGCGTGTGTACACAATTTTGTGTGTGTGTGTGAGTACAAAGTTGTGCGTGTGTGTACACAGTTGTGTTTGTGTGTGTACACAGTGTGTGTGTGTGTATACACAGTTGTGTGTGTGTGTACTCAGTTGTGTGTGTGTTTACACAGATGTTTGTGTGTGTACACAGTTGTGTGTGTATGTGTGTACACAGTTGTGTGTGTGTGTGTACCCAGTTGTGTGTGTGTGTACACAGTTGGGTGTGTGTGTGTACACTGTGTGTGTGTATACACAGTGTTTGTGTGTGTGTGTATGTGCTCTGTTTTGTGTGCGTGAGTGTACACAATGCGTGTGTGTGTGTTTATACACTGTGTGTGTGTGTGTGTGTACACAGTTCCGTGTGTGTGTGTACACATTTTGTGTGTGTGTGTGTATACAGTTGTGTGTGTGCGCACTCAGTTGTGTGTGCTTTTGTGTAAACAGTTGTGTGTGTGTGTGTGTGTACACAATGGTGTGTGTATGTGTGTGTGTACACAGTTGTGTGTGTCTGTACACAGTTGTGTGTGTGTGTGCACAGTTGTGTGTGTGTGTGCGTACACAGTTGTGTGTGTGTGTACACAGTTGTGTGTGCGCGTACACAGTTGTGTGCGTGTGTGTACACAGTTGTGTGTGTGTGCACACAGTTGTGTGTGTGTGTACACAGTTATATGTGTGTGTGTACACAGTGGTGTGTGTGTGTGTACACTGTTGTATGTGTGTGTCCGTACACTGTTGTGTGTGTGTGTGTGTGTGTACACAGTGAGTGTGTGTACACTGTGTGTGTGTATACATTGTCTGTGTGTGTGTACACAGTGTGTGTGTGTATACAGTGCACGTGTGTTTATACACAGTGCGTGTGTGTGTGTGTACACAGTGTGTGTGTATACACAGTGTGTGTCTGCACAGTTATGTGTGTGTGTGTGTGTATGTGTATACACAGTTTGTGTGCGTGTGTACAGAGTGTGGGTGCGTGTGTACACAATTTTGTGTGTGTGTGTGTACAAAGTTGTGCGTGTGTGTACACAGTTGTGTTTGTGAGTGTACACAGTGTGTGTGTATACACAGTTGTGTGTGTGTGTACTCAGTTGTGTGTGTGTTTACACAGATGTTTGTGTGTGTACACAGTTGTGTGTGTATGTGTGTACACAGTTGTGTGTGTGTGTACCCAGTTGTGTGTGTGTGTACACAGTTGGGTATGTGTGTGTACACAGTGTATGTGTGTATACACAGTGTTTGTGTGTGTGTGTGTATGTGCTCTGTTTTGTGTGCGTGTGTGTACACAATGTGTGTGTGTGTGTGTTTATACACTGTGTGTGTGTGTACACAGTTCCGTGTGTGTGTGTACACATTTTGTGTGTGTGTGTGTATACATTTGTCTGTGTGCGCACACAGTTGTGTGTGTTTTTGTGTAAACAGTTGTGTGTGTGTGTGTGTGTACACAGTGTGTGTGTGTGTGTATGTACACAGTTGTGTGTGTCTTTACTCAGTTGTGTGTGTGTGTGTACACCGTTGTGTGTGTGTGTACACAGTTGTGTGTGCGTGTACGCAGTTGTGTGCGTGTGTGTACACAGTTGTGTGTGTGTGTACACAGTTGTGTGTGTGTGTGTACACAGTTGTGTATGTGTGTACACAGTGGTGTGTGTGTACACAGTTGTGTGTGTGTGTGTGTGTACACAGTTGTGTGTGTACACAGTTGTGCATCTGTACACAGTTGTGTGTGTGTGTGTGCGTAGTTGTGTGTGTGTGTACACACAGTTGTGTGCGTGTGTGTACACAGTTGTGTGTGCACGTACACAGTTGTGTGCGTGTGTGTACACAGTTGTGTGTTTGTGTACACAGTTGTGTGTGTGTACACAGCTGTGTGTGTGTGTACACAGTTGTGTGTGTGTGTGTTCACAGTTGTGTGTGTGTATACACAGTTCTGTGTATATGTACACTGTTGTGTGTGTGTACACAGTTGTGTGTGTGTACACAGTTGTGTGCGTGTGTGTATGTGTGTGTACACATTTGTGTGTGTGTGTTTACACAGTTGTGTGTGTGTGTGTACACAGTTGTGTGTGTGTGTACACAGTTGTGTGTGTGTGTACACAGTTGTTTGTGTGTGTACATAGTTGTGTGTGTGTGTGTACACAGTTGTGTGTGTGTGTGTACACAGTTGTGTGTGCGCGTACACATTTGTGTGCGTGTGTGTACACAGTTGTGTGTGTGTGTACACAGTTGTGTGTGTGTACACAATTGTGTGAGTGTGTGTACACAGCTGTGTGTGTGTGTACACAGTTGTATGTGTGTGTGTACACTGTTGTGTGTCTGTGTATACACATTCTGTGTGTATGTACACAGTTGTGTGTGTGTACACAGTTGTGTGTGTGTGTGTGTGTACACTGTGTGTTTGTGTTTTTAGACTGTGTGTGTACACTGTGTGTTTTTGTGTAAACTGTGTGGGAGTGTGTGTCCGTACACTGTTGGGTGTGTGTGTGTACACAGTGCGTGTGTGTACACTGTGTGTGTGTATACATTGTCTGTGTGTGTGTGTACACAGTGTGTGTGTGTGTATACAGTGCACGTGTGTTTATACACAGTGCGTGTGTGTGTGTGTACACAGCGTGTGTGTATACACAGTGTGTGTGTGCACAGTTGTGTGTGTGTGTATGTGTATACACAGTTTGTGTGTGTGTGTGTACAGAATGTGTGTGCGTGTGTACGCAATTTTGTGTGTGTGAGTGTACAAAGTGTGTGTGTGTGTATACACAGTTGTGTGTGCGCGTACACAGTTGTGTGCGTGTGTGTACACAGTTGTGTGTTTGTGTACACAGTTGTGTGTGTGTACACAATTGTGTGTGTGTGTACACAGCTGTGTGTGTGTGTACACAGTTGTGAGTGTGTGTGTACACAGTTGTGTGTGTGTATACACAGTTCTGTGTATATGTACACTGTTGTGTGTGTGTACACAGTTGTGTGTGTGTACACAGTTGTGTGCGTGTGTGTGTACACATTTGTGTGTGTGTGTACACAGTTGTGTGTGTGTGTACACAGTTGTGTGTGAGTGTACACAGTTGTTTGTGTGTGTACATAGTTGTGTGTGTGTGTGTGTACACAGTTGTGTGTGTGTGCACACAGTTGTGTGTGTGTGTACACAGTTGTATGTGTGTGTGTACACAGTGGTGTGTGTGTGTGTACACTGTTGTATGTGTGTGTCCGTACACTGTTGTGTGTGTGTGTGTTTGTGTACACAGTGAGTGTGTGTACACTGTGTGTGTGTATACATTGTCTGTGTGTGTGTACACAGTGTGTGTGTGTGTATACAGTGCACGTGTGTTTATACACAGTGCGTGTGTGTGTGTGTACACAGTGTGTGTGTATACACAGTGTGTGTCTGCACAGTTATGTGTGTGTGTGTGTGTGTATGTGTATACACAGTTTGTGTGCGTGTGTACAGAGTGTGGGTGCGTGTGTACACAATTTTGTGTGTGTGTGTGTACAAAGTTGTTCGTGTGTGTACACATTTGTGTTTGTGAGTGTACACAGTGTGTGTGTATACACAGTTGTGTGTGTGTGTACTCAGTTGTGTGTGTGTTTACACAGATGTTTGTGTGTGTACACAGTTGTGTGTGTATGTGTGTACACAGTTGTGTGTGTGTGTACCCAGTTGTGTGTGTGTGTACACAGTTGGGTATGTGTGTGTACACAGTGTATGTGTGTATACACAGTGTTTGTGTGTGTGTGTGTATGTGCTCTGTTTTGTGTGCGTGTGTGTACACAATGTGTGTGTGTGTGTGTTTATACACTGTGTGTGTGTGTACACAGTTCCGTGTGTGTGTGTACACATTTTGTGTGTGTGTGTGTATACATTTGTCTGTGTGCGCACACAGTTGTGTGTGCTTTTGTGTAAACAGTTGTGTGTGTGTGTGTGTGTACACAGTGTGTGTGTGTGTGTGTATGTACACAGTTGTGTGTGTCTTTACTCAGTTGTGTGTGTGTGTGTACACCGTTGTGTGTGTGTGTACACAGTTGTGTGTGCGTGTACGCAGTTGTGTGCGTGTGTGTACACAGTTGTGTGTGTGTGTACACAGTTGTGTGTGTGTGTACACAGTTGTGTATGTGTGTACACAGTGGTGTGTGTGTACACAGTTGTGTGTGTGTGTGTGTACACAGTTGTGTGTGTACACAGTTGTGCATCTGTACACAGTTGTGTGTGTGTGTGCGTAGTTGTGTGTGTGTGTACACACAGTTGTGTGCGTGTGTGTACACAGTTGTGTGTGCACGTACACAGTTGTGTGCGTGTGTGTACACAGTTGTGTGTTTGTGTACACAGTTGTGTGTGTGTACACAGCTGTGTGTGTGTACACAGTTGTGTGTGTGTGTGTTCACAGTTGTGTGTGTGTATACACAGTTCTGTGTATATGTACACTGTTGTGTGTGTGTACACAGTTGTGTGTGTGTACACAGTTGTGTGCGTGTGTGTATGTGTGTGTACACATTTGTGTGTGTGTGTTTACACAGTTGTGTGTGTGTGTGTACACAGTTGTGTGTGTGTGTACACAGTTGTTTGTGTGTGTACATAGTTGTGTGTGTGTGTGTGTACACAGTTGTGTGTGTGTGTACACAGTTGTGTGTGCGCGTACACATTTGTGTGCGTGTGTGTACACAGTTGTGTGTGTGTGTACACAGTTGTGTGTGTGTACACAATTGTGTGAGTGTGTGTACACAGCTGTGTGTGTGTGTACACAGTTGTATGTGTGTGTGTACACTGTTGTGTGTCTGTGTATACACATTCTGTGTGTATGTACACAGTTGTGTGTGTGTACACAGTTGTGTGTGTGTGTACACTGTGTGTTTGTGTTTTTAGACTGTGTGTGTACACTGTGTGTTTTTGTGTAAACTGTGTGGGAGTGTGTGTCCGTACACTGTTGGGTGTGTGTGTGTACACAGTGCGTGTGTGTACACTGTGTGTGTGTATACATTGTCTGTGTGTGTGTGTACACAGTGTGTGTGTGTGTGTGTGTATACAGTGCACGTGTGTTTATACACAGTGCGTGTGTGTGTGTGTGTACACAGCGTGTGTGTATACACAGTGTGTGTGTGCACAGTTGTGTGTGTGTGTATGTGTATACACAGTTTGTGTGTGTGTGTGTACAGAATGTGTGTGCGTGTGTACGCAATTTTGTGTGTGTGTGTGTACAAAGTGTGTGTGTGTGTATACACAGTTGTGTGTGCGCGTACACAGTTGTGTGCGTGTGTGTACACAGTTGTGTGTTTGTGTACACAGTTGTGTGTGTGTACACAATTGTGTGTGTGTGTACACAGCTGTGTGTGTGTGTACACAGTTGTGAGTGTGTGTGTACACAGTTGTGTGTGTGTATACACAGTTCTGTGTATATGTACACTGTTGTGTGTGTGTACACAGTTGTGTGTGTGTACACAGTTGTGTGCGTGTGTGTGTACACATTTGTGTGTGTGTGTACACAGTTGTGTGTGTGTGTACACAGTTGTGTGTGAGTGTACACAGTTGTTTGTGTGTGTACATAGTTGTGTGTGTGTGTGTGTACACAGTTGTGTGTGTATGTGTGCACAGTTGTGTGTGCGCGTACACATTTGTGTGCGTGTGTGTACACAGTTGTGTGTGTGTGTACACAGTTGTTTGTGTGTACACAATTGTGTGAGTGTGTGTACACAGCTGTGTGTGTGTGTACACAGTTGTATGTGTGTGTGTACACTGTTGTGTGTCTGTGTATACACAGTTCTGTGTCTATGTACACAGTTGTGTGTGTGTACACAGTTGTGTATGTGTGTGCGTACACTGTGTGTTTGTGTTTTTAGACTGTGTGTGTACACTGTGTGTTTTTGTGTAAACTGTGTGGGAGTGTGTGTCCGTACACTGTTGTGTGTGTGTGTGTACACAGTGCGTGTGTGTACACTGTGTGTGTGTATACATTGTCTGTGTGAGTGTGTACACAGTGTGTGTGTGTGTACACAGTTGTGTGTGTGTGTACACAGTTGTGTGTGTGTATACACAGTTCTGTGTGTATGTACACAGTTGTGTGTGTGTACACAGTTGTGTGTGTGTACACAGTTGTGTGCGTGTGTGTATGTGTGCGTACACATTTGTGTGTGTGTGTGTGTATAGTTGTGTGTGTGTGTGTACACAGTTGTGTGTGTGTGTACACAGTTGTGTGTGTGTGTGTACACAGTTGTTTGTGTGTGTACACAGTTGTGTGTGTGTGTATGTGTGTATACAGTTGTGTGTGTGTTTGTATACACAGTTTGTGTGTGTGTGTGTACATAGTGTGTGTGCGTGTGTACACAATTTGGTGTATGTGTGTACAAAGTTGTGCGTGTGTGTACACAGTTGTGTTTGTGTGTGTACACAGTGTGTGTGTATACACAGTTGTGTGTGTGTGTGTAGTCAGTTGCGTGCGTGTGTACACAGTTGTCTGTGTGTGTACACAGATCTTTGTATGTGTACGCAGTTGTGTGTGTGTATGTGTGTACATAGTTGTGTGTGTGTGTACCCAGTTGTGTGTGTGTACACAGTTGTGTGTGTATATGTGTGTGTACACAGTTGTGTGTTTCTGTGTACACTGTGTGTGTGTACACTGTGTGTGTGTGTACACTGTTGTGTGTGTGTGTGCGTTCACGGTTGTGTGTGTACACAGTGCATGTGTGTGTACACAGTGTGTGTGTGTGTGTACACAGTGTGTGTGTATACACAGTGTATGTGTGTATACACAGTGTTTGTGTGTGGGTGTATGTGCTCTGTTTTGTGTGTGTGTGTGTACACAATGTGTGTGTGTGTGTTTATACACTGTGTGTGTGTGCACACTGTGTGTGTGTGTGTACACATTTTTGTGTGTGTGTGCATACAGCTGTGCGTGTGCGCACACAGTTGTGTGTATTTTTGTGTAAACAGTTGTGTGTGTGTGTGCACAGTTGTGTGTGTGTGTGTACACATTTGTGTGTGTACACACATGTGTGTGTCTACACCGTTTTGTGTGTGTGTGTGTGTGCACTTTTGTGTATGTTTATTCACAGTTGTGTGTGTGTACACAGTTGTGGGCGAGTGTGTGTGTGTGTGGGTACACAGTTGTGTGTGTGTGTACACAGTTGTGTGTGTGTACACAGTTGTGCGTGTGTACACAATTGTGTGTGTATCTACACAGTTGTGTGATTGAGTGTACACAGTTATGTGTGTGTACACAGTTGTGTGTTTGTGTGTGTAAACAGATGTGTGTGTGCGTGTGTACAAAGTTGTGTGTGTGTGTGTACACACAGTTGTGTGTGTGTACACAGTTGTGTGTGTGTACACAGTTGTGTGCATGTGTAACATTTGTGTGTCTGTGTGTACAGAATGATGTGTGTATCTGTGTGTACATAGTTTTGTGTGTGTGTGTACACACTTGTGTGTGTCTGTGTACAGTGTTGTGTGTGTGTGTTCACACAGTTGCATGTGTGCGTCTGTGTGTGTGTACACAGTTGTGTGTTCGTGTACATAGTTGTGTGTGTGTACACATTTGTGTGTGTGTTTGTGTACACAGTTGTGTGTGTGTGTACACAGTGGATTCTGTGTGTTCACAGTTGTGTCTGTGTGTACACAGTTCTGTGTGTGTGTACACAGTTGTGTGTGTGTGTACACAGTTTGTGTGTGTGTACACTGTTTTATGTGTTTGTGTACACAGTTGTGTGTGTATGTGTGTACACAGCTGTGTGTGTGTACACAGTTGTGTGAGTGTGTGTGTACACCGTTGTGTGTGTGTGTATGTGTGTGTTTGTGTACACAGTTGTGTTTGTGTGTGTACACTCTGTGTGTGTGTTTTTAGACTATGTGTGTACACTGTGTGTTTTTGTCTAAACTGTGTGGGTGTGTGTGTGTGCACTGCTGTGTGTGTGTGTCCGTACACTGTTGTGCGTGTGTGTGTACACAGTGCGTGTGTGTACACTGTGTGTGTGTATACATTGTCTGTGTGTGTGTGTACACAGTGTGCGTGTGTATACAGTGCACGTGTGTTTATACACAGTGCGTGTGTGTGTACACAGTGTGTGTATACACAGTGTGTGTGCACAGTTGGGTGTGTGTGTGTGTATGTGTATACACAGTTTGTGTGTGTGTGTACAGTGTGTGTGTGCGTGTGTACACAATTTTGTGTTTGTGTGTACAAGGTTGTGCGTGTGTGTACACAGTTGTGTTTGTGTGTGTACACACTGTGTGTGTGTATACACAGTTGTGTGTGTGTGTGTGTGTGTACTCAGTTGCGTGCGTGTGTACACAGTTGTCTGTGTGTGTGTACACAGATCTTTGTATGTGTACACAGTTGTGTGTGTGTGTGTACATAGTTGTGTGTGTGTGTACACACTTGTGTGTGTGTGTACACACTTGTGTGTGTATATGTGTGTGTGTACACAGTTGTGTGTTTGTGTGTACACTGTGTGTGGGTACAGTGTGTGTGTGTGTACACTGTTGTGTGTGTGTGTGCGTTCACTGTTGTGTGTGTACACAGTATGTGTGTGTGTACACAGTGTGTGTCTGTGTGTGTACACAGTGTATGTGTGTATACACAGTGTTTGCGTGTGGGTGTATGTGCTCTGTTTTGTGTGCGTGTGTGTACACAATGTGTGTGTGTGTGTTTACACACTGTGTGTGTGTGCACAGTGTGTGTGTGTGTGTACACAGTTCCGTGTGTGTGTACACATTTTTGTGTGTGTGTGTGTGCATACAGTTGTGTGTGTGCGCACACAGTTGTGTGTGTTTTTGTGTAAACAGTTGTGTGTGTGTGTACACATTGGAGTGTGTGTGTGTGTGTACACAGTTGTGTGTGTCTGTACACAGTTGTGTGTGTGTGTGCACAGTTGTGTGTGTGTGTGTGTGCACATTTGTGTGTGTACACACATGTGTATGTGTCTACACCGTTATGTGTGTGTGTGTGTACACTTTTGTGTATGTTTATTCACAGTTGTGTGTGTGTACACAGTTGTGCGTGATTCTGTGTGTGTGTGGGTACACAGTTGTGTGTGTGTGTACACAGTTGTGTGTGTGTACACAGTTGTGCTTGCGTACACAATTGTGTGTGTATCTACACAGTTGTGTGATTGTGTGTACACAGTTGTGTGTGTGTACAGTTGTGTGTTTGTGTGTGTAAACAGATGTGTGTGTGCGTGTGTACAAAGTTGTGTGTGTGTGTGTACACAGTTGTGTGTGTGTGTACACAGTTGTGTGTGTGTACACAGTTGTGTGTGTGTGTGTAACATTTGTGTTTCTGTGTGTACACAATGATATGTGTATGTGTGTGTGTGTACATAGTTTTGTGTGTGTGTACACACTTGTGTGTGTCTGTGTACAGTGTTGTGTGTGTGTGTTCACACAGTTGTATGTGTGAGTGTGTGTGTACACAGTTGTGTGTGCATCTGTGTGTGTGTACACAGTTGTGTGTTCGTGTACATAGTTGTGTGTATGTACACATTTGTGTGTGTGTTTGTGTACACAGTTGTGTGTGTGTGTACACAATTGTTTCTGTGTGTTCATAGTTGTGTGTGTGTGTGTACAGTTCTGTGGTGTGTACACAGTTGTGTGTGTGTGTACACAGATTGTGAGTGTGTTTGTAAACTGTTTTATGTGTGTGTGTACACAGTTGAGTGTGTATGTGTGTACACAGTTGTGTGTGTGTGTATGTGTGTGTTTGTGTACACATTTGTGTGTGTGTGTGTTTGTGTACACTGTGTGTGTGTTTTTAGACTGTGTGTGTACACTGTGTGTTTTTGTGTAAACTGTGTGGGTGTGTGTGTTTACACTGTTGTGTGTGTGTGTCCGTACACTGTTGTGTGTGTGTGTGTGTACACAGTGAGTGTGTGTACACTGTGTGTGTGTATACATTGTCTGTGTTTGTGTACACAGTGTGTGCGTATACAGTGCACGTGTGTTTATACACAGTGCGTGTGTGTGTGTGTGTGTGTGTACACAGTGTGTGTGTATACACAGTGTGTGTCTGAACAGTTGTGTGTGTGTGTGTACTCAGTTGCGTGCGTGTGTACACAGTTGTCTGTGTGTGTGTGTACACAGATCTTTGTATGTGTACACAGTTGTGTTTGTGTATGTGTGTACATAGTTGTGTGTGTGTACCCAGTTGTGTGTGTGTGTACACTGTTGTGTGTGTATATGTGTACACAGTGTGTGTCTGTGTGTGTACACAGTGTGTGTGTATACACAGTGTGTGTCTGCACAGTTGTGTGTGTGTGTGTGTGTATGTGTATACACAGTTTGTGTGTGTGTGTACAGAGTGTGTGTGCGTGTGTACACAATTTTGTGTGTGTGTACAAAGTTGTGCGTGTGTGTACACAGTTGTGTTTGTGTGTGTACACAGTGTGTGTGTGTATACACAGTTGTGTGTGTGTGTACTCAGTTGTGTGTGTGTTTACACAGATGTTTGTGTGTGTACACAGTGTGTGTGTGTATACACAGTTGTGTGTGTGTGTACTCAGTTGTGTGTGTGTTTACACAGATGTTTGTGTGTGTACACAGTTGTGTGTGTATGTGTGTACACAGTTGTGTGTGTGTGTACCCAGTTGTGTGTGTGTGTACACAGTTGGGTGTGTGTGTGTACACAGTGTATGTGTGTATACACAGTGTTTGTGTGTGTGTGTATGTGCTCTGTTTTAGTGTGCGTGTGTGTACACAATGTGTGTGTGTGTGTGTTTATACACTGTGTGTGTGTGTGTACACAGTTCTGTGTGTGTGTGTGTACACATTTTGTGTGTGTGGTATACAGTTGTGTGTGTGCGCACTCAGTTGTGTGTGTTTTTGTGTAAACAGTTGTGTGTGTGTGTGTGTGTATACACAGTTGTGTGTGTGTGTGTCTGTGTGTACACAGTTGTGTGTCTCTGTTCACAGTTGTGTGTGTGTGTGTGCACAGTTGTGTGTGTGTGTGTACACAGTTGTGTGTGTGTACACAGTTGTGTGTCTCTGTACACAGTAGTGTGCGTGTGTGTACACAGTTGTGTGTGTGTGTACACAGTTGTGTGTGTGTGTACACAGTTGTGTGTGTGTGTACACAGTGGTGTGTGTGTGTACACAGTTGTGTGTGTGTGTACACAGTTGTGTGTGTACACAGTTGTGCATCTGTACACAATTGTGTGTGTGTGCGTAGTTGTGTGTGTGTGTACACACAGTTGTGTGCGTGTGTGTACACAGTTTGTGTGTGTGTGTGTACACTATTTTATGTGTGTGTGTAGACAGTTGTGTGTGTATGTGTGTACACAGCTTTGTGTGTGTGTACACAGTTGTGTGAGTGTGTGTGTACACAGTTGTGTGTGTGTGTATGTGTGTGTTTGTGTACACAGTTGTGTGTGTGTGTGTACACTCTGTGTGTGTGTTTTTAGACTGTGTGTGTACACTGTGTTTTTTTCTAAACTGTGTGGGTGTATGTGCTCTGTTTTGTGTGCGTGTGTGTACACAATGTGTGTGTGTGTGTTTACACACTGTGTGTGTGTGCACAGTGTGTGTGTGTGTGTACACAGTTCCGTGTGTGTGTACACATTTTTGTGTGTGTGTGTGTGCATACAGTTGTGTGTGTGCGCACACAGTTGTGTGTGTTTTTGTGTAAACAGTTGTGTGTGTGTGTACACATTGGAGTGTGTGTGTGTGAACACAGTTGTGTGTCTGTACACAGTTGTGTGTGTGTGTGCACAGTTGTGTGTGTGTGTGTGTGTGCACATTTGTGTGTGTACACACATGTGTATGTGTCTACACCGTTGTGTGTGTGTGTGTGTACACTTTTGTGTATGTTTATTCACAGTTGTGTGTGTGTACACAGTTGTGCGTGATTCTGTGTGTGTGTGGGTACACAGTTGTGTGTGTGTGTACACAGTTGTGTGTGTGTGTACACAGTTGTGCTTGCGTACCCAATTGTGTGTGTATCTACACAGTTGTGTGATTGTGTGTACACAGTTGTGTGTGTGTACACAGTTGTGTGTTTGTGTGTGTAAACAGATGTGTGTGTGCGTGTGTACAAAGTTGTGTGTGTGTGTGTACACAGTTGTGTGTGTGTGTACACAGTTGTGTGTGTGTACACAGTTGTGTGTGTGTGTGTAACATTTGTGTGTCTGTGTGTACACAATGATATGTGTATGTGTGTGTGTGTACATAGTTTTGTGTGTGTGTGTACACACTTGTGTGTGTCTGTGTACAGTGTTGTGTGTGTGTGTTCACTCAGTTGTATGTGTGAGTGTGTGTGTACACAGTTGTGTGTGCATCTGTGTGTGTGTACACAGTTGTGTGTTCGTGTACATAGTTGTGTGTATGTACACATTTGTGTGTGTGTTTGTGTACACAGTTGTGTGTGTGTGTACACAATTGTTTCTGTGTGTTCATAGTTGTGTGTGTGTGTGTGTACAGTTCTGTGGTGTATACACAGTTGTGTGTGTGTGTACACAGATTGTGAGTGTGTTTGTAAACTGTTTTGTGTGTGTGTGTACACAGTTGAGTGTGTATGTGTGTACACAGTTGTGTGTGTGTGTGTGTGTGTGTTTGTGTACACAGTTGTGTGTGTGTGTGTGTGTGTGTGTACACTGTGTGTGTGTTTTTAGACTGTGTGTGTACACTGTGTGTTTTTGTGTAAACTGTGTGGGTGTGTGTGTTTACACTGTTGTGTGTGTGTGTCCGTACACTGTTGTGTGTGTGTGTGTGTACACAGTGAGTGTGTGTACACTGTGTGTGTGTATACATTGTCTGTGTGTGTGTACACAGTGTGTGCGTATACAGTGCACGTGTGTTTATACACAGTGCGTGTGTGTGTGTGTGTGTGTACACAGTGTGTGTGTATACACAGTGTGTGTCTGAACAGTTGTGTGTGTGTGTGTGTACTCAGTTGCGTGCGTGTGTACACAGTTGTCTGTGTGTGTGTGTACACAGATCTTTGTATGTGTACACAGTTGTGTTTGTGTATGTGTGTACATAGTTGTGTGTGTGTACCCAGTTGTGTGTGTGTGTACACAGTTGTGTGTGTATATGTGCGTGTGTACATAGTTGTGTGTTTGTGTGTACACTGTGTGTGGGTACAGTGTGTGTGTGTGTACACTGTTGTGTGTGTGTGTGTGTACACAGTGTGTGTCTGTGTGTGTACACAGTGTGTGTATACACAGTGTGTGTCTGCACAGTTGTGTGTGTGTGTGTGTGTATGTGTATACACAGTTTGTGTGTGTGTGTACAGAGTGTGTGTGCGTGTGTACACAATTTTGTGTGTGTGTGTACAAAGTTGTGTGTGTGTGTACACAGTTGTGCTTGTGTGTGTACACAGTGTGTGTGTGTGTATACACAGTTGTGTGTGTGTGTACTCAGTTGTGTGTGTGTTTACACAGATGTTTGTGTGTGTACACAGTTGTGTGTGTATGTGTGTACACAGTTGTGTGTGTGTGTACCCAGTTGTGTGTGTGTGTACACAGTTGGGTGTGTGTGTGTACACAGTGTATGTGTGTATACACAGTGTTTGAGTGTGTGTGTATGTGCTCTGTTTTGTGTGCGTGTGTGTACACAATGTGTGTGTGTGTGTTTATACACTGTGTGTGTGTGTGTACACAGTTCCGTGTGTGTGTGTGTACACATTTTGTGTGTGTGGTATACAGTTGTGTGTGTGCGCACTCAGTTGTGTGTGTTTTTGTGTAAACAGTTGTGTGTGTGTGTGTGTGTGTATACACAGTTGTGTGTGTGTGTGTGTGTGTGTGTGTACACAGTTGTGTGTCTCTGTACACAGTTGTGTGTGTGTGTGTGCACAGTTGTGTGTGTGTGTGTACACAGTTGTGTGTGTGTACACAGTTGTGTGTCTCTGTACACAGTAGTGTGCGTGTGTGTACACAGTTGTGTGTGTGTACACAGTTGTGCGTGTGTGTACACAGTTGTGTGTGTGTGTACACAGTGGTGTGTGTGTGTACACAGTTGTGTGTGTGTGTACACAGTTGTGTGTGTACACAGTTGTGCATCTGTACACAGTTGTGTGTGTGCGTAGTTGTGTGTGTGTGTACACACAGTTGTGTGCGTGTGTGTACACAGTTTGTGTGTGTGTGTGTACACTATTTTATATGTGTGTGTACACAGTTGTGTGCGTATGTGTGTACACAGCTTTGTGTGTGTGTACACAGTTGTGTGAGTGTGTGTGTACACAGTTGTGTGTGTGTGTATGTGTGTGTTTGTGTACTCAGTTTTGTGTGTGTGTGTACACTCTGTGTGTGTGTTTTTAGACTGTGTGTGTACACTGTGTGTTTTTTTCTAAACTGTGTAGGTGTGTGTGTGTACACTGTTGTGTGTGTGTGTCCGTACATTGTTGTGTGTTTGTGTGTGTACACAGTGCGTGTGTGTTCACTGTGTGTTTGTATACATTGTCTGTGTGTGTGTGTGTACAAAGTGTGCGTGTGTATACAGTGCACGTGTGTTTATACACAGTGCGTGTGTGTGTACACAGCGTGTGTATACACAGTGTGTGTGCACAGTTGTGTGTGTGTATGTGTATACACAGTTTGTGTGTATGTGTACAGAGTGTGTGTGCGTGTGTACACAATTTTGTGTATGTGTGTACAAAGTTGTGCGTGTGTGTACACAGTTGTGTTTGTGTGTGTACACAGTGTGTGTGTATACACAGTTGTGTGTGTGTTTGTGTACTCAGTTGCGTGTGTGTGTACACAGTTGTCTGTGTGTGTGTGTACATAGTTGTGTGTGTGAGTACCCAGTTGTGTGTGTGTGTACACAGTTGTGTGTGTATATGTGTGTGTGTACACAGTTGTGTGTTTGTGTGTACACTGTGTGTGTGCGTTCACTGTTGTGTGTGTACACAGTGTGTGTGTGTGTACACAGTGTGTGTCTGTGTGTGTACACAGTGTGTGTGTATACACAGTGTATGTGTGTATACACAGTGTTTGTGTGTGGGTGTATGTGCTCTGTTTTGTGTGCGTGTGTGTACACAATGTGTGTGTGTGTGTTTATACACTGTGTGTGTGTGCACAGTGTGTGTGAGTGTACACAGTTCCGTGTGTGTGTACACATTTTTGTGTGTGTGTGTGTGCATACAGTTGTGAGTGTGCGCACACAGTTGTGTGTGTTTTTGTGTAAACAGTTGTGTGTGTGTGTACACATTGGAGTGTGTGTGTGTGTGTGTACACATTTGTGTGTGTCTGTACACAGTTGTGTGTGTGTGTGCACAGTTGTGTGTGTGTGTGTGTACACATTTGTGTGTTTACACACATGTGTGTGTGTCTACACCGTTGTGTGTGTGTGTGTGTACACTTTTGTGTATGTTTATTCACAGTTGTGTGTGTGTACACAGTTGTGCGTGAGTGTGTGTGTGTGTGTGTGTGGGTACACATTTGTGCGTGTGTACACAGTTGTGTGTGTATCTACACAGTTGTGTGATTGTGTGTGTAAACAGATGTGTGTGTGCGTGTGTACAAAGTTGTGTGTGTGTGTACACACTGTTGTGTGTGTGTGTACACAGTTGTGTGTGTGTACACAGTTGTGTGTGTGTGTGTACACTGTGTGTTTGTGTTTTTAGACTGTGTGTGTACACTGTGTGTTTTTGTGTAAACTGTGTGGGTGTGTGTGTGTACACTGTTGTGTGTGTGTGTCCGTACACTGTTGTGTGTGTGTGTGTGTGTGTACACAGTGAGTGTGTGTACACTGTGTGTGTGTATACATTGTCTCTCTGTGTGTGTACACAGTGTGTGTGTATACAGTGCACGTGTGTTTATACACAGTGCGTGTGTGTGTGTGTACACAGTGTGTGTGTATACACAGTGTGTGTCTGCACAGTTGTGTGTGTGTGTGTATGTGTATGCACAGTTTGTGTATGTGTACAGAGTGTGTGCGTGTGTACACAATTTTGTGTGTGTGTGTGTACAAAGTTTAGCGTGTGTGTACACAGTTGTGTTTGTGTGTGTACACAGTGTGTGTGTGTCTGTACACAGTTGTGTGTGTGTGTGTGTGCACAGTATTGTGTGTGTGTACACATTTGTGTGTGTACACACATGTCTGTGTGTCTACACCGTTGTGTGTGTGTGTGTACACTTTTGTGTATGTTTATTCACAGTTGTGTGTGTGTATACAGTTGTGCGTGAGTGTGTGTGTGTGTGTGTGGGTACACAGTTGTGTGTGTGTACACAGTTGTGTGTGTGTACACAGTTGTGCGTGTGTACACAATTGTGTGTGTATCAACACAGTTGTGTGATTGTGTGTACACAGTTGTGTGTGTGTACACAGTTGTGTGTTTGTGTGTGTAAACAGATGTGTGTGTGCGTGTGTACAAAGTTGTGTGTGTGTGTACACACAGTTGTGTACGTGTACACAGTTGTGTGTGTGTACACAGTTGTGTGTGTGTGTGTAACATTTGTGTGTCTGTGTGTGCACAATGATGTGTGTATGTGTGTGTGTACATAGTTTTGTGTGTGTGTGCGTGTACACACTTGTGTGTGTCTGTGTACAGTGTTGTGTGTGTGTGTTCACGCAGTTGTATGTGTGAGTGTGTGTGTACACAGTTGTGTGTGCATCTGTGTGTGTGTACACAGTTGTGTGTTCGTGTACATAGTTATGTGTATGTACATATTTGTGTGTGTGTTTGTGTACACAGTTGTGTGTGTGTCTACACAATTGTTTCTGTGTGTTCACAGTTGTGTGTGTGTGTACACAGTTCTGTGGTGTGTACACAGTTGTGTGTGTGTGTACACAGATTGTGAGTGTGTGTGTACACTGTTTTGTGTGTGTGTGTACACAGTTGAGTGTGTATGTGTGTACACAGTTGTGTGTGTGTGTGTACACAGTTGTGTGAGTGTGTGTGTACACAGTTGTGTGTGTGTGTATGTGTGTGTTTGTGTACACAGTTGTATGTGTGTGTGTGTACACTGTGTGTGTGTTTTTAGACTGTGTGTGTACACTGTGTGTTTTTGTGTAAACTGTGTGGGTGTGTGGGTGTACACTGTTGTGTGTGTGTGTCCGTACAGTTTTGTGTGTGTGTGTGTGTGTACACAGTGAATGTGTGTACACTGTGTGTGTATACATTGTCTGTGTGTGTTTACACAGTGTGTGTGTATACAGTGCACGTGTGTTTATACACAGTGCGTGTGTGTGTGTGTGTGTGTGTGTACACAGTGTGTGTGTATACACAGTGTGTGTCTGCACAGTTGTGTGTGTGTGTGTGTATGTGTATACACAGTTTGTGTGTGTGTGTACAGAGTGTGTGTGCGTGTGTACACAATTTTGTGTGTGTGTGTACAAAGTTGTGCGTGGGTGTACACAGTTGTGTTTGTGTGTGTACACAGTGTGTGTGTGTATACACTGTTGTGTGTGTGTGTACTCAGTTGTGTGTGTGTTTACACAGATGTTTGTGTGTGTACACAGTTGTGTGTGTATGTGTGTACACAGTTGTGTGTGTGTGTACCCAGTTGTGTGTGTGTGTACACAGTTGGGTGTGTGTGTGTACACAGTGTATGTGTGTATACACAGTGTTTGTGTGTGTGTGTATGTGCTCTGTTTTGTGTGCGTGTGTGTACACAATGTGTGTGTGTGTGTGTGTTTATACACTGTGTGTGTGTGTGTACACAGTTCCGTGTGTGTGTGTGTACACATTTTGTGTGTGTGGCATACAGTTGTGTGTGTGCGCACTCAGTTGTGTGTGTTTTTGTGTAAACAGTTGTGTGTGTGTGTGTATACACAGTTGTGTGTGTGTGTGTGTGTGTGTGTACACAGTTGTGTGTCTCTGTACACAGTTGTGTGTGTGTGTGTGCACAGTTGTGTGTGTGTGTGTACACAGTTGTGTGTGTGTACACAGTTGTGTGTGCGCGTACACAGTTGCATGTGCGTGGGTGTACACAGTTGTGTGTGTGTGTACACAGTTGTGTGTGTGTGTACACAGTGGTGTGTGTGTGTACACAGTTGTGTGTGTGTGTACACAGTTGTGTGTGTACACAGTTGTGCATCTGTACACAATTGTGTGTGTGTGCGTAGTTGTGTGTGTGTGTACACACAGTTGTGTGCGTGTGTGTACACAGTTTGTGTGTGTGTGTGTACACTATTTTATGTGTGTGTGTAGACAGTTGTGTGTGTATGTGTGTACACAGCTTTGTGTGTGTGTACACAGTTGTGTGAGTGTGTGTGTACACAGTTGTGTGTGTGTGTATGTGTGTGTTTGTGTACACAGTTGTGTGTGTGTGTGTGTACACTCTGTGTGTGTGTTTTTAGACTGTGTGTGCACACTGTGTGTTTTTTTCTAAACTGTGTGGGTGTGTGTGTGTACACTGTTGTGTGTGTGTGTCCGTACACTGTTGTGTATTTGTGTGTGTACACAGTGCGTGTGTGTTCACTGTGTGTTTGTATACATTGTCTGTGTGTGTGTGTGTACACAGTGTGTGTGTGTATACAGTGCACGTGTGTTTATACGCAGTGCGTGTGTGTGTACACAGTGTGTGTATACACAGTGTGTGTGCACAGTTGTGTGTGTGTATGTGTATACACAGTTTGTGTGTATGTGTACAGAGAGTGTGTGCGTGTGTACACAATTTTGTGTATGTGTGTACAAAGTTGTGCGTGTGTGTACACAGTTGTGTTTGTGTGTGTACACAGTGTGTGTGTATACACAGTTGTGTGTGTGTTTGTGTACTCAGTTGCGTGTGTGTGTACACAGTTGTCTGTGTGTGTGTGTACACAGATCTTTGTATGTGTACACAGTTGTGTGTGTGCATGCGTGTACATAGTTGTGTGTGTGTGTACCCAGTTGTGTGTGTGTGTACACAGTTGTGTGTGTATATGTGTGTGTGTACACAGTTGTGTGTTTGTGTGTACACTGTGTGTGTGTGTACACTGTTGTGTGTGTTTGTGCGTTCACTGTTGTGTGTGTACACAGTATGTGTGTGTGTACACATTGTGTGTCTGTGTGTACACAGTGTGTGTGTATACACAGTGTATGTGTGTATACACAGTGTTTGTGTGTGGGTGTATGTGCTCTGTTTTGTGTGCGTGTGTGTACACAACGTGTGTGTGTGTGTTTATACACTGTGTGTGTGTGCACAGTGTGTGTGAGTGTACACAGTTCCGTGTGTGTGTACACATTTTTGTGTGTGTGTGTGTGCATACAGTTGTGTGTGTGCGCACACAGTTGTGTGTGTTTTTGTGTAAACAGTTGTGTGTGTGTGTACACATTGGAGTGTGTGTGTGTGTGTACACATTTGTGTGTGTCTGTACACAGTTGTGTGTGTGTGTGCACAGTTGTGTGTGTGTGTGTACACATTTGTGTTTTTACACACATGTGTGTGTGTCTACACTGTTGTGCGTGTGTGTACACTTTTGTGTATGTTTATTCACAGTTGTGTGTGTGTACACAGTTGTGCGTGAGTGTGTGTGTGTGTGGGTACACAGATGTGTGTGTGTGTGTACACAGTTGTGTGTGTGTACACAGTTGTGCGTGTGTACACAATTGTGTGTGTATCTACACAGTTGTGTGATTGTGTGTACACAGTTGTGTGTGTGTACACAGTTGTGTGTTTGTGTGTGTAAACAGATGTGTGTGCACGTGTGTACAAAGTTCTGTGTGTGTGTACACACAGTTGTGTGTGTGTGTACACAGTTGTGTGTGTGTGTGTACACTGTGTATTTGTGTTTTTAGACTGTGTGTGTACACTGTGTGTTTTTGTGTAAACTGTGTGGGTGTGTGTGTACACTGTTGTGTGTGTGTGTCCGTACACTGTTGTGTGTGTGTGTGTGTGTGTGTACACAGTGAGTGTGTGTACAATGTGTGTGTGTATACATTGTCTCTGTGTGTGTGTACACAGTGTGTGTGTATACAGTGCACGTGTGTTTATACACAGTGCGTGTGTGTGTGTGTGTGTGTGTGTACACAGTGTGTGTGTATACACAGTGTGTGTCTGCACAGTTGTGTGTGTGTGTATGTGTATACACAGTTTGTGTGTGTGTACAGAGTGCGTGCGTGTGTACACAATTTTGTGTGTGTGGTGTGTACAAAGTTTAGCGTGTGTGTACACAGTTGTGTTTGTGTGTGTACACAGTGTGTGTGTGTGTACTCAGTTGTGCGTGTGTTTACACAGATGTTTGTGTGTGTACACAGTTGTGTGTGTATGTGTGTACACAGTTGTGTGTGTGTGTAGCCAGTTGTGTGTGTGTGTACACAGTTGGGTGTGTGTGTGTACACAGTGTTTGTGTGTATACACAGTGTTTGTGTGTGTGTGTATGTGCTCTGTTTTGTGTGCGTGTGTGTAAACATTGTCTGTGTGTGTGTGTACACAGTGTGTGTGTGTATACAGTGCACGTGTGTTTATACACAGTGCGTGTGTGTGTGTAGACAGTGTGTGTGTATACACAGTGTGTGTGTGCACAGTTGTGTGTGTGTGTATGTGTATACACAGTTTGTGTGTGTGTGTACAGAGTGTGTGTGCGTGTGTACACAATTTTTTTTGTGTGTGTGTACAAAGTTGTGCGTGTGTGTACACAGTTTTTGTTTGTGTGTGTACACAGTGTGTGTGTGTGTATACACAGTTGTGTGTGTGTGTGCACTCAGTTGTGTGTGTGTGTACAGAGTTGTGTGTGTGTGTGTACACAGATGTTTGTGTGTGTACAGAGTTGTGTGTGTATGTGTGTACACAGTTGTGTGTGTGTGTACCCTGTTGTGTGTGTGTGTACACTGTGTGTGTGTACACTGTGTGTGTGTGTATACACTGTTGTGTGTGTGTGTGCGTTCACTGTTTTGTGTGTACACAGTGTGTGTGTATACACAGTGTATGTGTGTATATACAGTGTATGTGTGTATACACAGTATTTGTGTGAGTGTTTATGTGTTCCTTTTTGTGTGCGTGTGTGTACACAATGTGTGTGTGTGTTTATACACTGTGTGTGTGTGTGCACAGTGTGTGTGTGTACACAGTACCGTGTGTGTGTGTACACATTTTGTGTGTGTGTGTACATACTGTTGTGTGTGTGCGCACACAGTTGTGTGTGTTTTTTGTGTAAACAGTTGCGTGTGTGTGTGTGTTCACAATGGTTTGTGTGTGTGTGTACACAGTTGTGTGTGTCTGTACACAGTTGTGTGTGTGTGCACAGTTGTGTGTGTGTGTGTACACAGTTGTGTGTGTACACAGTTGTGTGTGCGCGTACACAGTTGTGTGCGTGTGTGTACACTGTTGTGTGTGTGTGTGTACACAGTTGTGTGTGTGTGTACGCAATTGTGTATGTGTGTGTACACAGCTGTGTGTGTGTGTACACAGTTGTGTGTGTGTGTACACAGTGGTGTGTGTGTGTGTACACTGTGTGTGTGTACGCCATGTGCTTTTGTGTATACTGTCTGTGTGTGCATACACAGTGTATGTGTGTATACATTGTGTTTGTGTGTGTGTGTACACTGTTTTGTGCCTTTGCGTCGGTGTGTACACAGTGTGTGTGTGTGTGTGTGTGTGTGTGTACAGAGTTGTGTATGTGTGCTCACATTTGTGTGTGTGTACACAGTTGTGTGTGGGTGTGTGCACACAGTTGTTCGTGTGTACACAGTTTTGTGTGTGTCTACACGGTTGTGTGTGTATGTACACAGTTTTAAGTGTTTGTGTATACACAGTGTTTGTGTTTGTGTACACTGTTTCGTGCCTGAGTGTCTGTGTGTACACAGTGTGTGTGTGTGTGTTTGTGTGTGTGTGTGTGTATACTGTGTGTGTACAGTTGTGTGTGTGTGTATACACAGTGTGTGTGTGTGTACACACTGTGTGTGTGTGTGCACAGTTGTGTGTGTGTGTGTACACAGTTGTGTGTGTGTGTACACAGTTGTGTGTGAGAGTGTACACAGTTGTGTTTGTGTGTGGGTACACAGTTGTCTGTGTACACTGTTGGGCTTGTGTACACAGTTGTTTATGTGTGTGTACACAGTTGTGTATGTGTGTACACAGTTGTGCGTGTGTACACAGTTGTGTGTGTGTCTGCACAGTTGTGTGTGTGTGTGTGTACACAGTTGTGTGTGTGTATACATTTGTGTGTGTGTGTGTACAGAGTTTCGTGAGTGTGTGTAATCGCTTGTGTGTGTGTGTACACAGTTGTGTGTGTGTCTGTCTACACAGTTGTGTGTGTTTGGGTGTACACAGTTGTGTGTGTACGTACGTAGTTGTGTGTTTGTGTACACAGTTGTGTGCGTGTGTGTGTACACAGTTTTGTGTATGTGCGTGTTCACACAGTTTTGTGTGTCTCTGTGTAAACAGTTGTGTGTGTGTGTACACTGCGCGTGTGTGTGTGTACACTGTGTGTGTGTGTGTACTCTGTGTGTGTACACACTGTGTGTTTTTGACTACACTGCGTGTGTGTCTTTGTGTACACTGTTGTGTGTGTGTGTGTGCGTACAATTTTGTGTGTGTTTGTGTACACAGTGTTTGTGTGTACGCAGTGTGTGTGTATACACAATTTATGTGTGTATACACAGTGTTTGTGTGTGTGTACACTGTTGTGTGTTTATACACTCTGTGCGTGTGTGTGTGTGTGTACACAGTGTGTGTGTGTGTGTGTGCGCACAGTTGTGTGTGTGTGTACACAGTTCTCTGTGTGTGTACACAGTTGTGTGTGTGTGTACAGTTTTGTGTCTGTGCATGTATACAATTGTGTGTGTGTGTGTACACAGTTGTGTGTGGGTGTGTGTGTGTGTACACGGTTGTGTGTGTGTGTGTGTACGCAGTTGTGCGTGTGTACGCAGTTCTCTGTGTGCATAGACAGTTGTATGTGTGTGTATGCAGTTGTGTGTGTGTGTGTACACTGTTGCGTGTGTGTGTACACAGTTGTGTGTTTGTTTGTACACAGTTGTGTGTTTGTGTGTACACAGTTGTGTGTGTGTGCACAGTTGTGTGTGTACACAGTTGTCTGTGTGTGTCTGTACACAGTTCTGTGTGTTTACACAGTTGCGTGTGTGTGTACACAGTTGTCTGTTTACACATTTGTGTGTGTGTGAGTACACTTGTGTGTGTGTGTGTGTGTAAACAGTTGTGTATGTGTGTACATAGTTGTGTGTGTGTACACAGTTTTGTGTGTGTTTGTGTACGCAGTTGTGCGTATGTACACAGTTGTCTGTGTGTTTACACAGTTGTGTCTGTGTGCACGCAGTTGTGTGTGTGTGTGCATAGTTGTGTTTGTGTGAGTGTACACAGTTGTGTGTGTGTGTGTACATAGTTGTGTGTGTGTGAGTGTGCACACAGTTGTGTGTGAGTGTATAAAGTTGTGTGTGTGTGCATGTATACAGTTGTGTGTGAGTTTGTACACAGTTGTGTCTGTGTCTGTGTGTGTACACAGTTGTGTGTGGGTCGGTTTGTGTGTACACCGTTGTGTGTGTGTGTGCGTGTGTACACAGTTGTGCGTGTGTACACAGTTGTGCATGTGCGTACACTTTTGTGTGTGTGTACGCAGTTGTGTGGGTGTGTACACAGTTGTGTGTTTGTTTGTACACGGTTGTGTGTTTGTGTGTACACAGTTGTGTGTGTTTGTGTAAACAGTTGTGTGTGAGTGTACACAGTTGTGCGTGTGTGTGTTTGTGTGTCCACAGTTGTTCATGTGTGTGTACACAGAGTGTGTTTGTACACATTTGTGCATGTGTCTGTGTGTGTACAAAGTTGTGTGTGTGCACACATTTGTGCATGTGCGTACACTTTTGTGTGTGTGTACCCAGTTGTGTGTGTGTGTACACAGTTGTGTGTGTGTGTGTACACAGTTGTGTGTTTGTTTGTACACAGTTGTGTGTTTGTGTGTACACAGTTGTGCTTTTGTGCGTGTTTACACAGTTGTGTGTGTGTATATATGTGTGTGTACACAGTTATGTGTGTGTGTAGACTTTGTGTGTGTGTGTACACTGTGTGTGTACACTTTGTGTTTTTGTGTACACTCTCTCTGTGTGTTTGTGTACGCTGTTGTGTGTGTGTGTGTGTGCGTACACATTTGTGTGTGTGTGTGTACACGGTGTGTGTGTGTGTGTACACTGTTTTGTGTGCGTACACTGTCATGTGTATGTGTGTTTACACGGTGTGTGTGTGTGCGTGTATACATTGTGTTTGTGTGTGTCTGTACATTGTGTGATTGTTTGTGTGTGTACACAGTGCGTGTGTGTGTGTACACACAGTGTGTGTGTGTGTGTGCGTGTACACAGTGTGGGTGTGTACACAGTGGGTGTGTGTACACAGTTGTGCGTGTGTGTGAGAGTGTACACAGTTGTGTTTGTGTGCGGGCACATAGTTGTATGTGTACACCATTGTGTGTGTGTGTACACAGTGGTGTGTGTCTGTGTACACAGTTCTGTGTGTGTACACAGTTGTGCATGTGTACACAGTTGTGTGTGTGTCTGCACAGTTGTGTGTGTGTGTGTGTGTGTGTACACTGTTGTGTGTGTTTGCGTGTGTGTACACATTTGTGTGTGTGTGTACAGAGTTTTGTGAGTGTGTGTAAACGCTTGTGTGTGTGTGTACACAGTTGTGTGTGTGTCTGTCTACACAGTTGTGTGTGTTTGGGTGTACACAGTTGTGTGTGTATGTACACAGTTGTTTGAGTGTGTACACAGTTGTGTGCGTGTGTGTGTACACATTTCTGTGTATGTGCGTGTTCACACAGTTGTGTGTGTATGTGTAAACAGTTGTGTGTGTGTGTACACTGTTTGTGTGTGCGTGTACACTGTGTGTGTGTGTGTACTCTTTGTCTGTGTTTTTGACTACACTGTGTGTGTGTTTGTGTACACTGTTGTGCTTGTGTGTGTGTGTACAATTTTGTGTGTGTGTGTGCGTGGGTACACAGTGTGTGTGTGTACGCAGTGTGTGTGTGAGTATACACAGTTTATGTGTGTATACACAGTGTTTGTGTGTGTACACTATCTGTGTGTTTATACACTCTGTGCGTGCACGTGTGTGTGTACACAGTGTGTGTGAGTGTGTGTACACATTGTGTGTGTTTTAAACTGTGTGTGTGTACACTCTTGTGTGTTTGTGTACACAGTTCTGTGTGTGTGTACACCGTTGTGTTTGTGGTGCGTGTACACCGTTGTGTGCGTACACAGTTGTGTGTGTGTGTACAGTGTTGTATGTGTGTGTGTACACATTTGTGTATGTGTGTACACAGTTGTGTGTGTACACAGTTGTGTGTGTTTGTGTGTGTCTGTACACAGATGTGTGTGTGTACACAGTTGTGTGTACGTGTACACAGTTGTGCGTGTTTAAAGAGTTGTGAGTGTGTGTACACATCTGTGTGTGTGTACACAGTTGTGTATGTGTGCACACAGTTGTGTGTGTACACACTTGTGTGTGTGTGTGTTTGTACACGGTTGTGTGTGTGTTTACACAGTGTTTGTGTGTACACAGTTGTGTGTGTACCCGTTTGTGTGTGTGTATACACAGTTGTTTGTGTCTGTACACAGTTGTGTGTGTTCTCAGTTGTGTGTGTATTTACACAGTTGTGTGTGTACACATTTGAGTGTGTGTGTACACAGTTGTGTATGTGTATACACTTCTGTGTGTGTGTGTAGACAGTTGTGTGTGTGTGTGTACAGTTTTGTGTGTGTGTGTGTACACATTTGTGTGTGTGTGTACGCAGTTGTGCGTGAGTACACAGTTGCGTGTGTGTCTACACATTTGTGTGTGTGTGTACACTGTTGTGTGTGTGTGTTCACAGTTGTGTTTGTGTGAGTGTACACAGTTGTGTGCGTGTGTACACAGTTTTGTGTGTGTGTGTGCGTGCGCACAGATGAGTGTGTGTGTACACAGTTGTGTGTGTGTGCACAGTTGTGTGTGTGTTTAAAGTTGTGTGTTTGTGTATACAGTTGTGTGTGTGTGTGCACAGTTGTGTGTGTGTGTGCGTACACAGCTGTGTGTGTGTGTAGACAGTTGTGCGTCTGTGTGTGTATACACAATTTTGTGTGCGTGTGTGTACACAGTTGTGTGTTTGTGTGTACACATTTGTGTTCGTGTGTGTACACACAGTTTGTGTGTGTGGACACAGTTGTGTGTGTGTGTGTACACAGTTATGCATGTGTGTGTACACCGTTCTGTGCTAGTGTGTTTGTACACAGTTGTGTGTGTGTGTACACAGTTGTCTGTGTGTGTGTGTCCGTGTACTTAGTTGTGTGTGTGTTTGTGTCTGTGTACACAGTTGTATGTGTGTGTGTCTGTGTACACTGTTGTGTGAGTCTGTATGTGTGTGTACACAGTGTTTGTGTATACAGGGTTTTGTCTGTGTGTGTACACAGTTGTGTGTAGCGTCTATACACAGTTGTTTGTGTGTGTACGCAGTTGTGTGTGTTTGTGTCTGTGTGTTTGTGTGTGTGTACACAGTTGTGTGTGTGTGTACGCAGTTGTGTGTGTGTGCGTGTGCACACTGTTGTGTGTATGTATATGTGTGTGTACACAGTTGTGTGTGTGTGTGTGTACAATGTATGTGTGTGTGTACACTGTGTGTGTGTACACCGTGTGCTTTTGTGTATACTGTGTGTGTGTGTGCATACACAGTGTATGTGTGTATACATTGTGTTTGTGTGTGTGTGTACACTGTTTTGTGCCTGTGTGTCGGTGTGTACACAGTGTGTGTGTGGGTGTGTGTGTGTGTGTACAGAGTTGTGTATGTGTGCACACATTTGTGTGTGTGTACACAGTTGTTCGTGTGTACACAGTTTTGTGTGTGTCTACACGGATGTGTGTGTATGTACACTGTTTTACGTGTTTGTGTATACACAGTGTTTGTGTGTGTGTACACTGTTTCGTGCCTGAGTGTCTATGTGTACAGTGTGTGTGTGTGTGTGTGTGTGTGTTTGTGTGTGTGTGTGTGTGTATACTGTGTGTGTGTACAGTTGTGTTTGTGTGTATACACAGTGTGTGTGTGTGTGTGTACACAGTGTGTGTATGTGTGCACAGTTGTGTGTGTGTGTGTGTGTGTGTACACAGTTGTTTGTGTGTGGACATAGTTGTGTGTGAGAGTGTACACAGTTGTGTTTGTGTGTGGGTACACAGTTGTCTGTGTACACAGTTGGGCGTGTGTACACAGTTGTTTGTGTGTGTGTGTACACAGTTGTGTATGTGCGTACACAGTTGTGGGTGTGTACACAGTTGTGTGTGTGTCTGCACAGTTGTGTGTGTGTGTGTATACAGTTGTGTGTGTTTGTGTATGTGTACACATTTGTGTGTGTGTGTGTGTACAGAGTTTTGTGAGTGTGTGTAAACGCTTGTGTGTGTGTGTACACAGCTGTGTGTGTGTCTGTCTACACAGTTGTGTGTGTTTAGGTGTACACAGTTGTGTGTGTATGTACATAGTTGTGTGTTTGTGTACACAGTTGTGTGCGTGTGTGTGTACACAGTTTTGTGTATGTGCGTGTTCACACAGTTGTGTGTGTCTCTGTGTAAACAGTTGTGTGTGTGTGTACACTGTGCGTGTGTGTGTGTACACTGTGTGTGTGTAGTCTGTGTGTGTGCACACTGTGTGTTTTTGACTAAAATGTGTGTGTGTCTTTGTGTACACTGTTGTGTGTGTGTGTGCGTAAAATTTTGTGCGTGTGTGTACACAGTGTTTGTGTGTATGCAGTGTTTGTGTATACACAATTTATGTGTGTATACACAGTGTTTGTGTGTGTGTACACTGTTGTGTGTGTGTGTACACTGTCTGTGTGTTTATACACTCTGTGCGTGCGTGTGTGTGTGTACACAATGTGTGTGTGTGCATACAGTTGTGTGTGTGTGTGTACACAGTTATGTGTATGTGTGTGTTCATACAGTTGTGTGTGAGTCTGTGTAAACAGTTGTGTGTGTGTGTACACTGTGTGTGTGTCGGTGTGTACACTGTGTGTGTGTACTCTGTGTGTGTGTACACTGTGTGTTTTGTCTACACTGTGTGTGTTTGTGTACACTGTTGTGTGTGTGTGTGCGTACAATTTGGTGTGTGTGTGTATACACAGTGTGTATATGTACGTGGTGTGTGTGTATACACAGTTTATGTGTGTATACACAGTGTTTGTGTGTGTACACTGTTGTGTGTGTGTGTACACTGTCTGTGTGTTTATACACTGTGTGCGTGCGTGTGTGTGTGTACACAGTTTGTGTGTGAGTGTGTGTACACAGTGTGTATTTTAAACTGTGTGTGCGTACACAGTTGTGTGTGTGTGTACACAGTTCTCTGTGTGTGTGTATATACACAGTGCGTGTGTCTGTACACATTGTGTGTGTGTGTGTATACAGTTGTGTGTGTGTACACAGTTGTGTGTGTGTGTGTACACAGTTGTCTGCGTTGTGTACACAGCTGTGATTGTGGTGCGTGTACACAGTTGTGTGCTCACACAGTTGTGTGTGTGTACACAATTGTGTGTGTGTGTACACAGTTGTGCATGTGTACACAGTTGTGTGTGTACACAGTTGTGTGTGTTTGTGTGATTCTGTACACAGATATGTGTGTGTACTAAGTGTACACTGTTTTGCGTGTGTACACAGTTGTGAGTGTGTGTACACAGTTGTGTGTGTGTACACAGTTGTGTGTGTGTTTGTACACAGTTGTATGTGCGTGTTTACAAGGTGTTTGTGTGTACACAGTTGTGTGTGCCTGTGTACACGTTTGTGTGTGTATACACAGTTGTTTGTGTCTGTACACAGTTGTGTGCGTGTGTGTGTGTTCACAGTTGTGTGTGTGTGTACACAGTTGTATTTGTGTATGCCTGTGTACACAGTTGTGTGTGTGTGTGTGTACACTGAGTGTGTGTGTGCACACTTTTTGTGTGTGTGCACTGCGTGTTTTTTGTGTACACTGTGTGTGTGTGTGTGTGTACACTGTTGTGAGTGTGTCTACGTACACAGTGTGTGTGTGTATACACAGTGCATGTGTGCATACACAATGTTTGTGTGTGTACAATGTTTTGTGCCTGTGTGTCTGTGTGTACACAGTTTACATGTGTGTGTATACACTGTGTGTGTGTGTACACAGTCTGTGTGCACACTGTGTATGTGTACACGGCTTGTTTTTGTGTACACTGTGTGTGTTTGTGTGTGTGTACACTGTTGTGTGTGTGTTCGTACACTATCCTTAGGGTGTACACAGTGTGTTTGTGTGTGTGTACACAGTGTGTGTGTGCGCGTATACACAGTGTATGTGTGTATACACAGTGCTTGTCTGTGTGTCTACACTGTTTTGTGTGTGTGTGTTTGTGTGTACACAGTGTGTGTGTATACACTGTGTGTGTGTCTGTGTGTGTACACAGTGTGTGTGTTTGTGAGTGGGTACACAGTGTCTGTGTACACAGTGTGTGAGTGTACACAGTTGTGCACGTGTGTGTGTGTGTACACAGTTGCGTTTGTGACTGTGTGTGTGTGTGTTCTCGGTGTGTGTGTGTACACAGTTGTGTCTGTTTACACAGTTGTGTGTGTGTACACAGTTGTGTGTGTGTGTACACAGTTGTGCGTGAGTACACAGTTGTGTGTGTGTCTACACAATTGTGTGCGTGTGTTTACACAGTTGTGTGTGTGTGTACACAGTTGTGTGTGTGTACACAGTTGTGTGTGTGTGTACACAGTTGTGCGTGAGTACACAGTTGTGTGTGTGTCTACACAATTGTGTGCGTGTGTATACACAGTTGTGTGTGTGTGTACACAGTTGTGTTTATGTGAGTGTACACAGTTGCGTGTGTGTACACAGTTGTGTGTGTGTTGAAAGTTGTGTGTGTGTGTGCGCAGAGTTGAGTGTGTGTGTACACAGCTGTGTGTGTGTACACAGTTGTGTGTGTGTGTATACAGTTGTGTGTGTGTGTACACAGTTGTGTGTGTGTGCGTACACAGCTGTGTGTGTGCGTGTGTACACAGTTGTGTGTGTGTGTACACAGTTGTGTATCTGTGTGTGTATACACAATTTTTTTTGTGTGTGTGTACACTGTTGTGTGTTTGTGTGTACACATTTGTGTGTGTGTGTGTGTGTGTACACAGTTTTGTGTGTGTGGACACAGTTGTGTGTGTGTGTCTATACAGTTATGTATGCGTGTGTACACATGTCTGTGCTAGTGTGTTTGTACACATTAGTATGTGTGTATACAGTTGTCTGTGTGTGTGTGTGTCCGTGTACACAGTTGTGTGTGTGTGTGTGCGTGTGTGTCTCTGTGTACACAGTTGTGTGTGTGCGTGTGTCTGTGTACAAAGTTGTGTGAGTCTGTATGTGTGTGTACACAGTGTTTGTGTATACAGAGTTGTGTGTGTGTGTGTACACAGTTGTGGGCGCGTGTATACACAGTTGTTTGTGTGTGTACGCAGTTGTGTGTCTTTGTGTGTGTGTGTTTGTGTGTGTGTACACAGTTGTGTGTGTGTGTGTGTGTACACAGTTGTGTGTGTGTGTGTGTGCACACAGTTATGTGTGTGTGTACACAGTTGTGTGTGTGTGTGTGTACAATGTGTGTGTGTGTGTGTGTGCGTGTACTCTGTGTGTGTGCACACCGTGTGTTTTTGGTTATAATGTCTGTGTGTGCATACACAGTGTATGTGTGCATACACTGTGTTTGTGTGTGTGTGTACACTTTTGTGAGTGTGTGTGCGTACAATTTTGTGTGTGTGTACACAGTGTGTGTGTGTTACGCAGTGTGTGTGTGTATAAACAGTTTATGTGTTTATACGCAGTGTTTGTGTGTGTGTACACTGTGTGTGTATACAATGTGTGCGTGCGTCTGTGTGTGTACACAGTGTCTGTGTGTGTGTGTACAGTGTGTGTGTTTACACAGTGTGTGTGTGTAGATTTGTGTGTGTGTGTATACATTTCTGTGTGTGTGTGTATATATACACAGTGAGTGTGTACACATTGGGTGTGTGTGTGTAAACAGTTGTGTGTGTGTGTACACAGTTGTGTATGTTTAAACACATTCATCTGATTGTGTGTACACAGTTGTGTTTGTGGTGCGTGAACACAGTTGTGTGCGTACACAGTTGTGTGTGTGTGCACAGTTGTATGTGTGCATGTACACAGTTGTGTGTGTGCACACAGTTGTGTGTGTGTACACAGTTGTGTGTGTGTGTGTACATAGTTGTGTGTGTACATAGTTGTGTGTCTGTGTGTGTGTACACAGTTGTGTGTGTGTGTGTACCAGATGTGTGTGTGTGTGTGTGTGTACACAGTTGTGAGTGTGAGTTTATGTGTGTGTACACAGTTGTGTGTGTGTGTGTACATTGTTGTGAGTGTGTGTGTACACAGTTGTGTGTGTGCGTGTGTACACAGTTGTGTGTGTTTACAGAATTGTGTGTGTGTGTGTACACAGTTGTGTGTGTTTACAGAATTGTGTGTGTGTGTGTACACAGAGTGCGTGTGCAAACTGTTGTGTGTGTGTGTGTCTGTGTACACAGTTGTTTGTGTGTGTAAACAGTTGTGTGTGTATATGTGTACACAGTTGAGTGTGTGTGTACACAGTACTGTGTTTGTGTATATACAGTTGTGTGTGTGTGTACACAGTTGTATGTGTGTGTGTGCGTGTGTACACTGTGTGTGTGTACATTGTATCTTTTTGTGAACACTGTGTGTGTTTGTGTGTGTACACTGTTGTGTTGGTGTTTGGGTACACTGTTGTGTGTGTATACACCGTTGTGTGTGTTTGTGTTTACACAGTGTGTGTGTGTATGTGTGTACAAACTATGTGTGTGTTTTCACAGTGTGTGTGTGTACACAGTGTGCGTGTGTGTATACACAGTTGTGTGTGTATGTGTGCACACAGTTGTGTGTGTGTGTGTGTGTGTACACAGTTGTGTGTGTGTACACAGATGTGTGTATGTGTGTGTGTACACATTTGTGTGTGTGTGTACACTGTGTGTTGACAATATGTATTTTTGTGTACACTATGTGTGTGTGTACACTGTTGTGTGTGTGTGTACGTACACTGTTGTGTGAGTATACACAGTGTGAGTGTACACAGTGTGCGTGTGTGTATACACAGTAGTGAGTGTATGTGTACACAGTGTGTGTATACACAGAGTGTGTGTGTACAAAGTTGTGTGTGTGTGCACACAGTTGTGTGTGCATACACAATGTGTGAGTGTATGTGTGTGTGTGTACACAGTTGTTTGCGTGTGTGCACACAGTTGTGCGCGTGTGTACGCAGTTGTTTGTGTGCGTAATCAGTCGTGTGTATGTGTGTGTGTACAAAGTTGTGTGTGTGTGTGTGAGTACACATTTGTGTGTGTGTGTGTACACAGTTGTGTGTGTGTATACACAGTTGTGTGTACACAGTTGTGCATGTGTGTGTGTACACAGTTGTATGTGTGTGTACACTGTCTGTGTGTTTATACACTCTGTACTTGCGTGTGTGTGTGTACACAATGTGTGTGTGTGCATACAGTTGTGTGTGTGTGTGTACACAGTTATGTGTATGTGTGTGTTCATACAGTTGTGTGTGAGTCTGTGTAAACAGTTGTGTGTGTGTGTACACTGTGTGTGTGTCGGTGTGTACACTGTGTGTGTGTACTCTGTGTGTGTGTACACTGTGTGTTTTGTCTACACTGTGTGTGTTTGTGTACACTGTTGTGTGTGTGTGTGCGTACAATTTGGTGTGTGTGTGTATACACAGTGTGTATATGTACGTGGTGTGTGTGTATACACAGTTTATGTGTGTATACACAGTGTTTGTGTGTGTGTACACTGTTGTGTGTGTGTGTACACTGTCTGTGTGTTTATACACTGTGTGCGTGCGTGTGTGTGTGTACACAGTTTGTGTGTGAGTGTGTGTACACAGTGTGTGTTTTAAACTGTGTGTGCGTACACAGTTGTGTGTGTGTGTACACAGTTCTGTGTGTGTGTGTATATACACAGTGCGTGTGTCTGTACACATTGTGTGTGTGTGTGTATACAGTTGTGTGTGTGTACACAGTTGTGTGTGTGTGTGTACACAGTTGTCTGCGTTGTGTACACAGCTGTGATTGTGGTGCGTGTACACAGTTGTGTGCTCACACAGTTGTGTGTGTGTACACAATTGTGTGTGTGTGTACACAGTTGTGCATGTGTACACAGTTGTGTGTGTACACAGTTGTGTGTGTTTGTGTGATTCTGTACACAGATTTGTGTGTGTACTAAGTGTACACTGTTTTGCGTGTGTACACAGTTGTGAGTGTGTGTACACAGTTGTGTGTGTGTACGCAGTTGTGTGTGTGTTTGTACACAGTTGTATGTGCGTGTTTACAAGGTGTTTGTGTGTACACAGTTGTGTGTGCCTGTGTACACGTTTGTGTGTGTATACACAGTTGTTTGTGTCTGTACACAGTTGTGTGCGTGTGTGTGTGTTCACAGTTGTGTGTGTGTGTACACAGTTGTATTTGTGTATGCCTGTGTACACAGTTGTGTGTGTGTGTGTGTACACTGAGTGTGTGTGTGCACACTTTTTGTGTGTGTACACTGCGTGTTTTTTGTGTACACTGTGTGTGTGTGTGTGTGTGTACACTGTTGTGAGTGTGTCTACGTACACAGTGTGTGTGTGTATACACAGTGCATGTGTGCATACACAGTGTTTGTGTGTGTGTACAATGTTTTGTGCCTGTGTGTCTGTGTGTACACAGTTTACATGTGTGTGTATACACTGTGTGTGTGTGTGTACACAGTCTGTGTGCACACTGTGTATGTGTACACGGCTTGTTTTTGTGTACACTGTGTGTGTTTGTGTGTGTGTACACTGTTGTGTGTGTTTTCGTACACTATCCTTAGGGTGTACACAGTGTGTTTGTGTGTGTGTACACAGTGTGTGTGTGTGCGCGTATACACAGTGTATGTGTGTATACACAGTGCTTGTCTGTGTGTCTACACTGTTTTGTGTGTGTGTGTTTGTGTGTACACAGTGTGTGTGTATACACTGTGTGTGTGTCTGTGTGTGTACACAGTGTGTGTGTTTGTGAGTGGGTACACAGTGTCTGTGTACACAGTGTGTGAGTGTACACAGTTGTGCACGTGTGTGTGTGTGTACACAGTTGCGTTTGTGACTGTGTGTGTGTGTGTTCTCAGTGTGTGTGTGTACACAGTTGTGTCTGTTTACACAGTTGTGTGTGTGTACACAGTTGTGTGTGTGTGTACACAGTTGTGCGTGAGTACACAGTTGTGTGTGTGTCTACACAATTGTGTGCGTGTGTTTACACAGTTGTGTGTGTGTGTACACAGTTGTGTGTGTGTACACAGTTGTGTGTGTGTGTACACAGTTGTGCGTGAGTACACAGTTGTGTGTGTGTCTACACAATTGTGTGCGTGTGTATACACAGTTGTGTGTGTGTGTACACAGTTGTGTTTATGTGAGTGTACACAGTTGCGTGTGTGTACACAGTTGTGTGTGTGTTGAAAGTTGTGTGTGTGTGTGCGCACAGTTGAGTGTGTGTGTACACAGCTGTGTGTGTGTACACAGTTGTGTGTGTGTGTATACAGTTGTGTGTGTGTGTACACAGTTGTGTGTGTGTGCGTACACAGCTGTGTGTGTGCGTGTGTACACAGTTGTGTGTGTGTGTACACAGTTGTGTATCTGTGTGTGTAAACACAATTTTTTTTGTGTGTGTGTGTGTACACAGTTGTGTGTGGGTGTGTGTACACAGTTGTGTGTGTGTGCATAGTTGTGTGTTTGTGTAAGTGTGTGTACACAGATGCGTGGGTGTGTGTGTACACAGTTGTGCATGTGTGTGTACACAGTTGTGTGTGGTTGCATGTGCGCAGTTGTGTGTGTGTACACATTTGTGTGTTTGTGAGTGTGTACACTGTGAGTGTGTACACTGTGTGTGTGTGTTTGTACACTTTGTGTTTTTGTGTATACTGTGCGTGTGTGTTTGTGTACACTGTTGTGTGTGCGTGTGCGTACACTTTTGTCTGTGTGTGTACACAGTTGTGTATGTGTGTACACAGTTGTGTGTGTGTACACAGTTGTGTCTGTGTGTGTACACAGTTGTGTGTGTGTGTTCACATTTATGTGAGTGTGTAAGCAGTTGTGCGTGTGTACACATTTGTGTGTGTGCACACAGTTGTGTGTGTGTGTGTACACAGTTGTGTGTGTGTACACAGTTGTGTGTGTGTGTACAGTTTTTTTTGTGTGTGTATACAGTTGTGTGTGTGTGCATGTACACAGTTTTGTGTGTGTGTGTGTGTACACAGCTGTGTGTGTGTGTGTACATAGTTGTGTGTGTTTGTGTGTGTATACAGTTGTGTGTGGGTGGGTGTGTGTGTACACAGTTTTGTCTGTGTGTGTACACAGTTGTGCGGTGTGTACACAGTTATGTTTGTGTGTACACAGTTGAGTGTTTGTGTGTGACTGTACACAGTTCTATGTGTGTGTGTGTCTGTGTGTGTACCCAGTTGTGTGTGTGTTTGTAAACAGCTGTGTTTGCTTCTGTACACAGTTGTTTGTGTGTGTGTGTACACAGTTGTAAGCGGGTGTGTGTATTGGTTCACATTGTGTGTATGTGTGCACACAGTTGTGTGTGTGTGTGTACATAGTTTTTTTTGTGTGTGTACACATTTGTGTATTTGTGTGTCACAGTTGTGTGTTTGTGTGTGTGTAAAGAGTTATGTATGTGTGGACACAGTTGTGTGTGTGTGTACACAGATATGTGTGTGTGTGTACGCGGTCTGTGCGTGTGTGTTTGTACATAGTTGTGTGTGTACACAGTTGTGTGTGTGTGTGTGTCTGTGTACACAGTTGTGTGTGTCTGTATGTGTGTGTACACAGTTGTGTGTGTACACAGTTGTGTTTGTGTGTACACAGTTTTGTGTGTGTATGTACACAGTTGTGCGTGTGTGTGTGTGTGTGTTCACAGTGTGTGTGTGTACACAGTTGTGTGTGTGTACACAGTTGTGTGTGTGTGTACACAGTTGTTTGTGTGTGTACACAGTTGTGTGTGTGTGTACACCGTTGTGTGGCTGTATCTGTGTGTGTAATCAGTTGTGTGTGTGTACACTGTGTGTGTGTGCATGTACCTTGTGTGTTTGTACTCTGTGTGTGTGTACAGTGTGCGTTTTTGTGTACACTGTGTGTGGGTGTTTGTGTACACTGTTATGTGTGTGCGTGTGCGTACAATTTTGCCTGTGTGTGGGTACACAGTGTGTGTGTGTACACTGTTGTGTGTGCGTGTATGTGTACACAGTTGTGTGTGTGCGTCTGTGTGAATACAGTTGTGTCTGTTTGTTCACAGTTGTTGCGTGTGTGTGTGTGTTCACAGTTGTGTGTGTGTGTTCACACAGGTATGTGTGTGTGTGTGTGTACAGTTGTGTGTCTGTGTGTGTCTACACAGTTGTGTGTGTATGTGTGTGTGTACACAGTGGTGTGTGTGTACACAGTTGTGTGTGTGTACACAGTTGTGTGTGTGTGTAAAGAGTTGTGTCTGTGTGTACACAGTTGTGTGTGTGTTTGTGTGTGTGTGTACACAGTTGTGTGTGTGTGTACACAGTTGTTTGTGTGTGTACACAGTTGTCTTTGTATGTGTGTGCACAGTTGTGTGTGCGTGCGTGTGTACACTGTGTGTGTGTACACTGTGTGTGTGTGCACACTGTATGTTTTTGTGTACACTGTGTGTGTGTGTTTGTACACTTTGTGTTTTTGTGTATACTGTGCGTGTGTGTTTGTGTACACTGTTGTGTGTGCGTGTGCGTACACTTTTGTCTGTGTGTGTACACAGTTGTGTATGTGTGTACACAGTTGTGTGTGTGTACACAGTTGTGTCTGTGTGTGTACACAGTTGTGTGTGTGTGTTCACATTTATGTGAGTGTGTAAGCAGTTGTGCGTGTGTACACATTTGTGTGTGTGCACACAGTTGTGTGTGTGTGTGTACACAGTTGTGTGTGTGTACACAGTTGTGTGTGTGTGTACAGTTTTTTTTGTGTGTGTATACAGTTGTGTGTGTGTGCATGTACACAGTTTTGTGTGTGTGTGTGTGTACACAGCTGTGTGTGTGTGTGTACATAGTTGTGTGTGTTTGTGTGTGTATACAGTTGTGTGTGGGTGGGTGTGTGTGTACACAGTTTTGTCTGTGTGTGTACACAGTTGTGCGGTGTGTACACAGTTATGTTTGTGTGTACACAGTTGAGTGTTTGTGTGTGACTGTACACAGTTCTATGTGTGCGTGTGTCTGTGTGTGTACCCAGTTGTGTGTGTGTTTGTAAACAGCTGTGTTTGCTTCTGTACACAGTTGTTTGTGTGTGTGTGTACACAGTTGTAAGCGGGTGTGTGTATTGGTTCACATTGTGTGTATGTGTGCACACAGTTGTGTGTGTGTGTGTACATAGTTTTTTTTGTGTGTGTACACATTTGTGTATTTGTGTGTCACAGTTGTGTGTTTGTGTGTGTGTAAAGAGTTATGTATGTGTGGACACAGTTGTGTGTGTGTGTACACAGATATGTGTGTGTGTGTACGCGGTCTGTGCGTGTGTGTTTGTACATAGTTGTGTGTGTACACAGTTGTGTGTGTGTGTGTGTCTGTGTACACAGTTGTGTGTGTCTGTATGTGTGTGTACACAGTTGTGTGTGTACACAGTTGTGTTTGTGTGTACACAGTTTTGTGTGTGTATGTACACAGTTGTGCGTGTGTGTGTGTGTGTGTTCACAGTGTGTGTGTGTACACAGTTGTGTGTGTGTACACAGTTGTGTGTGTGTGTACACAGTTGTTTGTGTGTGTACACAGTTGTGTGTGTGTGTAAACAGTGGTGTGTGTGTGTGTACACCGTTGTGTGGCTGTATCTGTGTGTGTAATCAGTTGTGTGTGTGTACACTGTGTGTGTGTGCATGTACCTTGTGTGTTTGTACTCTGTGTGTGTGTACAGTGTGCGTTTTTGTGTACACTGTGTGTGGGTGTTTGTGTACACTGTTATGTGTGTGCGTGTGCGTACAATTTTGCCTGTGTGTGGGTACACAGTGTGTGTGTGTACACTGTTGTGTGTGCGTGTATGTGTACACAGTTGTGTGTGTGCGTCTGTGTGAATACAGTTGTGTCTGTTTGTTCACAGTTGTTGCGTGTGTGTGTGTGTTCACAGTTGTGTGTGTGTGTTCACACAGGTATGTGTGTGTGTGTGTGTACAGTTGTGTGTCTGTGTGTGTCTACACAGTTGTGTGTGTATGTGTGTGTGTACACAGTGGTGTGTGTGTACACAGTTGTGTGTGTGTACACAGTTGTGTGTGTGTGTAAAGAGTTGTGTCTGTGTGTACACAGTTGTGTGTGTGTTTGTGTGTGTGTGTACACAGTTGTGTGTGTGTGTACACAGTTGTTTGTGTGTGTACACAGTTGTCTTTGTATGTGTGTGCACAGTTGTGTGTGCGTGCGTGTGTACACTGTGTGTGTGTACACTGTGTGTGTGTGCACACTGTATGTTTTTGTGTACACTGTGTGTGTGTGTTTGTGTACACTGTTGTGTGTGTGTGTGCGTACACTTTTGTTTGTGTGTGTGTACACAGTTGTGTATGTGTGTACACAGTTGTATGTGTGTACACAGTTTTGTGTGTGTGAGTATACACAGTTGTGTGTGTGTAGAAATTTCTGTCTGTGTATGCAGTTGTGCGTGTATACACAGTCGTGTGTGTGGCTACACATTTGTGTGTGTGTTTGTACACAGTTGTGTGTGTGTGTACACAGATGTGTTTGTGTGAGTTTACAAAGTTGTGTGTGTGTGTACACAGTTGTGTGTGTGTGTACACAGTTGTGTGTGTGTACACAGTTGTGTGTGCGTGTACACAATTGTGTGTGAGTGTGTGTACACAGTTGTGTGTGGGTGTGTGTGTACACAGTTGTGTGCGTGTGTGTACACAGTTGTGCATGTGTACACAATTGTACATGTGCGTACACAGTTGTGTCTGTGTCTGTATGCAGTTGTGTGTGTGTGTGTGTACACAGTTGTGTTTGTGTGTACACAGATGTATGTTTGTGTGTACACAGTTGTGTGTTTGTGTGTACAAAGTTGTGTGTGTGTACACACTTGTGTGTGTGTACACAGTTGTGTGTGTGTATGTGTGTGTGTACACAGTTGTGTGTCTGTGTGTACACTGTGTGTGTGTACACTGTGTGTGTACACTTTCTGTTTTTGTGTACACTGAATGTGTGTGTTCGTGTACACTGTTGTGTGTGTGTGTGTGTTTGCATACACTTTTGTGTGTGTGTGTGTGTACACAGTGTATGTGTGTGTGTGCACACAGTGAGTATGTGTATACACAGTCTATGTGTTTATACACAGTGTTTGTGTGTGTGTACACAGTTGTGTTTGTGTACACTGTTATGTGTGTGTGTGTTTAGAAGGTGTGTGTGTGTATATACACTGCGTGTGTGTGTGTGTGTGTGTGTGTCTGTACATAGTGTGTGTGTTTGTGTGTGTACACAATTTGTGTGTTTGTATACACAGAGTGTGCGTGTGTGTCTGTACACAGTGTGGGTCTGTACACAGTGTGTGTGTGTACACAGTTGTGTGTGTGTGTACACAGATGAATGTGTACACAGTTGTGTGAGTGTGTACACAGTTGTGTGTGTGTGCACACAGTTGTGTATGTGTGCACACAGTTGTGTGTGTACACAGTTGAGTGTGTACACAGTTGTGTCTGTGTTCACAGTTGTGTGTGTGTGTGTCTGTACACAGTTGTATGTGTTTTTGTGTGTGTACACATTTATGTGTGTGTGTGTACAGAGTTTTGTGTGAGTTTGTGTGAACATCTTTGTGTGTGTTTACACAGATGTGTGTGTCTGTGTGTGTATACAGATGTGTGTGTTTGGGTGTACACATTTGTGTGTGTATGTACACAGTTGTGTGAGTGTGTACACAGTTGTGTGTGTGCGTGTGTAAACAGTTATGTGTGTGAGTGTTCACACAGTTGTGTGTGTGTGTACACAGTTGTGTGTGTGTACACAGTTGTGTGTGTGTACACAGTTGTGTGTGTGTGTACACAGTTGTTTCGGTGTGTACACAGTTGTGTGAGTATACAATTGTGTGTGTGTATGCGTGTGAAAAGTTGAGTGTGTGTGTACATAGTGTGTGTGTACACAGTTGTTTGTGTGTGTACACATTTGTGTGTGTGTGTGTGCACAGTTGTTTGTGTGTGTACACATTTGTGTGTGTGTGTGTACACAGTTGTGTGTGTGTACACAGTTGTGTCTGTGTGTGTACACAGTTGTGTGTGTGTATGTGTTTGTGTACACAGTTGTGTTTGCGTGTGTGTGTGAGTTTACACTGTGTGTGTGTACACTGTGTGTGTGTGTTCACTGTGTTTTTTTGTACACTGTGTGTGTTTGTCTGAATACACTGTTGTGTGTGAGTGTGCGTACACTGTTGTGTCTGTGTACACAGTGTGTGTGTGTCTGTGTGTGTGTGTGTGCACTGTGTGTGTCTATACACTGTGCTTGTGTGTGTGTGTACACAGTGTATGTGTATGTGTACACAGTGTGCGTATGTATATATACAGTGTGTGCGTGTGGACACAGTGTGTGTGTACAAACCGTGTGTGTGTACACAGGTTTTTGCGTGTGTACACAGTTGTGTGTGTGTACACAGTTGTGCATGTGAGTGTGTACACAGTTGTATGTGTTTTTGTGTGTGTACACATTTATGTGTGTGTGTGTACAGAGTTTTGTGTGAGTTTGTGTGAACATCTTTGTGTGTGTTTACACAGATGTGTGTGTCTGTGTGTGTATACAGATGTGTGTGTTTGGGTGTACACATTTGTGTGTGTATGTACACAGTTGTGTGAGTGTGTACACAGTTGTGTGTGTGCGTGTGTAAACAGTTATGTGTGTGAGTGTTCACACAGTTGTGTGTGTGTGTACACAGTTGTGTGTGTGTACACAGTTGTGAGTGTGTACACAGTTGTGTGTGTGTGTACACAGTTGTTTCGGTGTGTACACAGTTGTGTGAGTATACAATTGTGTGTGTGTATGCGTGTAAAAAGTTGAGTGTGTGTGTACATAGTGTGTGTGTACACAGTTGTTTGTGTGTGTACACATTTGTGTGTGTGTGTGTGCACAGTTGTTTGTGTGTGTACACATTTGTGTGTGTGTGTACACAGTTGTGTGTGTGTACACAGTTGTGTCTGTGTGTGTACACAGTTGTGTGTGTGTATGTGTTTGTGTACACAGTTGTGTTTGCGTGTGTGTGTGTGAGTTTACACTGTGTGTGTGTACACTGTGTGTGTGTGTTCACTGTGTTTTTTTGTACACTGTGTGTTTGTCTGAATACACTGTTGTGTGTGAGTGTGCGTACACTGTTGTGTCTGTGTACACAGTGTGTGTGTGTCTGTGTGTGTGTGTGTGCACAGTGTGTGTCTATACACTGTGCTTGTGTGTGTGTGTACACAGTGTATGTGTATGTGTACACAGTGTGCGTATGTATATATACAGTGTGTGCGTGTGGAGACAGTGTGTGTTTACAAACCGTGTGTGTGTACACAGGTTTTTGCGTGTGTACACAGTTGTGTGTGTGTGTGTATTCACAGTGTGTGTGTGTGTACACAGTTTGTTTCTGTTTGTACACTTTTGTGTGTGTGTGTGTGTAAACAGTTGTGTGTGTGTGTGTTTGCACAGTTGTGTGTGTTTACACAGTCGTGTGTGTGTGAGTGCAGTTGTGTGTGTGAGTGTACACAGTTGTGTGTGTGTGTGTACACAGTGGTGTGTGTGTGTACACAGTTTTGTGTGTGTGTGTGTGTACACAGTGTATGTGTGTGTGTGCACAAAGTGAGTATGTGTATACACAGTCTATGTGTTTATACACAGTGTTTGTGTGTGTGTACACAGTTGTGTTTGTGTACACTGTTATGTGTGTGTGTGTTTAGAAGGTGTGTGTGTGTATATACACTGCGTGTCTGTGTGTGTGTGTGTGTGTGTGTCTGTACATAGTGTGTGTGTTTGTGTGTGTACACAATTTGTGTGTTTGTATACACAGAGTGTGCGTGTGTGTCTGTACACAGTGTGGGTCTGTACACAGTGTGTGTGTGTACACAGTTGTGTGTGTGTGTGTGTACACAGTTGTGTGTGTATATACATGGTGTGTGTGTGTACACATTGTGTGTGTGTCTGCACACAGTTGTGTGTGTGTGTGCACACAGTTGAGTATGAGAGTGTACACAGCTGTGTTTGTGTGCGGGTACACAGATGAATGTGTACACAGTTGTGTGAGTGTGTACACAGTTGTGTGTGTGTGCACACAGTTGTGTATGTGTGCACACAGTTGTGTGTGTACACAGTTGAGTGTGTGTGTGTGTGTACACAGTTGTGTCTGTGTTCACAGTTGTGTGTGTGTGTCTGTACACAGTTGTGTGTGTGCACAGTTGTGTGTGTGTACACAGTTGTGCATGTGAGTGTGTACACAGTTGTATGTGTTTTTGTGTGTGTACACATTTATGTGTGTGTGTGTACAGAGTTTTGTGTGAGTTTATGTGAACATCTTTGTGTGTGTTTACACAGATGTGTGTGTCTGTGTGTATATACAGATGTGTGTGTTTGGGTGTACACATTTGTGTGTGTATGTACACAGTTGTGTGAGTGTGTACACAGTTGTGTGTGTGCGTGTGTAAACAGTTATGTGTGTGAGTGTTCACACAGTTGTGTGTGTGTGTACACAGTTGTGTGTGTGTACACAGTTGTGTGTGTGTACACAGTTGTGTGTGTGTGTACACAGTTGTTTCGGTGTGTACACAGTTGTGTGAGTATACAATTGTGTGTGTGTATGCGTGTAAAAAGTTGAGTGTGTGTGTACATAGTGTGTGTGTACACAGTTGTTTGTGTGTGTACACATTTGTGTGTGTGTGTGTGCACAGTTGTTTGTGTGTGTACACATTTGTGTGTGTGTGTACACAGTTGTGTGTGTGTACACAGTTGTGTCTCTGTGTGTACACAGTTGTGTGTGTGTATGTGTTTGTGTACACAGTTGTGTTTGCGTGTGTGTGTGAGTTTACACTGTGTGTGTGTACACTGTGTGTGTGTGTTCATTGTGTTTTTTTGTACACTGTGTGTGTTTGTCTGAATACACTGTTGTGTGTGAGTGTGCGTACACTGTTGTGTCTGTGTACACAGTGTGTGTGTGTCTGTGTGTGTGTGTGTGTGCACAGTGTGTGTCTATACACTGTGCTTGTGTGTGTGTGTACACAGTGTATGTGTATGTGTACACAGTGTGCGTATGTATATATACAGTGTGTGCGTGTGGAGACAGTGTGTGTTTACAAACCGTGTGTGTGTACACAGGTTTTTGCGTGTGTACACAGTTGTGTGTGTGTGTATTCACAGTGTGTGTGTGTGTACACAGTTTGTTTCTGTTTGTACACTTTTGTGTGTGTGTGTGTGTGTGTAAACAGTTGTGTGTGTGCGTGTGTTTGCACAGTTGTGTGTGTTTACACAGTCGTGTGTGTGTGAGTGCAGTTGTGTGTGTGAGTGTACACAGTTGTGTGTGTGTGTGTACACAGTGGTGTGTGTGTGTACACAGTTTTGTGTGTGTGTGTGTGTACACAGTTGTGTGTGTGTGTGCACAGTTGTGTGTGGGTGGATATGTGTGTACACAGTTGTGTGTGTGTGTGTACACAGTTGTGCATGTGTACACAGTCGTGTGTGCGTGTACACGGTTGTGTGTGTGTGTACACAGTTGTACATGTGTGTGTACACAGTTCTGTGTTTGTGTGTGTGTACACAGTTGTGTGTTTGTGTGTACACAGTTGTGTGTGTGCGTTTGTACACACATGTGTATGTGAGTACACAGTTGTGTGTGTGTACACAGTTTTGTGTTTGTGTACACAGTTGTGCTTGTGTACACAGTTGTGTGTGTGTACAAAGTTTTATGTGTGTATACACAATTGTGTATGTGTGTGTACACAGTTGAGTGTGTGTACACAGTGTGTGTGTGTACACATTTGTGTGTGTGTGTATATACACGGTGTGTGTGTGTGTGCACATTGTGTGTGTGTACACAGTTGTGTGTGTGTACACAGTTGTGTGTGAGAGTGTACACAGCTGTGTTTGTGTGTGGGTACACAGTTGTATGTGTACACAGTTGTTTGTGTGTGTACACAGTTGTGTGTGTGTGTACACAGTTCTGTGTGTGTACACAATTGAGTGTATGTGTGTACACAGTTGTGTGTGTGTACACAGTTGTGTATGTGTGACTGTACACAGTTGTGTGTGCGCACAGTTGTGTGTGTGTACACAGTTGTGTGTGTGTGTGTGTATATACGCAAGTGTGTGTGTTTGTGTGCGTGTACACATTTATGTGTGTGTGTGTGCAGAATGTTGTGTGTGTTTGTGTAAACACCAGTGTGTGTGTTTACACAGTTGTGTGTGTCTGTGTGTGTACACAGATGTGTATGTTTGGGTGTACACAGTTGTGTGTGTATGTACACAGTTGTGTGAGTGAGTACACTGTTGTGTGTGTGTGTGTGTGCACACAGTTATGTGAGTGCGTGTGTTCACACAGTTGTGTGTGTGTACACAGTTGTGAGCGTGTGTGTGTGTGTACACAGTTGTGTGTGTGTGTACACAGTTGTTTCTGTGTGTACACAGTTGTGTTTGTATACAATTGTGTGTGTGTGTGTGTACAAAGTTGTGTGTGTGTGTACACAGTGTGTGTGTGTACACAGTTGTGTGGTGTGTGTGTGTGCACAGTTGTTTGTGTGTGTGCACAGTTGTGTGTGTGTGTACACAGTTGTGTGTGTGTATGTGTGTGTCTGTACACAGTTGTGTTTGTGTGTGTGTGTGTGTGATTACACTGTGTGTGTGTACACTGTGTGTGTGTACACTGTGTTTTTTTGTACACTGTGTGTTTGTGTTGCTGTCTCCACTGTTGGGTGTTAGTGTGCGTACACTGTTGTGTGTGTGTACACAGTATGTGTGTGCGTGTGTGAGTACACAGTGTGTGTCTATAAACTATGTTTGTGTGTGTGTGTACACAGTGTGTGTGTATGTGTACACAGGGTGCATATTTGTATATACAGTGTGTGTGTGGACACAGTGGGTGAGTATACACAGCGTGCGTGTGTACACAGTTGTGTGTGTGTGTGCGTGTGTGTACACAGTTATGTGTGTGTGTGCGTGTGTACACAGATGTGTGTGTGCGTACACAGTTTTGTGTGTGTGTGTACACAGTTCTGTGTGTGTACACAGTTGTGTGTGTACACAGTTGTGTGTGTGTGTACACAGTTGTGTGTTTGTGTGTACACAGTTGTGTGTGTACACAGTTGTGCATGTGTGTGTACACAGTTGATTGTGTGTGTGTGTACACAGTTGTGTGTGTGTACACAGTTGTGTGTGTATACAGTTGTGTGTGTGTGCGTACACTGTTGTGTGTGTGTACACAGTTGTGTGTGTGTGTACACAGTTGTGTGTGTGTGTGCACAGTTGTGTGTATATGTGTGTACACATTTGTGTGTGTGTGTGTTCACACAGATGTGTGTGTGTGTGTACACAGTTGTGTGTGTGTGCACAGTTGTGTGTTTGTGTGTGCGTACACTTTTGTGTGCGTGTGTGTACACAGTGTATGCGTGTGTGTGTACACAACGTGTGTGTGTATACACAGTGTGTGTGTGTATATACAGTTTTTTTGTGTGTGTACACTGTTGTGTTTAGTTATGTGTGTGTGTTTACACGGTGTGTGTGTGTCTGTACATAGTGTGTGTGTGTGTGTGTGTGTGTACACAGTGTGCGTGTGTGTATACACAGAGTGTGTGTGTACACAGTGTGGGAGTGTACACAGTGTGTATGAGAGTATACTGTGTGTTTTTGTGTACATTGTGTGTGCGTGTGTGTGTACACAGTGTGTGTGTGTGTATAGTTTTTGTGTGTGTGTACACTGTTGTGTTTGTTGTACACTGTTATGTGTCTGTGTTTACATGGTGTGTGTGTGTATACACTGTGTGTGTGTGTTTATGTGTCTGTTCATAGTGTGTGTGTGTGTGTGTGTGTGTGTACACAGTGTGCATGTGTGAGAGTGTACACAGTGTGTGTGAGTATACTGTGTGTTCTTGTGTACATTGTGTGTGTGTGTTTGTGTACACTGTTGTGTGTGTGTGTGCGTACAATTTTGTGTGTGTGTGTATGCAGTGTGTTTGTGTACGCAGTGTGTGTGTATATACACAGTTTATGTGTGTATACACAGTGTTTGTGTGTGTGTACACTGTTGTGTGTGTGTGTGTGTACACTGTGTGTGTGTGAATGCTCTGTGTGCATGCGTTTGTGTGTACACAGTGTGTGTGTACACAGTTGTGTGTGTGTGTGTACACAGTTGTGTGCGTGTGTGTGTGCACTGTGTGTGTTTACACAGTGTGTGTGTGTACACAGTTGTGTGTGTGTGTACACAGTTCTGTGAGTGTGTGTGTATATACACGGTGTGTGTGTGCACATTGTGTGTGTGTGTTTACACAGTTGTGTGTGTGTGTACACAGTTGTCTGTGTGTGTGCACAGTTGTGTTTGTGGTGCGTGTACACAGTTGTGTGCGTACACAGTTGTATGTGTGTGTACACAGTTGTATGTGTGTGTGTACACAGTTGTGTACGTGTGCACACAGTTGTGTGTGTTTGTGTGTGTCTGTACACAGTTGTGCATGAGTACACAGTTGTGAGTGTGTATACACAGTTGTGTGCGTGTACACAGTTGTGTATGTGTGTGTGTACACAGTTGTGTGTATGTGTACACAGTTGTGTGTGTGTACACAATTGTGTGTGTGTACACAGTTTGGTATGTGTTTGTACACAGCTGTGTGTGTACACAGTTGTGTTTGTGTGTGTGTGTGTTAACAACTGTGTGTGTGTACACTGTGTGTGTGTACACGGTGTTTTTTTGTGCACTGCGTGTTTGTGTCTGTCTACATTGTTGTGTGTGAGTTTGCGTACACTGTTGTGTGTGTGTACACAGTGTGTGTGTCTATACACTGTGTGTGTGTGTACACAGTGTGTGTGTATGTGTACACAGTGTATGTATGTGTATAAAAAGTGTGTGTGTGTACACATTGTGTGTGAATACAGTGTGTGTGTACACAGTTGTGTGTGTGTGTGTACACAGTTGTGTGTGTGTGTACAGATGTGTGTGTGTACACAGTTGTTTGTGCGTGTATGTCTCACAGTTGTGTGTGTGTGTATGTGTGTGTGTACACAGTTGTGTGTGTTTGTGTACACAGTTGTGCGTGTGTGTGTGTGTACACAGTTGTGTGTGTGTGTGTGTACACAGTTGTGTGTGGGTGGGTGTGTGATTGTACACAGTTTTGTTTTGTGTGTGTACACAGTCGTGCGTCTGTAAACAGTTGTGTGTTTGTACACTGTTGTGTGTGTGTGTACACAGTTGTGTGTGTGTGTGTACACAGTTGTCTGTGTTGTACACAGATGAGTGTGTGTGTGTGTACATAGTGGTGTGTGTGTTCACAGTTGTGTGTGTGTGTACGCAGTTGTGTACGTGGGTGTGTACACAGATGTGTGTGTGTATGTGTGCGTGTACACTTTTGTGTGTATACACTGTATGTGTGTACAGTGGGTGTTTTGTTGTTTGAGTACACTGTTGTGTACACAACAGTGAGTGTACGTACACTTTTGTGTGTGTGTACACAGTTGTGTATGTGTGTACACAGTTGTGTGTGTGTGTGCACAGTTGTGCGTCTGTACACAGTTGTGCTTGTGCGTACACAGTTGTGTGTGTGTGTGTGTGTACACAGTTGTGTGTGTGTGTGTGTGTACAGATGTGTGTGTGTGTACACAGTTGTTTGTGCGTGTATGTCTCACAGTTGTGTGTGTGTATGTGTGTGTGTACACAGTTGTGTGTGTTTGTGTACACAGTTGTGCGTGTGTGTGTGTACAACGTTGTGTGTGTGTGTGTACACAGTTGTGTGTGTGTGTGTGTGTATATTTGTGTGTGTGTACGCAGTTGTGTGTGTGTACACAGTTGTGTGTGTGTGTGCACAGTTGTGCGTCTGTACACAGTTGTGCTTGTGCGTACACAGTTGTGTGTGTGTGTGTACTCAGTTGTGTGTCTGCGTACACAGTTGTGTGTGTGTATACACTGTTGTATGTTTGTGTGTACACAGTTGTGTGTGTGTGTAAACTGTTGTGTGTATGTGTGTGTACACAGTTGTGTGTGTGTACACAGTGTGTGTGTGTACACAGTTGTGTGTGTGTGTACACAGTTGTGTGTGTGTGTACACAGTTGTTTGTGTGTGTACACAGTTGTGTGTGTGTGTAAACAGTTGTGTGTGTGTGTGTGTGTAAACAGCTGTGTGTGCATTTGTGTGTGTAAACAGTTGTGTGTGTGTGTGTACACTGTGTGTGTATGTGTTTGTACACTGTGTGTGTACTCTGTGTGTGTGTCCACCGTTGATGTGTTTTTACACAGTTATTGTGTGTGTGTACTGTTGTGTGTGTATACACTGTGTGCGTGCGTGTGTGTGTGTATACACTGTGTGTGTGTGTGCGTGTACACAGTGTGTGTGTTTACACTGTGTTTGTGTACACAGATGTTTGTGTGTGTACACAGTTCTGTGTGTGTTTGTGTGTGTATATACACAGTGTGTGTGTGTACACACTGTGTGTTTGGACACAGTTGTGTGTGAGTGTACACAGTTGTGTGTGTGTGTACACAGTTGTGTGTGTGTGTTTGTGTACACAGTTGTGTGTGTGTGTGTGTACAGATGTGTGTGTGTGTACACAGTTGTTTGTGCGTGTATGTCTCACAGTTGTGTGTGTGTATGTGTGTGTGTACACAGTTGTGTGTGTTTGTGTACACAGTTGTGCGTGTGTGTGTGTACAACGTTGTGTGTGTGTGTGTGTACACAGGTGTGTGTGGGTGGGTGTGTGATTGTACACAGTTTTGTTTTGTGTGTGTACACGGTCGTGCGTCTGTAAACAGTTGTGTGTTTGTACACAGTTGTGTGTGTGTGTACACAGTTGTGTGTGTGTGTGTGTACACAGTTGTGTGTGTTGTACACAGATGAGTGTGTGTGTGTGTACACAGTGGTGTGTGTGTTCACAGTTGTGTGTGTGTGTACGCAGTTGTGTGCGTGTGTGTGTACACAGATGTGTGTGTGTATGTGTGTGTGTACACTTTTGTGTGTATACACTGTATGTGTGTAGAGTGGGTGTTTTGTTGTTTGAGTACACTGTTGTGTACACAACAGTGAGTGTACGTACACTTTTGTGTGTGTGTGTGTACACAGTTGTGTATGTGTGTACACAGTTTTGTGTGTGTGTGTGTACACAGTTGTGTGTGTGTGTGTACATTTGTGTGTGTGTACGCAGTTGTGCGTGTGTACACAGTTGTGTGTGTGTCTACACAGTTGTGTATGTGTCTGTACACAGTTGTGTGTGTTTGTACACAGTTGTGTTTGTGTGAGTGTACACAGTTGTGTGTGTGTGTACACAATTGTGTGTGTGTGTACACTGTGTGTGTGTATACACTGTGTGTGTACACTGTGTGTTTTTGTGTAAACTGTGTGTGTGTATTTGTGTACACTGTTGTGTGTGAGTTTGCGTACACTTTTGTGTGTATGGGTACAGAGTTGTGTATGTGTCTGCACAGTTGCGTGTGTGTACACAGTTGTGCGTCTGTACACAGTTGTGCTTGTGCGTGCACAGTTGTGTGTGTGTGTGTGTACTCAGTTGTGTGTCTGCGTACACAGTTGTGTGTGTGTATACACTGTTGTATGTTTGTGTGCACACAGTTGTGTGTGTGTGTAAACTATTGTGTGTATGTGTGTGTACACAGTTGTGTGTGTGTACACAGTGTGTGTGTACACAGTTGTGTGTGTGTGTACACAGTTGTGTGTGTGTGTACACAGTTGTTTGTGTGTGTACACAGTTGTGTGTGTGTGTAAACAGTTGTGTGTGTGTGTGTAAACAGCTGTGTGTGTATTTGTGTGTGTAAACAGTTGTGTGTGTGTGTGTACACTGTGTGTGTATGTGTTTGTACACTGTGTGTGTGTGTACTCTGTGTGTGTATACACCGTTGATGTGTGTTTACACAGTTTTTGTGTGTGTGTACTGTTGTGTGTGTATACACTGTGTGCGTGCGTGTGTGTGTGTACACTGTGTGTGTGTGTGCGTGTACACAGTGTGTTTGTTTACACTGTGTTTGTGTACACAGATATTTGTGTGTGTACACAGTTCTGTGTGTGTTTGTGTGTGTATATACACAGTGTGTGTGTGTACACATTGTGTGTGTGTACACAGTTGTGTGTGAGTGTACACAGTTGTGTGTGTGTGTGTTCAGAGTTGTCTGTGTGTTTGTGCACAGTTGTGTGAATGTGTGTGTGTGTGGGGGTACACTGTGTGTGTACAATGTGTGTTTCTGTGTGCACGGTGTGTGTGTGTATACTGTTGTGTGTGTGTGAGCGTACACTGTTGTGTGCGTATACACAGTGTGTGTGAGTATGCACTGTGTGTGTATGTACACAGTATGTGTGTGTACACAGAGTGCATGTGTGTATACACAGTTCTGTGCATGTGTGTGCACAGTGTGTGTGTATACACAGTGTGTGTACACAGTTGTGTGTGTGTGTACACAGTTGTGTGTGTATACACAGTGTGTGTTTGTACAAAGGGTGTGTGTGCACACAGTTTTGTGTGCGTGTGTACACAGTTGTGTGTGTGTGTACACAGTTGCTTGTGTTTGTGTACACAGTTGTGTGTGTGTGTGTACACAATTGTGTGTGTGTGAACACAGTTGTGTGTGTGTTCACACAGTTGTGTGTGTGTACACAGTTGTGTGTGTGTGTGTACACAGTTGTGTGTCAGTACACTCTTGTGTGTGTGTGTGTACACAGTTGTGTGTATGTGTGTATGTGTGTGTGTGTGTACAAAGTTGTGTGTGGATGCCTGCACACAGTTGTGTGTGTACACAGTTTTTTGTGTGTGTGTACACAGTTGTGTGTCTGTGTGTACACATTGGGGTGTGTGTGTGTGTACACAGTTGTGTGTGTGTGTACACAGTTTTGTGTGTGTCAGTACACTCTTGTGTGTGTGTGTGTGTGTACACAGTTGTGTGTGTGTGTGTGTGCACACAGTTATGTGAGTTCGTGTGTTCACACAGTTGTGTGTGTGTACACAGATGTGAGCGTGTGTGTGTGTACACATTTGTGTGTGTGTGTACACAGTTGTTTCTGTGTGTACACAGTTGTGTTTGTATACAAATGTGTGTGTGTGTGTACAAAGTTGTGTGTGTGTGTGTACACAGTGTGTGTGTACACAGTTGTGTGGTGTGTGTGTGTGCACAGTTGTTTGTGTGTGTGCACAGTTGTGTGTGTGTACACAGTTGTGTGTGTGTATGTGTGTGTGTGTACACAGTTGTGTTTGTGTGTGTGTGTGTGAGATTACACTGTGCGTGTGTACACTGTGTGTGTGTACACTGTGCTTTTTTGAACACTGTGTGTTTGTGTTGCTGTCTCCACTGTTGGGTGTGAGTGTGCGTACACTGTTGTGTGTGTGTACACAGTATGTGTGTGCGTGTGTGAGTACACAGTGTGTGTCTATAAACTATGTTTGTGTGTGTGTGTGTGTATGTGTACACAGTGTGTGTGTATGTGTACACAGGGTGCATATGTGTATATACAGTGTGTGTGTGGACACAGTTGTGTGTGTGTGTGTACACAGTTGTGTGCGTGTGTACACAGTTGTGTGTGGGTGGGTATGTTTACACAGTTGTGTGTGTGTGTGTACTCAGTTGTGTGTCTGCGTACACAGTTGTGTGTGTGTATACACTGTTGTATGTTTGTGTGTACACAGATGTGTGTGTGTGTGTAAACTGTTGTGTGTATGTGTGTGTACACAGTTGTGTGTGTGTACACAGTGTGTGTGTACACAGTTGTGTGTGTGTGTGTGTACACAGTTGTGTGTGTGAGTACACAGTTGTTTGTGTGTGTACACAGTTGTGTGTGTGTGTGTAAACAGTTGGGTGTGTGTGTGTGTAAACAGCTGTGTGTGTAAACAGTTGTGTGTGTGTGAACACTGTGTGTGTATGTGTTTGTACACTGTGTGTGTGTGTACTCTGTGTGTGTATACACCGTTTATGTGTGTTTACACAGTTTTTGTGTGTGTGTACTGTTGTGTGTGTGTACACTGTGTGCGTGCGTGTGTGTGTGTGTACACTGTGTGTGTGTGTGCGTGTACACAGTGTGTGTGTTTACACTGTGTTTGTTTACACAGTTGTGTGTGTGTGTACATTTGTGTGTGTGTACGCAGTTGTGGGTGTGTACACAGTTGTGTGTGTGTCTACACAGTTGTGTATGTGTCTGTACATAGTTATGTGTGTTTGTACACTGTTGTGTTTGTGTGAGTGTACACAGTTGTGTGTGTGTACACAATTGCGTGTGTGTGTGTGTGTACACTGTGTGTGTGTACACTGTGTCTGTGTAGACTGTGTGTTTTTGTGTAAACTGTGTGTGTGTATTTGTGTACACTGTTGTGTGTGAGTTTGCGTACACTTTTGTGTGTATGGGTACAGAGTTGTGTATGTGTCTGCACAGTTGCGTGTGTGTACACAGTTGTGTGTGTGTGTCTACACAGTTGTTTGTCAGTGTATGTGCACAGTTCTGTGCGTGTACACAGTTGTGTTTGTGTGAGTGTATACAGTTATGTGTGTGTGTGTGTGTGTGTGTGTGTGCACAGTTGTGTGTGTGTACACAGTTGTGTGTGTGTGTACACAGTTGTGTGTATGTGTGTGTACAGTTGTATGTGTGTGTATACAGTTGTGTGTGTGTGTGCATGTACACTGTTGTGTGTGTGTGTGTGTGTGTACACAGCTGTGTGTGTGTGTACACAGTTGTGTGTGAGTGTGTACACAGTTGTGTGTGGGTGGGTATGTTTACACAGTTGTGTGTGTGTGTACACAGTTGTGCGTCTGTACACAGTTGTGCTTGTGCGTGCACAGTTGTGTGTGTGTGTGTACTCAGTTGTGTGTCTGCGTACACAGTTGTGTGTGTGTATACACTGTTGTATGTTTGTGTGTACACAGTTGTGTGTGTGTAAACGGTTGTGTGTATGTGTGTGTACACAGTTGTGTGTATGTACACAGTGTGTGTGTGTACACAGTTGTGTGTGGGTACACAGTTGTGTGTGTGTGTACACAGTTGTTTGTGTGTGTACACAGTTGTGTGTGTGTGTAAACAGTTGTGTGTGTGTGTGTAAACAGCTGTGTGTGTATTTGTGTGTGTAAACAGTTGTGTGTGTGTACACTGTGTGTGTATGTGTTTGTACACTGTGTGTGTGTACTTTGTGTGTGTATACACCGTTGATGTGTGTTTACACAGTTTTTGTGTGTGTGTACTGTTGTGTGTGTATACACTGTGTGCGTGCGTGTGTGTGTGTACACTGTGTGTGTGTGTGTGCGTGTACACAGTGTGTGTGTTTACACTGTGTTTGTGTACACAGATGTTTGTGTGTGTACACAGTTCTGTGTGTGTTTGTGTGTGTATATAAACAGTGTGAGTGTGTGTGTGTACACATTGTGTGTGTGTGTACACAGTTTTGTGTGAGTGTACACAGTTGTGTGTGTGTGTGTGTACACAGTTGTGTGTGTGTGTATACACAGTTGTGTGTGTGTGTGTACAGATGTGTGTGTAGACACAGTTGTTTGTGCGTGTATGTCTCACAGTTGTGTGTGTGTATGTGTGTGTGTACACAGTTGTGTGTGTTTGTGTACACAGTTGTGCGTGTGTGTGTGTACACAGTTGTGTGTGTGTGTGTGTGTACACAGTTGTGTGTGGGTCGGTGTGTGATTGTACACAGTTTTGTTTTGTGTGTGTACACCGTCGTGCGTCTGTAAACAGTTGTGTGTTTGTACACAGTTGTGTGTGTGTGTGTACACAGTTGTGTGTGTGTGTACACAGTTGTGTGTGTTGTACACAGATGAGTGTGTGTGTGTGTACACAGTGGTGTGTGTGTTCACAGTTGTGTGTGTGTGTACGCAGTTGTGTGCGTGTGTGTGTACACAGATGTGTGTGTGTATGTGTGTGTGTACACTTTTGTGTGTATACACTGTATGTGTGTACAGTGGGTGTTTTGTTGTTTGAGTACTGTTGTGTACACAACAGTGAGTGTACGTACACTTTTGTGTGTGTGTGTGTACACAGTTGTGTATGTGTGTACACAGTTTTGTGTGTGTGTGTGTACACAGTTGTGTGTGTGTGTGTACATTTGTGTGTGTGTACGCAGTTGTGCGTGTGTACACAGTTGTGTGTGTGTCTACACAGTTGTGTATGTGTCTGTACACAGTTGTGTGTGTTTGTACACTGTCGTGTTTGTGTGAGTGTACACAGTTGTGTGTGTGTGTGTACACAATTGTGTGTGTGTGTGTACACTGTGTGTGTGTATACACTGTGTGTGTGTACACTGTGTGTTTTTGTGTAAACTGTGTGTGTGTATTTGTGTACACTGTTGTGTGTGAGTTTGCGTACACTTTTGTGTGTATGGGTACAGAGTTGTGTATGTGTCTGCACAGTTGCGTGTGTGTACACAGTTGTGTGTGTGTGTCTACACAGTTGTTTGTCAGTGTATGTGCACAGTTGTGTGCGTGTACACAGTTGTGTTTGTGTGAGTGTATACAGTTGTGTGTGTGTGTGTGTGCACACAGTTGTGTGTGTGTACACAGTTGTGTGTGTGTGTACACAGTTGTGTGTATGTGTGTGTACAGTTGTGTGTGTGTGTGTATACAGTTGTGTGTGTGTGTGCATGTACACTGTTGTGTGTGTGTGTGTGTTTGTACACAGCTGTGTGTCTGTGTGTACACAGTTGTGTGTGAGTGTGTACACAGTTGTGTGTGGGTGGGTATGTTTACACAGTTGTGTGTGTGTGTACACAGTTGTGCGTCTGTACACAGTTGTGCTTGTGCGTGCACAGTTGTGTGTGTGTGTGTACTCAGTTGTGTGTCTGCGTACACAGCTGTGTGTGTGTATACACTGTTGTATGTTTGTGTGTTCACAGTTGTGTGTGTGTGTGTAAACTGTTGTGTGTATGTGTGTGTACACAGTTGTGTGTGTGTACTCAGTGTGTGTGTACACAGTTGTGTGTGTGTGTGTACTCAGTTGTGTGTGTGTGTACACAGTTGTTTGTGTGTGTACACAGTTGTGTGTGTGTGTAAACAGTTGTGTGTGTGTGTGTAAACAGCTGTGTGTGTATTTGTGTGTGTAAACAGTTGTGTGTGTGTGTGTACACTGTGTGTGTGTGTGTACTCTGTGTGTGTATACACCGTTGATGTGTGTTTACACAGTTTTTGTGTGTGTGTACTGTTGTGTGTGTATACACTGTGTGCGTGCGTGTGTGTGTGTACACTGTGTGTGTGTGTGCGTGTACACAGTGTGTGTGTTTACACTGTGTTTGTGTACACAGATATTTGTGTGTGTACACAGTTCTGTGTGTGTTTGTGTGTGTATATACACAGTGTGTGTGTGTACACATTGTGTGTGTGTGTGTACACAGTTGTGCGTGAGTGTACACAGTTGTGTGTGTGTGTGTTCAGAATTGTCTGTGTGTTTGTGCACAGTTGTGTGAGTGTGTGTGTGTGGGGGGTACACTGTGTGTGTACAATGTGTGTTTCTGTGTGCACGGTGTGTGTGTGTATACTGTTGTGTGTGTGTGAGCGTACACTGTTGTGTGCGTATACACAGTGTGTGTGAGTATGCACTGTGTGTGTATGTACACAGTATGTGTGTGTACACAGAGTGCATGTGTGTATACACAGTTCTGTGCATGTGTGTACACAGTGTGTGTGTATACACAGTGTGTGTGTACTCAGTTGTGTGTGTGTGTACACAGTTGTGTGTGTATAAACAGTGTGTGTTTGTACAAAGGGTGTGTGTGCACACAGTTTTGTGTGCGTGTGTACACAGTTGTGTGTGTGTGTACACAGTTGCTTGTGTTTGTGTACACAGTTGTGTGTGTGTGTGTACACAATTGTGTGTGTGTGAACACAGTTGTGTGTGTGTTCACACAGTTGTGTGTGTGTGTGTGTACACAGTTGTGTGTGTGTGTGTACACAGTTGTGTGTGTGTGTACACAGTTGTGTGTGTATAAACAGTGTGTGTTTGTACAAAGGGTGTGTGTGCACAGTTTTGTGTGCGTGTGTACACAGTTGTGTGTGTGTGTACACAGTTGCTTGTGTTTGTGTACACAGTTGTGTGTGTGTGTGTACACAATTGTGTGTGTGTGAACACAGTTGTGTGTGTGTTCACACAGTTGTGTGTGTGTGTGTGTACACAGTTGTGTGTGTGTGTGTACACAGTTGTGTGTGTGTGTACACAGTTGTGTGTGTATAAACAGTGTGTGTTTGTACAAAGGGTGTGTGTGCACAGTTTTGTGTGCGTGTGTACACAGTTGTGTGTGTGTGTACACAGTTGCTTGTGTTTGTGTACACAGTTGTGTGTGTGTGTGTGTACACAATTGTGTGTGTGTGAACACAGTTGTGTGTGTGTTCACACAGTTGTGTGTGTGTGTGTGTACACAGTTGTGTGTGTGTGTGTGTACACAGTTTTGTCTATGTGTGTGTGTGTGTGTGTGTGTACAAAGTTGTGTGTGGATGCCTGCACACAGTTGTGTGTGTACACAGTTTTGTGTGTGTGTGTACACAGTTGTGTGTCTGTGTGTACTCAGTGGGGTGTGTGTGTGTGTACACAGTTGTGTGTGTGTGTGTGTACACAGTTTTGTGTGTGTCAAAACACTCTTGTGTGTGTGTGTGTGTACACAGATGTGTGTGTGTGCCTGTGCACACAGTTATGTGAGTGCGTGTGTTCACACAGTTGTGTGTGTGTACGCAGTTGTGTGTGTTGTACACAGATGAGTGTGTGTGTGTGTACACAGTGGTGTGTGTGTTCACAGTTGTGTGTGTGTACGCAGTTGTGTGCGTGTCTGTGTACACAGATGTGTGTGTATATGTGTGTGTGTACACTTTTGTGTGTATACACTGTATGTGTGTACAGTGGGTGTTTTGTAGTTTGAGTACACTGTTGTGTACACAACAGTGAGTGTACGTACACTTTTGTGTGTGTGTACACAGTTGTGTATGTGTGTACACAGTTGTGTGTGTGTGTGTACACAGTTGTGTGTGTGTGTACATTTGTGTGTGTGTACGCAGTTGTGGGTGTGTACACAGTTGTGTGTGTGTCTACACAGTTGTGTATGTGTCTGTACACAGTTATGTGTGTTTGTACACTGTTGTGTTTGTGTGAGTGTACACAGTTGTGTGTGTACACAATTGCGTGTGTGTGTGTACACTGTGTGTGTGTACACTGTGTCTGTGTAGACTGTGTGTTTTTGTGTAAACTGTGTGTGTGTATTTGTGTACACTGCTGTGTGTGAGTTTGCGTACACTTTTGTGTGTATGGGTACAGAGTTGTGTATGTGTCTGCACAGTTGCGTGTGTGTACACAGTTGTGTGTGTGTGTCTACACAGTTGTTTGTCAGTGTATGTGCACAGTTGTGTACGTGTACACAGTTGTGTTTGTGTGAGTGTATACAGTTGTGTGTGTGTGTGTGTGTGCACACAGTTGTGTGTGTGTACACAGTTGTGTGTGTGTGTGTACACAGTTGTGTGTATGTGTGTGTACAGTTGTGTGTGTGTGTGTGTGTATACAGTTGTGTGTGTGTGTGCTTGTACACAGTTGTGTGTGTGTGTGTGTACACAGCTGTGTGTGTGTGTACACAGTTGTGTGTGAGTGTGTACACAGTTGTGTGTGGGTGGGTATTTTTACCCAGTTGTGTGTGTGTGTACACAGTTGTGCGTCTGTACACAGTTGTGCTTGTGCGTGCACAGTTGTGTGTGTGTGTGTACTCAGTTGTGTGTCTGCGTACACAGTTGTGTGTGTGTATACACTGTTGTATGTTTGTGTGTACACAGTTGTGTGTGTGTGTGTAAACTGTTGTGTGTATGTGTGTGTACACAGTTGTGTGTGTGTACACAGTGTGTGTGTACACAGTTGTGTGTGTGTGTACACAGTTGTGTGTGTGTGTACACAGTTGTTTGTGTGTGTACACAGTTGTGTGTGTGTGTGTAAACAGTTGTGTGTGTGTGTGTTTAAACAGCTGTGTGTGTGTTTGTGTGTGTAAACAGTTGTGTGTGTGTGTGTACACTGTGTGTGTATGTGTTTGTACACTGTGTGTGTGTGTGTACTCTGTGTGTGTATACACCGTTGATGTGTGTTTACACAGTTTTTGTGTGTGTGTACTGTTGTGTGTGTATACACTGTGTGCGTGCGTGTGTGTGTGTACACTGTGTGTGTGTGCGTGTACACAGTGCGTGTGTTTACACTGTGTTTGTGTACACAGATATTTGTGTGTGTACACAGTTCTGTGTGTGTTTGTGTGTGTATATACACAGTGTGTGTGTGTACACATTGTGTGTGTGTGTACACAGTTGTGTGTGAGTGTACACAGTTGTGTGTGTGTGTGTTCAGAGTTGTCTGTGTGTTTGTGCACAGTTGTGTGAGTGTGTGTGTGTGGGGGGGTACACTGTGTGTGTACAATGTGTGTTTCTGTGTGCACGGTGTGTGTGTGTATACTGTTGTGTGTGTGTGAGCGTACACTGTTGTGTGCGTATACACAGTGTGTGTGAGTATGCACTGTGTGTGTATGTACACAGTATGTGTGTGTACACAGAGTGCATGTGTGTATACACAGTTCTGTGCATGTGTGTACACAGTGTGTGTGTATACACAGTGTGTGTGTACACAGTTGTTTGTGTGTGTACACAGTTGTGTGTGTATACACAGTGTGTGTTTGTACAAAGGGTGTGTGTGCACACAGTTTTGTGTGCGTGTGTACACAGTTGTGTGTGTGTGTGTGTACACAATTGTGTGTGTTCACACAGTTGTGTGTGTGTTCACACAGTTGTGTGTGTGTTCACACAGTTGTGTGTGTGTGTGTGTACACAGTTGTGTGTGTGTGTGTACACAGTTGTGTGTGTCAGTGCACTCTTGTGTGTGTGTGTGTACACAGTTGTGTGTATGTGTGTGTGTGTGTGTGTACAAAGTTGTGTGTGGATGCCTGCACACAGTTGTGTGTGTACACAGTTTTGTGTGTGTGTGTACACAGTTGTGTGTCTGTGTGTACACAGTGGGGTGTGTGTGTGTGTACACAGTTGTGTGTGTGTGTACACAGTTTTGTGTGTGTCAGTACACTCATGTGTGTGTGTGTGTGTGCACAGTTGTGTGCGTGTGTGTGCACACAGTTATGTGAGTGCGTGTGTTCACACAGTTGTGTGTGTGTACACAGTTGTGAGCGTGTGTGTGTGTACACAGTTGTGTGTGTGTGTGTACACAGTTGTTTCTGTGTGTACACAGTTGTGTTTGTATACAATTGTGTGTGTGTGCGTACAAAGTTGTGTGTGTGTGTGTACACAGTTGTGTGTGTGTACACAGTTGTGTGGTGTGTTTATGTGCACAGTTGTTTGTGTGTGTGCACAGTTGTGTGTGTGTGTACACAGCTGTGTGTGTGTGTGTACACAGTTGTGTGTGTGTGTGTACACAGTTGTGTGTGGGTGGGTATGTTTACACAGTTGCGTGTGTGTGTACACAGTTGTGCGTCTGTACACAGTTGTGCTTGTGCGTACACAGTTGTGTGTGTGTGTACTCAGTTGTGTGTCTGCGTACACAGTTGTGTGTGTGTATACACTGTTGTATGTTTGTGTGTACACAGTTGTGTGTGTGTGTAAACTGTTGTGTGTATGTGTGCTTACACAGTTGTGTGTGTACAGTGTGTGTGTGTAAACAGTTGTGTGTGTGTGTGTACACTGTGTGTGTATGTGTTTGTACACTGTGTGTGTGTGTACTCTGTGTGTGTATACACCGTTGATGTGTGTTTACACAGTTTTTGTGTGTGTGTACTGTTGTGTGTGTATACACTGTGTGCGTGCGTGTGTGTGTGTACACTGTGTGTGTGTGTGCGTGTACACAGTGTGTGTGTTTACACTGTGTTTGTGTACACAGATATTTGTGTGTGTACACAGTTCTGTGTGTGTTTGTGTGTGTATATACACAGTGTGTGTGTGTACACATTGTGTGTGTGTGTACACAGTTGTGCGTGAGTGTACACAGTTGTGTGTCTGTGTGTTCAGAGTTGTCTGTGTGTTTGTGCACAGTTGTGTGAGTGTGTGTGTGTGGGGGGGTACACTGTGTGTGTACAATGTGTGTTTCTGTGTGCACGGTGTGTGTGTGTATACTGTTGTGTGTGTGTGAGCGTACACTGTTGTGTGCGTATACACAGTGTGTGTGAGTATGCACTGTGTGTGTATGTACACAGTATGTGTGTGTACACAGAGTGCATGTGTGTATACACAGTTCTGTGCATGTGTGTACACAGTGTGTGTGTATACACAGTGTGTGTGTACACAGTTGTGTGTGTGTGTACACAGTTGTGTGTGTATAAACAGTGTGTGTTTGTACAAAGGGTGTGTGTGCACAGTTTTGTGTGTGTGTGTGTACACAGTTGTGTGTGTGTGTACACAGTTGCTTGTGTTTGTGTACACAGTTGTGTGTGTGTGTGTGTACACAATTGTGTGTGTGTGAACACAGTTGTGTGTGTGTTCACACAGTTGTGTGTGTGTGTGTGTACACAGTTGTGTGTGTGTGTGTACACAGTTTTGTCTATGTGTGTGTGTACAAAGTTGTGTGTGGATGCCTGCACACAGTTGTGTGTGTACACAGTTTTGTGTGTGTGTGTACACAGTTGTGTGTCTGTGTGTACTCAGTGGGGTGTGTGTGTGTGTACACAGTTGTGTGTGTGTGTGTGTACACAGTTTTGTGTGTGTCAAAACACTCTTGTGTGTGTGTGTGTGTACACAGATGTGTGTGTGTGTGTGCACACAGTTATGTGAGTGCGTGTGTTCACACAGTTGTGTGTGTGTACGCAGTTGTGTGTGTTGTACACAGATGAGTGTGTGTGTGTACACAGTGGTGTGTGTGTTCACAGTTGTGTGTGTGTACGCAGTTGTGTGCATGTCTGTGTACACAGATGTGTGTGTATATGTGTGTGTGTACACTTTTGTGTGTATACACTGTATGTGTGTACAGTGGGTGTTTTGTAGTTTGAGTACACTGTTGTGTACACAACAGTGAGTGTACGTACACTTTTGTGTGTGTGTACACAGTTGTGTATGTGTGTACACAGTTTTGTGTGTGTGTGTACACAGTTGTGTGTGTGTGTACATTTGTGTGTGTGTACGCAGTTGTGGGTGTGTACACAGTTGTGTGTGTGTCTACACAGTTGTGTATGTGTCTGTACACAGTTATGTGTGTTTGTACACTGTTGTGTTTGTGTGAGTGTACACAGTTGTGTGTGTGTACACAATTGCGTGTGTGTGTGTACACTGTGTGTGTGTACACTGTGTCTGTGTAGACTGTGTGTTTTTGTGTAAACTGTGTGTGTGTATTTGTGTACACTGTTGTGTGTGAGTTTGCGTACACTTTTGTGTGTATGGGTACAGAGTTGTGTATGTGTCTGCACAGTTGCGTGTGTGTACACAGTTGTGTGTGTGTGTCTACACAGTTGTTTGTCAGTGTATGTGCACAGTTGTGTGCGTGTACACAGTTGTGTTTGTGTGAGTGTATAGAGTTGTGTGTGTGTGTGTGCACACAGTTGTGTGTGTGTACACAGTTGTGTGTGTGTGTGTACACAGTTGTGTGTATGTGTGTGTACAGTTGTGTGTGTGTGTGTATACAGTTGTGTGTGTGTGTGCATGTACACAGTTGTGTGTGTGTGTGTGTGTACACAGCTGTGTGTGTGTGTGTACACAGTTGTGTGTGAGTGTGTACACAGTTGTGTGTGGGTGGGAATTTTTACCCAGTTGTGTGTGTGTGTACACAGTTGTGCGTCTGTACACAGTTGTGCTTGTGCGTGCACAGTTGTGTGTGTGTGTGTACTCAGTTGTGTGTCTGCGTACACAGTTGTGTGTGTGTATATACTGTTGTATGTTTGTGTGTACACAGTTGTGTGTGTGTGTGTAAACTGTTGTGTGTATGTGTGTGTACACAGTTGTGTGTGTGTACACAGTTGTGTGTGTGTGTACACAGTTGTGTGTGTGAGTACACAGTTGTTTGTGTGTGTACACAGTTGTGTGTGTGTGTAAACAGTTGTGTGTGTGTGTGTTTAAACAGTTGTGTGTGTATTTGTGTGTGCAAACAGTTGTGTGTGTGTGTGTACACTGTGTGTGTATGTGTTTGTACACTGTGTGTGTGTGTACTCTGTGTGTGTATACACCGTTGATGTATGTTTACACAGTTTTTGTGTGTGTGTACTGTTGTGTGTGTATACACTGTGTGCGTGCGTGTGTGTGTGTACACTGTGTGTGTGTGCATGTACACAGTGTGTGTGTTTACACTGTGTTTGTGTACACAGATATTTGTGTGTGTACACAGTTCTGTGTGTGTTTGTGTGTGTATATACACAGTGTGTGTGTGTACACATTGTGTGTGTGTGTACACAGTTGTGTGTGAGTGTACACAGTTGTGTGTGTGTGTGTTCAGAGTTGTCTGTGTGTTTGTGCACAGTTGTGTGAGTGTGTGTGTGTGTGGGGGTACACTGTGTGTGTACAATGTGTGTTTCTGTGTGCACGGTGTGTGTGTGTATACTGTTGTGTGTGTGTGAGCGTACACTGTTGTGTGCGTATACACAGTGTGTGTGAGTATGCACTGTGTGTGTATGTACACAGTATGTGTGTGTACACAGAGTGCATGTGTGTATACACAGTTCTGTGCATGTGTGTACACAGTGTGTGTGTATACACAGTGTGTGTGTACACAGTTGTGTGTGTGTGTACACAGTTGTGTGTGTATACACAGTGTGTGTTTGTACAAAGGGTGTGTGCGCACACAGTTTTGTGTGCGTGTGTACACTGTTGTGTGTGTGTGTACACAGTTGATTGTGTTTGTGTACACAGTTGTGTGTGTGTGTGTACACAATTGTGTATGTGTTCACACAGTTGTGTGTGTGTTCACACAGTTGTGTGTGTGTTCACACAGTTGTGTGTGTGTGTGTGTACACAGTTGTGTGTGTGTGTGTACACAGTTGTGTGTGTCAGTGCACTCTTGTGTGTGTGTGTGTGTACACAGTTGTGTGTATGTGTGTGTGTGTGTGTGTGTACAAAGTTGTGTGTGGATGCCTGCACACAGTTGTGTGTGTACACAGTTTTGTGTGTGTGTGTACACAGTTGTGTGTCTGTGTGTACGCAGTGGGGTGTGTGTGTGTGTACACAGTTGTGTGTGTGTGTGCACAGTTTTGTGTGTGTCAGTACACTCTTGTGTGTGTGTGTGTGTACACAGTTGTGTGTGTGTGTACACAGTTTTGTGTGTGTCAGTACACTCTTGTGTGTGTGTGTGTGTGTACACAGTTGTGTGTGTGTGTGTGTGCACACAGTTATGTGAGTTCGTGTGTTCACACAGTTGTGTGTGTGTACACAGATGTGAGCGTGTGTGTGTGTACACATTTGTGTGTGTGTGTACACAGTTGTTTCTGTGTGTACACAGTTGTGTTTGTATACAAATGTGTGTGTGTGTGTACAAAGTTGTGTGTGTGTGTGTACACAGTGTGTGTGTACACAGTTGTGTGGTGTGTGTGTGTGCACAGTTGTTTGTGTGTGTGCACAGTTGTGTGTGTGTGTACACAGTTGTGTGTGTGTATGTGTGTGTGTGTACACAGTTGTGTGTGTGTGTACACAGTTGTGTGTATGTGTGTGTACAGTTGTGTGTGTGTATACAGTTGTGTGTGTGTGTGCATGTACACTGTTGTGTGTGTGTGTGTGTTTGTACACAGCTGTGTGTCTGTGTGTACACAGTTGTGTGTGAGTGTGTACACAGTTGTGTGTGGGTGGGTATGTTTACACAGTTGTGTGTGTGTGTACACAGTTGTGCGTCTGTACACAGTTGTGCTTGTGCGTGCACAGTTGTGTGTGTGTGTGTACTCAGTTGTGTGTCTGCGTACACAGCTGTGTGTGTGTATACACTGTTGTATGTTTGTGTGTTCACAGTTGTGTGTGTGTGTGTAAACCGTTGTGTGTATGTGTGTGTACACAGTTGTGTGTGTGTACTCAGTGTGTGTGTACACAGTTGTGTGTGTGTGTGTACTCAGTTGTGTGTGTGTGTACACAGTTGTTTGTGTGTGTACACAGTTGTGTGTGTGTGTAAACAGTTGTGTGTGTGTGTGTAAACAGCTGTGTGTGTATTTGTGTGTGTAAACAGTTGTGTGTGTGTGTGTACACTGTGTGTGTGTGTGTACTCTGTGTGTGTATACACCGTTGATGTGTGTTTACACAGTTTTTGTGTGTGTGTACTGTTGTGTGTGTATACACTGTGTGCGTGCGTGTGTGTGTGTACACTGTGTGTGTGTGTGCGTGTACACAGTGTGTGTGTTTACACTGTGTTTGTGTACACAGATATTTGTGTGTGTACACAGTTCTGTGTGTGTTTGTGTGTGTATATACACAGTGTGTGTGTGTACACATTGTGTGTGTGTGTGTACACAGTTGTGCGTGAGTGTACACAGTTGTGTGTGTGTGTGTTCAGAATTGTCTGTGTGTTTGTGCACAGTTGTGTGAGTGTGTGTGTGTGGGGGGTACACTGTGTGTGTACAATGTGTGTTTCTGTGTGCACGGTGTGTGTGTGTATACTGTTGTGTGTGTGTGAGCGTACACTGTTGTGTGCGTATACACAGTGTGTGTGAGTATGCACTGTGTGTGTATGTACACAGTATGTGTGTGTACACAGAGTGCATGTGTGTATACACAGTTCTGTGCATGTGTGTACACAGTGTGTGTGTATACACAGTGTGTGTGTACTCAGTTGTGTGTGTGTGTACACAGTTGTGTGTGTATAAACAGTGTGTGTTTGTACAAAGGGTGTGTGTGCACACAGTTTTGTGTGCGTGTGTACACAGTTGTGTGTGTGTGTACACAGTTGCTTGTGTTTGTGTACACAGTTGTGTGTGTGTGTGTACACAATTGTGTGTGTGTGAACACAGTTGTGTGTGTGTTCACACAGTTGTGTGTGTGTGTGTACACAGTTGTGTGTGTGTGTACACAGTTGTGTGTGTATAAACAGTGTGTGTTTGTACAAAGGGTGTGTGTGCACAGTTTTGTGTGCGTGTGTACACAGTTGTGTGTGTGTGTACACAGTTGCTTGTGTTTGTGTACACAGTTGTGTGTGTGTGTGTACACAATTGTGTGTGTGTGAACACAGTTGTGTGTGTGTTCACACAGTTGTGTGTGTGTGTGTGTACACAGTTGTGTGTGTGTGTGTACACAGTTGTGTGTGTGTGTACACAGTTGTGTGTGTATAAACAGTGTGTGTTTGTACAAAGGGTGTGTGTGCACAGTTTTGTGTGCGTGTGTACACAGTTGTGTGTGTGTGTACACAGTTGCTTGTGTTTGTGTACACAGTTGTGTGTGTGTGTGTGTACACAATTGTGTGTGTGTGAACACAGTTGTGTGTGTGTTCACACAGTTGTGTGTGTGTGTGTGTACACAGTTGTGTGTGTGTGTGTGTACACAGTTTTGTCTATGTGTGTGTGTGTGTGTGTGTGTACAAAGTTGTGTGTGGATGCCTGCACACAGTTGTGTGTGTACACAGTTTTGTGTGTGTGTGTACACAGTTGTGTGTCTGTGTGTACTCAGTGGGGTGTGTGTGTGTGTACACAGTTGTGTGTGTGTGTGTGTACACAGTTTTGTGTGTGTCAAAACACTCTTGTGTGTGTGTGTGTGTACACAGATGTGTGTGTGTGCCTGTGCACACAGTTATGTGAGTGCGTGTGTTCACACAGTTGTGTGTGTGTACGCAGTTGTGTGTGTTGTACACAGATGAGTGTGTGTGTGTGTACACAGTGGTGTGTGTGTTCACAGTTGTGTGTGTGTACGCAGTTGTGTGCGTGTCTGTGTACACAGATGTGTGTGTATATGTGTGTGTGTACACTTTTGTGTGTATACACTGTATGTGTGTACAGTGGGTGTTTTGTTGTTTGAGTACACTGTTGTGTACACAACAGTGAGTGTACGTACACTTTTGTGTGTGTGTACACAGTTGTGTATGTGTGTACACAGTTGTGTGTGTGTGTGTACACAGTTGTGTGTGTGTGTACATTTGTGTGTGTGTACGCAGTTGTGGGTGTGTACACAGTTGTGTGTGTGTCTACACAGTTGTGTATGTGTCTGTACACAGTTATGTGTGTTTGTACACTGTTGTGTTTGTGTGAGTGTACACAGTTGTGTGTGTACACAATTGCGTGTGTGTGTGTACACTGTGTGTGTGTACACTGTGTCTGTGTAGACTGTGTGTTTTTGTGTAAACTGTGTGTGTGTATTTGTGTACACTGTTGTGTGTGAGTTTGCGTACACTTTTGTGTGTATGGGTACAGAGTTGTGTATGTGTCTGCACAGTTGCGTGTGTGTACACAGTTGTGTGTGTGTGTCTACACAGTTGTTTGTCAGTGTATGTGCACAGTTGTGTACGTGTACACAGTTGTGTTTGTGTGAGTGTATACAGTTGTGTGTGTGTGTGTGTGTGCACACAGTTGTGTGTGTGTACACAGTTGTGTGTGTGTATGTACACAGTTGTGTGTATGTGTGTGTACAGTTGTGTGTGTGTGTGTGTGTATACAGTTGTGTGTGTGTGTGCTTGTACACAGTTGTGTGTGTGTGTGTGTACACAGCTGTGTGTGTGTGTACACAGTTGTGTGTGAGTGTGTACACAGTTGTGTGTGGGTGGGTATTTTTACCCAGTTGTGTGTGTGTGTACACAGTTGTGCGTCTGTACACAGTTGTGCTTGTGCGTGCACAGTTGTGTGTGTGTGTGTACTCAGTTGTGTGTCTGCGTACACAGTTGTGTGTGTGTATACACTGTTGTATGTTTGTGTGTACACAGTTGTGTGTGTGTGTGTAAACTGTTGTGTGTATGTGTGTGTACACAGTTGTGTGTGTGTACACAGTGTGTGTGTACACAGTTGTGTGTGTGTGTACACAGTTGTGTGTGTGTGTACACAGTTGTTTGTGTGTGTACACAGTTGTGTGTGTGTGTGTAAACAGTTGTGTGTGTGTGTGTTTAAACAGCTGTGTGTGTGTTTGTGTGTGTAAACAGTTGTGTGTGTGTGTGTACACTGTGTGTGTATGTGTTTGTACACTGTGTGTGTGTGTGTACTCTGTGTGTGTATACACCGTTGATGTGTGTTTACACAGTTTTTGTGTGTGTGTACTGTTGTGTGTGTATACACTGTGTGCGTGCGTGTGTGTGTGTACACTGTGTGTGTGTGCGTGTACACAGTGCGTGTGTTTACACTGTGTTTGTGTACACAGATATTTGTGTGTGTACACAGTTCTGTGTGTGTTTGTGTGTGTATATACACAGTGTGTGTGTGTACACATTGTGTGTGTGTGTACACAGTTGTGTGTGAGTGTACACAGTTGTGTGTGCGTGTGTTCAGAGTTGTCTGTGTGTTTGTGCACAGTTGTGTGAGTGTGTGTGTGTGTGGGGGTACACTGTGTGTGTACAATGTGTGTTTCTGTGTGCACGGTGTGTGTGTGTATACTGTTGTGTGTGTGTGAGCGTACACTGTTGTGTGCGTATACACAGTGTGTGTGAGTATGCACTGTGTGTGTATGTACACAGTATGTGTGTGTACACAGAGTGCATGTGTGTATACACAGTTCTGTGCATGTGTGTACACAGTGTGTGTGTATACACAGTGTGTGTGTACACAGTTGTTTGTGTGTGTACACAGTTGTGTGTGTATACACAGTGTGTGTTTGTACAAAGGGTGTGTGTGCACACAGTTTTGTGTGCGTGTGTACACAGTTGTGTGTGTGTGTGTGTACACAATTGTGTGTGTTCACACAGTTGTGTGTGTGTTCACACAGTTGTGTGTGTGTTCACACAGTTGTGTGTGTGTGTGTGTACACAGTTGTGTGTGTGTGTGTACACAGTTGTGTGTGTCAGTGCACTCTTGTGTGTGTGTGTGTACACAGTTGTGTGTATGTGTGTGTGTGTGTGTGTGTACAAAGTTGTGTGTGGATGCCTGCACACAGTTGTGTGTGTACACAGTTTTGTGTGTGTGTGTACACAGTTGTGTGTCTGTGTGTACACAGTGGGGTGTGTGTGTGTGTACACAGTTGTGTGTGTGTGTACACAGTTTTGTGTGTGTCAGTACACTCATGTGTGTGTGTGTGTGTGTGCACAGTTGTGTGCGTGTGTGTGCACACAGTTATGTGAGTGCGTGTGTTCACACAGTTGTGTGTGTGTACACAGTTGTGAGCGTGTGTGTGTGTACACAGTTGTGTGTGTGTGTGTACACAGTTGTTTCTGTGTGTACACAGTTGTGTTTGTATACAATTGTGTGTGTGTGCGTACAAAGTTGTGTGTGTGTGTGTACACAGTTGTGTGTGTGTACACAGTTGTGTGGTGTGTTTATGTGCACAGTTGTTTGTGTGTGTGCACAGTTGTGTGTGTGTGTACACAGCTGTGTGTGTGTGTGTACACAGTTGTGTGTGTGTGTGTACACAGTTGTGTGTGGGTGGGTATGTTTACACAGTTGCGTGTGTGTGTACACAGTTGTGCGTCTGTACACAGTTGTGCTTGTGCGTACACAGTTGTGTGTGTGTGTACTCAGTTGTGTGTCTGCGTACACAGTTGTGTGTGTGTATACACTGTTGTATGTTTGTGTGTACACAGTTGTGTGTGTGTGTAAACTGTTGTGTGTATGTGTGCTTACACAGTTGTGTGTGTACACAGTGTGTGTGTGTAAACAGTTGTGTGTGTGTGTGTACACTGTGTGTGTATGTGTTTGTACACTGTGTGTGTGTGTACTCTGTGTGTGTATACACCGTTGATGTGTGTTTACACAGTTTTTGTGTGTGTGTACTGTTGTGTGTGTATACACTGTGTGCGTGCGTGTGTGTGTGTACACTGTGTGTGTGTGTGCGTGTACACAGTGTGTGTGTTTACACTGTGTTTGTGTACACAGATATTTGTGTGTGTACACAGTTCTGTGTGTGTTTGTGTGTGTATATACACAGTGTGTGTGTGTACACATTGTGTGTGTGTGTACACAGTTGTGCGTGAGTGTACACAGTTGTGTGTCTGTGTGTTCAGAGTTGTCTGTGTGTTTGTGCACAGTTGTGTGAGTGTGTGTGTGTGGGGGGGTACACTGTGTGTGTACAATGTGTGTTTCTGTGTGCACGGTGTGTGTGTGTATACTGTTGTGTGTGTGTGAGCGTACACTGTTGTGTGCGTATACACAGTGTGTGTGAGTATGCACTGTGTGTGTATGTACACAGTATGTGTGTGTACACAGAGTGCATGTGTGTATACACAGTTCTGTGCATGTGTGTACACAGTGTGTGTGTATACACAGTGTGTGTGTACACAGTTGTGTGTGTGTGTACACAGTTGTGTGTGTATAAACAGTGTGTGTTTGTACAAAGGGTGTGTGTGCACAGTTTTGTGTGTGTGTGTGTACACAGTTGTGTGTGTGTGTACACAGTTGCTTGTGTTTGTGTACACAGTTGTGTGTGTGTGTGTGTACACAATTGTGTGTGTGTGAACACAGTTGTGTGTGTGTTCACACAGTTGTGTGTGTGTGTGTGTACACAGTTGTGTGTGTGTGTGTACACAGTTTTGTCTATGTGTGTGTGTACAAAGTTGTGTGTGGATGCCTGCACACAGTTGTGTGTGTACACAGTTTTGTGTGTGTGTGTACACAGTTGTGTGTCTGTGTGTACTCAGTGGGGTGTGTGTGTGTGTACACAGTTGTGTGTGTGTGTGTGTACACAGTTTTGTGTGTGTCAAAACACTCTTGTGTGTGTGTGTGTGTACACAGATGTGTGTGTGTGTGTGCACACAGTTATGTGAGTGCGTGTGTTCACACAGTTGTGTGTGTGTACGCAGTTGTGTGTGTTGTACACAGATGAGTGTGTGTGTGTGTGTACACAGTGGTGTGTGTGTTCACAGTTGTGTGTGTGTACGCAGTTGTGTGCATGTCTGTGTACACAGATGTGTGTGTATATGTGTGTGTGTACACTTTTGTGTGTATACACTGTATGTGTGTACAGTGGGTGTTTTGTAGTTTGAGTACACTGTTGTGTACACAACAGTGAGTGTACGTACACTTTTGTGTGTGTGTACACAGTTGTGTATGTGTGTACACAGTTTTGTGTGTGTGTGTACACAGTTGTGTGTGTGTGTACATTTGTGTGTGTGTACGCAGTTGTGGGTGTGTACACAGTTGTGTGTGTGTCTACACAGTTGTGTATGTGTCTGTACACAGTTATGTGTGTTTGTACACTGTTGTGTTTGTGTGAGTGTACACAGTTGTGTGTGTGTACACAATTGCGTGTGTGTGTGTACACTGTGTGTGTGTACACTGTGTCTGTGTAGACTGTGTGTTTTTGTGTAAACTGTGTGTGTGTATTTGTGTACACTGTTGTGTGTGAGTTTGCGTACACTTTTGTGTGTATGGGTACAGAGTTGTGTATGTGTCTGCACAGTTGCGTGTGTGTACACAGTTGTGTGTGTGTGTCTACACAGTTGTTTGTCAGTGTATGTGCACAGTTGTGTGCGTGTACACAGTTGTGTTTGTGTGAGTGTATAGAGTTGTGTGTGTGTGTGTGCACACAGTTGTGTGTGTGTACACAGTTGTGTGTGTGTGTGTACACAGTTGTGTGTATGTGTGTGTACAGTTGTGTGTGTGTGTGTATACAGTTGTGTGTGTGTGTGCATGTACACAGTTGTGTGTGTGTGTGTGTGTACACAGCTGTGTGTGTGTGTGTACACAGTTGTGTGTGAGTGTGTACACAGTTGTGTGTGGGTGGGAATTTTTACCCAGTTGTGTGTGTGTGTACACAGTTGTGCGTCTGTACACAGTTGTGCTTGTGCGTGCACAGTTGTGTGTGTGTGTGTACTCAGTTGTGTGTCTGCGTACACAGTTGTGTGTGTGTATATACTGTTGTATGTTTGTGTGTACACAGTTGTGTGTGTGTGTGTAAACTGTTGTGTGTATGTGTGTGTACACAGTTGTGTGTGTGTACACAGTGTGTGTGTACACAGTTGTGTGTGTGTGTACACAGTTGTGTGTGTGAGTACACAGTTGTTTGTGTGTGTACACAGTTGTGTGTGTGTGTAAACAGTTGTGTGTGTGTGTGTTTAAACAGCTGTGTGTGTATTTGTGTGTGTAAACAGTTGTGTGTGTGTGTGTACACTGTGTGTGTATGTGTTTGTACACTGTGTGTGTGTGTACTCTGTGTGTGTATACACCGTTGATGTATGTTTACACAGTTTTTGTGTGTGTGTACTGTTGTGTGTGTATACACTGTGTGCGTGCGTGTGTGTGTGTACACTGTGTGTGTGTGCATGTACACAGTGTGTGTGTTTACACTGTGTTTGTGTACACAGATATTTGTGTGTGTACACAGTTCTGTGTGTGTTTGTGTGTGTATATACACAGTGTGTGTGTGTACACATTGTGTGTGTGTGTACACAGTTGTGTGTGAGTGTACACAGTTGTGTGTGTGTGTGTTCAGAGTTGTCTGTGTGTTTGTGCACAGTTGTGTGAGTGTGTGTGTGTGTGGGGGTACACTGTGTGTGTACAATGTGTGTTTCTGTGTGCACGGTGTGTGTGTGTATACTGTTGTGTGTGTGTGAGCGTACACTGTTGTGTGCGTATACACAGTGTGTGTGAGTATGCACTGTGTGTGTATGTACACAGTATGTGTGTGTACACAGAGTGCATGTGTGTATACACAGTTCTGTGCATGTGTGTACACAGTGTGTGTGTATACACAGTGTGTGTGTACACAGTTGTGTGTGTGTGTACACAGTTGTGTGTGTATACACAGTGTGTGTTTGTACAAAGGGTGTGTGCGCACACAGTTTTGTGTGCGTGTGTACACTGTTGTGTGTGTGTGTACACAGTTGATTGTGTTTGTGTACACAGTTGTGTGTGTGTGTGTACACAATTGTGTATGTGTTCACACAGTTGTGTGTGTGTTCACACAGTTGTGTGTGTGTTCACACAGTTGTGTGTGTGTGTGTGTACACAGTTGTGTGTGTGTGTGTACACAGTTGTGTGTGTCAGTGCACTCTTGTGTGTGTGTGTGTGTACACAGTTGTGTGTATGTGTGTGTGTGTGTGTGTACAAAGTTGTGTGTGGATGCCTGCACACAGTTGTGTGTGTACACAGTTTTGTGTGTGTGTGTACACAGTTGTGTGTCTGTGTGTACGCAGTGGGGTGTGTGTGTGTGTACACAGTTGTGTGTGTGTGTGCACAGTTTTGTGTGTGTCAGTACACTCTTGTGTGTGTGTGTGTGTACACAGTTGTGTGTGTGTGTACACAGTTTTGTGTGTGTCAGTACACTCTTGTGTGTGTGTGTGTGTGTACACAGTTGTGTGTGTGTGTGTGCACACAGTTATGTGAGTTCGTGTGTTCACACAGTTGTGTGTGTGTACACAGATGTGAGCGTGTGTGTGTGTACACATTTGTGTGTGTGTGTACACAGTTGTTTCTGTGTGTACACAGTTGTGTTTGTATACAAATGTGTGTGTGTGTGTACAAAGTTGTGTGTGTGTGTGTACACAGTGTGTGTGTACACAGTTGTGTGGTGTGTGTGTGTGCACAGTTGTTTGTGTGTGTGCACAGTTGTGTGTGTGTGTACACAGTTGTGTGTGTGTATGTGTGTGTGTGTACACAGTTGTGTTTGTGTGTGTGTGTGTGAGATTACACTGTGTGTGTGTACACTGTGTGTGTGTACACTGTGCTTTTTTGAACACTGTGTGTTTGTGTTGCTGTCTCCACTGTTGGGTGTGAGTGTGCGTACACTGTTGTGTGTGTGTACACAGTATGTGTGTGCGTGTGTGAGTACACAGTGTGTGTCTATAAACTATGTTTGTGTGTGTGTGTGTGTATGTGTACACAGTGTGTGTGTATGTGTACACAGGGTGCATATGTGTATATACAGTGTGTGTGTGGACACAGTTGTGTGTGTGTGTGTACACAGTTGTGTGCGTGTGTACACAGTTGTGTGTGGGTGGGTATGTTTACACAGTTGTGTGTGTGTGTGTACTCAGTTGTGTGTCTGCGTACACAGTTGTGTGTGTGTATACACTGTTGTATGTTTGTGTGTACACAGATGTGTGTGTGTGTGTAAACTGTTGTGTGTATGTGTGTGTACACAGTTGTGTGTGTGTACACAGTGTGTGTGTACACAGTTGTGTGTGTGTGTGTGTACACAGTTGTGTGTGTGAGTACACAGTTGTTTGTGTGTGTACACAGTTGTGTGTGTGTGTAAACAGTTGGGTGTGTGTGTGTGTAAACAGCTGTGTGTGTAAACAGTTGTGTGTGTGTGAACACTGTGTGTGTATGTGTTTGTACACTGTGTGTGTGTGTACTCTGTGTGTGTATACACCGTTTATGTGTGTTTACACAGTTTTTGTGTGTGTGTACTGTTGTGTGTGTGTACACTGTGTGCGTGCGTGTGTGTGTGTGTACACTGTGTGTGTGTGTGCGTGTACACAGTGTGTGTGTTTACACTGTGTTTGTTTACACAGTTGTGTGTGTGTGTACATTTGTGTGTGTGTACGCAGTTGTGGGTGTGTACACAGTTGTGTGTGTGTCTACACAGTTGTGTATGTGTCTGTACATAGTTATGTGTGTTTGTACACTGTTGTGTTTGTGTGAGTGTACACAGTTGTGTGTGTGTACACAATTGCGTGTGTGTGTGTGTGTACACTGTGTGTGTGTACACTGTGTCTGTGTAGACTGTGTGTTTTTGTGTAAACTGTGTGTGTGTATTTGTGTACACTGTTGTGTGTGAGTTTGCGTACACTTTTGTGTGTATGGGTACAGAGTTGTGTATGTGTCTGCACAGTTGCGTGTGTGTACACAGTTGTGTGTGTGTGTCTACACAGTTGTTTGTCAGTGTATGTGCACAGTTCTGTGCGTGTACACAGTTGTGTTTGTGTGAGTGTATACAGTTATGTGTGTGTGTGTGTGTGTGTGTGTGTGCACAGTTGTGTGTGTGTACACAGTTGTGTGTGTGTGTACACAGTTGTGTGTATGTGTGTGTACAGTTGTATGTGTGTGTATACAGTTGTGTGTGTGTGTGCATGTACACTGTTGTGTGTGTGTGTGTGTGTGTACACAGCTGTGTGTGTGTGTACACAGTTGTGTGTGAGTGTGTACACAGTTGTGTGTGGGTGGGTATGTTTACACAGTTGTGTGTGTGTGTACACAGTTGTGCGTCTGTACACAGTTGTGCTTGTGCGTGCACAGTTGTGTGTGTGTGTGTACTCAGTTGTGTGTCTGCGTACACAGTTGTGTGTGTGTATACACTGTTGTATGTTTGTGTGTACACAGTTGTGTGTGTGTAAACGGTTGTGTGTATGTGTGTGTACACAGTTGTGTGTATGTACACAGTGTGTGTGTGTACACAGTTGTGTGTGGGTACACAGTTGTGTGTGTGTGTACACAGTTGTTTGTGTGTGTACACAGTTGTGTGTGTGTGTAAACAGTTGTGTGTGTGTGTGTAAACAGCTGTGTGTGTATTTGTGTGTGTAAACAGTTGTGTGTGTGTACACTGTGTGTGTATGTGTTTGTACACTGTGTGTGTGTACTTTGTGTGTGTATACACCGTTGATGTGTGTTTACACAGTTTTTGTGTGTGTGTACTGTTGTGTGTGTATACACTGTGTGCGTGCGTGTGTGTGTGTACACTGTGTGTGTGTGTGTGCGTGTACACAGTGTGTGTGTTTACACTGTGTTTGTGTACACAGATGTTTGTGTGTGTACACAGTTCTGTGTGTGTTTGTGTGTGTATATAAACAGTGTGAGTGTGTGTGTGTACACATTGTGTGTGTGTGTACACAGTTTTGTGTGAGTGTACACAGTTGTGTGTGTGTGTGTGTACACAGTTGTGTGTGTGTGTGTATACACAGTTGTGTGTGTGTGTGTACAGATGTGTGTGTAGACACAGTTGTTTGTGCGTGTATGTCTCACAGTTGTGTGTGTGTATGTGTGTGTGTACACAGTTGTGTGTGTTTGTGTACACAGTTGTGCGTGTGTGTGTGTACACAGTTGTGTGTGTGTGTGTGTGTACACAGTTGTGTGTGGGTCGGTGTGTGATTGTACACAGTTTTGTTTTGTGTGTGTACACCGTCGTGCGTCTGTAAACAGTTGTGTGTTTGTACACAGTTGTGTGTGTGTGTGTACACAGTTGTGTGTGTGTGTACACAGTTGTGTGTGTTGTACACAGATGAGTGTGTGTGTGTGTACACAGTGGTGTGTGTGTTCACAGTTGTGTGTGTGTGTACGCAGTTGTGTGCGTGTGTGTGTACACAGATGTGTGTGTGTATGTGTGTGTGTACACTTTTGTGTGTATACACTGTATGTGTGTACAGTGGGTGTTTTGTTGTTTGAGTACTGTTGTGTACACAACAGTGAGTGTACGTACACTTTTGTGTGTGTGTGTGTACACAGTTGTGTATGTGTGTACACAGTTTTGTGTGTGTGTGTGTACACAGTTGTGTGTGTGTGTGTACATTTGTGTGTGTGTACGCAGTTGTGCGTGTGTACACAGTTGTGTGTGTGTCTACACAGTTGTGTATGTGTCTGTACACAGTTGTGTGTGTTTGTACACTGTCGTGTTTGTGTGAGTGTACACAGTTGTGTGTGTGTGTGTACACAATTGTGTGTGTGTGTGTACACTGTGTGTGTGTATACAATGTGTGTGTGTACACTGTGTGTTTTTGTGTAAACTGTGTGTGTGTATTTGTGTACACTGTTGTGTGTGAGTTTGCGTACACTTTTGTGTGTATGGGTACAGAGTTGTGTATGTGTCTGCACAGTTGCGTGTGTGTACACAGTTGTGTGTGTGTGTCTACACAGTTGTTTGTCAGTGTATGTGCACAGTTGTGTGCGTGTACACAGTTGTGTTTGTGTGAGTGTATACAGTTGTGTATGTGTGTGTGTGCACACAGTTGTGTGTGTGTACACAGTTGTGTGTGTGTGTACACAGTTGTGTGTATGTGTGTGTACAGTTGTGTGTGTGTGTATACAGTTGTGTGTGTGTGTGCATGTACACTGTTGTGTGTGTGTGTGTGTTTGTACACAGCTGTGTGTCTGTGTGTACACAGTTGTGTGTGAGTGTGTACACAGTTGTGTGTGGGTGGGTATGTTTACACAGTTGTGTGTGTGTGTACACAGTTGTGCGTCTGTACACAGTTGTGCTTGTGCATGCACAGTTGTGTGTGTGTGTGTACTCAGTTGTGTGTCTGCGTACACAGCTGTGTGTGTGTATACACTGTTGTATGTTTGTGTGTTCACAGTTGTGTGTGTGTGTGTAAACTGTTGTGTGTATGTGTGTGTACACAGTTGTGTGTGTGTACTCAGTGTGTGTGTACACAGTTGTGTGTGTGTGTATACTCAGTTGTGTGTGTGTGTACACAGTTGTTTGTGTGTGTACACAGTTGTGTGTGTGTGTAAACAGTTGTGTGTGTGTGTGTAAACAGCTGTGTGTGTATTTGTGTGTGTAAACAGTTGTGTGTGTGTGTGTACACTGTGTGTGTGTGTGTACTCTGTGTGTGTATACACCGTTGATGTGTGTTTACACAGTTTTTGTGTGTGTGTACTGTTGTGTGTGTATACACTGTGTGCGTGCGTGTGTGTGTGTACACTGTGTGTGTGTGTGCGTGTACACAGTGTGTGTGTTTACACTGTGTTTGTGTACACAGATATTTGTGTGTGTACACAGTTCTGTGTGTGTTTGTGTGTGTATATACACAGTGTGTGTGTGTACACATTGTGTGTGTGTGTGTACACAGTTGTGCGTGAGTGTACACAGTTGTGTGTGTGTGTGTTCAGAATTGTCTGTGTGTTTGTGCACAGTTGTGTGAGTGTGTGTGTGTGGGGGGTACACTGTGTGTGTACAATGTGTGTTTCTGTGTGCACGGTGTGTGTGTGTATACTGTTGTGTGTGTGTGAGCGTACACTGTTGTGTGCGTGTGTACACAGTGTGTGTGAGTATGCACTGTGTGTGTATGTACACAGTATGTGTGTGTACACAGAGTGCATGTGTGTATACACAGTTCTGTGCATGTGTGTACACAGTGTGTGTGTATACACAGTGTGTGTGTACTCAGTTGTGTGTGTGTGTACACAGTTGTGTGTGTATAAACAGTGTGTGTTTGTACAAAGGGTGTGTGTGCACACAGTTTTGTGTGCGTGTGTACACAGTTGTGTGTGTGTGTACACAGTTGCTTGTGTTTGTGTACACAGTTGTGTGTGTGTGTGTACACAATTGTGTGTGTGTGAACACAGTTGTGTGTGTGTTCACACAGTTGTGTGTGTGTGTGTGTACACAGTTGTGTGTGTGTGTGTACACAGTTGTGTGTGTGTGTACACAGTTGTGTGTGTATAAACAGTGTGTGTTTGTACAAAGGGTGTGTGTGCACAGTTTTGTGTGCGTGTGTACACAGTTGTGTGTGTGTGTACACAGTTGCTTGTGTTTGTGTACACAGTTGTGTGTGTGTGTGTACACAATTGTGTGTGTGTGAACACAGTTGTGTGTGTGTTCACACAGTTGTGTGTGTGTGTGTGTACACAGTTGTGTGTGTGTGTGTACACAGTTGTGTGTGTGTGTACACAGTTGTGTGTGTATAAACAGTGTGTGTTTGTACAAAGGGTGTGTGTGCACAGTTTTGTGTGCGTGTGTACACAGTTGTGTGTGTGTGTACACAGTTGCTTGTGTTTGTGTACACAGTTGTGTGTGTGTGTGTGTACACAATTGTGTGTGTGTGAACACAGTTGTGTGTGTGTTCACACAGTTGTGTGTGTGTGTGTGTACACAGTTGTGTGTGTGTGTGTGTACACAGTTTTGTCTATGTGTGTGTGTGTGTGTGTGTGTACAAAGTTGTGTGTGGATGCCTGCACACAGTTGTGTGTGTACACAGTTTTGTGTGTGTGTGTACACAGTTGTGTGTCTGTGTGTACTCAGTGGGGTGTGTGTGTGTGTACACAGTTGTGTGTGTGTGTGTGTACACAGTTTTGTGTGTGTCAAAACACTCTTGTGTGTGTGTGTGTGTACACAGATGTGTGTGTGTGCCTGTGCACACAGTTATGTGAGTGCGTGTGTTCACACAGTTGTGTGTGTGTACGCAGTTGTGTGTGTTGTACACAGATGAGTGTGTGTGTGTGTACACAGTGGTGTGTGTGTTCACAGTTGTGTGTGTGTACGCAGTTGTGTGCGTGTCTGTGTACACAGATGTGTGTGTATATGTGTGTGTGTACACTTTTGTGTGTATACACTGTATGTGTGTACAGTGGGTGTTTTGTTGTTTGAGTACACTGTTGTGTACACAACAGTGAGTGTACGTACACTTTTGTGTGTGTGTACACAGTTGTGTATGTGTGTACACAGTTGTGTGTGTGTGTGTACACAGTTGTGTGTGTGTGTACATTTGTGTGTGTGTACGCAGTTGTGGGTGTGTACACAGTTGTGTGTGTGTCTACACAGTTGTGTATGTGTCTGTACACAGTTATGTGTGTTTGTACACTGTTGTGTTTGTGTGAGTGTACACAGTTGTGTGTGTACACAATTGCGTGTGTGTGTGTACACTGTGTGTGTGTACACTGTGTCTGTGTAGACTGTGTGTTTTTGTGTAAACTGTGTGTGTGTATTTGTGTACACTGTTGTGTGTGAGTTTGCGTACACTTTTGTGTGTATGGGTACAGAGTTGTGTATGTGTCTGCACAGTTGCGTGTGTGTACACAGTTGTGTGTGTGTGTCTACACAGTTGTTTGTCAGTGTATGTGCACAGTTGTGTACGTGTACACAGTTGTGTTTGTGTGAGTGTATACAGTTGTGTGTGTGTGTGTGTGTGCACACAGTTGTGTGTGTGTACACAGTTGTGTGTGTGTGTGTACACAGTTGTGTGTATGTGTGTGTACAGTTGTGTGTGTGTGTGTGTATACAGTTGTGTGTGTGTGTGCTTGTACACAGTTGTGTGTGTGTGTGTGTACACAGCTGTGTGTGTGTGTACACAGTTGTGTGTGAGTGTGTACACAGTTGTGTGTGGGTGGGTATTTTTACCCAGTTGTGTGTGTGTGTACACAGTTGTGCGTCTGTACACAGTTGTGCTTGTGCGTGCACAGTTGTGTGTGTGTGTGTACTCAGTTGTGTGTCTGCGTACACAGTTGTGTGTGTGTATACACTGCTGTATGTTTGTGTATACACAGTTGTGTGTGTGTGTGTAAACTGTTGTGTGTATGTGTGTGTACACAGTTGTGTGTGTGTACACAGTGTGTGTGTACACAGTTGTGTGTGTGTGTACACAGTTGTGTGTGTGTGTACACAGTTGTTTGTGTGTGTACACAGTTGTGTGTGTGTGTGTAAACAGTTGTGTGTGTGTGTGTTTAAACAGCTGTGTGTGTGTTTGTGTGTGTAAACAGTTGTGTGTGTGTGTGTACACTGTGTGTGTATGTGTTTGTACACTGTGTGTGTGTGTGTACTCTGTGTGTGTATACACCGTTGATGTGTGTTTACACAGTTTTTGTGTGTGTGTACTGTTGTGTGTGTATACACTGTGTGCGTGCGTGTGTGTGTGTACACTGTGTGTGTGTGCGTGTACACAGTGCGTGTGTTTACACTGTGTTTGTGTACACAGATATTTGTGTGTGTACACAGTTCTGTGTGTGTTTGTGTGTGTATATACACAGTGTGTGTGTGTACACATTGTGTGTGTGTGTACACAGTTGTGTGTGAGTGTACACAGTTGTGTGTGTGTGTGTTCAGAGTTGTCTGTGTGTTTGTGCACAGTTGTGTGAGTGTGTGTGTGTGGGGGGGTACACTGTGTGTGTACAATGTGTGTTTCTGTGTGCACGGTGTGTGTGTGTATACTGTTGTGTGTGTGTGAGCGTACACTGTTGTGTGCGTATACACAGTGTGTGTGAGTATGCACTGTGTGTGTATGTACACAGTATGTGTGTGTACACAGAGTGCATGTGTGTATACACAGTTCTGTGCATGTGTGTACACAGTGTGTGTGTATACACAGTGTGTGTGTACACAGTTGTTTGTGTGTGTACACAGTTGTGTGTGTATACACAGTGTGTGTTTGTACAAAGGGTGTGTGTGCACACAGTTTTGTGTGCGTGTGTACACAGTTGTGTGTGTGTGTGTGTACACAATTGTGTGTGTTCACACAGTTGTGTGTGTGTTCACACAGTTGTGTGTGTGTGTGTACACAGTTGTGTGTGTGTGTGTACACAGTTGTGTGTGTCAGTGCACTCTTGTGTGTGTGTGTGTACACAGTTGTGTGTATGTGTGTGTGTGTGTGTGTGTACAAAGTTGTGTGTGGATGCCTGCACACAGTTGTGTGTGTACACAGTTTTGTGTGTGTGTGTACACAGTTGTGTGTCTGTGTGTACACAGTGGGGTGTGTGTGTGTGTACACAGTTGTGTGTGTGTGTACACAGTTTTGTGTGTGTCAGTACACTCATGTGTGTGTGTGTGTGTGCACAGTTGTGTGCGTGTGTGTGCACACAGTTATGTGAGTGCGTGTGTTCACACAGTTGTGTGTGTGTACACAGTTGTGAGCGTGTGTGTGTGTACACAGTTGTGTGTGTGTGTGTACACAGTTGTTTCTGTGTGTACACAGTTGTGTTTGTATACAATTGTGTGTGTGTGCGTACAAAGTTGTGTGTGTGTGTGTACACAGTTGTGTGTGTGTACACAGTTGTGTGGTGTGTTTATGTGCACAGTTGTTTGTGTGTGTGCACAGTTGTGTGTGTGTGTACACAGCTGTGTGTGTGTGTGTACACAGTTGTGTGTGTGTGTGTACACAGTTGTGTGTGGGTGGGTATGTTTACACAGTTGCGTGTGTGTGTACACAGTTGTGCGTCTGTACACAGTTGTGCTTGTGCGTACACAGTTGTGTGTGTGTGTACTCAGTTGTGTGTCTGCGTACACAGTTGTGTGTGTGTATACACTGTTGTATGTTTGTGTGTACACAGTTGTGTGTGTGTGTAAACTGTTGTGTGTATGTGTGCTTACACAGTTGTGTGTGTACACAGTGTGTGTGTGTAAACAGGTGTGTGTGTGTGTGTACACTGTGTGTGTATGTGTTTGTACACTGTGTGTGTGTGTACTCTGTGTGTGTATACACCGTTGATGTGTGTTTACACAGTTTTTGTGTGTGTGTACTGTTGTGTGTGTATACACTGTGTGCGTGCGTGTGTGTGTGTACACTGTGTGTGTGTGTGCGTGTACACAGTGTGTGTGTTTACACTGTGTTTGTGTACACAGATATTTGTGTGTGTAAACAGTTCTGTGTGTGTTTGTGTGTGTATATACACAGTGTGTGTGTGTACACATTGTGTGTGTGTGTACACAGTTGTGCGTGAGTGTACACAGTTGTGTGTCTGTGTGTTCAGAGTTGTCTGTGTGTTTGTGCACAGTTGTGTGAGTGTGTGTGTGTGGGGGGGTACACTGTGTGTGTACAATGTGTGTTTCTGTGTGCACGGTGTGTGTGTGTATACTGTTGTGTGTGTGTGAGCGTACACTGTTGTGTGCGTATACACAGTGTGTGTGAGTATGCACTGTGTGTGTATGTACACAGTATGTGTGTGTACACAGAGTGCATGTGTGTATACACAGTTCTGTGCATGTGTGTACACAGTGTGTGTGTATACACAGTGTGTGTGTACACAGTTGTGTGTGTGTGTACACAGTTGTGTGTGTATAAACAGTGTGTGTTTGTACAAAGGGTGTGTGTGCACAGTTTTGTGTGTGTGTGTGTACACAGTTGTGTGTGTGTACACAGTTGCTTGTGTTTGTGTACACAGTTGTGTGTGTGTGTGTGTACACAATTGTGTGTGTGTGAACACAGTTGTGTGTGTGTTCACACAGTTGTGTGTGTGTGTGTGTACACAGTTGTGTGTGTGTGTGTACACAGTTTTGTCTATGTGTGTGTGTACAAAGTTGTGTGTGGATGCCTGCACACAGTTGTGTGTGTACACAGTTTTGTGTGTGTGTGTACACAGTTGTGTGTCTGTGTGTACTCAGTGGGGTGTGTGTGTGTGTACACAGTTGTGTGTGTGTGTGTGTACACAGTTTTGTGTGTGTCAAAACACTCTTGTGTGTGTGTGTGTGTACACAGATGTGTGTGTGTGTGTGCACACAGTTATGTGAGTGCGTGTGTTCACACAGTTGTGTGTGTGTACGCAGTTGTGTGTGTTGTACACAGATGAGTGTGTGTGTGTGTGTACACAGTGGTGTGTGTGTTCACAGTTGTGTGTGTGTACGCAGTTGTGTGCATGTCTGTGTACACAGATGTGTGTGTATATGTGTGTGTGTACACTTTTGTGTGTATACACTGTATGTGTGTACAGTGGGTGTTTTGTAGTTTGAGTACACTGTTGTGTACACAACAGTGAGTGTACGTACACTTTTGTGTGTGTGTACACAGTTGTGTATGTGTGTACACAGTTTTGTGTGTGTGTGTACACAGTTGTGTGTGTGTGTACATTTGTGTGTGTGTACGCAGTTGTGGGTGTGTACACAGTTGTGTGTGTGTCTACACAGTTGTGTATGTGTCTGTACACAGTTATGTGTGTTTGTACACTGTTGTGTTTGTGTGAGTGTACACAGTTGTGTGTGTGTACACAATTGCGTGTGTGTGTGTACACTGTGTGTGTGTACACTGTGTCTGTGTAGACTGTGTGTTTTTGTGTAAACTGTGTGTGTGTATTTGTGTACACTGTTGTGTGTGAGTTTGCGTACACTTTTGTGTGTATGGGTACAGAGTTGTGTATGTGTCTGCACAGTTGCGTGTGTGTACACAGTTGTGTGTGTGTGTCTACACAGTTGTTTGTCAGTGTATGTGCACAGTTGTGTGCGTGTACACAGTTGTGTTTGTGTGAGTGTATAGAGTTGTGTGTGTGTGTGCACACAGTTGTGTGTGTGTACACAGTTGTGTGTGTGTGTGTACACAGTTGTGTGTATGTGTGTGTACAGTTGTGTGTGTGTGTGTATACAGTTGTGTGTGTGTGTGCATGTACACAGTTGTGTGTGTGTGTGTGTGTACACAGCTGTGTGTGTGTGTGTACACAGTTGTGTGTGAGTGTGTACACAGTTGTGTGTGGGTGGGAATTTTTACCCAGTTGTGTGTGTGTGTACACAGTTGTGCGTCTGTACACAGTTGTGCTTGTGCGTGCACAGTTGTGTGTGTGTGTGTACTCAGTTGTGTGTCTGCGTACACAGTTGTGTGTGTGTATATACTGTTGTATGTTTGTGTGTACACAGTTGTGTGTGTGTGTGTAAACTGTTGTGTGTATGTGTGTGTACACAGTTGTGTGTGTGTACACAGTGTGTGTGTACACAGTTGTGTGTGTGTGTACACAGTTGTGTGTGTGAGTACACAGTTGTTTGTGTGTGTACACAGTTGTGTGTGTGTGTGTAAACAGTTGTGTGTGTGTGTGTTTAAACAGCTGTGTGTGTATTTGTGTGTGTAAACAGTTGTGTGTGTGTGTGTACACTGTGTGTGTATGTGTTTGTACACTGTGTGTGTGTGTACTCTGTGTGTGTATACACCGTTGATGTATGTTTACACAGTTTTTGTGTGTGTGTACTGTTGTGTGTGTATACACTGTGTGCGTGCGTGTGTGTGTGTACACTGTGTGTGTGTGCATGTACACAGTGTGTGTGTTTACACTGTGTTTGTGTACACAGATATTTGTGTGTGTACACAGTTCTGTGTGTGTTTGTGTGTGTATATACACAGTGTGTGTGTGTACACATTGTGTGTGTGTGTACACAGTTGTGTGTGAGTGTACACAGTTGTGTGTGTGTGTGTTCAGAGTTGTCTGTGTGTTTGTGCACAGTTGTGTGAGTGTGTGTGTGTGTGGGGGTACACTGTGTGTGTACAATGTGTGTTTCTGTGTGCACGGTGTGTGTGTATACTGTTGTGTGTGTGTGAGCGTACACTGTTGTGTGCGTATACACAGTGTGTGTGAGTATGCACTGTGTGTGTATGTACACAGTATGTGTGTGTACACAGAGTGCATGTGTGTATACACAGTTCTGTGCATGTGTGTACACAGTGTGTGTGTATACACAGTGTGTGTGTACACAGTTGTGTGTGTGTGTACACAGTTGTGTGTGTATAAACAGTGTGTGTTTGTACAAAGGGTGTGTGCGCACACAGTTTTGTGTGCGTGTGTACACTGTTGTGTGTGTGTGTACACAGTTGATTGTGTTTGTGTACACAGTTGTGTGTGTGTGTGTACACAATTGTGTATGTGTTCACACAGTTGTGTGTGTGTTCACACAGTTGTGTGTGTGTTCACACAGTTGTGTGTGTGTGTGTGTACACAGTTGTGTGTGTGTGTGTACACAGTTGTGTGTGTCAGTGCACTCTTGTGTGTGTGTGTGTGTACACAGTTGTGTGTATGTGTGTGTGTGTGTGTGTGTACAAAGTTGTGTGTGGATGCCTGCACACAGTTGTGTGTGTACACAGTTTTGTGTGTGTGTGTACACAGTTGTGTGTCTGTGTGTACGCAGTGGGGTGTGTGTGTGTGTACACAGTTGTGTGTGTGTGTGCACAGTTTTGTGTGTGTCAGTACACTCTTGTGTGTGTGTGTGTGTACACAGTTGTGTGTGTGTGTGTGTGCACACAGTTATGTGAGTGCGTGTGTTCACACAGTTGTGTGTGTGTACACAGTTGTGAGCGTGTGTGTGTGTACACAGTGGTGTGTGTGTGTACACAGTTGTTTCTGTGTGTACACAGTTGTGTTTGTATACAATTGTGTGAGGGTGCCTACAAAGTTGTGTGTGTGTGTGTACACAGTGTGTGTGTGTACACAGTTGTGTGGTGTGTGTGTCTGCACAGTTGTTTGTGTGTGTGCACAGTTGTGTGTGTGTGTGTACACAGCTGTGTGTGTGTGTGTGTACACAGTTGTGTGTGTGTGTGTACACAGTTGTGTGTGGGTGGGTATGTTTACACAGTTGCGTGTGTGTGTACACAGTTGTGCGTCTGTACACAGTTGTGCTTGTGCGTGCACAGTTGTGTGTGTGTGTGTACTCAGTTGTGTGTGTGTGTGTTCAGAGTTGTCTGTGTGTTTGTGCACAGTTGTGTGAGTGTGTGTGTGTGGGGGGTACACTGTGTGTGTACAATGTGTGTTTCTGTGTGCACGGTGTGTGTGTGTATACTGTTGTGTGTGTGTGAGCGTACACTGTTGTGTGCGTATACACAGTGTGTGTGAGTATGCACTGTGTGTGTATGTACACAGTATGTGTGTGTACACAGAGTGCATGTGTGTATACACAGTTCTGTGCATGTGTGTACACAGTGTGTGTGTATACACAGTGTGTGTGTACTCAGTTGTGTGTGTGTGTACACAGTTGTGTGTGTATAAACAGTGTGTGTTTGTACAAAGGGTGTGTGTGCACACAGTTTTGTGTGCGTGTGTACACAGTTGTGTGTGTGTGTACACAGTTGCTTGTGTTTGTGTACACAGTTGTGTGTGTGTGTACACAGTTTTGTGTGTGTCAGTACACTCATGTGTGTGTGTGTGTGTGCACAGTTGTGTGCGTGTGTGTGCACACAGTTATGTGAGTGCGTGTGTTCACACAGTTGTGTGTGTGTACACAGTTGTGAGCGTGTGTGTGTGTACACAGTTGTGTGTGTGTGTGTACACAGTTGTTTCTGTGTGTACACAGTTGTGTTTGTATACAATTGTGTGTGTGTGCGTACAAAGTTGTGTGTGTGTGTGTACACAGTTGTGTGTGTGTACACAGTTGTGTGGTGTGTTTATGTGCACAGTTGTTTGTGTGTGTGCACAGTTGTGTGTGTGTGTACACAGCTGTGTGTGTGTGTGTACACAGTTGTGTGTGTGTGTGTACACAGTTGTGTGTGGGTGGGTATGTTTACACAGTTGCGTGTGTGTGTACACAGTTGTGCGTCTGTACACAGTTGTGCTTGTGCGTACACAGTTGTGTGTGTGTGTACTCAGTTGTGTGTCTGCGTACACAGTTGTGTGTGTGTATACACTGTTGTATGTTTGTGTGTACACAGTTGTGTGTGTGTGTAAACTGTTGTGTGTATGTGTGCTTACACAGTTGTGTGTGTACACAGTGTGTGTGTGTAAACAGGTGTGTGTGTGTGTGTACACTGTGTGTGTATGTGTTTGTACACTGTGTGTGTGTGTACTCTGTGTGTGTATACACCGTTGATGTGTGTTTACACAGTTTTTGTGTGTGTGTACTGTTGTGTGTGTATACACTGTGTGCGTGCGTGTGTGTGTGTACACTGTGTGTGTGTGTGCGTGTACACAGTGTGTGTGTTTACACTGTGTTTGTGTACACAGATATTTGTGTGTGTAAACAGTTCTGTGTGTGTTTGTGTGTGTATATACACAGTGTGTGTGTGTACACATTGTGTGTGTGTGTACACAGTTGTGCGTGAGTGTACACAGTTGTGTGTCTGTGTGTTCAGAGTTGTCTGTGTGTTTGTGCACAGTTGTGTGAGTGTGTGTGTGTGGGGGGGTACACTGTGTGTGTACAATGTGTGTTTCTGTGTGCACGGTGTGTGTGTGTATACTGTTGTGTGTGTGTGAGCGTACACTGTTGTGTGCGTATACACAGTGTGTGTGAGTATGCACTGTGTGTGTATGTACACAGTATGTGTGTGTACACAGAGTGCATGTGTGTATACACAGTTCTGTGCATGTGTGTACACAGTGTGTGTGTATACACAGTGTGTGTGTACACAGTTGTGTGTGTGTGTACACAGTTGTGTGTGTATAAACAGTGTGTGTTTGTACAAAGGGTGTGTGTGCACAGTTTTGTGTGTGTGTGTGTACACAGTTGTGTGTGTGTACACAGTTGCTTGTGTTTGTGTACACAGTTGTGTGTGTGTGTGTGTACACAATTGTGTGTGTGTGAACACAGTTGTGTGTGTGTTCACACAGTTGTGTGTGTGTGTGTGTACACAGTTGTGTGTGTGTGTGTACACAGTTTTGTCTATGTGTGTGTGTACAAAGTTGTGTGTGGATGCCTGCACACAGTTGTGTGTGTACACAGTTTTGTGTGTGTGTGTACACAGTTGTGTGTCTGTGTGTACTCAGTGGGGTGTGTGTGTGTGTACACAGTTGTGTGTGTGTGTGTGTACACAGTTTTGTGTGTGTCAAAACACTCTTGTGTGTGTGTGTGTGTACACAGATGTGTGTGTGTGTGTGCACACAGTTATGTGAGTGCGTGTGTTCACACAGTTGTGTGTGTGTACGCAGTTGTGTGTGTTGTACACAGATGAGTGTGTGTGTGTGTGTACACAGTGGTGTGTGTGTTCACAGTTGTGTGTGTGTACGCAGTTGTGTGCATGTCTGTGTACACAGATGTGTGTGTATATGTGTGTGTGTACACTTTTGTGTGTATACACTGTATGTGTGTACAGTGGGTGTTTTGTAGTTTGAGTACACTGTTGTGTACACAACAGTGAGTGTACGTACACTTTTGTGTGTGTGTACACAGTTGTGTATGTGTGTACACAGTTTTGTGTGTGTGTGTACACAGTTGTGTGTGTGTGTACATTTGTGTGTGTGTACGCAGTTGTGGGTGTGTACACAGTTGTGTGTGTGTCTACACAGTTGTGTATGTGTCTGTACACAGTTATGTGTGTTTGTACACTGTTGTGTTTGTGTGAGTGTACACAGTTGTGTGTGTGTACACAATTGCGTGTGTGTGTGTACACTGTGTGTGTGTACACTGTGTCTGTGTAGACTGTGTGTTTTTGTGTAAACTGTGTGTGTGTATTTGTGTACACTGTTGTGTGTGAGTTTGCGTACACTTTTGTGTGTATGGGTACAGAGTTGTGTATGTGTCTGCACAGTTGCGTGTGTGTACACAGTTGTGTGTGTGTGTCTACACAGTTGTTTGTCAGTGTATGTGCACAGTTGTGTGCGTGTACACAGTTGTGTTTGTGTGAGTGTATAGAGTTGTGTGTGTGTGTGCACACAGTTGTGTGTGTGTACACAGTTGTGTGTGTGTGTGTACACAGTTGTGTGTATGTGTGTGTACAGTTGTGTGTGTGTGTGTATACAGTTGTGTGTGTGTGTGCATGTACACAGTTGTGTGTGTGTGTGTGTGTACACAGCTGTGTGTGTGTGTGTACACAGTTGTGTGTGAGTGTGTACACAGTTGTGTGTGGGTGGGAATTTTTACCCAGTTGTGTGTGTGTGTACACAGTTGTGCGTCTGTACACAGTTGTGCTTGTGCGTGCACAGTTGTGTGTGTGTGTGTACTCAGTTGTGTGTCTGCGTACACAGTTGTGTGTGTGTATATACTGTTGTATGTTTGTGTGTACACAGTTGTGTGTGTGTGTGTAAACTGTTGTGTGTATGTGTGTGTACACAGTTGTGTGTGTGTACACAGTGTGTGTGTACACAGTTGTGTGTGTGTGTACACAGTTGTGTGTGTGAGTACACAGTTGTTTGTGTGTGTACACAGTTGTGTGTGTGTGTGTAAACAGTTGTGTGTGTGTGTGTTTAAACAGCTGTGTGTGTATTTGTGTGTGTAAACAGTTGTGTGTGTGTGTGTACACTGTGTGTGTATGTGTTTGTACACTGTGTGTGTGTGTACTCTGTGTGTGTATACACCGTTGATGTATGTTTACACAGTTTTTGTGTGTGTGTACTGTTGTGTGTGTATACACTGTGTGCGTGCGTGTGTGTGTGTACACTGTGTGTGTGTGCATGTACACAGTGTGTGTGTTTACACTGTGTTTGTGTACACAGATATTTGTGTGTGTACACAGTTCTGTGTGTGTTTGTGTGTGTATATACACAGTGTGTGTGTGTACACATTGTGTGTGTGTGTACACAGTTGTGTGTGAGTGTACACAGTTGTGTGTGTGTGTGTTCAGAGTTGTCTGTGTGTTTGTGCACAGTTGTGTGAGTGTGTGTGTGTGTGGGGGTACACTGTGTGTGTACAATGTGTGTTTCTGTGTGCACGGTGTGTGTGTATACTGTTGTGTGTGTGTGAGCGTACACTGTTGTGTGCGTATACACAGTGTGTGTGAGTATGCACTGTGTGTGTATGTACACAGTATGTGTGTGTACACAGAGTGCATGTGTGTATACACAGTTCTGTGCATGTGTGTACACAGTGTGTGTGTATACACAGTGTGTGTGTACACAGTTGTGTGTGTGTGTACACAGTTGTGTGTGTATAAACAGTGTGTGTTTGTACAAAGGGTGTGTGCGCACACAGTTTTGTGTGCGTGTGTACACTGTTGTGTGTGTGTGTACACAGTTGATTGTGTTTGTGTACACAGTTGTGTGTGTGTGTGTACACAATTGTGTATGTGTTCACACAGTTGTGTGTGTGTTCACACAGTTGTGTGTGTGTTCACACAGTTGTGTGTGTGTGTGTGTACACAGTTGTGTGTGTGTGTGTACACAGTTGTGTGTGTCAGTGCACTCTTGTGTGTGTGTGTGTGTACACAGTTGTGTGTATGTGTGTGTGTGTGTGTGTGTACAAAGTTGTGTGTGGATGCCTGCACACAGTTGTGTGTGTACACAGTTTTGTGTGTGTGTGTACACAGTTGTGTGTCTGTGTGTACGCAGTGGGGTGTGTGTGTGTGTACACAGTTGTGTGTGTGTGTGCACAGTTTTGTGTGTGTCAGTACACTCTTGTGTGTGTGTGTGTGTACACAGTTGTGTGTGTGTGTGTGTGCACACAGTTATGTGAGTGCGTGTGTTCACACAGTTGTGTGTGTGTACACAGTTGTGAGCGTGTGTGTGTGTACACAGTGGTGTGTGTGTGTACACAGTTGTTTCTGTGTGTACACAGTTGTGTTTGTATACAATTGTGTGAGGGTGCCTACAAAGTTGTGTGTGTGTGTGTACACAGTGTGTGTGTGTACACAGTTGTGTGGTGTGTGTGTCTGCACAGTTGTTTGTGTGTGTGCACAGTTGTGTGTGTGTGTGTACACAGCTGTGTGTGTGTGTGTGTACACAGTTGTGTGTGTGTGTGTACACAGTTGTGTGTGGGTGGGTATGTTTACACAGTTGCGTGTGTGTGTACACAGTTGTGCGTCTGTACACAGTTGTGCTTGTGCGTGCACAGTTGTGTGTGTGTGTGTACTCAGTTGTGTGTGTGTGTGTTCAGAGTTGTCTGTGTGTTTGTGCACAGTTGTGTGAGTGTGTGTGTGTGGGGGGTACACTGTGTGTGTACAATGTGTGTTTCTGTGTGCACGGTGTGTGTGTGTATACTGTTGTGTGTGTGTGAGCGTACACTGTTTTGTGCGTATACACAGTGTGTGTGAGTATGCACTGTGTGTGTATGTACACAGTATGTGTGTGTACACAGAGTGCATGTGTGTATACACAGTTCTGTGCATGTGTGTACACAGTGTGTGTGTATACACAGTGTGTGTGTACACAGTTGTGTGTGTGTGTACACAGTTGTGTGTGTATACACAGTGTGTGTTTGTACAAAGGGTGTGTGCGCACACAGTTTTGTGTGCGTGTGTACACTGTTGTGTGTGTGTGTACACAGTTGATTGTGTTTGTGTACACAGTTGTGTGTGTGTGTGTACACAATTGTGTATGTGTTCACACAGTTGTGTGTGTGTTCACACAGTTGTGTGTGTGTTCACACAGTTGTGTGTGTGTGTGTGTACACAGTTGTGTGTGTGTGTGTACACAGTTGTGTGTGTCAGTGCACTCTTGTGTGTGTGTGTGTACACAGTTGTGTGTATGTGTGTGTGTGTGTGTGTGTCTGCACAGTTGTTTGTGTGTGTGCACAGTTGTGTGTGTGTGTGTACACAGCTGTGTGTGTGTGTGTGTACACAGTTGTGTGTGTGTGTGTACACAGTTGTTTGTGGGTGGGTATGTTTACACAGTTGCGTGTGTGTGTACACAGTTGTGCGTCTGTACACAGTTGTGCTTGTGCGTACACAGTTGTGTGTGTGTGTACTCAGTTGTGTGTCTGCGTACACAGTTGTGTGTGTGTATACACTGTTGTATGTTTGTGTGTACACAGTTGTGTGTGTGTGTAAACTGTTGTGTGTATGTGTGCTTACACAGTTGTGTGTGTGTGTACACAGTGTGTGTGTGTACACAGTTGTGTGTGTGTGTGTACACAGTTGTGTGTGTATGTACACAGTTGTTTGTGTGTGTACACAGTTGTGTGTGTGTGTAAACAGTTGTGTGTGTGTGTGTTTAAACAGCTGTGTGTGTATTTGTGTGTGTAAACAGTTGTGTGTGTGTGTACACTGTGTGTGTATGTGTTTGTACACTGTGTGTGTGTGTACTCTGTGTGTGTATACACCGTTGATGTATGTTTACACAGTTTTTGTGTGTGTGTACTGTTGTGTGTGTATACACGGTGTGCGAGTGTGTGTGTGTGTACACTGTGTGTGTGTGCGTGTACACAGTGTGTGTGTTTACACTGTGTTTGTGTACACAGATATTTGTGTGTGTACACAGTTCTGTGTGTGTTTGTGTGTGTATATACAGAGTGTGTGTGTGTACACATTGTGTGTGTGTGTACACAGTTGTGTGTGAGTGTACACAGTTGTGTGTGTGTGTGTTCAGAGTTGTCTGTGTGTTTGTGCACAGTTGTGTGAATGTGTGTGTGTGTGGGGGTACACTGTGTGTGTACAATGTGTGTTTCTGTGTGCACGGTGTGTGTGTGTATACTGTTGTGTGTGTGTGAGCGTACACTGTTGTGTGCGTATACACAGTGTGTGTGAGTATGCACTGTGTGTGTATGTACACAGTATGTGTGTGTACACAGAGTGCATGTGTGTATACACAGTTCTGTGCATGTGTGTACACAGTGTGTGTGTATACACAGTGTGTGTGTACACAGTTGTGTGTGTGTGTACACAGTTGTGTGTGTATACACAGTGTGTGTTTGTACAAAGGGTGTGTGCGCACACAGTTTTGTGTGCGTGTGTACACAGTTGTGTGTGTGTGTACACAGTTGATTGTGTTTGTGTACACAGTTGTGTGTGTGTGTGTACACAATTGTGTGTGTGTTCACACAGTTGTGTGTGTGTTCACACAGTTGTGTGTGTGTTCACACAGTTGTGTGTCTGTGTGTACACAGTTGTGTGTGTGTGTGTACACAGTTGTGTGTGTCAGTGCACTCTTGTGTGTGTGTGTGTACACAGTTGTGTGTATGTGTGTGTGTGTGTGTGTACAAAGTTGTGTGTGGATGCCTGCACACAGTTGTGTGTGTACACAGTTTTGTGTGTGTGTGTACACAGTTGTGTGTCTGTGTGTATGCAGTGGGGTGTGTGTGTGTGTACACAGTTGTGTGTGTGTGTACACAGTTTTGTGTGTGTCAGTACACTCTTGTGTGTGTGTGTGTGTACACAGTTGTGTGTGTGTGTGTGTGCACACAGTTATGTGAGTGCGTGTGTTCACACAGTTGTGTGTGTGTACACAGTTGTGAGCGTGTGTGTGTGTACACAGTGGTGTGTGTGTGTACACAGTTGTTTCTGTGTGTACACAGTTGTGTTTGTATACAATTGTGTGTGGGTGCGTACAAAGTTGTGTGTGTGTGTGTACACAGTGTGTGTGTGTACACAGTTGTGTGGTGTGTGTGTCTGCACAGTTGTTTGTGTGTGTGCACAGTTGTGTGTGTGTGTGTACACAGCTGTGTGTGTGTGTGTGTGTACACAGTTTGTGTGTGTGTGTACACAGTTGTGTGTGGGTGGGTATGTTTACACAGTTGCGTGTGTGTGTACACAGTTGTGCGTCTGTACACAGTTGTGCTTGTGCGTACACAGTTGTGTGTGTGTGTACTCAGTTGTGTGTCTGCGTACACAGTTGTGTGTGTGTATACACTGTTGTATGTTTGTGTGTACACAGTTGTGTGTGTGTGTAAACTGTTGTGTGTATGTGTGCTTACACAGTTGTGTGTGTGTACACAGTGTGTGTGTGTACACAGTTGTGTGTGTGTGTGTACACAGTTGTGTGTGTATGTACACAGTTGTTTGTGTGTGTACACAGTTGTGTGTGTGTGTAAACAGTTGTGTGTGTGTGTGTGTGTAAACAGCTGTGTGTGTATTTGTGTGTGTAAACAGTTGTGTGTGTGTGTGTACACTGTGTGTGTATGTGTTTGTACACTGTGTGTGTGTGTACTCTGTGTGTGTATACACCGTTGATGTGTGTTTACACAGTTTTTGTGTGTGTGTACTGTTGTGTGTGTATACACTGTGTGCGTGCGTGTGTGTGTGTACACTGTGTGTGTGTGCGTGTACACACTGTGTGTGTTTACACTGCGTTTGTGTACACAGATGTTTGTGTGTGTACACAGTTCTGTGTGTGTTTGTGTGTGTATATACACAGTGTGTGTGTGTACACATTGTGTGTGTGTGTACACAGTTGTGTATGAGTGTACACAGTTGTGTGTGCGTGTGTTCAGAGTTGTCTGTGTGTTTGTGCACAGTTGTGTGAGTGCGTGTGTGTGTGGGGGTACACTGTGTGTGTACAATGTGTGTTTCTGTGTGCACGGTGTGTGTGTGTATACTGTTGTGTGTGTGTGAGCGTACACTGTTGTGTGCGTATACACAGTGTGTGTGAGTATGCACTGTGTGTGTATGTACACAGTATGTGTGTGCACACAGAGTGCGTGTGTGTATACACAGTTCTGTGCATGTGTGTACACAGTGTGTGTGTATACACAGTGTGTGTGTGTACACAGTTGTGTGTGTGTGTACACAGTTGTGTGCGTATACACAGTGTGTGTTTGTACAAAGGGTGTGTGTGCACACAGTTTTGTGTGCGTGTGTACACAGTTGTGTGTGTGTGTACACAGTTGCTTGTGTTTGTGTACACAGTTGTGTGTGTGTGTACACAATTGTGTGTGTGTGAACACAGTTGTGTGTGTGTTCACACAGTTGTGTGTGTGTGTGTGTGTACACAGTTGTGTGTGTGTGTGTACACAGTTGTGTGTGTCAGTACACTCTTGTGTGTGTGCGTGTACACAGTTGTGTGTATGTGTGTGTGTGCGTGTGTCTGTACACAGTTGTGTGTGTGTGTGTGTGTGTACAATGTTGTGTGTGGATGCCTGTACACAGTTGTGTGTGTACACAGTTTTGTGTGTGAGTGTACACAGTTGTGTGTGCGTGTGTTCAGAGTTGTCTGTGTGTTTGTGCACAGTTGTGTGAGTGTGTGTGTGTGTAGGGGTACACTGTGTGTGTACAATGTGTGTTTCTGTGTGCACGGCGTGTGTGTGTACACTGTTGTGTGTGTGTGAGCGTACACTGTTGTGTGCGTATACACAGTGTGTGTGAGTATGCACTGTGTGTGTATGTACACAGTATGTGTGTACACAGAGTGCGTGTGTGTATACACAGTTCTGTGCATGTGTGTACACAGTGTGTGTGTGTATACACAGAGTGTGTGTACACAGAGTTGTGTGTGTGTGTACACAGTTGTGTGCGTATACACAGTGTGTGTTTGTACAAAGGGTGTGTGTGCACACAGTTTTGTGTGCGTGTGTACACAGTTGTGTGTGTGTGTACACAGTTGCTTGTGTTTGTGTACACAGTTGTGTGTGTGTGTGTGTACACAATTGTGTGTGTGTGAACACAGTTGTGTGTGTGTTCACACAGTTGTGTGTGTGTGTGTACACAGTTGTGTGTGTGGGTGTACACAGTTGTGTGTGTCAGTACACTCTTGTCTGTGTGTGTACACAGTTGTGTGTATGTGTGTGTGTCTGTACACAGTTGTGTGTGTGTGTGTGTACAATGTTGTGTGTGGATGCCTGTACACAGTTGTGTGTGTACACAGTTTTGTGTGTGTGTGTACACAGTTGTGTGTCTGTGTGTACACAGTGGTGTGTGTGTGTGTGTACACAGTTGTTTGTGTGTACACAGTTGTGTGTGTATGTACAAAGTTGTGTTTGTGTGTGTCTGTGTGAACATAGTTGTGTGTTTTTGTACACAGTTGTCTGTGTGTGTGTCTGTGTACACAGTTGTGTGTGTCTGTGTTCACACAGTTATGTGTGTGTGTGAGTGTACACAGTTGTGTGCGTGTACACAATAGTGTATGTGTGTGTGTACACAGTTGTGTGTATGTGTGCACAGTTGTGTGTGTGTGTGAGTATACAATTGTGTGTGTGTGTACACAGTTGTGTTTGTGTGTACACAGTGTGTGTGTGTGTGTACACAGCAGTGTTTGTGTGCACAGTTGTTTGTGTGTGTACAAATTTGTGTGTGTGTGTGTACACAGTTGTGTTTGTGTACACAGTTAGTTTTGTGTGTGTTTGTACACAGTTGTGTGTGTGTACACAGTTGTGTTTGTTGCGTGTGTGTCTACACTGTGTGTGTGTACATTGTGTGTGTGTGTACACTGTGTGTTGTGGTGCACTGCGTGTTTGTGTCTGTCTACACTGTTGTGTGTGAGTTTGCGTACACTGTTGTGTGTGTGTACACAGTGTGTGTGTCTATACACTCTGTGTGTGTGTGTGTGTACACAGTGTGTGTATATGTGTACACAGTGTGCGTATGTGTATAAACAGTGTGTGTGTGTACACATTGTGTGTGAATACAGTGTGTGTGTGTACACAGTTGTGTGTGTCTGTACACAGTTGTGTGTGTGTTTTTGTGTACAGATGTGTGTGTGTACACAGTTGTTTGTGCGTGTATGTCTCAAAGTTGTGTGTGTATGTGTGTGCGTACACAGTTGTGTGTGTTTGTGTACACAGTTATGCGTGTGTGTGTGTACACAGTTGTGTGTGTGTGTGTGTACACAGTTGTGTGTGGGTGTGTGTGTGTGTACACTGTTGTGCGTGTCTGTACACAGTTGTGCGTGTGTAAACAGTTGTGTGTTTGTACACAGTTGTGTGTGTGTGTACACAGTTGTGTGTGTGTGTGTACACAGATGAGTGTGTGTGTACACAGTGGTGTGTGTGTTCACAGTTGTGTGTGTGTGTACACAGTTGTGTGCGTGTGTGTGTACACAGAGGTGTGTGTGTATGTGTGTGTGTACACTTTTGTGTGTGTGTGTGTACACTGTGTGTGTGTATACACTGTATGTGTGTACAGTGGGTGTTTTTTTGTTTGTGTACACTGTTGTGTACACAACAGTGAGTGTACGTACACTTTTGTGTGTGTGTGCGTACACAGTTGTGTATGTGTGTACACAGTTGTGTGTGTGTGTACACAGTTGTGTGTGTGTGTGTACATTTGTGTGTGTACGCAGTTGTGCGTGTGTACACAGTTGTGTGTGTGTCTACACAGTTGTGTATGTGTCTGTACACAGTTGTGTGTGTTTGTACACTGTTGTGTTTGTGTGAGTGGACACAATTTTGTGTGTGTGTACACAATTGTGTGTGTGTGTGTACACTGTGTGTCTGTACACTGTGTGTGTGTACACTGTGTGTTTTTGCGTAAACTGTGTGTGTGTATTTGTGTACACTGTTGTGTGTGAGTTTGCGTACACTTTTGTGTGTATGTGTACAGTGTTGTGTATGTGTCTACACAGTTGTGTGTGTGTACACAGTTGTGTGTGTGAGTCTACACAGTTGTGTGTCGGTGTATGTGCACAGTTGTGTGTGTGTGCACAGTTGTGTTTGTGTGAGTGTATACAGTTGTGTGCGTGTGTTTGTGTGTGTGTGCACACAGTTGTGTGTGTGTGTACACAGTTGTGTGTGTGTGTACACAGTTGTGTGTATATTTGTGTACAGTTGTGTGTGTGTGTATACAGTTGTGTTTGTGGGCTTGTACACAGTTTTGTGTGTGTGTGTGCGTGTGTACACAGTTGTGTGTGGGTGTGTGTGTGAGTACACAGTTGTGTGTGTGTGTGTACACAGTTGTGCGTGTGTACACAGTTGTGCTTGTGCGTACACAGTTGTGTGTGTGTACGCAGTTGTGTGTCTGTGTACACAGTATGTGTGTGTCTGTGTGTGTGTGTACACAGTGTGTGTCTATACACTGTGCTTGTGTGTGTGTGTGTACACAGTGTATGTGTATGTGTACACAGTGTGCGTATGTATATATACAGTGTGTGTGTGTGGACACAGTGTGTGTATACAAACCGTGTGTGTGTACACAGGTTTTTGCGTGTGTACACAGTTGTGTGTGTGTGTGTGTGTATTCACAATGTGTGTGTGTGTGTGTGTACACAGTTTGTTTCTGTTTGTACACTTTTGTGTGTGTGTGTAAACAGTTGTGTGTGTGTGTGTTTGCACAGTTGTGTGTGTTTACACAGTCGTGTGTGTGTGCGCGAGTTGTGTGTGTGAGTGTACACAGTTGTGTGTGTGTGTGTGTGTGTGTGCACAGTGGTGTGTGTGGGTACACAGTTTTGTGTGTGTGTACACAGTTGTGTGTGCGTGTACACAGTTGTGCGTGTGTACACAGTCGTGTGTGTGTGTACACGGTTGTGTGTGTGTAAACAGTTGTACATGTGTGTGTACACAGTTCTGTGTTAGTGTGTGTGTACACAGTTGTGTGTTTGTGTGTACACAGTTGTGTGTGTGTACGCAGATGTGTGTGTGCGTTTGTACACAGATGTGTATGTGAGTACACAGTTGTGTGTGTGTACACAGTTTTGTGTGTGTGTACACAGTTGTGTTTGTGTACACAGTTGTGTGTGTGTGTACTAAGTTGTATGTGTGTATATACAATTGTGTATGTGTGTGTACACAGTTGAGTGTGTGTACACAGTGTGTGTGTATACACATTTGTGTGTGTGTGTATATACACGGTGTGTGTGTGTGTGTGTGTGTACACAGTTGTGTATGTGTGTACACACTTATGTGTGTGTACACAGTTGTGTGTGTGTGTACATTTGTGTGTGTACGCAGTTGTGCGTGTGTACACAGTTGTGTGTGTGTCTACACAGTTGTGTATGTGTCTGTACACAGTTGTGTGTGTTTGTACACTGTTGTGTTTGTGTGAGTGTACACAGTTGTGTGTGTGTGTACACAATTGTGTGTGTGTACACTGTGTGTGTGTATACACTGTGTGTGTGTACACTGTGTGTTTTTGCGTAAACTGTGTGTGTGTATTTGTGTACACTGTTGTGTGTGAGTTTGCGTACACTTTTGTGTGTATGTGTACAGAGTTGTGTATGTGTCTACACAGTTGTGTGTGTGTACACAGTTGTGTGTGTGAGTCTACACAGTTGTGTGTCGGTGTATGTGCACAGTTGTGTGTGTGGGCACAGTTGTATTTGTGTGAGTGTATACAGTTGTGCGCGTGTGTTTGTGTGTGTGTGCACACAGTTGTGTGTGTGTGTACACAGTTGTGTGTGTGTACACAGTTGTGTGTATGTGTGTGTACAGTTGTGTGTATGTGTATACAGTTGTGTTTGTGGGCTTGTACACAGTTTTGTGTGTGTGTGTGTGTGTGTGTACACAGTTGTGTGTGTGTGTGAGTACACAGTTGTGTGTGTGTGTGTGTACACAGTTGTGCGTGTGTACACAGTTGTGCTTGTGCGTACACAGTTGTGTGTGTGTACGCAGTTGTGTGTCTGTGTACACAGTATGTGTGTGTCTGTGTGTGTGTGTGTACACAGTGTGTGTCTATACACTGTGCTTGTGTGTGTGTGTACACAGTGTATGTGTATGTGTACACAGTGTGCGTATGTATATATACAGTGTGTGCGTGTGGAGACAGTGTGTGTGTACAAACCGTGTGTGTGTACACAGGTTTTTGCGTGTGTACACAGTTGTATGTGTGTGTGTATTCACAATGTGTGTGTGTGTGTACACAGTTTGTTTCTGTTTGTACACTTTTGTGTGTGTGTGTGTAAACAGTTGTGTGTGTGTGTGTTTGCACAGTTGTGTGTGTTTACACAGACGTGTGTGTGTGCGCGAGTTGTGTGTGTGAGTGTACACAGTTGTGTGTGTGTGTGTGTGTACACAGTGGTGTGTGTGTGTACACAGTTTTGTGTGTGTGCGTACACAGTTGTGTGTGTGTGTGCACAATTGTGTGTGGGTGGATATGTGTGTACACAGTTGTGTGTGTGTGTGTACACAGTTGTGCGTGTGTACACAGTCGTGTGTGTGTGTACACGGTTGTGTGTGTGTGTGTACACAGTTGTACGTGTGTGTGTACACAGTTCTGTGTTTGTGTGTGTGTGTACACAGTTGTGTGTTTGTGTGTACACAGTTGTGTGTGTGTACGCAGTTGTGTGTGTGCGTTTGTACACAGATGTGTATGTGAGTACACAGTTGTGTGTGTGTACACAGTTTTGTGTGTGTGTACACAGTTGTGTTTGTGTACACAGTTGTGTGTGTGTGTACAAAGTTGTATGTGTGTATACACAATTGTGTATGTGTGTGTACACAGTTGAGTGTGTGTGTGTGTGTACACAGTTGTGTGTGTGTGTACACAGTTGTGTGTGTATACAGTTGTGTGTGTGTGCGTACACAGTATGTGTGTGCGTGTGTGAGTACACAGTGTGTGTCTATAAACTATGTTTGTGTGTGTGTGTGTACACAGTGTGTGTGTATGTGTACACAGGGTGCATATGTGTATATACAGTGCGCGTGTGGACACAGTGTGTGAGTATACACAGCGTGCGTGTGTACACAGTTGTGTGTGTGTGTGCGTGTGTGTACACAGTTATGTGTGTGTGTGCGTGTGTACACAGATGTGTGTGTGCGTACACAGTTTTGTGTGTGTGTACACAGTTGTGTGTGTGTACACAGTTGTGTGTGTGTGTACACAGTTGTGTGTTTGTGTGTACACAGTTGTGTGTTTGTGTGTACACAGTTGTGTGTGTGTACACAGTTGTGCATGAGTGTGTACACAGTTGATTGTGTGTGTGTGTGTGTACACAGTTGTGTGTGTGTGTACACAGTTGTGTGTATACAGTTGTGTGTGTGTGCGTACACAGTATGTGTGTGCGTGTGTGAGTACACAGTCTGTGTCTATAAACTATGTTTGTGTGTGTGTGTGTACACAGTGTGTGTGTATGTGTACACAGGGTGCATATGTGTATATACAGTGTGCGTGTGGACACAGTGTGTGAGTATACACAGCGTGCGTGTGTACACAGTTGTGTGTGTGTGTGCGTGTGTGTACACAGTTATGTGTGTGTGTGCGTGTGTACACAGATGTGTGTGTGCGTACACAGTTTTGTGTGTGTGTACACAGTTGTGTGTGTGTACACAGTTGTGTGTGTGTGTACACAGTTGTGTGTTTGTGTGTACACAGTTGTGTGTGTGTACACAGTTGTGCATGTGTGTGTACACAGTTGATTGTGTGTGTGTGTGTGTACACAGTTGTGTGTGTGTGTACACAGTTGTGTGTGTATACAGTTGTGTGTGTGTGCGTACACAGTTGTGTGTGTGTATACACAGTTGTGTGTGTGTGTACAAATTTTATGTGTGTATACACAATTGTGTATGTGTGTGTACACAGTTGAGTGTGTGTACACAGTGTGTGTGTACACACATTTGTGTGTGTGTGTATATACACGGTGTGTGTGTGTGTGTGTGTGTGTACACAGTTGTGTATGTGTGTACACAGTTATGTGAGTGTGTACACAGTTGTGTGTGTGTGTGTGTACATTTGTGTGTGTACGCAGTTGTGCGTGTGTACACAGTTGTGTGTGTGTCTACACAGTTGTGTATGTGTCTGTACACAGTTGTGTGTGTTTGTACACTGTTGTGTTTGTGTGAGTGTACACTGTTGTGTGTGTGTGTGTACACAATTGTGTGTGTGTGTGTGTACACTGTGTGTGTATATACACGGTGTGTGTGTACACTGTGTGTTTTTGCGTAAACTGTGTGTGTGTATTTGTGTACACTGTTGTGTGTGAGTTTGCGTACACTTTTGTGTGTATGTGTACAGAGTTGTGTATGTGTCTACACAGTTGTGTGTGTGTACACAGTTGTGTGTGTGAGTCTACACAGTTGTGTGTCGGTGTATGTGCACAGTTGTGTGTGTGTGCACAGTTGTGTTTGTGTGAGTGTATACAGTTGTGTGCGTGTGTTTGTGTGTGTGTGCACACTGTGTGCGTGCGTGTGTGTGTGTACACTGTGTGTGTGTGCGTGTACACAGTGTGTGTGTTTACACTGTGTTTGTGTACACAGATATTTGTGTGTGTACACAGTTCTGTGTGTGTTTGTGTGTGTATATACACAGTGTGTGTGTGTACACATTGTGTGTGTGTGTACACAGTTGTGTGTGAGTGTACACAGTTGTGTGTGTGTGTGTTCAGAGTTGTCTGTGTGTTTGTGCACAGTTGTGTGAGTGTGTGTGTGTGGGGGGGTACACTGTGTGTGTACAATGTGTGTTTCTGTGTGCACGGTGTGTGTGTGTATACTGTTGTGTGTTTGTGAGCGTACACTGTTGTGTGCGTATACACAGTGTGTGTGAGTATGCACTGTGTGTGTATGTACACAGTATGTGTGTGTACACAGAGTGCATGTGTGTATACACAGTTCTGTGCATGTGTGTACACAGTGTGTGTGTATACACAGTGTGTGTGTACACAGTTGTGTGTGTGTACACAGTTGTGTGTGTATACACAGTGTGTGTTTGTACAAAGGGTGTGTGCGCACACAGTTTTGTGTGCGTGTGTACACAGTTGTGTGTGTGTGTACACAGTTGATTGTGTTTGTGTACACAGTTGTGTGTGTGTGTGTACACAATTGTGTGTGTGTTCACACAGTTGTGTGTGTGTTCACACAGTTGTGTGTGTGTTCACACAGTTGTGTGTGTGTGTGTGTACACAGTTGTGTGTGTGTGTGTACACAGTTGTGTGTGTCAGTGCACTCTTGTGTGTGTGTGTGTACACAGTTGTGTGTATGTGTGTGTGTGTGTGTGTGTACAAGGTTGTGTGTGGATGCCTGCACACAGTTGTGTGTGTACACAGTTTTGTGTGTGTGTGTACACAGTTATGCGTGTGTGTGTACACAGTTGTGTGTGTGTGTGTGTACACAGTTGTGTGTGGGTGTGTGTGTGTGTACACTGTTGTGCGTGTCTGTACACAGTTGTGCGTGTGTAAACAGTTGTGTGTTTGTACACAGTTGTGTGTGTGTGTGTACACAGTTGTGTGTGTGTGTACACAGTTTTGTGTGTGTCAGTACACTCATGTGTGTGTGTGTGTGTACGCAGTTGTGTGTGTGTGTGTGTGTGTGTGCACACAGTTATGTGAGTGCGTGTGTTCACACAGTTGTGTGTGTGTACACAGTTGTGAGCGTGTGTGTGTGTACACAGTGGTGTGTGTGTGTGTACACTGTTGTTTCTGTGTGTACACAGTTGTGTTTGTATACAATTGTGTGTGTGTGCGTACAAAGTTGTGTGTGTGTGTGTACACAGTGTGTGTGTGTACACAGTTGTGTGGTGTGTTTATGTGCACAGTTGTTTGTGTGTGTGCACAGTTGTGTGTGTGTGTGTACACAGCTGTGTGTGTGTGTGTACACAGTTGTGTGTGTGTGTGTACACAGTTGTGTGTGGGTGGGTATGTTTACACAGTTGCGTGTGTGTGTACACAGTTGTGCGTCTGTACACAGTTGTGCTTGTGCGTACACAGTTGTGTGTGTGTGTACTCAGTTGTGTGTCTGCGTACACAGTTGTGTGTGTGTATACACTGTTGTATGTTTGTGTGTACACAGTTGTGTGTGTATACACAGTGTGTGTTTGTACAAAGGTTGTGTGCGCACACAGTTTTGTGTGCGTGTGTACACAGTTGTGTGTGTGTGTGCACAGTTGATTGTGTTTGTGTACACAGTTGTGTGTGTGTGTGTACACAATTGTGTGTGTGTTCACACAGTTGTGTGTGTGTTCACACAGTTGTGTGTGTGTTCACACAGTTGTGTGTGTGTGTGTGTACACAGTTGTGTGTGTGTGTGTACACAGTTGTGTGTGTCAGTGCACTCTTGTGTGTGTGTGTGTACACAGTTGTGTGTATGTGTGTGTGTGTGTACAAGGTTGTGTGTGGATGCCTGCACACAGTTGTGTGTGTACACCGTTTTGTGTGCGTGTGTACACAGTTATGCGTGTGTGTGTGTACACAGTTGTGTGTGTGTGTGTGTACACAGTTGTGTGTGGGTGTGTGTGTGTGTACACTGTTGTGCGTGTCTGTACACAGTTGTGCGTGTGTAAACAGTTGTGTGTTTGTACACAGTTGTGTGTGTGTGTACACAGTTGTGTGTGTGTGTGTACACAGATGAGTGTGTGTGTGTGTACACAGTGGTGTGTGTGTTCACAGTTGTGTGTGTGTGTACACAGTTGTGTGCGTGTGTGTGTACACAGAGGTGTGTGTGTATGTGTGTGTGTACACTTTTGTGTGTGTGTGTGTACACTGTGTGTGTGTATACACTGTATGTGTGTACAGTGGGTGTTTTTTTTTGTTTGTGTACACTGTTGTGTACACAACAGTGAGTGTACGTACACTTTTGTGTGTGTGTGTGTACACAGTTGTGTATGTGTGTACACAGTTGTGTGTGTGTGTACACAGTTGTGTGTGTGTGTGTACATTTGTGTGTGTACGCAGTTGTGCGTGTGTACACAGTTGTGTGTGTGTCTACACAGTTGTGTATGTGTCTGTACACAGTTGTGTGTGTTTGTACACTGTTGTGTTTGTGTGAGTGTACACAGTTGTGTGTGTGTGTACACAATTGTGTGTGTGTGTGTACACTGTGTGTCTGTACACTGTGTGTGTGTACACTGTGTGTTTTTGCGTAAACTGTGTGTGTGTATTTGTGTACACTGTTGTGTGTGAGTTTGCGTACACTTTTGTGTGTATGTGTACAGTGTTGTGTATGTGTCTACACAGTTGTGTGTGTGTACACAGTTGTGTGTGTGAGTCTACACAGTTGTGTGTCGGTGTATGTGCACAGTTGTGTGTGTGTGCACAGTTGTGTTTGTGTGAGTGTATACAGTTGTGTGCGTGTGTTTGTGTGTGTGTGCACACAGTTGTGTGTGTGTGTACACAGTTGTGTGTGTGTGTACACAGTTGTGTGTATATTTGTGTACAGTTGTGTGTGTATGTATACAGTTGTGTTTGTGGGCTTGTACACAGTTTTGTGTGTGTGTGTGTGTGTGTGTGTGTGTACACAGTTGTGTGTGGGTGTGTGTGTGAGTACACAGTTGTGTGTGTGTGTGTACACAGTTGTGCGTGTGCACACAGTTGTGCTTGTGCGTACACAGTTGTGTGTGTGTACGCAGTTGTGTGTCTGTGTACACAGTATGTGTGTGTCTGTGTGTGTGTGTGTACACAGTGTGTGTCTATACACTGTGCTTGTGTGTGTGTGTGTACACAGTGTATGTGTATGTGTACACAGTGTGCGTATGTATATATACAGTGTGTGCGTGTGGACACAGTGTGTGTATACAAACCGTGTGTGTGTACACAGGTTTTTGCGTGTGTACACAGTTGTGTGTGTGTGTGTATTCACAATGTGTGTGTGTGTGTGTGTGTACACAGTTTGTTTCTGTTTGTACACTTTTGTGTGTGTGTGTGTAAACAGTTGTGTGTGTGTGTCTACACAGTTGTTTGTCAGTGTATGTGCACAGTTGTGTGCGTGTACACAGTTGTGTTTGTGTGAGTGTATACAGTTGTGTGTGTGCACACAGTTGTGTGTGTGTACACAGTTGGGTGTGTGTGTGTACACAGTTGTGTGTATGTGTGTGTACAGTTGTGTGTGTATGTGTGTGTGTACAGTTGTGTGTGTGTGTGCATGTACACAGTTGTGTGTGTGTGTACACAGCTGTGTGTGTGTGTGTACACAGTTGTGTGTGAGTGTGTACACAGTTGTGTGTGGGTGGGTATTTTTACCCAGTTGTTTGTGTGTGTACACAGTTGTGCGTCTGTACACAGTTGTGCTTGTGCGTGCACAGTTGTGTGTGTGTGTGTACTCAGTTGTGTGTCTGCGTACACAGTTGTGTGTGTGTATACACTGTTGTATGTTTGTGTGTACACAGTTGTGTGTGTGTGTGTAAACTGTTGTGTGTATGTGTGTGTACACAGTTGTGTGTGTGTACACAGTGTGTGTGTACACAGTTGTGTGTGTGTGTACACAGTTGTGTGTGTGTACACAGTTGTTTGTGTGTGTACACAGTTGTGTGTGTGTGTGTGTGTAAACAGTTGTGTGTGTGTGTGTTTAAACAGCTGTGTGTGTATTTGTGTGTGTAAACAGTTGTGTGTGTGTGTACACTGTGTGTGTATTTGTTTGTACACTGTGTGTGTGTGTACTCTGTGTGTGTATACACCGTTGATGTATGTTTACACAGTTTTTGTGTGTGTGTACTGTTGTGTGTGTATACACTGTGTGCGTGCGTGTGTGTGCGTACACTGTGTGTGTGTGCGTGTACACAGTGTATGTGTTTACACTGTGTTTGTGTACACAGATATTTGTGTGTGTACACAGTTCTGTGTGTGTTTGTGTGTGTATATACACAGTGTGTGTGTGTACACATTGTGTGTTTGTGTACACAGTTGTGTGTGAGTGTACACAGTTGTGTGTGTGTGTGTTCAGAGTTGTCTGTGTGTTTGTGCACAGTTGTGTGAGTGTGTGTGTGTGTGGGGGTACACTGTGTGTGTACAATGTGTGTTTCTGTGTGCACGGTGTGTGTGTGTATACTGTTGTGTGTGTGTGAGCGTACACTGTTGTGTGCGTATACACAGTGTGTGTGAGTATGCACTGTGTGTGTATGTACACAGTATGTGTGTGCACACAGAGTGCATGTGTGTATACACAGTTCTGTGCATGTGTGTACACAGTGTGTGTGTATACACAGTGTGTGTGTACACAGTTGTGTGTGTGTGTACACAGTTGTGTGTGTATACACAGTGTGTGTTTGTACAAAGGGTGTGTGCGCACACAGTTTTGTGTGCGTGTGTACACAGTTGTGTGTGTGTGTACACAGTTGATTGTGTTTGTGTACACAGTTGTGTGTGTGTGTGTGTGTACACAATTGTGTGTGTGTTCACACAGTTGTGTGTGTGTTCACACAGTTGTGTGTGTGTTCACACAGTTGTGTGTGTGTGTGTGTACACAGTTGTGTGTGTGTGTACACAGTTGTGTGTGTCAGTGCACTCTTGTGTGTGTGTGTGTACACAGTTGTGTGTATGTGTGTGTGTGTGTGTGTGTGTGTGTGTACAAAGTTGTGTGTGGATGCCTGCACACAGTTGTGTGTGTACACAGTTTTGTGTGTGTGTGTGTACACAGTTATGTGTCTGTGTGTACACAGTGGGGTGTGTGTGTGTACACAGTTGTGTGTGTGTGTACACAGTTTTGTGTGTGTCAGTACACTCATGTGTGTGTGTGTGTGTACGCAGTTGTGTGTGTGTGTGTGTGTGTGTGCACACAGTTATGTGAGTGCGTGTGTTCACACAGTTGTGTGTGTGTACACAGTTGTGAGCGTGTGTGTGTGTACACAGTGGTGTGTGTGTGTGTACACTGTTGTTTCTGTGTGTACACAGTTGTGTTTGTATACAATTGTGTGTGTGTGCGTACAAAGTTGTGTGTGTGTGTGTACACAGTGTGTGTGTGTACACAATTGTGTGGTGTGTTTATGTGCACAGTTGTTTGTGTGTGTGCACAGTTGTGTGTGTGTGTGTACACAGCTGTGTGTGTGTGTGTACACAGTTGTGTGTGTGTGTGTACACAGTTGTGTGTGGGTGGGTATGTTTACACAGTTGCGTGTGTGTGTACACAGTTGTGCGTCTGTACACAGTTGTGCTTGTGCGTACACAGTTGTGTGTGTGTGTACTCAGTTGTGTGTCTGCGTACACAGTTGTGTGTGTGTATACACTGTTGTATGTTTGTGTGTACACAGTTGTGTGTGTATACACAGTGTGTGTTTGTACAAAGGTTGTGTGCGCACACAGTTTTGTGTGCGTGTGTACACAGTTGTGTGTGTGTGTGCACAGTTGATTGTGTTTGTGTACACAGTTGTGTGTGTGTGTGTACACAATTGTGTGTGTTCACACAGTTGTGTGTGTGTTCACACAGTTGTGTGTGTGTTCACACAGTTGTGTGTGTGTGTGTGTACACAGTTGTGTGTGTGTACACAGTTGTGTGTGTCAGTGCACTCTTGTGTGTGTGTGTGTACACAGTTGTGTGTATGTGTGTGTGTGTGTGTGTACAAGGTTGTGTGTGGATGCCTGCACACAGTTGTGTGTGTACACCGTTTTGTGTGCGTGTGTACACAGTTATGCGTGTGTGTGTGTACACAGTTGTGTGTGTGTGTGTACACAGTTGTGTGTGGGTGTGTGTGTGTGTACACTGTTGTGCGTGTCTGTACACAGTTGTGCGTGTGTAAACAGTTGTGTGTTTGTACACAGTTGTGTGTGTGTGTACACAGTTGTGTGTGTGTGTGTACACAGATGAGTGTGTGTGTGTGTGTACACAGTGGTGTGTGTGTTCACAGTTGTGTGTGTGTGTACACAGTTGTGTGCGTGTGTGTGTACACAGAGGTGTGTGTGTATGTGTGTGTGTACACTTTTGTGTGTGTGTGTGTACACTGTGTGTGTGTATACACTGTATGTGTGTACAGTGGGTGTTTTTTTTGTTTGTGTACACTGTTGTGTACACAACAGTGAGTGTACGTACACTTTTGTGTGTGTGTGTGTACACAGTTGTGTATGTGTGTACACAGTTGTGTGTGTGTGTACACAGTTGTGTGTGTGTGTGTGTACATTTGTGTGTGTACGCAGTTGTGCGTGTGTACACAGTTGTGTGTGTGTCTACACAGTTGTGTATGTGTCTGTACACAGTTGTGTGTGTTTGTACACTGTTGTGTTTGTGTGAGTGTACACAGTTGTGTGTGTGTGTACACAATTGTGTGTGTGTGTGTACACTGTGTGTCTGTACAGTGTGTGTGTACACTGTGTGTTTTTGCGTAAACTGTGTGTGTGTATTTGTGTACACTGTTGTGTGTGAGTTTGCGTACACTTTTGTGTGTATGTGTACAGTGTTGTGTATGTGTCTACACAGTTGTGTGTGTGTACACAGTTGTGTGTGTGAGTCTACACAGTTGTGTGTCGGTGTATGTGCACAGTTGTGTGTGTGTGCACAGTTGTGTTTGTGTGAGTGTATACAGTTGTGTGCGTGTGTTTGTGTGTGTGTGCACACAGTTGTGTGTGTGTGTACACAGTTGTGTGTGTGTGTACACAGTTGTGTGTATATTTGTGTACAGTTGTGTGTGTGTGTATACAGTTGTGTTTGTGGGCTTGTACACAGTTTTGTGTGTGTGTGTGTGTGTGTGTGTGTGTACACAGTTGTGTGTGGGTGTGTGTGTAAGTACACAGTTGTGTGTGTGTGTGTACACAGTTGTGCGTGTGCACACAGTTGTGCTTGTGCGTACACAGTTGTGTGTGTGTACGCAGTTGTGTGTCTGTGTACACAGTATGTGTGTGTCTGTGTGTGTGTGTACACAGTGTGTGTCTATACACTGTGCTTGTGTGTGTGTGTGTACACAGTGTATGTGTATGTGTACACAGTGTGCGTATGTATATATACAGTGTGTGCGTGTGGACACAGTGTGTGTATACAAACCGTGTGTGTGTACACAGGTTTTTGCGTGTGTACACAGTTGTGTGTGTGTGTGTATTCACAATGTGTGTGTGTGTGTGTGTGTACACAGTTTGTTTCTGTTTGTACACTTTTGTGTGTGTGTGTAAACAGTTGTGTGTGTGCGTGTGTTTGCACAGTTGTGTGTGTTTACACAGTCGTGTGTGTGTGCGCGAGTTGTGTGTGTGAGTGTACACAGTTGTGTGTGTGTGTGTGTGTGTGTGCACAATGGTGTGTGTGTGTACACAGTTTTGTGTGTGTGTACACAGTTGTGTGTGCGTGTACACAGTTGTGCGTGTGTACACAGTCGTGTGTGTGTGTGCACGGTTGTGTGTGTGTGTAAACAGTTGTACATGTGTGTGTACACAGTTCTGTGTTAGTGTGTGTGTACACAGTTGTGTGTTTGTGTGTACACAGTTGTGTGTGTGTACGCAGATGTGTGTGTGCGTTTGTACACAGATGTGTATGTGAGTACACAGTTGTGTGTGTGTACACAGTTTTGTGTGTGTGTACACAGTTGTGTTTGTGTACACGGTTGTGTGTGTGTGTACTAAGTTGTATGTGTGTATATACAATTGTGTATGTGTGTGTGCACAGTTGAGTGTGTGTACACAGTGTGTGTGTATACACATTTGTGTGTGTGTGTGTATACACGGTGTGTGTGTGTGTGTGTGTACACAGTTGTGTATGTGTGTACACACTTATGTGTGTGTGTACACAGTTGTGTGTGTGTGTGCACATTTGTGTGTGTACGCAGTTGTGCGTGTGTACACAGTTGTGTGTGTGTCTACACAGTTGTGTATGTGTCTGTACACAGTTGTGTGTGTTTGTACACTGTTGTGTTTGTGTGAGTGTACACAGTTGTGTGTGTGTGTACACAATTGTGTGTGTGTGTGTACACTGTGTGTGTGTATACACTTTGTGTGTGTACACTGTGTGTTTTTGCGTAAACTGTGTGTGTGTATTTGTGTACACTGTTGTGTGTGAGTTTGCGTACACTTTTGTGTGTATGTGTACAGAGTTGTGTATGTGTCTACACAGTTGTGTGTGTGTACACGGTTGTGTGTGTGAGTCTACACAGTTGTGTGTCGGTGTATGTGCACTGTTGTGTGTGTGGGCACAGTTGTATTTGTGTGAGTGTATACAGTTGTGCGCGTGTGTTTGCGTTTGTGTGCACACAGTTGTGTGTGTGTGTACACAGTTGTGTGTGTGTACACAGTTGTGTGTATGTGTGTGTACAGTTGTGTGTGTGTGTATACAGTTGTGTTTGTGGGCTTGTACACAGTTTTGTGTGTGTGTGTGTGTACACAGTTGTGTGTGTGTGTGAGTACACAGTTGTGTGTGTGTGTGTACACAGTTGTGCGTGTGTACACAGTTGTGCTTGTGCGTACACAGTTGTGTGTGTGTACGCAGTTGTGTGTCTGTGTACACAGTATGTGTGTGTCTGTGTGTGTGTGTGTACACAGTGTGTGTCTATACACTGTGCTTGTGTGTGTGTGTACACAGTGTATGTGTATGTGTACACAGTGTGCGTATGTATATATACAGTGTGTGCGTGTGGACACAGTGTGTGTGTACAAACCGTGTGTGTGTACACAGGTTTTTGCGTGTGTACACAGTTGTGTGTGTGTGTGTATTCACAATGTGTGTGTGTGTGTGTACACAGTTTGTTTCTGTTTGTACACTTTTGTGTGTGTGTGTGTAAACAGTTGTGTGTGTGTGTGTGTTTGCACAGTTGTGTGTGTTTACACAGACGTGTGTGTGTGCGCGAGTTGTGTGTGTGAGTGTACACAGTTGTGTGTGTGTGTGTGTACACAGTGGTGTGTGTGTGTACACAGTTTTGTGTGTGAGAGTACACAGTTGTGTGTGTGTGTGCACAATTGTGTGTGGGTGGATATGTGTGTACACAGTTGTGTGTGTGTGTGTACACAGTTGTGCGTGTGTACACAGTCGTGTGTGTGTGTACACGGTTGTGTGTGTGTGTGTACACAGTTGTACGTGTGTGTGTACACAGTTCTGTGTTTGTGTGTGTGTGTACACAGTTGTGTGTTTGTGTGTACACAGTTGTGTGTGTGTACGCAGTTGTGTGTGTGCGTTTGTACACAGATGTGTATGTGAGTACACAGTTGTGTGTGTGTACACAGTTTTGTGTGTGTGTACACAGTTGTGTTTGCGTACACAGTTGTGTGTGTGTGTACAAAGTTGTATGTGTGTATACACAATTGTGTATGTGTGTGTACACAGTTGAGTGTGTGTGTGTGTGTACACAGTTGTGTGTGTGTGTACACAGTTGTGTGTGTATACAGTTGTGTGTGTGTGCGTACACAGTATGTGTGTGCGTGTGTGAGTACACAGTGTGTGTCTATAAACTATGTTTGTGTGTGTGTGTACACAGTGTGTGTGTATGTGTACACAGGGTGCATATGTGTATATACAGTGTGTGTGTGGACACAGTGTGTGAGTATACACAGCGTGCGTGTGTACACAGTTGTGTGTGTGTGCGTGTGTGTACACAGTTATGTGTGTGTGTGCGTGTGTACACAGATGTGTGTGTGCGTACACAGTTTTGTGTGTGTGTACACAGTTGTGTGTGTGTACACAGTTGTGTGTGTGTACACAGTTGTGTGTTTGTGTGTACACAGTTGTGTGTGTGTACACAGTTGTGCATGTGTGTGTACACAGTTGATTGTGTGTGTGTGTGTGTACACAGTTGTGTGTGTGTGTACACAGTTGTGTGTGTATACAGTTGTGTGTGTGTGCGTACACAGTTGTGTGTGTGTGTATACACAGTTGTGTGTGTGTGTACAAAGTTGTATGTGTGTATACACAATTGTGTATGTGTGTGTACACAGTTGAGTGTGTGTACACAGTGTGTGTGTATACACATTTGTGTGTGTGTGTATATACACGGTGTGTGTGTGTGTGTGTGTACACAGTTGTGTATGTGTGTACACAGTTATGTGTGTGTACACAGTTGTGTGTGTGTGTGTGTACATTTGTGTGTGTACGCAGTTGTGCGTGTGTACACAGTTGTGTGTGTGTCTACACAGTTGTGTATGTGTCTGTACACAGTTGTGTGTGTTTGTACACTGTTGTGTTTGTGTGAGTGTACACAGTTGTGTGTGTGTGTGTGTACACAATTGTGTGTGTGTGTGTGTGTACACTGTGTGTGTATATACACTGTGTGTGTGTACATTGTGTGTTTTTGCGTAAACTGTGTGTGTGTATTTGTGTACACTGTTGTGTGTGAGTTTGCGTACACTTTTGTGTGTATGTGTACAGAGTTGTGTATGTGTCTACACAGTTGTGTGTGTGTACACAGTTGTGTGTGTGAGTCTACACAGTTGTGTGTCGGTGTATGTGCACAGTTGTGTGTGTGTGCACAGTTGTGTTTGTGTGAGTGTATACAGTTGTGTGCGTGTGTTTGTGTGTGTGTGCACACTGTGTGCGTGCGTGTGTGTGTGTACACTGTGTGTATGTGCGTGTACACAGTGTGTGTGTTTACACTGTGTTTGTGTACACAGATATTTGTGTGTGTACACAGTTCTGTGTGTGTTTGTGTGTGTATATACTCAGTGTGTGTGTGTACACATTGTGTGTGTGTGTACACAGTTGTGTGTGAGTGTACACAGTTGTGTGTCTGTGTGTTCAGAGTTGTCTGTGTGTTTGTGCACAGTTGTGTGAGTGTGTGTGTGTGTGGGTGTACACTGTGTGTGTACAATGTGTGTTTCTGTGTGCACGGTGTGTGTGTGTATACTGTTGTGTGTGTGTGAGCGTACACTGTTGTGTGCGTATACACAGTGTGTGTGAGTATGCACTGTGTGTGTATGTACACAGTATGTGTGTGTACACAGAGTGCATGTGTGTATACACAGTTCTGTGCATGTGTGTACACAGTGTGTGTGTATACACAGTGTGTGTGTACACAGTTGTGTGTGTGTACACAGTTGTGTGTGTATACACAGTGTGTGTTTGTACAAAGGGTGTGTGCGCACACAGTTTTGTGTGCGTGTGTACACAGTTGTGTATGTGTGTACACAGTTGATTGTGTTTGTGTACACAGTTGTGTGTGTGTGTGTGTGTACACAATTGTGTGTGTGTTCACACAGTTGTGTGTGTGTTCACACAGTTGTGTGTGTGTTCACACAGTTGTGTGTGTGTGTGTGTACACAGTTGTGTGTGTGTGTGTACACAGTTGTGTGTGTCAGTGCACTCTTGTGTGTGTGTGTGTACACAGTTGTGTGTATGTGTGTGTGTGTGTGTGTACAAGGTTGTGTGTGGATGCCTGCACACAGTTGTGTGTGTACACCGTTTTGTGTGTGTGTGTACACAGTTATGCGTGTGTGTGTGTACACAGTTGTGTGTGTGTGTGTGTACACAGTTGTGTGTGTGTACACAGTTGTGTGTGTGAGTCTACACAGTTGTGTGTCGGTGTATGTGCACAGTTGTGTGTGTGTGCACAGTTGTGTTTGTGTGAGTGTATACAGTTGTGTGCGTGTGTTTGTGTGTGTGTGCACACTGTGTGCGTGCGTGTGTGTGTGTACACTGTGTGTGTGTGCGTGTACACAGTGTGTGTGTTTACACTGTGTTTGTGTACACAGATATTTGTGTGTGTACACAGTTCTGTGTGTGTTTGTGTGTGTATATACACAGTGTGTGTGTGTACACATTGTGTGTGTGTGTACACAATTGTGTGTGAGTGTACGCAGTTGTGTGTGTGTGTGTTCAGAGTTGTCTGTGTGTTTGTGCACAGTTGTGTGAGTGTGTGTGTGTGTGGGTGTACACTGTGTGTGTACAATGTGTGTTTCTGTGTGCACGGTGTGTGTGTGTATACTGTTGTGTGTGTGTGAGCGTACACTGTTGTGTGCGTATACACAGTGTGTGTGAGCATGCACTGTGTGTGTATGTACACAGTATGTGTGTGTACACAGAGTGCATGTGTGTATACACAGTTCTGTGCATGTGTGTACACAGTGTGTGTGTATACACAGTGTGTGTGTACACAGTTGTGTGTGTGTACACAGTTGTGTGTGTATACACAGTGTGTGTTTGTACAAAGGGTGTGTGCGCACACAGTTTTGTGTGCGTGTGTACACAGTTGTGTGTGTGTGTACACAGTTGATTGTGTTTGTGTACACAGTTGTGTGTGTGTGTGTGTACACAATTGTGTGTGTGTTCACACAGTTGTGTGTGTGTTCACACAGTTGTGTGTGTGTTCACACAGTTGTGTGTGTGTGTGTACACAGTTGTGTGTGTGTGTACACAGTTGTGTGTGTCAGTGCACTGTTGTGTGTGTGTGTGTGTACACAGTTGTGTGTATGTGTGTGTGTGTGTGTGTACAAGGTTGTGTGTGGATGCCTGCACACAGTTGTGTGTGTACACCGTTTTGTGTGTGTGTGTACACAGTTATGCGTGTGTGTGTGTACACAGTTGTGTGTGTGTGTGTGTACACAGTTGTGTGTGGGTGTGTACACTGTTGTGCGTGTCTGTACACAGTTGTGCGTGTGTAAACAGTTGTGTGTTTGTACACAGTTGTGTGTGTGTGTACACTTTTGTGTGTGTGTGTGTACACAGATGAGTGTGTGTGTGTGTGTACACAGTGGTGTGTGTGTTCACAGTTGTGTGTGTGTGTACACAGTTGTGTGCGTGTGTGTGTACACAGAGGTGTGTGTGTATGTGTGTGTGTACACTTTTGTGTGTGTGTGTGTACACTGTGTGTGTGTATACACTGTATGTGTGTACAGTGGGTGTTTTTTTTGTTTGTGTACACTGTTGTGTACACAACAGTGAGTGTACGTACACTTTTGTGTGTGTGTGTGTACACAGTTGTGTATGTGTGTACACAGTTGTGTGTGTGTGTACACAGTTGTGTGTGTGTGTGTACATTTGTGTGTGTACGCAGTTGTGCGTGTGTACACAGTTGTGTGTGTGTCTACACAGTTGTGTATGTGTCTGTACACAGTTGTGTGTGTTTGTACACTGTTGTGTTTGTGTGAGTGTACACAGTTTTGTGTGTGTGTACACAATTGTGTGTGTGTGTGTACACTGTGTGTCTGTACACTGTGTGTGTGTACACTGTGTGTTTTTGCGTAAACTGTGTGTGTGTATTTGTGTACACTGTTGTGTGTGAGTTTGCGTACACTTTTGTGTGTATGTGTACAGAGTTGTGTATGTGTCTACACAGTTGTGTGTGTGTACACAGTTGTGTGTGTGAGTCTACACAGTTGTGTGTCGGTGTATGTGCACAGTTGTGTGTGTGTGCACAGTTGTGTTTGTGTGAGTGTATACAGTTGTGTGCGTGTGTTTGTGTGTGTGTGCACACAGTTGTGTGTGTGTGTACACAGTTGTGTGTGTGTACACAGTTGTGTGTATGTGTGTGTACAGTTGTGTGTGTGTGTATACAGTTGTGTTTGTGGGCTTGTACACAGTTTTGTGTGTGTGTGTGTGTGTGTACACAGTTGTGTGTGTGTGTGTGTGCGAGTACACAGTTGTGTGTGTGTGTGTACACAGTTGTGCGTGTGTACACAGTTGTGCTTGTGCGTACACATTTGTGTGTGTGTGTGTGTGCGAGTACACAGTTGTGTGTGTGTGTGTACACAGTTGTGCGTGTGTACACAGTTGTGCTTGTGCGTACACATTTGTGTGTGTGTACGCAGTTGTGTGTCTGTGTACACAGTATGTGTGTGTCTGTTTGTGTGTGTGTACACAGTGTGTGTCTATACACTGTGCTTGTGTGTGTGTGTACACAGTGTATGTGTATGTGTACACAGTGTGCGTATGTATATATACAGTGTGTGCGTGTGGACACAGTGTGTGTGTACAAACCGTGTGTGTGTACACAGGTTTTTGCGTGTGTACACAGTTGTGTGTGTGTGTGTATTCAAATGTGTGTGTGTGTGTGTACACAGTTTGTTTCTATTTGTACACTTTTGATGTGTGTGTGTGTAAACAGTTGTGTGTGTGTGTGTGTTTGCACAGTTGTGTGTGTTTACACAGACGTGTGTGTGTGCGCGAGTTGTGTGTGTGAGTGTACACAGTTGTGTGTGTGTGTGTTCACAGTGGTGTGTGTGTGTACACAGTTTTGTGTGTGTGCGTACACAGTTGTGTGTGTGTGTGCACAATTGTGTGTGGGTGGATATGTGTGTACACAGTTGTGTGTGTGTGTGTACACAGTTGTGCGTGTGTACACAGTCTTGTGTGTGTGTACACGGTTGTGTGTGTGTGTGTACACAGTTGTACGTGTGTGTGTACACAGTTCTGTGTTTGTGTGTGTGTGTACACAGTTGTGTGTTTGTGTGTACACAGTTGTGTGTGTGTATGCAGTTGTGTGTGTGCGTTTGTACACAGATGTGTATGTGAGTACACAGTTGTGTTTGCGTACACAGTTGTGTGTGTGTGTACAAAGTTGTATGTGTGTATACACAATTGTGTATGTGTGTGTACACAGTTGAGTGTGTGTGTGTACACAGTTGTGTGTGTGTACACAGTTGTGTGTGTATACAGTTGAGTGTGTGTGCGTACACAGTATGTGTGTGCGTGTGTGAGTACACAGTGTGTGTCTATAAACTATGTTTGTGTGTGTGTGTACACAGTGTGTGTGTATGTGTACACAGGGTGCATATGTGTATATACAGTGTGTGTGTGGACACAGTGTGTGAGTATACACAGCGTGCGTGTGTACACAGTTGTGTGTGTGTGTGCGTGTGTGTACACAGTTATGTGTGTGTGTGCGTGTGTACACAGATGTGTGTGTGCGTACACAGTTTTGGGTGTGTGTACACAGTTGTGTGTGTGTACACAGTTGTGTGTGTGTGTACACAGTTGTGTGTTTGTGTGTACACAGTTGTGTGTGTGTACACAGTTGTGCATGTGTGTGTACACAGTTGATTGTGTGTGTGTGTGTGTACACAGTTGTGTGTGTGTACACAGTTGTGTGTATACAGTTGTGTGTGTGTGCGTACACAGTTGTGTGTGTGTGTATACACAGTTGTGTGTGTGTACAAAGTTGTATGTGTGTATACACAATTGTGTATGTGTGTGTACACAGTTGAGTGTGTGTACACAGTGTGTGTGTATACACATTTGTGTGTGTGTGTATATACACGGTGTGTGTGTGTGTGTGTGTGTGTACACAGTTGTGTATGTGTGTACACAGTTATGTGTGTGTGTACACAGTTGTGTGTGTGTGTCTGTGTACATTTGTGTGTGTACGCAGTTGTGCGTGTGTACACAGTTGTTTGTGTGTCTACACAGTTGTGTATGTGTCTGTACACAGTTGTGTGTGTTTGTACACTGTTGTGTTTGTGTGAGTGTACACAGTTGTGTGTGTGTGTGTACACAATTGTGTGTGTGTGTGTGTACACTGTGTGTGTATATACACTGTGTGTGTGTACACTGTGTGTTTTTGCGTAAACTGTGTGTGTGTATTTGTGTACACTGTTGTGTGTGAGTTTGCGTACACTTTTGTGTGTATGTGTACAGAGTTGTGTATGTGTCTACACAGTTGTGTGTGTGTACACAGTTGTGTGTGTGAGTCTACACAGTTGTGTGTCAGTGTATGTGCACAGTTGTGTGTGTGTGCACAGTTGTGTTTGTGTGAGTGTATACAGTTGTGTGCGTGTGTTTGTGTGTGTGTGCACACTGTGTGCGTGCGTGTGTGTGTACACTGTGTGTGTATGCGTGTACACAGTGTGTGTGTTTACACTGTGTTTGTGTACACAGATATTTGTGTGTGTACACAGTTCTGTGTGTGTTTGTGTGTGTATATACACAGTGTGTGTGTGTACACATTGTGTGTGTGTGTACACAGTTGTGTGTGAGTGTACACAGTTGTGTGTCTGTGTGTTCAGAGTTGTCTGTGTGTTTGTGCACAGTTGTGTGAGTGTGTGTGTGTGGGGGGGTACACTGTGTGTGTACAATGTGTGTTTCTGTGTGCACGGTGTGTGTGTGTATACTGTTGTGTGTGTGTGAGCGTACACTGTTGTGTGCGTATACACAGTGTGTGTGAGTATGCACTGTGTGTGTATGTACACAGTATGTGTGTGTACACAGAGTGCATGTGTGTATACACAGTTCTGTGCATGTGTGTACACAGTGTGTGTGTATACACAGCGTGTGTGTACACAGTTGTGTGTGTGTACACAGTTGTGTGTGTATACACAGTGTGTGTTTGTACAAAGGGTGTGTGCGCACACAGTTTTGTGTGCGTGTGTACACAGTTGTGTGTGTGTGTACACAGTTGATTGTGTTTGTGTACACAGTTGTGTGTGTGTGTGTACACAATTGTGTGTGTGTTCACACAGTTGTGTGTGTGTTCACACAGTTGTGTGTGTGTGTGTACACAGTTGTGTGTGTGTGTACACAGTTGTGTGTGTCAGTGCACTCTTGTGTGTGTGTGTGTACACAGTTGTGTGTATGTGTGTGTGTGTGTGTGTGTGTACAAGGTTGTGTGTGGATGCCTGCACACAGTTGTGTGTGTACACCGTTTTGTGTGTGTGTGTACACAGTTATGCGTGTGTGTGTGTACACAGTTGTGTGTGTGTGTGTGTACACAGTTGTGTGTGGGTGTGTGTGTGTGTACACTGTTGTGCGTGTCTGTACACAGTTGTGCGTGTGTAAACAGTTGTGTGTTTGTACACAGTTGTGTGTGTGTGTACACAGTTGCGTGTGTGTGTGTACACAGATGAGTGTGTGTGTGTGTACACAGTGGTGTATGTGTTCACAGTTGTGTGTGTGTGTACACAGTTGTGTGCGTGTGTGTGTACACAGAGGTGTGTGTGTATGTGTGTGTGTACACTTTTGTGTGTGTGTGTGTACACTGTGTGTGTGTGTGTACACTGTATGTGTGTACAGTGGGTGTTTTTTTTGTTTGTGTACACTGTTGTGTACACAACAGTGAGTGTACGTACACTTTTGTGTGTGTGTGTGTACACAGTTGTGTATGTGTGTACACAGTTATGTGTGTGCACACAGTTGTGTGTGTGTGTGTGTACATTTGTGTGTGTACGCAGTTGTGCGTGTGTACACAGTTGTGTGTGTGCCTACACAGTTGTGTATGTGTCTGTACACAGTTGTGTGTGTTTGTACACTGTTGTGTTTGTGTGAGTGTACACAGTTGTGTGTGTGTGTGTACACAATTGTGTGTGTGTGTGTACACTGTGTGTGTATATACACTGTGTGTGTGTACACTGTGTGTTTTTGCGTAAACTGTGTGTGTGTATTTGTGTACACTGTTGTGTGTGAGTTTGCGTACACTTTTGTGTGTATGTGTACAGAGTTGTGTATGTGTCTACATAGTTGTGTGTGTGTACACAGTTGTGTGTGTGAGTCTACAAAGTTGTGTGTCGGTGTATGTGCACAGTTGTGTGTGTGTGCACAGTTGTGTTTGTGTGAGTGTATACAGTTGTGTGCGTGTGTTTGTGTGTGTGTGCACACTGTGTGCGTGCGTGTGTGTGTGTACACTGTGTGTGTGTGCGTGTACACAGTGTGTGTGTTTACACTGTGTTTGTGTACACAGATATTTGTGTGTGTACACAGTTCTGTGTGTGTTTGTGTGTGTATATACACAGTGTGTGTGTGTACACATTGTGTGTGTGTGTACACAGTTGTGTGTGAGTGTACACAGTTGTGTGTGTGTGTGTTCAGAGTTGTCTGTGTGTTTGTGCACAGTTGTGTGAGTGTGTGTGTGTGTGTGGGTGTACACTGTGTGTGTACAATGTGTGTTTCTGTGTGCACGGTGTGTGTGTGTATACTGTTGTGTGTGTGTGAGCGTACACTGTTGTGTGCGTATACACAGTGTGTGTGAGCATGCACTGTGTGTGTATGTACACAGTATGTGTGTGTACACAGAGTGCATGTGTGTATACACAGTTCTGTGCATGTGTGTACACAGTGTGTGTGTATACACAGTGTGTGTGTACTCAGTTGTGTGTGTGTACACAGTTGTGTGTGTATACACAGTGTGTGTTTGTACAAAGGGTGTGTGCGCACACAGTTTTGTGTGCGTGTGTACACAGTTGTGTGTGTGTGTACACAGTTGATTGTGTTTGTGTACACAGTTGTGTGTGTGTGTGTGTACACAATTGTGTGTGTGTTCACACAGTTGTGTGTGTGTTCACACAGTTGTGTGTGTGTTCACACAGTTGTGTGTGTGTGTGTACACAGTTGTGTGTGTGTGTACACAGTTGTGTGTGTCAGTGCACTCTTGTGTGTATGTGTGTACACAGTTGTGTGTATGTGTGTGTGTGTACAAGGTTGTGTGTGGATGCCTGCACACAGTTGTGTGTGTACACCGTTTTGTGTGTGTGTGTACACAGTTATGCGTGTGTGTGTGTACACAGTTGTGTGTGTGTGTGTGTACACAGTTGTGTGTGGGTGTGTGGGTGTGTACACTGTTGTGCGTGTCTGTACACAGTTGTGCGTGTGTAAACAGTTGTGTGTTTGTACACAGTTGTGTGTGTGTGTACACTTTTGTGTGTGTGTGTGTACACAGATGAGTGTGTGTGTGTGTACACAGTGGTGTGTGTGTTCACAGTTGTGTGTGTGTGTACACAGTTGTGTGCGTGTGTGTGTACACAGAGGTGTGTGTGTATGTGTGTGTGTACACTTTTGTGTGTGTGTGTGTACACTGTGTGTGTGTATACACTGTATGTGTGTACAGTGGGTGTTTTTTTTGTTTGTGTACACTGTTGTGTACACAACAGTGAGTGTACGTACACTTTTGTGTGTGTGTGTGTACACAGTTGTGTGTGTGTGTACACAGTTGTGTGTGTGTGTGTACATTTGTGTGTGTACGCAGTTGTGTATGTGTGTACACAGTTGTGTGTGTGTGTACACAGTTGTGTGTGTGTGTGTACATTTGTGTGTGTACGCAGTTGTGCGTGTGTACACAGTTGTGTGTGTGTGTGTGTACACAGTTGTGTGTGTGTTCACACAGTTGTGTGTGTGTGTGTACACAGTTGTGTGTGTGTGTACACAGTTGTGTGTGTCAGTGCACTCTTGTGTGTGTGTGTGTACACAGTTGTGTGTATGTGTGTGTGTGTGTGTGTGTGTGTACAAGGTTGTGTGTGGATGCCTGCACACAGTTGTGTGTGTACACCGTTTTGTGTGTGTGTGTACACAGTTATGCGTGTGTGTGTGTACACAGAGGTGTGTGTGTATGTGTGTGTGTACACTTTTGTGTGTGTGTGTGTACACTGTGTGTGTGTATACACTGTATGTGTGTACAGTGGGTGTTTTTTTTGTTTGTGTACACTGTTGTGTACACAACAGTGAGTGTACGTACACTTTTGTGTGTGTGTGTGTACACAGTTGTGTATGTGTGTACACAGTTGTGTGTGTGTCTACACAGTTGTGTATGTGCCTGTACACAGTTGTGTGTGTTTGTACACTGTTGTGTTTGTGTGAGTGGACACAGTTTTGTGTGTGTGTACACAATTGTGTGTGTGTGTGTACATTGTGTGTCTGTACACTGTGTCTGCACACAGTTGTGTGTGAGTGTACACAGTTGTGTGTGTGTGTGTTCAGAGTTGTCTGTGTGTTTGTGCACAGTTGTGTGAGTGTGTGTGTGTGTGTGGGTGTACACTGTGTGTGTACAATGTGTGTTTCTGTGTGCACGGTGTGTGTGTGTATACTGTTGTGTGTGTGTGAGCGTACACTGTTGTGTGCGTATACACAGTGTGTGTGAGCATGCACTGTGTGTGTATGTACACAGTATGTGTGTGTACACAGAGTGCATGTGTGTATACACAGTTCTGTGCATGTGTGTACACAGTGTGTGTGTATACACAGTGTGTGTGTACACAGTTGTGTGTGTGTACACAGTTGTGTGTGTATACACAGTGTGTGTTTGTACAAAGGGTGTGTGCGCACACAGTTTTGTGTGCGTGTGTACACAGTTGTGTGAGTGTGTACACAGTTGATTGTGTTTGTGTACACAGTTGTGTGTGTGTGTGTGTACACAATTGTGTGTGTGTTCACACAGTTGTGTGTGTGTTCACACAGTTGTGTGTGTGTTCACACAGTTGTGTGTGTGTGTGTACACAGTTGTGTGTGTGTGTACACAGTTGTGTGTGTCAGTGCACTCTTGTGTGTATGTGTGTACACAGTTGTGTGTATGTGTGTGTGTGTACAAGGTTGTGTGTGGATGCCTGCACACAGTTGTGTGTGTACACCGTTTTGTGTGTGTGTGTACACAGTTATGCGTGTGTGTGTGTACACAGTTGTGTGTGTGTGTGTGTACACAGTTGTGTGTGGGTGTGTGGGTGTGTACACTGTTGTGCGTGTCTGTACACAGTTGTGCGTGTGTAAACAGTTGTGTGTTTGTACACAGTTGTGTGTGTGTGTACACTTTTGTGTGTGTGTGTGTACACAGATGAGTGTGTGTGTGTGTACACAGTGGTGTGTGTGTTCACAGTTGTGTGTGTGTGTACACAGTTGTGTGCGTGTGTGTGTACACAGAGGTGTGTGTGTATGTGTGTGTGTACACTTTTGTGTGTGTGTGTGTACACTGTGTGTGTGTATACACTGTATGTGTGTACAGTGGGTGTTTTTTTTGTTTGTGTACACTGTTGTGTACACAACAGTGAGTGTACGTACACTTTTGTGTGTGTGTGTGTACACAGTTGTGTATGTGTGTACACAGTTGTGTGTGTGTGTACACAGTTGTGTGTGTGTGTGTACATTTGTGTGTGTACGCAGTTGTGCGTGTGTACACAGTTGTGTGTGTGTCTACACAGTTGTGTATGTGTCTGTACACAGTTGTGTGTGTTTGTACACTGTTGTGTTTGTGTGAGTGTACACAGTTTTGTGTGTGTGTACACAATTGTGTGTGTGTGTGTACACTGTGTGTCTGTACACTGTGTGTGTGTACACTGTGTGTTTTTGCGTAAACTGTGTGTGTGTATTTGTGTACACTGTTGTGTGTGAGTTTGCGTACACTTTTGTGTGTATGTGTACAGAGTTGTGTATGTGTCTACACAGTTGTGTGTGTGTACACAGTTGTGTGTGTGAGTCTACACAGTTGTGTGTCGGTGTATGTGCACAGTTGTGTGTGTGTGCACAGTTGTGTTTGTGTGAGTGTATACAGTTGTGTGCGTGTGTTTGTGTGTGTGTGCACACAGTTGTGTGTGTGTGTACACAGTTGTGTGTGTGTACACAGTTGTGTGTATGTGTGTGTACAGTTGTGTGTGTGTGTATACAGTTGTGTTTGTGGGCTTGTACACAGTTTTGTGTGTGTGTGTGTGTGTACACAGTTGTGTGTGTGTGTGTGTGTGCGAGTACACAGTTGTGTGTGTGTGTGTACACAGTTGTGCGTGTGTACACAGTTGTGCTTGTGCGTACACATTTGTGTGTGTGTACGCAGTTGTGTGTCTGTGTACACAGTATGTGTGTGTCTGTTTGTGTGTGTGTACACAGTGTGTGTCTATACACTGTGCTTGTGTGTGTGTGTACACAGTGTATGTGTATGTGTACACAGTGTGCGTATGTATATATACAGTGTGTGCGTGTGGACACAGTGTGTGTGTACAAACCGTGTGTGTGTACACAGGTTTTTGCGTGTGTACACAGTTGTGTGTGTGTGTGTATTCAAATGTGTGTGTGTGTGTGTACACAGTTTGTTTCTGTTTGTACACTTTTGATGTGTGTGTGTGTAAACAGTTGTGTGTGTGTGTGTGTGTGTGTTTGCACAGTTGTGTGTGTTTACACAGACGTGTGTGTGTGCGCGAGTTGTGTGTGTGAGTGTACACAGTTGTGTGTGTGTGTGTTCACAGTGGTGTGTGTGTGTACACAGTTTTGTGTGTGTGCGTACACAGTTGTGTGTGTGTGTGCACAATTGTGTGTGGGTGGATATGTGTGTACACAGTTGTGTGTGTGTGTGTACACAGTTGTGCGTGTGTACACAGTCGTGTGTGTGTGTACACGGTTGTGTGTGTGTGTGTACACAGTTGTACGTGTGTGTGTACACAGTTCTGTGTTTGTGTGTGTGTGTACACAGTTGTGTGTTTGTGTGTACACAGTTGTGTGTGTGTACGCAGTTGTGTGTGTGCGTTTGTACACAGATGTGTATGTGAGTACACAGTTGTGTTTGCGTACACAGTTGTGTGTGTGTGTACAAAGTTGTATGTGTGTATACACAATTGTGTATGTGTGTGTACACAGTTGAGTGTGTGTGTGTGTGTACACAGTTGTGTGTGTGTGTACACAGTTGTGTGTGTATACAGTTGTGTGTGTGTGCGTACACAGTATGTGTGTGCGTGTGTGAGTACACAGTGTGTGTCTATAAACTATGTTTGTGTGTGTGTGTGTACACAGTGTGTGTGTATGTGTACACAGGGTGCATATGTGTATATACAGTGTGTGTGTGGACACAGTGTGTGAGTATACACAGCGTGCGTGTGTACACAGTTGTGTGTGTGTGTGCGTGTGTGTACACAGTTATGTGTGTGTGTGCGTGTGTACACAGATGTGTGTGTGCGTACACAGTTTTGTGTGTGTGTACACAGTTGTGTGTGTACACAGTTGTGTGTGTGTGTACACAGTTGTGTGTTTGTGTGTACACAGTTGTGTGTGTGTACACAGTTGTGCATGTGTGTGTACACAGTTGATTGTGTGTGTGTGTGTGTACACAGTTGTGTGTGTGTGCACAGTTGTGTGTGTATACAGTTGTGTGTGTGTGCGTACACAGTTGTGTGTGTGTGTATACACAGTTGTGTGTGTGTACAAAGTTGTATGTGTGTATACACAATTGTGTGTGTGTGTGTGTGTGTACACAGTTGTGTATGTGTGTACACAGTTATGTGTGTGTGTACACAGTTGTGTGTGTGTGTCTGTGTACATTTGTGTGTGTACGCAGTTGTGCTTGTGTACACAGTTGTGTGTGTGTCTACACAGTTGTGTATGTGTCTGTACACAGTTGTGTGTGTTTGTACACAGTTGTGTTTGTGTGAGTGTACACAGTTGTGTGTGTGTGTGTACACAATTGTGTGTGTGTGTGTGTACACTGTGTCTGTATATACACTGTGTGTGTGTACACTGTGTGTTTTTGCGTAAACTGTGGGTGTGTATTTGTGTACACTGTTGTGTGTGAGTTTGCGTACACTTTTGTGTGTATGTGTACAGAGTTGTGTATGTGTCTACACAGTTGTGTGTGTGTACACAGTTGTGTGTGTGAGTCTACACAGTTGTGTGTCAGTGTATGTGCACAGTTGTGTGTGTGTGCACAGTTGTGTTTGTGTGAGTGTATACAGTTGTGTGCGTGTGTTTGTGTGTGTGTGCACACTGTGTGCGTGCGTGTGTGTGTACACTGTGTGTGTATGCGTGTACACAGTGTGTGTGTTTACACTGTGTTTGTGTACACAGATATTTGTGTGTGTACACAGTTCTGTGTGTGTTTGTGTGTGTATATACACAGTGTGTGTGTGTACACATTGTGTGTGTGTGTACACAGTTGTGTGTGAGTGTACACAGTTGTGTGTCTGTGTGTTCAGAGTTGTCTGTGTGTTTGTGCACAGTTGTGTGAGTGTGTGTGTGTGGGGGGGTACACTGTGTGTGTACAATGTGTGTTTCTGTGTGCACGGTGTGTGTGTGTATACTGTTGTGTGTGTGTGAGCGTACACTGTTGTGTGCGTATACACAGTGTGTGTGAGTATGCACTGTGTGTGTATGTACACAGTATGTGTGTGTACACAGAGTGCATGTGTGTATACACAGTTCTGTGCATGTGTGTACACAGTGTGTGTGTATACACAGCGTGTGTGTACACAGTTGTGTGTGTGTACACAGTTGTGTGTGTATACACAGTGTGTGTTTGTACAAAGGGTGTGTGTGCACACAGTTTTGTGTGCGTGTGTACACAGTTGTGTGTGTGTGTACACAGTTGATTGTGTTTGTGTACACAGTTGTGTGTGTGTGTGTACACAATTGTGTGTGTGTTCACACAGTTGTGTGTGTGTTCACACAGTTGTGTGTGTGTGTGTACACAGTTGTGTGTGTGTGTACACAGTTGTGTGTGTCAGTGCACTCTTGTGTGTGTGTGTGTACACAGTTGTGTGTATGTGTGTGTGTGTGTGTGTGTGTGTACAAGGTTGTGTGTGGATGCCTGCACACAGTTGTGTGTGTACACCGTTTTGTGTGTGTGTGTACACAGTTATGCGTGTGTGTGTGTACACAGTTGTGTGTGTGTGTGTGTACACAGTTGTGTGTGGGTGTGTGTGTGTACACTGTTGTGCGTGTCTGTACACAGTTGTGCGTGTGTAAACAGTTGTGTGTTTGTACACAGTTGTGTGTGTGTGTACACAGTTGTGTGTGTGTGTGTACACAGATGAGTGTGTGTGTGTGTACACAGTGGTGTATGTGTTCACAGTTGTGTGTGTGTGTACACAGTTGTGTGCGTGTGTGTGTACACAGAGGTGTGTGTGTGTGTGTGTGTACACTTTTGTGTGTGTGTGTGTACACTGTGTGTGTGTATACACTGTATGTGTGTACAGTGGGTGTTTTTTTTGTTTGTGTACACTGTTGTGTACACAACAGTGAGTGTACGTACACTTTTGTGTGTGTGTGTGTACACAGTTGTGTATGTGTGTACACAGTTGTGTGTGTGTGTACACAGTTGTGTGTGTGTGTGTGTACATTTGTGTGTGTACGCAGTTGTGCGTGTGTACACAGTTGTGTGTGTGTCTACACAGTTGTGTATGTGCCTGTACACAGTTGTGTGTGTTTGTACACTGTTGTGTTTGTGTGAGTGTACACAGTTTTGTGTGTGTGTACACAATTGTGTGTGTGTGTGTACACTGTGTGTCTGTACACTGTGTGTGTGCAAACTGTGTGTTTTTGCGTAAACTGTGTGTGTGTATTTGTGTACACTGTTGTGTGTGAGTTTGCGTACACTTTTGTGTGTATGTGTACAGTGTTGTGTATGTGTCTACACAGTTGTGTGTGTGTACACAGTTGTGTGTGTGAGACTACACAGTTGTGTGTCGGTGTATGTGCACAGTTGTGTGTGTGTGCACAGTTGTGTTTGTGTGAGTGTATACAGTTGTGTGCGTGTGTTTGTGTGTGTGTGCACACAGTTGTGTGTGTGTGTACACAGTTGTGTGTATATTTGTGTACAGTTGTGTGTGTGTGTATACAGTTGTGTTTGTGGGCTTGTACACAGTTTTGTGTGTGTGTGTGTGTGTGTACACAGTTGTGTGTGGGTGTGTGTGTGAGTACACAGTTGTGTGTGTGTGTGTGTACACAGTTGTGCGTGTGTACACAGTTGTGCTTGTGCGTACACAGTTGTGTGTGTATACGCAGTTGTGTGTCTGTGTACACAGGATGTGTGTGTCTGTGTGTGTGTGTACACAGTGTGTGTCTATACACTGTGCTTGTGTGTGTGTGTGTACACAGTGTATGTGTATGTGTACACAGTGTGCGTATGTATATATACAGTGTGTGCGTGTGGACACAGTGTGTGTATACAAACCGTGTGTGTGTACACAGGTTTTTGCGTGTGTACACAGTTGTGTGTGTGTGTGTATTCACAATGTGTGTGTGTGTGTGTACACAGTTTGTTTCTGTCTGTACACTTTTGTGTGTGTGTGTAAACAGTTGTGTGTGTGTGTGTGTTTGCACAGTTGTGTGTGTTTACACAGTCGTGTGTGTGTGCGCGAGTTGTGTGTGTGAGTGTACACAGTTGTGTGTGTGTGTGTGTGTGCACAGTGGTGTGTGTGTGTACACAGTTTTGTGTGTGTGTACACAGTTGTGTGTGCGTGTACACAGTTGTGCGTGTGTACACAGTCGTGTGTGTGTGTACACGGTTGTGTGTGTGTGTAAACAGTTGTACATGTCTGTGTACACAGTTCTGTGTTAGTGTGTGTGTACACAGTTGTGTGTTTGTGTGTACACAGTTGTGTGTGTGTACGCAGATGTGTGTGTGCGTTTGTACACAGATGTGTATGCGAGTACACAGTTGTGTGTGTGTACACAGTTTTGTGTGTGTGTACACAGTTGTGTTTGTGTACACAGTTGTGTGTGTGTGTACTAAGTTGTATGTGTGTATATACAATTGTGTATGTGTGTGTACACAGTTGAGTGTGTGTACACAGTGTGTGTGTATACACATTTGTGTGTGTGTGTATATACACGGTGTGTGTGTGTGTACACATTGTGTGTGTGTACACAGTTGTGTGTGTGTACACAGTTGTGTGTGAGAGTGTACACAGCTGTGTTTGTGTGTGGGTACACAGTTGTATGTGTACAGAGTTGTTTGTGTGTGTACACAGTTGTGTGTGTGTACACAGTTGTGCATGTGTGTAAACAGTTCTGTGTGTGTACACAATTGAGTGTATGTGTGTACACAGTTGTGTGTGTGTACACAGTTGTGTGTGTGTGACTGTACACAGTTGTGTGTGCGCACTGTTATGTGTGTGTGTACACAGTTGTGTGTGTGTGTGTATACCCAATTGTGTGTGTTGTGTGCGTGTACACATTTATGTGTGTGTGTGCAGAATTTTGTGTGTGTTTGTGTAAACACCAGTGTGTGTGTTTACATAGCTGTGTGTGTCTGTGTGTGTACACAGATGTGTGTGTTTGGGTGTACACAGTTGTGTGTGTATGTACACAGTTGTGTGAGTGAGTACACTGTTGTGTGTGTGTGTGTGTGTACACAGTTATGTGAGTGCTTGTGTTCACACAGGTGTGTGTGTGTTCACAGTTGTGAGCGTGTGTGTGTGTACACAGTTGTGTGTGTGTACACAGTTGTTTCTGTGTGTACACAGTTGTGTTTGTATACAATTGTGTGTGTGTGTGTGTACAAAGTTGTGTGTGTGTACACAGTGTGTGTGTGTACACAGTTGTGTGTGTGTGTGTGTGTGCACAGTTGTTTGTGTGTGTGCACAGTTGTGTGTGTGTGTACACAGTTGTGTGTGTGTATTTGTGTGTGTGTACACAGTTGTGTTTGTGTGTGTGTGTGATTACACTGTGTGTGTGTACACTGTGTGTGTGTACACTGTGTTTTTTTGAACACTGTGTGTTTGTGTTGCTGTCTCCACTGTTGGGTGTGAGTGTGCGTACACTGTTGTGTGTGTGTACACAGTATGTGTGTGCGTGTGTGAGTACACAGTGTGTGTCTATAAACTATGTTTGTGTGTGTGTGTGTACACAGTGTGTGTGTATGTGTACACAGGGTGCATATGTGTATATACAGTGTGTGTGTGGACACAGTGTGTGAGTATACACAGCGTGCGTGTGTACACAGTTGTGTGTGTGTGTGTGCGTGTGTGCACACAGTTATGTGTGTGTGCGTGTGTACACAGATGTGTGTGTGTGCGTACACAGTTTTGTGTGTGTGTACACAGTTGTGTGTGTGTACACAGTTGTGTGTGTGTGTACACAGTTGTGTGTGTGTACACAGTTTTGTGTGTGTGTAAATAGTTGTGTGTGTGTCCACAGTTGTGCATGTGTGTGTACACTGTTGTGTGTGTGTCTGTACACAGTTGTGTGTATGTGTGTGTGTACACAGTTGTGTGTGCGTGTATACACTCTGTGTGTGTGTGTGTACGCTGTGTGTATGTAAACTTTGTGCGTCTGTGTACACTGCATGTGTGTGTGTGTACGCTGGTGTGTGTGTGCATACACTTTTGTCTGCGTGAGTGTACACAGTGTGTGCGTGTGTGTGTACACAGTGTGTGTGTGTATACACAGTGTGTGTGTGTATATACAGTTTTTGTGTGTGTGTACACTGTTGTATTTGTTGTACACTGTTATGTGTGTGTGTTTACACGGTGTGTGTGTGTGTGTCTGTACATAGTGTGTGTGTGTGTGTGTGTGTGTGTACACAATTGTGTGTGTGTGTGTACACTGTGTGTGTGTATACACTGTGTGTGTGTACACTGTGTGTTTTTGTGTAAACTGTGTGTGTGTATTTGTGTACACTGTTGTGTGTGAGTTTGCGTAAACTTTTGTGTGTATGGGTACAGAGTTGTGTATGTGTCTGCACAGTTGCGTGTGTGTACACAGTTGTGTGTGTGTGTCTACACAGTTGTTTGTCAGTGTATGTGCACAGTTGTGTGCGTGTACACAGTTGTGTTTGTGTGAGTGTATGCAGTTGTGTCTGTGTGTGCACACAGTTGTGTGTGTGTACACAGTTGTGTGTGTGTGTACACAGTTGTGTGTATGTGTGTGTACAGTTGTGTGTGTGTGTGTACGCTGTGTGTGTGTAAACTTTGTGTGTCTGTGTACACTGCATGTGTGTGTGTGTACGCTGGTGTGTGTGTGCGTACACTTTTGTCTGCGTGTGTGTACACAGTGTATGCGTGTGTGTGTATACAGTGTGTGTGTGTACACAGTGTGTGTGTGTATACACAGTGTGTGTGTGTGTGTATATACAGTTTTTGTGTGTGTGTACACTGTTGTGTTTGTTGTACACTGTTATGTGTGTGTGTTTATACGGTGTGTGTGTGTGTGTATACACTGTGTGTGTGTGTGTCTGTACATAGTGTGTGTGTGTGTGTGTGTGTACACAGTGTGCGTGTGTGTATACAGTGTGTGTGTGTGTGTACACTGTTATGTGTGTGTGTACACAGTGTGGGAGTGTACACAGTGTGTATGAGAGTATACTGTGTGTTTTTGTGTACATTGTGTGTGCGTGTGTGTGTACATAGTGTGTGTGTACACACAGTGTGTGTGTGTATATACAGTTTTTGTGTGTGTGTACACTGTTGTGTTTGTTGTACACTGATATGTGTGTGTGTTTACACGGTTTGTGTGTGTGTATACACTGTGTGTTTGTGTGTGTGTCTGTACATAGTGTGTGTGTGTGTACACAGTGTGCATGTGTGTATACACAGTGAGTGTGTGTGTGTACACAGTGTGAGAGTGTACACAGTGTGTGTGATAGTATACTGTGTGTTTTTGTGTACATTGTGTGTGTGTGTTTGTGTACACTGTTGTGTGTGTTTGTGCGTACAATTTTGTGTGTGTGTGTATGCAGTGTGTGTGTATGCAGTGTGTGTGTATACATAGTTTATGTGTGTATACACAGTGTTTGTGTGTGTGTACACTGTTGTGTGTGTGTGTGTGTGTGTGTGTGTGTGTGTGTGTACACTGTTGTGTGTGTGTGTGTGTACACTGTGTGTGTGTGAATGCTCTGTGTGCATGCGTTTGTGTGTACACAGTTGTGTGTGTGTGTGTACACAGTTGTGTGTGTGTGTGTGTGCACTGTGTGTGTTTACACAATGTGTGTGTGTACACAGTTGTGTGTGTGTTTACACAGTTCTGTGTGTGTGTATATACATGGTGTGTGTGTGTGCACATTGTGTGTGTGTGTTTACACAGTTGTGTGTGTGTGTACACAGTTGTGTGTGTGTGTACACAGTTGTCTGTGTGTGTACACAGTTGTGTTTGTAGTGCGTGTACACAGTTGTGTGCGTACACAGTTGTGTGTGTGTACATAGTTGTATGTGTTTGTGTACACAGTTGTGTACGTGTGCACACAGTTGTGTGTGTTTGTGTGTGTCTGTACACAGTTGTGCATGAGTACACAGTTGTGAGTGTGTATACACAGTTGTGTGCGTGTACACAGTTGTGTATGTGTGTGTGTACACAGTTGTGTGTATGTGTACACAGTTGTGTGTGTGTGTGTACACAATTGTGTGTGTGTGTGTACACAGTTGTGTTTGTGTGTACACAGTGTGTGTGTGTGTGTGTGTGTACACAGCTTTGTGTGTGTGTGTGCACTGTTGTTTGTGTGTGTACAAATTTGTGTGTGTGTGTACACAGTTGTGAGTGTGTACACAGTTTTGTATGTGTTTGTACACAGTTGTGTGTGTACACAGTTGTATTTGTGTGTGTGTGTGTGTTAACAACTGTGTGTGTGTGTACACTGTGTGTGTGTACACTGTGTTGTTTGTGCACTGCGTGTTTGTGTCTGTCTACATTGTTGTGTGTGAGTTTGCGTACACTGTTGTGTGTGTGTACACAGTGTGTGTGTCTATACACTGTGTGTGTGTGTGTGTGTACACAGTGTGTGTGTATGTGTACACAGTGTACGTATGTGTATAAACAGTGTGTGTGTGTACACATTGTGTGTGAATACAGTGTGTGTGTGTACACAGTTGTGTGTGTGTGTGTACAGATGTGTGTGTGTGTACACAGTTGTTTTTGCGTGTATGTCTCACAGTTGTGTGTGTGTATGTGTGTGTGTACACAGTTGGGTGTGTTTGTGTACACAGTTGTGTGTGTGTGTGTGTGTACACAGTTGTGTGTGTGTGTGTACGCAGTTGTGTGTGGGTGGGTGTGTGACAGTACACAGTTTTGTTTTGTGTGTGTACACAGTCGTGCGTCTGTAAACAGTTGTTTGTTTGTACACAGTTGTGTGTGTGTGTGTACACAGTTGTGTGTGTGTACACAGTTGTGTGTGTGTGTGTGTACACAGTTGTGTGTGTTGTACACAGATGAGTGTGTGTGTGTGTACACAGTGGTGTATGTGTTCACAGTTGTGTGTGTGTGTACGCAGTTGTGTGCGTGTGTGTGTACACAGATGTGTGTGTGTACACTTTTGTGTGTATACACTGTATGTGTGTACAGTGGGTGTTTTGTTGTTTGAATACAGTGTTGTGTACACAACAGTGAGTGTACATACACTTTTGTGTGTGTGTGTGTACACAGTTGTGTATGTGTGTACACAGTTTTGTGTGTGTGTGTACACAGTTGTGTGTGTGTGTGTACATTTGTGTGTGTGTACGCAGTTGTGCGTGTGTACACAGTTGTGTGTGTGTCTACACAGTTGTGTATGTGTCTGTACACAGTTATGTGTGTTTGTACACTGTTGTGTTTGTGTGAGTGTACACAGTTGTGTGTGTGTACACAATTGCATGTGTGTGTGTACACTGTGTGTGTGTACACTGTGTCTGTGTAGACTGTGTGTTTTTGCGTAAACTGTGTGTGTGTATTTGTGTACACTGTTGTGTGTGAGTTTGCGTACACTTTTGTGTGTATGGGTACAGAGTTGTGTATGTGTCTGCACAGTTGCGTGTGTGTACACAGTTGTGTGTGTGTGTCTACACAGTTGTTTGTCAGTGTATGTGCACAGTTGTGTGCGTGTACACAGTTGTGTTTGTGTGAGTGTATAGAGTTGTGTGTGTGTGTGTGTGCACACAGTTGTGTGTGTGTACACAGTTGTGTGTGTGTGTACACAGTTGTGTGTATGTGTGTGTACAGTTGTGTGTGTGTCTGTGTGTGTGTATACAGTTGTGTGTGTGTGTGTGCATGTACACAGTTGTGTGTGTGTGTGTGTACACAGCTATGTGTGTGTGTACACAGTTGTGTGTGTGTGTACACAGTTGTGTGTGTGTACACAGTTGTGTGTGTGTGTACACAGTTGTGCCTCTGTACACAGTTGTGCTTGTGCGTACACAGTTGTGTGTGTGTGTGCGTACTCAGTAGTGTGTCTGCGTACACAGTTGTGTGTGTGTATACACTGTTGTATGTTTGTGTGTACACAGTTGTGTGTGTGTGTAAACTGTTGTGTGTATGTGTGTGTACACAGTTGTGTGTGAGTGTACACAGTTGTTTGTGTGTGTACACAGTTGTGTGTGTGTGTAAACAGTTGTGTGTGTGTGTGTGTAAACAGCTGTGTGTGTATTTGTGTGTGTAAACAGTTGTGTGTGTGTGTACACTGTGTGTGTATGTGTTTGTACACTGTGTGTGTGTGTACTCTGTGTGAGTATACACCGTTGATGTGTGTTTACACCGTTTTTGTGTGTGTGTACTGTTGTGTGTGTATACACTGTGTGCGTGCGTGTGTGTGTGTACACTGTGTGTGTGTGCGTGTACACAGTGTGTGTGTTTACACTGTGTTTGTGTACACAGATGTTTGTGTGTGTACACAGTTCTGTGTGTGTTTGTGTGTGTATATACACAGTGTGTGTGTACACATTGTGTGTGTGTGTACACAGTTGTGTGTGTGTGTACACAGTTGTGTGTATGTGTGTGTACACAGTTGTGTGTGTGTGTGTGTACAGATGTGTGTCTGTGTACACAGTTGTTTGTGCGTGTATGTCTCACAGTTGTGTGTGTGTATGTGTGTGTGTACACAGTTGTGTGTGTTTGTGTACACAGTTGTGCGTGTGTGTGTGTGTACACAGTTGTGTGTGGGTGCGTGTGTGATTGTACACAGTTTTGTTTTGTGTGTGTACACAGTCGTGCGTCTGTAAACAGTTGTGTGTTTGTACACAGTTGTGTGTGTGTGTACAAAGTTGTGTGTGTGTGTGTACACAGTTGTGTGTGTTGTACACAGATGAGTGTGTGTGTGTGTACACAGCGGTGTGTGTGTTCACAGTGTGTGTGTGTGTATGCAGTTGTGTGCGTGTGTGTGTACACAGATGTGTGTGTGTATGTGTGTGTGTACACTTTTGTGTGTATACACTGTATGTGTGTACAGTGGGTGTTTTGTTGTTTGAGTACACTGTTGTGTACACAACAGTGAGTGTACGTACGCTTTTGTATGTGTGTGTGTACACAGTTGTGTATGTGTGTACACAGTTTTGTGTGTGTGTGTACACAGTTGTGTGTGTGTGTGTGTACATTTGTGTGTGTACGCAGTTTTGCGTGTGTGCACAGTTGTTTGTGTGTGTGCACAGTTGTGTGTGTGTGTACACAGTTGTGTGTGTGTATTTGTGTGTGTGTACACAGTTGTGTTTGTGTGTGTGTGTGATTACACTGTGTGTGTGTACACTGTGTGTGTGTACACTGTGTTTTTTTGAACACTGTGTGTTTGTGTTGCTGTCTCCACTGTTGGGTGTGAGTGTGCGTACACTGTTGTGTGTGTGTACACAGTATGTGTGTGCGTGTGTGAGTACACAGTGTGTGTCTATAAACTATGTTTGTGTGTGTGTGTGTACACAGTGTGTGTGTATGTGTACACAGGGTGCATATGTGTATATACAGTGTGTGTGTGGACACAGTGTGTGAGTATACACAGCGTGCGTGTGTACACAGTTGTGTGTGTGTGTGTGCGTGTGTGCACACAGTTATGTGTGTGTGCGTGTGTACACAGATGTGTGTGTGTGCGTACACAGTTTTGTGTGTGTGTACACAGTTGTGTGTGTGTACACAGTTGTGTGTGTGTGTACACAGTTGTGTGTGTGTACACAGTTTTGTGTGTGTGTAAATAGTTGTGTGTGTGTCCACAGTTGTGCATGTGTGTGTACACTGTTGTGTGTGTGTCTGTACACAGTTGTGTGTATGTGTGTGTGTACACAGTTGTGTGTGCGTGTATACACTCTGTGTGTGTGTGTGTACGCTGTGTGTATGTAAACTTTGTGCGTCTGTGTACACTGCATGTGTGTGTGTGTACGCTGGTGTGTGTGTGCGTACACTTTTGTCTGCGTGAGTGTACACAGTGTGTGCGTGTGTGTGTACACAGTGTGTGTGTGTATACACAGTGTGTGTGTGTATATACAGTTTTTGTGTGTGTGTACACTGTTGTATTTGTTGTACACTGTTATGTGTGTGTGTTTACACTGTGTGTGTGTGTGTGTCTGTACATAGTGTGTGTGTGTGTGTGTGTGTGTGTGTACACAATTGTGTGTGTGTGTGTACACTGTGTGTGTGTATACACTGTGTGTGTGTACACTGTGTGTTTTTGTGTAAACTGTGTGTGTGTATTTGTGTACACTGTTGTGTGTGAGTTTGCGTAAACTTTTGTGTGTATGGGTACAGAGTTGTGTATGTGTCTGCACAGTTGCGTGTGTGTACACAGTTGTGTGTGTGTGTCTACACAGTTGTTTGTCAGTGTATGTGCACAGTTGTGTGCGTGTACACAGTTGTGTTTGTGTGAGTGTATGCAGTTGTGTCTGTGTGTGCACACAGTTGTGTGTGTGTACACAGTTGTGTGTGTGTGTACACAGTTGTGTGTATGTGTGTGTACAGTTGTGTGTGTGTGTGTACGCTGTGTGTGTGTAAACTTTGTGTGTCTGTGTACACTGCATGTGTGTGTGTGTACGCTGGTGTGTGTGTGCGTACACTTTTGTCTGCGTGTGTGTACACAGTGTATGCGTGTGTGTGTATACAGTGTGTGTGTGTACACAGTGTGTGTGTGTATACACAGTGTGTGTGTGTGTGTATATACAGTTTTTGTGTGTGTGTACACTGTTGTGTTTGTTGTACACTGTTATGTGTGTGTGTTTATACGGTGTGTGTGTGTGTGTATACACTGTGTGTGTGTGTGTCTGTACATAGTGTGTGTGTGTGTGTGTGTGTACACAGTGTGCGTGTGTGTATACAGTGTGTGTGTGTGTGTACACTGTTATGTGTGTGTGTACACAGTGTGGGAGAGTACACAGTGTGTATGAGAGTATACTGTGTGTTTTTGTGTACATTGTGTGTGCGTGTGTGTGTACATAGTGTGTGTGTACACACAGTGTGTGTGTGTATATACAGTTTTTGTGTGTGTGTACACTGTTGTGTTTGTTGTACACTGATATGTGTGTGTGTTTACACGGTTTGTGTGTGTGTATACACTGTGTGTTTGTGTGTGTGTCTGTACATAGTGTGTGTGTGTGTACACAGTGTGCATGTGTGTATACACAGTGAGTGTGTGTGTGTACACAGTGTGAGAGTGTACACAGTGTGTGTGATAGTATACTGTGTGTTTTTGTGTACATTGTGTGTGTGTGTTTGTGTACACTGTTGTGTGTGTTTGTGCGTACAATTTTGTGTGTGTGTGTATGCAGTGTGTGTGTATGCAGTGTGTGTGTATACATAGTTTATGTGTGTATACACAGTGTTTGTGTGTGTGTACACTGTTGTGTGTGTGTGTGTGTGTGTGTGTGTGTGTGTGTGTGTACACTGTTGTGTGTGTGTGTGTGTACACTGTGTGTGTGTGAATGCTCTGTGTGCATGCGTTTGTGTGTACACAGTTGTGTGTGTGTGTGTACACAGTTGTGTGTGTGTGTGTGTGCACTGTGTGTGTTTACACAATGTGTGTGTGTACACAGTTGTGTGTGTGTTTACACAGTTCTGTGTGTGTGTATATACATGGTGTGTGTGTGTGCACATTGTGTGTGTGTGTTTACACAGTTGTGTGTGTGTGTACACAGTTGTGTGTGTGTGTACACAGTTGTCTGTGTGTGTACACAGTTGTGTTTGTAGTGCGTGTACACAGTTGTGTGCGTACACAGTTGTGTGTGTGTACATAGTTGTATGTGTTTGTGTACACAGTTGTGTACGTGTGCACACAGTTGTGTGTGTTTGTGTGTGTCTGTACACAGTTGTGCATGAGTACACAGTTGTGAGTGTGTATACACAGTTGTGTGCGTGTACACAGTTGTGTATGTGTGTGTGTACACAGTTGTGTGTATGTGTACACAGTTGTGTGTGTGTGTGTACACAATTGTGTGTGTGTGTGTACACAGTTGTGTTTGTGTGTACACAGTGTGTGTGTGTGTGTGTGTACACAGCTTTGTGTGTGTGTGTGCACTGTTGTTTGTGTGTGTACAAATTTGTGTGTGTGTGTACACAGTTGTGAGTGTGTACACAGTTTTGTATGTGTTTGTACACAGTTGTGTGTGTACACAGTTGTATTTGTGTGTGTGTGTGTGTTAACAACTGTGTGTGTGTGTACACTGTGTGTGTGTACACTGTGTTGTTTGTGCACTGCGTGTTTGTGTCTGTCTACATTGTTGTGTGTGAGTTTGCGTACACTGTTGTGTGTGTGTACACAGTGTGTGTGTCTATACACTGTGTGTGTGTGTGTGTGTACACAGTGTGTGTGTATGTGTACACAGTGTACGTATGTGTATAAACAGTGTGTGTGTGTACACATTGTGTGTGAATACAGTGTGTGTGTGTACACAGTTGTGTGTGTGTGTGTACAGATGTGTGTGTGTGTACACAGTTGTTTTTGCGTGTATGTCTCACAGTTGTGTGTGTGTATGTGTGTGTGTACACAGTTGGGTGTGTTTGTGTACACAGTTGTGTGTGTGTGTGTGTGTGTACACAGTTGTGTGTGTGTGTGTACGCAGTTGTGTGTGGGTGGGTGTGTGACAGTACACAGTTTTGTTTTGTGTGTGTACACAGTCGTGCGTCTGTAAACAGTTGTTTGTTTGTACACAGTTGTGTGTGTGTGTGTACACAGTTGTGTGTGTGTACACAGTTGTGTGTGTGTGTGTGTACACAGTTGTGTGTGTTGTACACAGATGAGTGTGTGTGTGTGTACACAGTGGTGTATGTGTTCACAGTTGTGTGTGTGTGTACGCAGTTGTGTGCGTGTGTGTGTACACAGATGTGTGTGTGTACACTTTTGTGTGTATACACTGTATGTGTGTACAGTGGGTGTTTTGTTGTTTGAATACAGTGTTGTGTACACAACAGTGAGTGTACATACACTTTTGTGTGTGTGTGTGTACACAGTTGTGTATGTGTGTACACAGTTTTGTGTGTGTGTGTACACAGTTGTGTGTGTGTGTGTACATTTGTGTGTGTGTACGCAGTTGTGCGTGTGTACACAGTTGTGTGTGTGTCTACACAGTTGTGTATGTGTCTGTACACAGTTATGTGTGTTTGTACACTGTTGTGTTTGTGTGAGTGTACACAGTTGTGTGTGTGTACACAATTGCATGTGTGTGTGTACACTGTGTGTGTGTACACTGTGTCTGTGTAGACTGTGTGTTTTTGCGTAAACTGTGTGTGTGTATTTGTGTACACTGTTGTGTGTGAGTTTGCGTACACTTTTGTGTGTATGGGTACAGAGTTGTGTATGTGTCTGCACAGTTGCGTGTGTGTACACAGTTGTGTGTGTGTGTCTACACAGTTGTTTGTCAGTGTATGTGCACAGTTGTGTGCGTGTACACAGTTGTGTTTGTGTGAGTGTATAGAGTTGTGTGTGTGTGTGTGTGCACACAGTTGTGTGTGTGTACACAGTTGTGTGTGTGTGTACACAGTTGTGTGTATGTGTGTGTACAGTTGTGTGTGTGTCTGTGTGTGTGTATACAGTTGTGTGTGTGTGTGTGCATGTACACAGTTGTGTGTGTGTGTGTGTACACAGCTATGTGTGTGTGTACACAGTTGTGTGTGTGTGTACACAGTTGTGTGTGTGTACACAGTTGTGTGTGTGTGTACACAGTTGTGCCTCTGTACACAGTTGTGCTTGTGCGTACACAGTTGTGTGTGTGTGTGCGTACTCAGTAGTGTGTCTGCGTACACAGTTGTGTGTGTGTATACACTGTTGTATGTTTGTGTGTACACAGTTGTGTGTGTGTGTAAACTGTTGTGTGTATGTGTGTGTACACAGTTGTGTGTGAGTGTACACAGTTGTTTGTGTGTGTACACAGTTGTGTGTGTGTGTAAACAGTTGTGTGTGTGTGTGTGTAAACAGCTGTGTGTGTATTTGTGTGTGTAAACAGTTGTGTGTGTGTGTACACTGTGTGTGTATGTGTTTGTACACTGTGTGTGTGTGTACTCTGTGTGAGTATACACCGTTGATGTGTGTTTACACCGTTTTTGTGTGTGTGTACTGTTGTGTGTGTATACACTGTGTGCGTGCGTGTGTGTGTGTACACTGTGTGTGTGTGTGCGTGTACACAGTGTGTGTGTTTACACTGTGTTTGTGTACACAGATGTTTGTGTGTGTACACAGTTCTGTGTGTGTTTGTGTGTGTATATACACAGTGTGTGTGTACACATTGTGTGTGTGTGTACACAGTTGTGTGTGTGTGTACACAGTTGTGTGTATGTGTGTGTACACAGTTGTGTGTGTGTGTGTACAGATGTGTGTCTGTGTACACAGTTGTTTGTGCGTGTATGTCTCACAGTTGTGTGTGTGTATGTGTGTGTGTACACAGTTGTGTGTGTTTGTGTACACAGTTGTGCGTGTGTGTGTGTGTACACAGTTGTGTGTGGGTGCGTGTGTGATTGTACACAGTTTTGTTTTGTGTGTGTACACAGTCGTGCGTCTGTAAACAGTTGTGTGTTTGTACACAGTTGTGTGTGTGTGTACAAAGTTGTGTGTGTGTGTGTACACAGTTGTGTGTGTTGTACACAGATGAGTGTGTGTGTGTGTACACAGCGGTGTGTGTGTTCACAGTGTGTGTGTGTGTATGCAGTTGTGTGCGTGTGTGTGTACACAGATGTGTGTGTGTATGTGTGTGTGTACACTTTTGTGTGTATACACTGTATGTGTGTACAGTGGGTGTTTTGTTGTTTGAGTACACTGTTGTGTACACAACAGTGAGTGTACGTACGCTTTTGTATGTGTGTGTGTACACAGTTGTGTATGTGTGTACACAGTTTTGTGTGTGTGTGTACACAGTTGTGTGTGTGTGTGTGTACATTTGTGTGTGTACGCAGTTTTGCGTGTGTGCACAGTTGTTTGTGTGTGTGCACAGTTGTGTGTGTGTGTACACAGTTGTGTGTGTGTATTTGTGTGTGTGTACACAGTTGTGTTTGTGTGTGTGTGTGATTACACTGTGTGTGTGTACACTGTGTGTGTGTACACTGTGTTTTTTTGAACACTGTGTGTTTGTGTTGCTGTCTCCACTGTTGGGTGTGAGTGTGCGTACACTGTTGTGTGTGTGTACACAGTATGTGTGTGCGTGTGTGAGTACACAGTGTGTGTCTATAAACTATGTTTGTGTGTGTGTGTGTACACAGTGTGTGTGTATGTGTACACAGGGTGCATATGTGTATATACAGTGTGTGTGTGGACACAGTGTGTGAGTATACACAGCGTGCGTGTGTACACAGTTGTGTGTGTGTGTGTGCGTGTGTGCACACAGTTATGTGTGTGTGCGTGTGTACACAGATGTGTGTGTGTGCGTACACAGTTTTGTGTGTGTGTACACAGTTGTGTGTGTGTACACAGTTGTGTGTGTGTGTACACAGTTGTGTGTGTGTACACAGTTTTGTGTGTGTGTAAATAGTTGTGTGTGTGTCCACAGTTGTGCATGTGTGTGTACACTGTTGTGTGTGTGTCTGTACACAGTTGTGTGTATGTGTGTGTGTACACAGTTGTGTGTGCGTGTATACACTCTGTGTGTGTGTGTGTACGCTGTGTGTATGTAAACTTTGTGCGTCTGTGTACACTGCATGTGTGTGTGTGTACGCTGGTGTGTGTGTGCGTACACTTTTGTCTGCGTGAGTGTACACAGTGTGTGCGTGTGTGTGTACACAGTGTGTGTGTGTATACACAGTGTGTGTGTGTATATACAGTTTTTGTGTGTGTGTACACTGTTGTATTTGTTGTACACTGTTATGTGTGTGTGTTTACACGGTGTGTGTGTGTGTGTCTGTACATAGTGTGTGTGTGTGTGTGTGTGTGTGTGTACACAATTGTGTGTGTGTGTGTACACTGTGTGTGTGTATACACTGTGTGTGTGTACACTGTGTGTTTTTGTGTAAACTGTGTGTGTGTATTTGTGTACACTGTTGTGTGTGAGTTTGCGTAAACTTTTGTGTGTATGGGTACAGAGTTGTGTATGTGTCTGCACAGTTGCGTGTGTGTACACAGTTGTGTGTGTGTGTCTACACAGTTGTTTGTCAGTGTATGTGCACAGTTGTGTGCGTGTACACAGTTGTGTTTGTGTGAGTGTATGCAGTTGTGTCTGTGTGTGCACACAGTTGTGTGTGTGTACACAGTTGTGTGTGTGTGTACACAGTTGTGTGTATGTGTGTGTACAGTTGTGTGTGTGTGTGTACGCTGTGTGTGTGTAAACTTTGTGTGTCTGTGTACACTGCATGTGTGTGTGTGTACGCTGGTGTGTGTGTGCGTACACTTTTGTCTGCGTGTGTGTACACAGTGTATGCGTGTGTGTGTATACAGTGTGTGTGTGTACACAGTGTGTGTGTGTATACACAGTGTGTGTGTGTGTGTATATACAGTTTTTGTGTGTGTGTACACTGTTGTGTTTGTTGTACACTGTTATGTGTGTGTGTTTATACGGTGTGTGTGTGTGTGTATACACTGTGTGTGTGTGTGTCTGTACATAGTGTGTGTGTGTGTGTGTGTGTACACAGTGTGCGTGTGTGTATACAGTGTGTGTGTGTGTGTACACTGTTATGTGTGTGTGTACACAGTGTGGGAGAGTACACAGTGTGTATGAGAGTATACTGTGTGTTTTTGTGTACATTGTGTGTGCGTGTGTGTGTACATAGTGTGTGTGTACACACAGTGTGTGTGTGTATATACAGTTTTTGTGTGTGTGTACACTGTTGTGTTTGTTGTACACTGATATGTGTGTGTGTTTACACGGTTTGTGTGTGTGTATACACTGTGTGTTTGTGTGTGTGTCTGTACATAGTGTGTGTGTGTGTACACAGTGTGCATGTGTGTATACACAGTGAGTGTGTGTGTGTACACAGTGTGAGAGTGTACACAGTGTGTGTGATAGTATACTGTGTGTTTTTGTGTACATTGTGTGTGTGTGTTTGTGTACACTGTTGTGTGTGTTTGTGCGTACAATTTTGTGTGTGTGTGTATGCAGTGTGTGTGTATGCAGTGTGTGTGTATACATAGTTTATGTGTGTATACACAGTGTTTGTGTGTGTGTACACTGTTGTGTGTGTGTGTGTGTGTGTGTGTGTGTGTGTGTGTACACTGTTGTGTGTGTGTGTGTGTACACTGTGTGTGTGAATGCTCTGTGTGCATGCGTTTGTGTGTACACAGTTGTGTGTGTGTGTGTACACAGTTGTGTGTGTGTGTGTGTGCACTGTGTGTGTTTACACAATGTGTGTGTGTACACAGTTGTGTGTGTGTTTACACAGTTCTGTGTGTGTGTATATACATGGTGTGTGTGTGTGCACATTGTGTGTGTGTGTTTACACAGTTGTGTGTGTGTGTACACAGTTGTGTGTGTGTGTACACAGTTGTCTGTGTGTGTACACAGTTGTGTTTGTAGTGCGTGTACACAGTTGTGTGCGTACACAGTTGTGTGTGTGTACATAGTTGTATGTGTTTGTGTACACAGTTGTGTACGTGTGCACACAGTTGTGTGTGTTTGTGTGTGTCTGTACACAGTTGTGCATGAGTACACAGTTGTGAGTGTGTATACACAGTTGTGTGCGTGTACACAGTTGTGTATGTGTGTGTGTACACAGTTGTGTGTATGTGTACACAGTTGTGTGTGTGTGTGTACACAATTGTGTGTGTGTGTGTACACAGTTGTGTTTGTGTGTACACAGTGTGTGTGTGTGTGTGTGTACACAGCTTTGTGTGTGTGTGTGCACTGTTGTTTGTGTGTGTACAAATTTGTGTGTGTGTGTACACAGTTGTGAGTGTGTACACAGTTTTGTATGTGTTTGTACACAGTTGTGTGTGTACACAGTTGTATTTGTGTGTGTGTGTGTGTTAACAACTGTGTGTGTGTGTACACTGTGTGTGTGTACACTGTGTTGTTTGTGCACTGCGTGTTTGTGTCTGTCTACATTGTTGTGTGTGAGTTTGCGTACACTGTTGTGTGTGTGTACACAGTGTGTGTGTCTATACACTGTGTGTGTGTGTGTGTGTGTACACAGTGTGTGTGTATGTGTACACAGTGTACGTATGTGTATAAACAGTGTGTGTGTGTACACATTGTGTGTGAATACAGTGTGTGTGTGTACACAGTTGTGTGTGTGTGTGTACAGATGTGTGTGTGTGTACACAGTTGTTTTTGCGTGTATGTCTCACAGTTGTGTGTGTGTATGTGTGTGTGTACACAGTTGGGTGTGTTTGTGTACACAGTTGTGTGTGTGTGTGTGTGTGTACACAGTTGTGTGTGTGTGTGTACGCAGTTGTGTGTGGGTGGGTGTGTGACAGTACACAGTTTTGTTTTGTGTGTGTACACAGTCGTGCGTCTGTAAACAGTTGTTTGTTTGTACACAGTTGTGTGTGTGTGTGTACACAGTTGTGTGTGTGTACACAGTTGTGTGTGTGTGTGTGTACACAGTTGTGTGTGTTGTACACAGATGAGTGTGTGTGTGTGTACACAGTGGTGTATGTGTTCACAGTTGTGTGTGTGTGTACGCAGTTGTGTGCGTGTGTGTGTACACAGATGTGTGTGTGTACACTTTTGTGTGTATACACTGTATGTGTGTACAGTGGGTGTTTTGTTGTTTGAATACAGTGTTGTGTACACAACAGTGAGTGTACATACACTTTTGTGTGTGTGTGTGTACACAGTTGTGTATGTGTGTACACAGTTTTGTGTGTGTGTGTACACAGTTGTGTGTGTGTGTGTACATTTGTGTGTGTGTACGCAGTTGTGCGTGTGTACACAGTTGTGTGTGTGTCTACACAGTTGTGTATGTGTCTGTACACAGTTATGTGTGTTTGTACACTGTTGTGTTTGTGTGAGTGTACACAGTTGTGTGTGTGTACACAATTGCATGTGTGTGTGTACACTGTGTGTGTGTACACTGTGTCTGTGTAGACTGTGTGTTTTTGCGTAAACTGTGTGTGTGTATTTGTGTACACTGTTGTGTGTGAGTTTGCGTACACTTTTGTGTGTATGGGTACAGAGTTGTGTATGTGTCTGCACAGTTGCGTGTGTGTACACAGTTGTGTGTGTGTGTCTACACAGTTGTTTGTCAGTGTATGTGCACAGTTGTGTGCGTGTACACAGTTGTGTTTGTGTGAGTGTATAGAGTTGTGTGTGTGTGTGTGTGCACACAGTTGTGTGTGTGTACACAGTTGTGTGTGTGTGTACACAGTTGTGTGTATGTGTGTGTACAGTTGTGTGTGTGTCTGTGTGTGTGTATACAGTTGTGTGTGTGTGTGTGCATGTACACAGTTGTGTGTGTGTGTGTGTACACAGCTATGTGTGTGTGTACACAGTTGTGTGTGTGTGTACACAGTTGTGTGTGTGTACACAGTTGTGTGTGTGTGTACACAGTTGTGCCTCTGTACACAGTTGTGCTTGTGCGTACACAGTTGTGTGTGTGTGTGCGTACTCAGTAGTGTGTCTGCGTACACAGTTGTGTGTGTGTATACACTGTTGTATGTTTGTGTGTACACAGTTGTGTGTGTGTGTAAACTGTTGTGTGTATGTGTGTGTACACAGTTGTGTGTGAGTGTACACAGTTGTTTGTGTGTGTACACAGTTGTGTGTGTGTGTAAACAGTTGTGTGTGTGTGTGTGTAAACAGCTGTGTGTGTATTTGTGTGTGTAAACAGTTGTGTGTGTGTGTACACTGTGTGTGTATGTGTTTGTACACTGTGTGTGTGTGTACTCTGTGTGAGTATACACCGTTGATGTGTGTTTACACCGTTTTTGTGTGTGTGTACTGTTGTGTGTGTATACACTGTGTGCGTGCGTGTGTGTGTGTACACTGTGTGTGTGTGTGCGTGTACACAGTGTGTGTGTTTACACTGTGTTTGTGTACACAGATGTTTGTGTGTGTACACAGTTCTGTGTGTGTTTGTGTGTGTATATACACAGTGTGTGTGTACACATTGTGTGTGTGTGTACACAGTTGTGTGTGTGTGTACACAGTTGTGTGTATGTGTGTGTACACAGTTGTGTGTGTGTGTGTGTACAGATGTGTGTCTGTGTACACAGTTGTTTGTGCGTGTATGTCTCACAGTTGTGTGTGTGTATGTGTGTGTGTACACAGTTGTGTGTGTTTGTGTACACAGTTGTGCGTGTGTGTGTGTGTACACAGTTGTGTGTGGGTGCGTGTGTGATTGTACACAGTTTTGTTTTGTGTGTGTACACAGTCGTGCGTCTGTAAACAGTTGTGTGTTTGTACACAGTTGTGTGTGTGTGTACAAAGTTGTGTGTGTGTGTGTACACAGTTGTGTGTGTTGTACACAGATGAGTGTGTGTGTGTGTACACAGCGGTGTGTGTGTTCACAGTGTGTGTGTGTGTATGCAGTTGTGTGCGTGTGTGTGTACACAGATGTGTGTGTGTATGTGTGTGTGTACACTTTTGTGTGTATACACTGTATGTGTGTACAGTGGGTGTTTTGTTGTTTGAGTACACTGTTGTGTACACAACAGTGAGTGTACGTACGCTTTTGTATGTGTGTGTGTACACAGTTGTGTATGTGTGTACACAGTTTTGTGTGTGTGTGTACACAGTTGTGTGTGTGTGTGTGTACATTTGTGTGTGTACGCAGTTTTGCGTGTGTACACAGTTGTGTGTGTGTCTACACAGTTGTGTATGTGTCTGTACACAGTTATGTGTGTTTGTACACTGTTGTGTTTGTGTGAGTGTACACAGTTGTGTGTGTGTACACAAATGCGTGTGTGTGTACACTGTGTGTGTGTACACTGTGTCTGTGTACACTGTGTGTTTTTGTGTAAACTGTGTGTGTGTATTTGTGTACACTGTTGTGAGTGAGTTTGCATACACTTTTGTGTGTATGGGTACAGAGTTGTGTATGTGTCTGCACAGTTGCGTGTGTGTACACAGTTGTGTGTGTGTGTCTACACAGTTGTTTGTCAGTGGATGTGCACAGTTGTGTGCGTGTACACAGTTGTGTTTGTGTGAGTGTATACAGTTGTGTGTGTGTGTGTGTGCACACAGTTGTGTGTGTGTACACAGTTGTGTGTGTGTGTACACAGTTGTGTGTATGTGTGTGTACAGTTGTGTGTGCGTGTGTATACAGTTTTGTTTGTGTGCTTGTACACAGTTTTGTGTGTGTGTGTGTGTGTGTACACAGCTGTGTGTGTGTGTGTACACAGTTGTGTGTGTGTGTGTGTGTACACAGTTGTGTGTGGGTGGGTGTGTGAGTACACAGTTGTGTGTGTGTACACAGTTGTGCTTGTGCATACAGAGTTGTGTGTGTGTACGCAGTTGTGTGTGTGTGTACACAGCTGTGTGTGTGTATTTGTGTGTGTACACAGTGTTTGTATGTTTTTGTACACTGTGTGTGTGTACTCTGTGTGTGTGTACACTGTGTGTTTTTGTGTACACTGTGTGTGTGTTTGTGTAATATGTTGTGTGTGTGTGTGTGTGCGTACAATTGTGTGTGTGTGTGTGTGAATGTGCACATTGTGTGTATTTACGCAGTGTATGTGTATACACCGTTTATGTGTGTGTACACAGTTGTGTGTGTGTGTACACAGTTGTGTGTGTATACACAGTGTGTGTTTGTACAAAGGGTGTGTGTGCACACAGTTTTGTGTGCGTGTGTACACAGTTGTGTGTGTGTGTACACAGTTGCTTGTGTTTGAGTACACAGTTGTGTGTGTGTACACATTTGTGTGTGTGTGAACACAGTTGTGTGTGTGTTCACACAGTTGTGTGTGTATGTACACAGTTGTGTGTGTGTGTGTACACAGTTGTGTGTGTGTGTACACAGTTATGTGTGTGTACACAGTTGCTTGTGTTTGAGTACACAGTTGTGTGCGTGTGTGTGTACACATTTGTGTGTGTGTTCACACAGTTGTGTGTGCGTGTGTGTACACAGTTGTGTGTGTGTGTACACAGTTGTGTGTTTGTGTATGTGTGTGTATACAGTTGCGTGTGTGTGTACACAGTTTTGTGTGTGTGTGTACGCAGTTGTGTGTCTGTGTGTACACAGTTGGGTGTGAGTGTGTGTGTGTGTGTGTGTGTACACAGTTATGTGTGTGTGTACACAGTTGTGTGTGTGTGTGTGTACACAGTTGTGTTTGTGTGTGTCTGTGTGAACATAGTTGTGTGTTTTTGTACACAGTTGTCTGTGTGTGTGTCTGTGTACACAGTTGAGTGTGTCTGTGTTCACACAGTTATGTGTGTGTGAGTGTACACAGTTGTGTGCGTGTACACAGTAGTGTATGTGTGTGTGTACACAGTTGTGTGTATGTGTACACAGTTGTGTGTGTGTGTGTACACAATTGTGTGTGTGTGTACACAGTTGTTTCTGTGTGTACACAGTTGTGTGTGAGTATACAATTGTGTGTGTGTGTGTACACAGTTGTGTTTGTGTGTACACAGTGTGTGTGTGTGTGTACATAGCTGTATGTGTGTGTGCACAGTTGTTTGTGTGCGTACAAATTTGTGTGTGTGTGTGTGTACACAGTTGTGTTTGTGTACACAATTAGTTTTGTGTGTGTTTGTACACAGTGGTGTGTGTGTACACAGTTGTATTTGTGTGTGTGTGTGTTTACACTGTGTGTGTGTACACTGTGTGTGTGTGTGTACACTGTGTTTTTTTGTGTACTGCGTGTTTGTGTCTGTCTACACTGTTGTGTGTGAGTTTCCGTACACTGTTGTGTGTGTGTACACAGTGTGTGTGTCTATACACTGTGTGTGTGTGTGTGTGTGTGTGTAAACAGTGTGTGTGTATGTTTACACAGTGTGCGTATGTGTATAAACAGTGTGTGTGTGTGTACACATTGTGTGTGAATACAGTGTGTGTGTGTACACAGTTGTGTGTGTGTGTGTACACAGTTGTGTGTGTGTGTGTGTGTACAGATGTGTGTGTGTACACAGTTGTTTGTGCGTGTATGTCTCACAGCTGTGTGAGTATATGTGTGTGTACACAGTTGTGTGTGTTTGTGTACACAGATGTGCGTGTGTGTGTGTGTGTATGCAGTTGTGTGTGTGTGTTTGTGTACACAGATGTGTGTGGGTGGGTGTGTGTGTACACTGTTGTGCGTGTGTGTACACAGTTGCGTGTGTGTAAACAGTTGTGTGTTTGTACACAGTTGTGTGTGTGTGTACACAGTTGTGTGTGTGTGCATGTACACAGTTGTGTGTGTGTGTGTGTACACAGATGAGTGTGTGTGTGTGTACACAGTGGTGTGTGTGTTCACAGTTGTGTGTGTGTGTACACAGTTGTGTGCGTGTGTTTGTACACAGAGGTTTGTGTGTATGTGTGTGTGTACACTTTTGTGTCTGTGTGTGTACACTGTGTGTGTGTGTGTATACACTGTATGTGTGTACAGTAGGTGTTATTTTGTTTGTGTACACTGTTGTATACACAACAGTGAGTGTACGTACACTTTTGTGTGTGTGTGTGTACACAGTTGTGTATGTGTCTACACAGTTGTGTATGTGTCTGTACACAGTTGTGTGTGTTTGTACACTGTTGTGTTTGTGTGAGTGTACACAGTTCGTGTGTGTACACAATTGTGTGTGTGTGTACACTGTGTGTGTGTGTACACTGTGTGTTTTTGCGTAAACTGTGTGTGTGTATTTGTGTACACTGTTGTGTGTGAGTTTGCGTACACTTTTGTGTGTATGTGTACAGAGTTGTGTATGTGTCTACACAGTTGTGTGTGTGTACACAGTTGTGTGTGTGAGTCTACACAGTTGTGTGTCAGTGTATGTGCACAGTTGTGTGTGTGTGCACAGTTGTGTTTGTGTGAGTGTATACAGTTGTGTGTGTGTACACAAATGCGTGTGTGTGTACACTGTGTGTGTGTACACTGTGTCTGTGTACACTGTGTGTTTTTGTGTAAACTGTGTGTGTGTATTTGTGTACACTGTTGTGAGTGAGTTTGCATACACTTTTGTGTGTATGGGTACAGAGTTGTGTATGTGTCTGCACAGTTGCGTGTGTGTACACAGTTGTGTGTGTGTGTCTACACAGTTGTTTGTCAGTGGATGTGCACAGTTGTGTGCGTGTACACAGTTGTGTTTGTGTGAGTGTATACAGTTGTGTGTGTGTGTGTGTGCACACAGTTGTGTGTGTGTACACAGTTGTGTGTGTGTGTACACAGTTGTGTGTATGTGTGTGTACAGTTGTGTGTGCGTGTGTATACAGTTTTGTTTGTGTGCTTGTACACAGTTTTGTGTGTGTGTGTGTGTGTGTACACAGCTGTGTGTGTGTGTGTACACAGTTGTGTGTGTGTGTGTGTGTACACAGTTGTGTGTGGGTGGGTGTGTGAGTACACAGTTGTGTGTGTGTACACAGTTGTGCTTGTGCATACAGAGTTGTGTGTGTGTACGCAGTTGTGTGTGTGTGTACACAGCTGTGTGTGTGTATTTGTGTGTGTACACAGTGTTTGTATGTTTTTGTACACTGTGTGTGTGTACTCTGTGTGTGTGTACACTGTGTGTTTTTGTGTACACTGTGTGTGTGTTTGTGTAATATGTTGTGTGTGTGTGTGTGTGCGTACAATTGTGTGTGTGTGTGTGTGAATGTGCACATTGTGTGTATTTACGCAGTGTATGTGTATACACCGTTTATGTGTGTGTACACAGTTGTGTGTGTGTGTACACAGTTGTGTGTGTATACACAGTGTGTGTTTGTACAAAGGGTGTGTGTGCACACAGTTTTGTGTGCGTGTGTACACAGTTGTGTGTGTGTGTACACAGTTGCTTGTGTTTGAGTACACAGTTGTGTGTGTGTACACATTTGTGTGTGTGTGAACACAGTTGTGTGTGTGTTCACACAGTTGTGTGTGTATGTACACAGTTGTGTGTGTGTGTGTACACAGTTGTGTGTGTGTGTACACAGTTATGTGTGTGTACACAGTTGCTTGTGTTTGAGTACACAGTTGTGTGCGTGTGTGTGTACACATTTGTGTGTGTGTTCACACAGTTGTGTGTGCGTGTGTGTACACAGTTGTGTGTGTGTGTACACAGTTGTGTGTTTGTGTATGTGTGTGTATACAGTTGCGTGTGTGTGTACACAGTTTTGTGTGTGTGTGTACGCAGTTGTGTGTCTGTGTGTACACAGTTGGGTGTGAGTGTGTGTGTGTGTGTGTGTGTACACAGTTATGTGTGTGTGTACACAGTTGTGTGTGTGTGTGTGTACACAGTTGTGTTTGTGTGTGTCTGTGTGAACATAGTTGTGTGTTTTTGTACACAGTTGTCTGTGTGTGTGTCTGTGTACACAGTTGAGTGTGTCTGTGTTCACACAGTTATGTGTGTGTGAGTGTACACAGTTGTGTGCGTGTACACAGTAGTGTATGTGTGTGTGTACACAGTTGTGTGTATGTGTACACAGTTGTGTGTGTGTGTGTACACAATTGTGTGTGTGTGTACACAGTTGTTTCTGTGTGTACACAGTTGTGTGTGAGTATACAATTGTGTGTGTGTGTGTACACAGTTGTGTTTGTGTGTACACAGTGTGTGTGTGTGTGTACATAGCTGTATGTGTGTGTGCACAGTTGTTTGTGTGCGTACAAATTTGTGTGTGTGTGTGTGTACACAGTTGTGTTTGTGTACACAATTAGTTTTGTGTGTGTTTGTACACAGTGGTGTGTGTGTACACAGTTGTATTTGTGTGTGTGTGTGTTTACACTGTGTGTGTGTACACTGTGTGTGTGTGTGTACACTGTGTTTTTTTGTGTACTGCGTGTTTGTGTCTGTCTACACTGTTGTGTGTGAGTTTCCGTACACTGTTGTGTGTGTGTACACAGTGTGTGTGTCTATACACTGTGTGTGTGTGTGTGTGTGTGTGTAAACAGTGTGTGTGTATGTTTACACAGTGTGCGTATGTGTATAAACAGTGTGTGTGTGTGTACACATTGTGTGTGAATACAGTGTGTGTGTGTACACAGTTGTGTGTGTGTGTGTACACAGTTGTGTGTGTGTGTGTGTGTACAGATGTGTGTGTGTACACAGTTGTTTGTGCGTGTATGTCTCACAGCTGTGTGAGTATATGTGTGTGTACACAGTTGTGTGTGTTTGTGTACACAGATGTGCGTGTGTGTGTGTGTGTATGCAGTTGTGTGTGTGTGTTTGTGTACACAGATGTGTGTGGGTGGGTGTGTGTGTACACTGTTGTGCGTGTGTGTACACAGTTGCGTGTGTGTAAACAGTTGTGTGTTTGTACACAGTTGTGTGTGTGTGTACACAGTTGTGTGTGTGTGCATGTACACAGTTGTGTGTGTGTGTGTGTACACAGATGAGTGTGTGTGTGTGTACACAGTGGTGTGTGTGTTCACAGTTGTGTGTGTGTGTACACAGTTGTGTGCGTGTGTTTGTACACAGAGGTTTGTGTGTATGTGTGTGTGTACACTTTTGTGTCTGTGTGTGTACACTGTGTGTGTGTGTGTATACACTGTATGTGTGTACAGTAGGTGTTATTTTGTTTGTGTACACTGTTGTATACACAACAGTGAGTGTACGTACACTTTTGTGTGTGTGTGTGTACACAGTTGTGTATGTGTCTACACAGTTGTGTATGTGTCTGTACACAGTTGTGTGTGTTTGTACACTGTTGTGTTTGTGTGAGTGTACACAGTTCGTGTGTGTACACAATTGTGTGTGTGTGTACACTGTGTGTGTGTGTACACTGTGTGTTTTTGCGTAAACTGTGTGTGTGTATTTGTGTACACTGTTGTGTGTGAGTTTGCGTACACTTTTGTGTGTATGTGTACAGAGTGTTGTATGTGTCTACACAGTTGTGTGTGTGTACACAGTTGTGTGTGTATACACAGTGTGTGTTTGTACAATGGGTGTGTGTGTGTGTACACAGTTTTGTGTGTGTGTGTACACAGTTGTGTGTTTGTGTATGTGTGTATACAGTTGCGTGTGTGTGTACACAGTTTTCTGTGTGTCAGTACACTCTTGTGTGTGTGTACACAGTTGTGTGTGTGTGTGTCTGTGTGTGTACAAAGTTGTGTGCGGATGCCTGTACACAGTTGTGTGTGTACACAGTTTTGTGTTTGTGTGTGTACACAGTTGTGTGTCTGTGTGTACACAGTTGGGTGTGTGGGTGTGTGTGTGTGTGTACACAGTTGTGTGTGTGCACACAGTTGTGTGTGTGTGTGTGTGCGTACACAGTTGTGTTTGTGTGTGTCTGTGTGAACATAGTTGTGTGTTTTTGTACACAGTAGTCTATGTGTGTGTCTGCGTACACAGTTGAGTGTGTCTGTGTTCACACAGTTATGTGTGTGTGTGAGTGTACACAGTTGTGTGCGTGTACTCAGTAGTGTATGTGTGTGTGTACACAGTTGTGTGTATGTGTACACAGTTGTGTGTGTGTGTGTGTGTACACAATTGTGTGTGTGTGTACACAGTTGTTTCTGTGTGTACACAGTTGTGTGTGAGTATACAATTGTGTGTGTGTGTACACAGTTGTGTTTGTGTGTACACAGTGTGTGTGTGTGTACATAGCTGTATGTGTGTGTGCACAGTTGTTTGTGTGTGTACAAATTTGTGTGTGTGTGTACACAGTTGTGTTTGTGTACACAGTTTTGTGTGTGTTTGTACACAGTTGTGTGTGTGTACACAGTTGTATTTGTATTGTATGTGTGTGTGTGTTTACACTGTGTGTGTGTACACTGTGTGTGTGTACACTGTGTTTTTTTGTGTACTGCGTGTTTGTGTCTGTCTACACTGTTGTGTGTGAGTTTGCGTACACTGTTGTGTGTGTGTACACAGTGTGTGTGTCTATACACTGTGTGTGTGTGTGTAAAAAGTGTGTGTGTATGTTTATACAGTGTGCGTATGTGTATAAAAAGTGTGTGTGTGTACACATTGTGTGTGAATACAGTGTGTGTGTGTGTACACAGTTGTGTGTGTGTGTGTGTACACAGTTGTGTGTGTGTGTGTACAGATGTGTGTGTGTACACAGTTGTTTGTGCGTGTATGTCTCACAGTTGTGTGAGTATGTGTGTGTGTACACAGTTGTGTGTGTTTGTGTACACAGTTGTGCGCGTGTGTGTGTACACAGTTGTGTGTGTGTGTGTGTGTGTACACAGTTGTGCGTGTGTAAATAGTTGTGTGTTTGTACACAGTTGCGTGTGTGTGTACACAGTTGTGTGTGTGTGTACACAGTTGTGTGTGTGTGTGTACACAGATGAGTGTGTGTGTGTACACAGTGGTGTGTGTGTTCACAGTTGTGTGTGTGTGTACACAGTTGTGTGCGTGTGTGTGTACGCAGAGTTTTGTGTGTATGTGTGTGTGTACACTTTTGTGTGTGTGTGTGTGTACACTGTGTGTGTGTGTATACACTGTATGTGTGTACAGTGGGTCTTTTTTTGTTTGTGTACACTGTTGTGTACACAACAGTGAGTGTACGTACACTTTTGTGTGTGTGTGTGTGTGTGTGTGTACACAGTTGTGTATGTGTGTACACAGTTGTGTGTGTGTACACAGTTGTGTGTGCGTGTGTACATTTGTGTGTGTACGCAGTTATGTGTGTGTACACAGTTGTGTGTGTCTACACACTTGTGTATGTGTCTGTACACAGTTGTGTGTGTTTGTACACTGTTGTGTTTGTGTGAGTGTACACAGTTGTGTGTGTGTGTACACAATTGTGTGTGTGTGTGTGTACACTGTGTGTGTGTATACACTGTGTGTGTGTACACAGTGTGTGTGTATGTGAACACAGTGTGCGTATGTGTATAAACAGTGTGTGTGTGTACACATTGTGTGTGAATACAGTGTGTGTGTGTGTGTGTACACAGTTGTGTGTGTGTGTGTGTGTACACAGTTGTGTGTGTGTGTGTATAGATGTGTGTGTGTACACAGTTGTTTGTGCGTGTATGTCTCACAGTTGTGCATGTGTGTGTGTGTGTACACAGTTGTGTGTGTGTACACAGTTGTGTGTGGGTGGGGGTGTGTGTGTACACTGTTTTGCGTGTGTGTACACAGTTGTGCGTGTGTAAACAGTTGTGTGTTTGTACACAGTTGTGTGTGTGTGTGTGTGTACACAGTTGTGTATGTGTGTGTGTGTACACAGTTGTGTGTGCGTGTGTACACAGATGAGTGTGTGTGTGTGTACACACTGGTGTGTGTGTTCACAGTTGTGTGTGTGTGTACACAGTTGTGTGCGTGTGTGTGTACACAGAGGTGTGTGTGTATGTGTGTGTGTACACTTTTGTGTGTGTGTGTGTACACTGTGTGTGTGTATACACTGTATGTGTGTACAGTGGGTGTTTTTTTGTTTGTGTACACTGTTGTGTATACAACAGTGAGTGTACGTACACCTTTGTGTGTGTGTGTACACAGTTGTGTATGTGTGTACACAGTTGTGTGTGTGTGTACACAGTTGTGTGTGTGTGTACATTTGTGTGTGTACGCAGTTGTGCGTGTGTACACAGTTGTGTGTGTGTCTACACAGTTGTGTCTGTGTCTGTACACAGTTGTGTGTGTTTGTACACTGTTGTGTTTGTGTGAGTGTACACAGTTGTGTATGTGTGTACACAATTGTGTGTGTGTGTGTACACTGTGTGTGTGTACACTGTGTGTGTGTACACTGTGTGTTTTTACGTAAACTGTGTGTGTGTATTTGTTTACACTGTTGTGTGTGAGTTTGCGTACACTCTTGTGTGTATGTGTACAGAGTTGTGTATGTGTCTACACAGTTGTATGTGTGTACACAGTTGTGTGTGTGTGTGTACATTTGTGTGTGTACGCAGTTATGTGTGTGTACACAGTTGTGTGTGTGTGTGTACACACTTGTGTATGTGTCTGTGCACAGTTGTGTGTGTTTGTACACTGTTATGTTTGTGTAAGTGTACACATTTGAGTGTGTGTGTACACAATTGTGTGTGTGTGTACACTGTGTGTGTGTGTACACTGTGTGTGTGTACAATGTGTGTTTTTGCGTAAACTGTGTGTGTGTATTTGTGTACACTGTTGTGTGTGAGTTTGCGTACACTTTTGTGTGTATGTGTACAGAGTTGTGTATGTGTCTACACAGTTGTATGTGTGTACACAGTTGTGTGTGTGAGTCTACACAGTTGTGTGTTGGTGTATGTGCACAGTTATGTGTGTGTGCATAGTTGTGTTTGTGTGAGTGTATACAGTTGTGTGCGTGTGTGTGTGTGTGTGTGTACACAGTTGTGTGTGTGTGTACACAGTTGTGTGTGGGTGTACACAGTTGTGTGTATGTGTGTGTACAGTTGTGTGTGTGTGTGTATACAGTTGTGTGTGTGTGCATGTACACAGTTTTGTGTGTGTGTGTGTGTGTACAGAGCTGTGTGTGTGTGTGTACACAGTTGTGTGTGTGTGTACACAGTTGTGTATGGGTGGGTGTGTGAGTACACAGTTGTGTGTGTGTGTGTGTACACAGTTGTGCGTGTGTACACAGTTGTGCTTGTGCGTACACAGTTGTGTGTATGTGTACGCAGTTGTGTGTCTGTGTACACAGTTGTGTGTGTGTGTACATAGTTGTATGTTTGTGTGTACACAGATGTGTGTGTGTGTAAACTGTTGTGTGTATGTGTGTGTACACATTTGTGTGTGTACACAGTGTGTGTGTACACAGTTGTGCGTGTGTGTGTACACAGTTGTGTGTGTGTGTACACAGTTGTTTGTGTGTGTACACAGATGTGTGTGTGCGTAAACAGTTGTGTGTGTGTGTACACAGCTCTGTGTGTGTATTTGTGTGTGTAAACAGTTGTGTGTGTGTGTACACTGTGTGTGTATGTGTTTGTACACTGTGTTTGTGTACTCTGTGTGTGTGTACACTGTGTGTTTTTGTGTACACTGTGTGTGTGTGTTTGTGTAATATGCTGTGTGTGTGTCTGCGTACAATTTTGTGTGTGTGTGAATGTACACATTGTGTGTGTGTACGCAGTGTGTGTGTATACACCGTTTATGTGTGTGTACACAGTTGTGTGTGTGTACACAGTTGTGTGTGTGTGTACACAGTTGCTTGTGTTTGTGTACACAGTTGAGTGTGTGTGTGTGTACAAAGTTGTGTGTGGATGCCTGTACACAGTTGTGTGTGTACACAGTTTTGTGTGTGTGTGTACACAGTTGTGTGTCTGTGTGTACACAGTGGGGTGTGTGGGTGTGTGTGTGTGTGTGTGTACACAGTTGTGTGTGTGTGTACACAGTTGTGTGTGTGTGTGTGTGTACACAGTTGTGTTTGTGTGTGTCTGTGTGAACATAGTTGTGTGTTTTTGTACACAGTTGTCTGTGTGTGTGTCTGTGTACACAGTTGTGTGTGTCTGTGCTGACACAGTTATGTGTGTGTGTGTGAGTGTACACAATTGTGTGTTTGTACGCAGTAGTGTATGTGTGTGTGTACACAGTTGTGTGTATGTGTACACAGTTGTGTGTGTGTGTACACAATTGTGTGTGTGTGTACACAGTTGTTTCTGTGTGTACACAGTTGTGTGTGAGTATACAATTGTGTGTGTGTATACACAGTTGTGTTTGTGTGTACACAGTGTGTGTGTGTGTGTGTGTACACAGCTGTGTGTGTGTGTGTGCACAGTTGTTTGTGTGTGTACAAATTTGTGTGTGTGTGTGCACACAGTTGTGTTTGCGTACACAGTTAGTTTTGTGTGTGTTTGTACACAGTTGTGCGTGTGTACACAGTTGCGTTTGTGTTTGTGTGTGTGTTTACACAGTGTGTGTACACTGTGTGTGTGTGTACAATGTGTTTTGTGGAGCACAGGGTGATTGTGTCTGTCTACACTGTTGTGTGTGAGTTTGCGTACACTGTTGTGTGTGTGTACACAGTGTGTGTGTCTATACACTGTGTGTGTGTACACAGTGTGTGTGTATGTGTACACAGTGTGCGTATGTGTATAAACAGTGTGTGTGTGTACACATTGTGTGTGAATACAGTGTGTGTGTGTGTGTACACAGTTGTGTGTGTGTGTGTGTACACAGTTGTGTGCGTGTGTACAGATGTGTGTGTACACAGTTGTTTGTGCATGTATGTCTCACAGTTGTGTGAGTATGTGTGTGTGTACACAGTTGTGTGTGTTTGTGTACACAGTTGTGCGCGTGTGTGTGTGTGTGTGTGTACACAGTTGTGTGTGTGTGTGTACACAGTTGTGTGTGGGTGGGGGTGTGTGTGTACACTGTTTTGCGTGTGTGTACACAGTTGTGCGTGTGTAAACAGTTGTGTGTTTGTACACAGTTATGTGTGTGTGTGTGTACACAGTTGTGTATGTGTGTGTGTGTGTACACAGTTGTGTGTGCGTGTGTACACAGATGAGTGTGTGTGTGTACACACTGGTGTGTGTGTTCACAGTTGTGTGTGTGTGTGTACACAGTTGTGTGCGTGTGTGTGTACACAGAGGTGTGTGTGTATGTGTGTGTGTACACTTTTGTGTGTGTGTGTGTGTACACTGTGTGTGTGTGTATACACTGTATGTGTGTACAGTGGGTGTTTTTTTGTTTGTGTACACTGTTGTGTATACAACAGTGAGTGTACGTACACTTTTGTGTGTGTGTGTACACAGTTGTGTATGTGTGTACACAGTTGTGTGTGTGTGTACACAGTTGTGTGTGTGTGTACATTTGTGTGTGTACGCAGTTGTGCGTGTGGACACAGTTGTGTGTGTGTCTACACAGTTGTGTCTGTGTCTGTACACAGTTGTGTGTGTTTGTACACTGTTGTGTTTGTGTGAGTGTACACAGTTGTGTATGTGTGTACACAATTGTGTGTGTGTGTGTACACTGTGTGTGTGTACACTGTGTGTGTGTACACTGTGTGTTTTTACGTAAACTGTGTGTGTGTATTTGTTTACACTGTTGTGTGTGAGTTTGCGTACACTCTTGTGTGTATGTGTACAGAGTTGTGTATGTGTCTACACAGTTGTATGTGTGTACACAGTTGTGTGTGTGTGTGTACATTTGTGTGTGTACGCAGTTATGTGTGTGTACACAGTTGTGTGTGTGTGTGAACACACTTGTGTATGTGTCTGTGCACAGTTGTGTGTGTTTGTACACTGTTATGTTTGTGTAAGTGTACACATTTGAGTGTGTGTGTACACAATTGTGTGTGTGTGTACACTGTGTGTGTGTGTACACTGTGTGTGTGTACAATGTGTGTTTTTGCGTAAACTGTGTGTGTGTATTTGTGTACACTGTTGTGTGTGAGTTTGCGTACACTTTTGTGTGTATGTGTACAGAGTTGTGTATGTGTCTACACAGTTGTATGTGTGTACACAGTTGTGTGTGTGAGTCTACACAGTTGTGTGTTGGTGTATGTGCACAGTTATGTGTGTGTGCATAGTTGTGTTTGTGTGAGTGTATACAGTTGTGTGCGTGTGTGTGTGTGTGTGTGTACACAGTTGTGTGTGTGTGTACACAGTTGTGTGTGGGTGTACACAGTTGTGTGTATGTGTGTGTACAGTTGTGTGTGTGTGTGTATACAGTTGTGTGTGTGTGCATGTACACAGTTTTGTGTGTGTGTGTGTGTGTACAGAGCTGTGTGTGTGTGTGTGTACACAGTTGTGTGTGTGTGTACACAGTTGTGTATGGGTGGGTGTGTGAGTACACAGTTGTGTGTGTGTGTGTGTACACAGTTGTGCGTGTGTACACAGTTGTGCTTGTGCGTACACAGTTGTGTGTATGTGTACGCAGTTGTGTGTCTGTGTACACAGTTGTGTGTGTGTGTACATAGTTGTATGTTTGTGTGTACACAGATGTGTGTGTGTGTAAACTGTTGTGTGTATGTGTGTGTACACATTTGTGTGTGTACACAGTGTGTGTGTACACAGTTGTGCGTGTGTGTGTACACAGTTGTGTGTGTGTGTACACAGTTGTTTGTGTGTGTACACAGATGTGTGTGTGCGTAAACAGTTGTGTGTGTGTGTACACAGCTCTGTGTGTGTATTTGTGTGTGTAAACAGTTGTGTGTGTGTGTACACTGTGTGTGTATGTGTTTGTACACTGTGTTTGTGTACTCTGTGTGTGTGTACACTGTGTGTTTTTGTGTACACTGTGTGTGTGTGTTTGTGTAATATGCTGTGTGTGTGTCTGCGTACAATTTTGTGTGTGTGTGAATGTACACATTGTGTGTGTGTACGCAGTGTGTGTGTATACACCGTTTATGTGTGTGTACACAGTTGTGTGTGTGTACACAGTTGTGTGTGTGTGTACACAGTTGCTTGTGTTTGTGTACACAGTTGAGTGTGTGTGTGTGTACAAAGTTGTGTGTGGATGCCTGTACACAGTTGTGTGTGTACACAGTTTTGTGTGTGTGTGTACACAGTTGTGTGTCTGTGTGTACACAGTGGGGTGTGTGGGTGTGTGTGTGTGTGTGTGTACACAGTTGTGTGTGTGTGTACACAGTTGTGTGTGTGTGTGTGTGTACACAGTTGTGTTTGTGTGTGTCTGTGTGAACATAGTTGTGTGTTTTTGTACACAGTTGTCTGTGTGTGTGTCTGTGTACACAGTTGTGTGTGTCTGTGCTGACACAGTTATGTGTGTGTGTGTGAGTGTACACAATTGTGTGTTTGTACGCAGTAGTGTATGTGTGTGTGTACACAGTTGTGTGTATGTGTACACAGTTGTGTGTGTGTGTACACAATTGTGTGTGTGTGTACACAGTTGTTTCTGTGTGTACACAGTTGTGTGTGAGTATACAATTGTGTGTGTGTATACACAGTTGTGTTTGTGTGTACACAGTGTGTGTGTGTGTGTGTGTACACAGCTGTGTGTGTGTGTGTGCACAGTTGTTTGTGTGTGTACAAATTTGTGTGTGTGTGTGCACACAGTTGTGTTTGCGTACACAGTTAGTTTTGTGTGTGTTTGTACACAGTTGTGCGTGTGTACACAGTTGCGTTTGTGTTTGTGTGTGTGTTTACACAGTGTGTGTACACTGTGTGTGTGTGTACAATGTGTTTTGTGGAGCACAGGGTGATTGTGTCTGTCTACACTGTTGTGTGTGAGTTTGCGTACACTGTTGTGTGTGTGTACACAGTGTGTGTGTCTATACACTGTGTGTGTGTACACAGTGTGTGTGTATGTGTACACAGTGTGCGTATGTGTATAAACAGTGTGTGTGTGTACACATTGTGTGTGAATACAGTGTGTGTGTGTGTGTACACAGTTGTGTGTGTGTGTGTGTACACAGTTGTGTGCGTGTGTACAGATGTGTGTGTACACAGTTGTTTGTGCATGTATGTCTCACAGTTGTGTGAGTATGTGTGTGTGTACACAGTTGTGTGTGTTTGTGTACACAGTTGTGCGCGTGTGTGTGTGTGTGTGTGTACACAGTTGTGTGTGTGTGTGTACACAGTTGTGTGTGGGTGGGGGTGTGTGTGTACACTGTTTTGCGTGTGTGTACACAGTTGTGCGTGTGTAAACAGTTGTGTGTTTGTACACAGTTATGTGTGTGTGTGTGTACACAGTTGTGTATGTGTGTGTGTGTGTACACAGTTGTGTGTGCGTGTGTACACAGATGAGTGTGTGTGTGTACACACTGGTGTGTGTGTTCACAGTTGTGTGTGTGTGTGTACACAGTTGTGTGCGTGTGTGTGTACACAGAGGTGTGTGTGTATGTGTGTGTGTACACTTTTGTGTGTGTGTGTGTGTACACTGTGTGTGTGTGTATACACTGTATGTGTGTACAGTGGGTGTTTTTTTGTTTGTGTACACTGTTGTGTATACAACAGTGAGTGTACGTACACTTTTGTGTGTGTGTGTACACAGTTGTGTATGTGTGTACACAGTTGTGTGTGTGTGTACACAGTTGTGTGTGTGTGTACATTTGTGTGTGTACGCAGTTGTGCGTGTGTACACAGTTGTCTGTGTGTCTACACAGTTGTGTCTGTGTCTGTACACAGTTGTGTGTGTTTGTACACTGTTGTGTTTGTGTAAGTGTACACATTTGAGTGTGTGTGTACACAATTGTGTGTGTGTGTACACTGTGTGTGTGTGTACACTGTGTGTGTGTACAATGTGTGTTTTTGCGTAAACTGTGTGTGTGTATTTGTGTACACTGTTGTGTGTGAGTTTGCGTACACTTTTGTGTGTATGTGTACAGAGTTGTGTATGTGTCTACACAGTTGTATGTGTGTACACAGTTGTGTGTGTGAGTCTACACAGTTGTGTGTTGGTGTATGTGCACAGTTATGTGTGTGTGCATAGTTGTGTTTGTGTGAGTGTATACAGTTGTGTGCGTGTGTGTGTGTGTGTGTGTACACAGTTGTGTGTGTGTGTACACAGTTGTGTGTGGGTGTACACAGTTGTGTGTATGTGTGTGTACAGTTGTGTGTGTGTGTGTATACAGTTGTGTGTGTGTGCATGTACACAGTTTTGTGTGTGTGTGTGTGTGTACAGAGCTGTGTGTGTGTGTGTGTACACAGTTGTGTGTGTGTACACAGTTGTGTATGGGTGGGTGTGTGAGTACACAGTTGTGTGTGTGTGTGTGTACACAGTTGTGCGTGTGTACACAGTTGTGCTTGTGCGTACACAGTTGTGTGTATGTGTACGCAGTTGTGTGTCTGTGTACACAGTTGTGTGTGTGTGTACATAGTTGTATGTTTGTGTGTACACAGATGTGTGTGTGTGTAAACTGTTGTGTGTATGTGTGTGTACACATTTGTGTGTGTACACAGTGTGTGTGTACACAGTTGTGCGTGTGTGTGTACACAGTTGTGTGTGTGTGTACACAGTTGTTTGTGTGTGTACACAGATGTGTGTGTGCGTAAACAGTTGTGTGTGTGTGTACACAGCTCTGTGTGTGTATTTGTGTGTGTAAACAGTTGTGTGTGTGTGTACACTGTGTGTGTATGTGTTTGTACACTGTGTTTGTGTACTCTGTGTGTGTGTACACTGTGTGTTTTTGTGTACACTGTGTGTGTGTGTTTGTGTAATATGCTGTGTGTGTGTCTGCGTACAATTTTGTGTGTGTGTGAATGTACACATTGTGTGTGTGTACGCAGTGTGTGTGTATACACCGTTTATGTGTGTGTACACAGTTGTGTGTGTGTACACAGTTGTGTGTGTGTGTACACAGTTGCTTGTGTTTGTGTACACAGTTGAGTGTGTGTGTGTGTACAAAGTTGTGTGTGGATGCCTGTACACAGTTGTGTGTGTACACAGTTTTGTGTGTGTGTGTACACAGTTGTGTGTCTGTGTGTACACAGTGGGGTGTGTGGGTGTGTGTGTGTGTGTGTGTGTACACAGTTGTGTGTGTGTGTACACAGTTGTGTGTGTGTGTGTGTGTACACAGTTGTGTTTGTGTGTGTCTGTGTGAACATAGTTGTGTGTTTTTGTACACAGTTGTCTGTGTGTGTGTCTGTGTACACAGTTGTGTGTGTCTGTGCTGACACAGTTATGTGTGTGTGTGTGAGTGTACACAATTGTGTGTTTGTACGCAGTAGTGTATGTGTGTGTGTACACAGTTGTGTGTATGTGTACACAGTTGTGTGTGTGTGTACACAATTGTGTGTGTGTGTACACAGTTGTTTCTGTGTGTACACAGTTGTGTGTGAGTATACAATTGTGTGTGTGTATACACAGTTGTGTTTGTGTGTACACAGTGTGTGTGTGTGTGTGTGTACACAGCTGTGTGTGTGTGTGTGCACAGTTGTTTGTGTGTGTACAAATTTGTGTGTGTGTGTGCACACAGTTGTGTTTGCGTACACAGTTAGTTTTGTGTGTGTTTGTACACAGTTGTGCGTGTGTACACAGTTGCGTTTGTGTTTGTGTGTGTGTTTACACAGTGTGTGTACACTGTGTGTGTGTGTACAATGTGTTTTGTGGAGCACAGGGTGATTGTGTCTGTCTACACTGTTGTGTGTGAGTTTGCGTACACTGTTGTGTGTGTGTACACAGTGTGTGTGTCTATACACTGTGTGTGTGTACACAGTGTGTGTGTATGTGTACACAGTGTGCGTATGTGTATAAACAGTGTGTGTGTGTACACATTGTGTGTGAATACAGTGTGTGTGTGTGTGTACACAGTTGTGTGTGTGTGTGTGTACACAGTTGTGTGCGTGTGTACAGATGTGTGTGTACACAGTTGTTTGTGCATGTATGTCTCACAGTTGTGTGAGTATGTGTGTGTGTACACAGTTGTGTGTGTTTGTGTACACAGTTGTGCGCGTGTGTGTGTGTGTGTGTGTACACAGTTGTGTGTGTGTGTGTACACAGTTGTGTGTGGGTGGGGGTGTGTGTGTACACTGTTTTGCGTGTGTGTACACAGTTGTGCGTGTGTAAACAGTTGTGTGTTTGTACACAGTTATGTGTGTGTGTGTGTACACAGTTGTGTATGTGTGTGTGTGTGTACACAGTTGTGTGTGCGTGTGTACACAGATGAGTGTGTGTGTGTACACACTGGTGTGTGTGTTCACAGTTGTGTGTGTGTGTGTACACAGTTGTGTGCGTGTGTGTGTACACAGAGGTGTGTGTGTATGTGTGTGTGTACACTTTTGTGTGTGTGTGTGTGTACACTGTGTGTGTGTGTATACACTGTATGTGTGTACAGTGGGTGTTTTTTTGTTTGTGTACACTGTTGTGTATACAACAGTGAGTGTACGTACACTTTTGTGTGTGTGTGTACACAGTTGTGTATGTGTGTACACAGTTGTGTGTGTGTGTACACAGTTGTGTGTGTGTGTACATTTGTGTGTGTACGCAGTTGTGCGTGTGGACACAGTTGTCTGTGTGTCTACACAGTTGTGTCTGTGTCTGTACACAGTTGTGTGTGTTTGTACACTGTTGTGTTTGTGTGAGTGTACACAGTTGTGTATGTGTGTACACAATTGTGTGTGTGTGTGTACACTGTGTGTGTGTACACTGTGTGTTTTTGCGTAAACTGTGTGTGTGTATTTGTTTACACTGTTGTGTGTGAGTTTGCGTACACTCTTGTGTGTATGTGTACAGAGTTGTGTATGTGTCTACACAGTTGTGTGTGTGTACACAGTTGTGTGTGTGAGTCTACACAGTTGTGTGTCGGTGTATGTGCACAGTTGTGTGTGTGTGCACAGATGTGTTTGTGTGAGTGTATACAGTTGTGTGTGTGTGTGTTTGTGTGTGTGTGTGCACACAGTTGTGTGTGTGTGTACACAGTTGTGTGTGTGTGTACACAGTTGTGTGCATGTGTGTGTACAGTTGTGTGTGTGTGTATACAGTTGTGTGTGTGTGCATGTACACAGTTTTGTGTGTGTGTGTGAGTACACAGTTGTGTGTGTGTGTGTGTGTGTGTGTGTGCACTGTTGTGCGTGTGTGTACACAGTTGCGCGTGTGTAAACAGTTGTGTGTTTGTACACAGTTGTGTGTGTGTGTACACAGTTGTGTGTGTGTGTGTGTGTACACAGTTGTGTGTGTGTGTGCGTACACAGATGAGTGTGTGTGTACACAGTGGTGTGTGTGTACACAGTTGTGTGCGTGTGTGTGTACACAGAGGTTTGTGTGTATGTGTGTGTGTACACTTTTGTGTGTGTGTGTGTACACTGTGTGTGTGTGTGTATACACTGTATGTGTGTACAGTGGGTGTTATTTTGTTTGTGTACACTGTTGTGTACACAACAGTGAATGCACGTACACTTTGTGTGTGTGTGTGTGTACACAGTTGTGTGTGTGTGTACACAGTTGTGTGTCTGTGTACACAGTTGTGTGTGTGTCTACACAGTTGTGTATGTGTCTGTACACAGTTGTGTGAGTTTGTACACTGTTGTGTTTGTGTGAGTGTACACAGTTGTGTATGTGTGTACACAATTGTGTGTGTGTGTGTACACTGTGTGTGTGTACACTGTGTGTGTGTACACTGTGTGTTTTTGCGTAAACTTTGTGTGTGTATTTGTGTACACTGTTGTGTGTGAGTTTGCGTACACTTTATGTGTGTATGTGTACAGAGTTGTGTATGTGTCTACACAGTTGTGTGTGTGTACACAGTTGTGTGTGTGAGTCTACACAGTTGTGTGTCGGTGTATGTGCACAGTTGTGTGTGTGTGCACAGTTGTGTTTGTGTGAGTGTATACAGTTGTGTGCGTGTGTTTGTGTGTGTGTGTGCACACAGTTGTGTGTGTGTGTACACAGTTGTGTGTATGTGTGTGTACAGTTGTGTGTGTGTGTATACAGTTGTGTGTGTGTGCATGTACACAGTTTTGTGTGTGTGTGTGTGTGTGTGTGTACACAGCTGTGTGTGTGTGTGTACACAGTTGTGTGTGTGTGTGTTTACACAGTTGTGTGTGGGTTGGTGTGTGAGTACACAGTTGTGTGTGTGTGTATACACAGTTGTGCGTGTGTACACAGTTGTGCTTGTGCGTACACAGTTGTGTGTGTGTGTACGCAGTTGTGTGTCTGTGTACACAGTTGTATGTTTGTGTTTACACAGTTGTGTGTATGTGTAAACTGTTGTGTGTATGTGTGTGTACACAGTGTGTGTGTGTACGCAGTTGTGTGTGTGTACACAGTTGTGTGTGTGTGTGTACACAGTTGTCTGTGTGTGTACACAGATGTGTGTGTGCGTAAACAGTTGTGTGTATGTGTGTACACAGCTGTGTGTGTGTATTTGTGTGTGTAAACTGTTGTGTGTGTGTACACTGTGTGTGTATGTGTTTGTACACTGTGTGTGTGTGTACTCTGTGTGTGTACACTGTGTGTTTTTGTGTACACTGTGTGTGTGTGTTTGTGTAATATGTTGTGTGTGTGTGTGTGCATATAATTTTGTGTGTGTGTGAATGTAAACATTGTGTGTGTGTACGCAGTGTGTGTGTATACACAGTTTATGTGTGCTTACACAGTGTTTGTGTGTGTGTACTGTTGTGTGTGTACACTGTGTGTGTGTATACAGAGTCTGCATGCGTGTGTGTGTGTAAACAGTGTGTGCGTGTGCGTGTACACAGTGTGTGTATTTGCACTGTGTTTGTGTACACAGATGTTTGTGTGTGTACACAGTTCTGTGTGTGTTTGTGTGTGTATATACACAGTGTGTGTGTGTACACATTGTGTGTGTGTGTACGCAGTTGTGTGTGTGTGTACACAGTTGTGTGTGCGTGTGTACACAGATGAGTGTGTGTGTGTGTGTACACAGTGGTGTGTGTGTTCACAGTTGTGTGTGTCTGTACACAGTTGTGTTCGTGTGTGTGTACACAGAGGTGTGTGTGTATGTGTGTGTGTACACTTGTGTGTGTGTGTGTGTGTGTGTGTGTGTGTGTACACTGTGTGTGTCTATACACTGTATGTGTGTACAGTGGGTGTTTTTTGTTTGTGTACACTGTTGTGTATACAACAGTGAGTGTACGTACACTTTTGTGTGTGTGTGTGTACACAGTTGTGTATGTGTGTACACAGTTGTGTGTGTGTGTGTACACAGTTGTGTGTGTGTGCATTTGTGTGTGTACGCAGTTGTGCGTGTGTACACAGTTGTGTGTGTGTCTACACAGTTGTGTATGTGTCTGTACACAGTTGTGTGTGTGTGCATGTACACAGTTTTGTGTGTGTGTGTGAGTACACAGTTGTGTGTGTGTGTGTGTGTGTGTGTGTGCACTGTTGTGCGTGTGTGTACACAGTTGCGCGTGTGTAAACAGTTGTGTGTTTGTACACAGTTGTGTGTGTGTGTACACAGTTGTGTGTGTGTGTGTGTGTACACAGTTGTGTGTGTGTGTGCGTACACAGATGAGTGTGTGTGTACACAGTGGTGTGTGTGTACACAGTTGTGTGCGTGTGTGTGTACACAGAGGTTTGTGTGTATGTGTGTGTGTACACTTTTGTGTGTGTGTGTGTACACTGTGTGTGTGTGTGTATACACTGTATGTGTGTACAGTGGGTGTTATTTTGTTTGTGTACACTGTTGTGTACACAACAGTGAATGCACGTACACTTTGTGTGTGTGTGTGTGTACACAGTTGTGTGTGTGTGTACACAGTTGTGTGTCTGTGTACACAGTTGTGTGTGTGTCTACACAGTTGTGTATGTGTCTGTACACAGTTGTGTGAGTTTGTACACTGTTGTGTTTGTGTGAGTGTACACAGTTGTGTATGTGTGTACACAATTGTGTGTGTGTGTGTACACTGTGTGTGTGTACACTGTGTGTGTGTACACTGTGTGTTTTTGCGTAAACTTTGTGTGTGTATTTGTGTACACTGTTGTGTGTGAGTTTGCGTACACTTTATGTGTGTATGTGTACAGAGTTGTGTATGTGTCTACACAGTTGTGTGTGTGTACACAGTTGTGTGTGTGAGTCTACACAGTTGTGTGTCGGTGTATGTGCACAGTTGTGTGTGTGTGCACAGTTGTGTTTGTGTGAGTGTATACAGTTGTGTGCGTGTGTTTGTGTGTGTGTGTGCACACAGTTGTGTGTGTGTGTACACAGTTGTGTGTATGTGTGTGTACAGTTGTGTGTGTGTGTATACAGTTGTGTGTGTGTGCATGTACACAGTTTTGTGTGTGTGTGTGTGTGTGTGTGTACACAGCTGTGTGTGTGTGTGTACACAGTTGTGTGTGTGTGTGTTTACACAGTTGTGTGTGGGTTGGTGTGTGAGTACACAGTTGTGTGTGTGTGTATACACAGTTGTGCGTGTGTACACAGTTGTGCTTGTGCGTACACAGTTGTGTGTGTGTGTACGCAGTTGTGTGTCTGTGTACACAGTTGTATGTTTGTGTTTACACAGTTGTGTGTATGTGTAAACTGTTGTGTGTATGTGTGTGTACACAGTGTGTGTGTGTACGCAGTTGTGTGTGTGTACACAGTTGTGTGTGTGTGTGTACACAGTTGTCTGTGTGTGTACACAGATGTGTGTGTGCGTAAACAGTTGTGTGTATGTGTGTACACAGCTGTGTGTGTGTATTTGTGTGTGTAAACTGTTGTGTGTGTGTACACTGTGTGTGTATGTGTTTGTACACTGTGTGTGTGTGTACTCTGTGTGTGTACACTGTGTGTTTTTGTGTACACTGTGTGTGTGTGTTTGTGTAATATGTTGTGTGTGTGTGTGTGCATATAATTTTGTGTGTGTGTGAATGTAAACATTGTGTGTGTGTACGCAGTGTGTGTGTATACACAGTTTATGTGTGCTTACACAGTGTTTGTGTGTGTGTACTGTTGTGTGTGTACACTGTGTGTGTGTATACAGAGTCTGCATGCGTGTGTGTGTGTAAACAGTGTGTGCGTGTGCGTGTACACAGTGTGTGTATTTGCACTGTGTTTGTGTACACAGATGTTTGTGTGTGTACACAGTTCTGTGTGTGTTTGTGTGTGTATATACACAGTGTGTGTGTGTACACATTGTGTGTGTGTGTACGCAGTTGTGTGTGTGTGTACACAGTTGTGTGTGCGTGTGTACACAGATGAGTGTGTGTGTGTGTGTACACAGTGGTGTGTGTGTTCACAGTTGTGTGTGTCTGTACACAGTTGTGTTCGTGTGTGTGTACACAGAGGTGTGTGTGTATGTGTGTGTGTACACTTGTGTGTGTGTGTGTGTGTGTGTGTGTGTGTGTACACTGTGTGTGTCTATACACTGTATGTGTGTACAGTGGGTGTTTTTTGTTTGTGTACACTGTTGTGTATACAACAGTGAGTGTACGTACACTTTTGTGTGTGTGTGTGTACACAGTTGTGTATGTGTGTACACAGTTGTGTGTGTGTGTGTACACAGTTGTGTGTGTGTGCATTTGTGTGTGTACGCAGTTGTGCGTGTGTACACAGTTGTGTGTGTGTCTACACAGTTGTGTATGTGTCTGTACACAGTTGTGTGTGTTTGTACACTGTTGTGTTTGTGTGAGTGTACACAGTTGTGTATGTGTGTACACAATTGTGTGTGTGTGTGTACACTGTGTGTGTGTACACTGTGTGTGTGTACACTGTGTGTTTTTGTGTAAACTGTGTGTGTGTATTTGTGTACACTGTTGTGTGTGAGTTTGCGTACACTTTTGTGTGTATGTGTACAGAGTTGTGTATGTGTCTACACAGTTGTGTGTGTGTACACAGTTGTGTGTGTGAGTCTACACAGTTGTGTGTCGGTGTATGTGCACAGTTGTGTGTGTGTGCACAGTTGTGTTTGTGTGAGTGTATACAGTTGTGTGTGTGTGTTTGTGTGTGTGTGTGTGCACACAGTTGTGTGTGTGTGTACACAGTTGTGTGTGGGTGTACACAGTTGTGTGTATGTGTGTGTACAGTTGTGTGTGTATACAGTTGTGTGTGTGTGCATGTACACAGTTTTGTGTGTGTGTGTGTACACAGCTGTGTGTGTGTGTATACACAGTTGTGTGCGTGTGTGTGTACATAGTTGTGTGTGGGTTGGTGTGTGAGTACACAGTTGTGTGTGTGTGTACACAGTTGTGCGTGTGTACACAGTTGTGTGTGTGTGCACTGTGTGTGTGTACACTGTGTATGTGTACACTGTGTGTTTTTGTGTAAACTGTGTGTGTGTATTTGTGTACACTGTTGTGTGTGAGTTTGCGTACACTTTTGTGTGTATGTGTACAGAGTTGTGTATGTGTCTACACAGTTGTGTGTGTGTACACAGTTGTGTGTGTGAGTCTACACAGTTGTGTGTCGGTGTATGTGCACAGTTGTGTGTGTGTGCACAGTTGTGTTTGTGTGAGTGTATACAGTTGTGTGTGTGTGTTTGTGTGTGTGTGTGCACACAGTTGTGTGTGTGTGTACACAGTTGTGTGTGTGTGTACACAGTTGTGTGTATGTGTGTGTACAGTTGTGTGTGTATACAGTTGTGTGTGTGTGCATGTACACAGTTTTGTGTGTGTGTGTGTACACAGCTGTGTGTGTGTGTACACAGTTGTGTGCGTGTGTGTGTACATAGTTGTGTGTGGGTTGGTGTGTGAGTACACAGTTGTGTGTGTGTGTGTACACAGTTGTGCGTGTGTACACAGTTGTGCTTGTGCGTACACAGTTGTGTGTGTGTGTGTACGCAGTTGTGTGTCTGTGTCCACAGTTTTGTGTGTGTGTACACAGTTGTATGTTTGTGTTTACACAGTTGTGTGTATGTGTAAACTGTTGTGTGTATGTGTGTGTACACAGTTGTGTGTGTGTACACAGTTGTGTGTGTGTGTGTACACAGTTGTTTGTGTGTGTACACAGATGTTTGTGTGCGTAAACAGTTGTGTGTGTGTGTACACAGCTGTGTGTGTGTATTTGTGTGTGTAAACTGTTGTGTGTGTGTGTACACTGTGTGTGTATGTGTTTGTACACTGTGTGTGTGTGTGTACTCTGTGTGTGTGTACACTGTGTGTTTTTGTGTACACTGTGTGTGTGTGTTTGTGTAATATGTTGTGTGTGTGTGCATACAATTTTGTGTGTGTGTGAATGTACACATTGTGTGTGTGTACTCAGTGTGTGTGTATACACAGTTTATGTGTGTTTACACAGTGTTTGTTTGTGAGTACTGTTGTGTGTTTACACTGTGTGTGTGTATAGAGTGTCTGCATGCGTGTGTGTGTGCAAACAGTGTGTGTGTGTGTGTGAGTGTACACAGTGTGTGTATTTGCACTGTGTTTGTGTACACAGATGTTTGTGTGTCTACACAGTTCTGTGTGTGTTTGTGTGTGTATATACACAGTGTGTGTGTGTGCACATTGTGTGTGTGTGTACACAGTTGTGTGTGAGTGTACACAGTTGTGTGTGTGTGTGTGTACACTGTGTGTGTACAATGTGTGTTTTTGTGTGCATGGTGTGTGTGTGTACACTGTTGTGTGTGTGTGAGCGTACACTGTTGTGTGTGTATACACAGTGTGTGTGTGTATGCACTGTGTGTGTATGTACACAGAGTGCGTGTGTGTATACACAGTTCAGAGTGTCTGTGTACACAGTGTGTGTGTATACACAGTGTGTGTGTGTACACAGTTGTGTTTGTACACAGTTGTGTGTGTATACACAGTGCGTGTATGTGTGTGTACAAAGGGTGTGTGTGCACACAGTTTTGTGTGCGTGTGTACACAGTTGTGTGTGTGTGTACAAAGTTGTTTGTGTTTGTGTACACAGTTGTGTGTGTGTGTACACATATGTGCGTGTGTACACAGTTATGTGTGAGTTTACACAGTAGTGTGTGTGTGTACACAGTTGTGTGTGTGTGTGTACAGTTGTGTGTTTGTGTATGTGTGTGTATACAGTTGCGTGTGTGTGTACACAATTTTGTGTGTGTCTGTACACTCTTGTGTGTGTGTACACAGTTGTGTGTGTGTGTGTGTGTGTGTGTGTGTATGCGTACGCAGTTGTGTATGGATGCCTGCACACAGTTGTGTGTGTACACAGTTTTGTGTGTGTGTGTGTACACAGTTGTGTGTCTGTGTGTACACAGTGGGGTGTGTATGTGTGTGTGCACACAGTTGTGTGTGTGTGTGTGTGTACACAGTTGTGTGTGTGTGTACACAGTTGTGTGTATGTGTGTGTACAGTTGTGTGTGTACACAGTTTTGTTTGTGTGTGTGTACACAGTTGTGTGTGTGTGTACACAGTTGTGTGTATGTGTGTGTACAGTTGTGTGTGTACACAGTTTTGTTTGTGTGTGTACACAGTTGTGTGTCTGTGTACACAGTGGGGTGTGTGTGTGTGTACACAGTTGTATGTGTGTGTATACAGTTCTGTGTGTGTGTGAGTGTGTGTACACACTTGTGTTTGTGTTTGTCTGTGTGAACATAGTTGTGTGTTTTTGTACACAGCTGTCTGTGTGTGTGTCTGTGTACACAGTTGTTTGTGTCTGTGTTCACACAGTTATGTGTGTGTGTGTGAGTGTACACAGTTGTGTCTGTGTATGTTTGTACACAGTTGTGTATGTGTACACAGTCGTGTCTGTGTGTACACAGTTGTGTGTGTATGTGTGTGTGTACACTGTTGTGTGTGTGTGTACACTGTGTGTGTGTGTCTACACAGTGTGTTTATGTACACTGTGTGTTTTTGTGTACACTGTGTGTTTTTGTGTTTGTGTGGACTGCTCTTTTTGTGTGTGCGTACACTTTTGTGTTTGTGTGTGTACACAGTTGTTTATGTGTGTGTGTTTACACATTTGTGTGTGTGTGTACGCAGTTCTGCATGTGTCTACACAGTTGTGTGTCTGTGTGTGTACTCAGTTGTGTGTGTGTGTACACAGTTGTGATTGTGTGAGTGTATACAGTTGTGTGTGTGTGTACACATATGTGTGTGTGTGTGCACACAGTTGTGTGTGTGTCTGCACAGTTGTGTGTGTGTGTGTACACAGTTGTGTGTGTGTGTGTGTATACAGTTGTGTGTGTGTGCATGTACACAGTAGTGACTTTGTGTGTGTGTACACAGCTGTGTGTGTGTGTGTACACAGTTGTGTGTGTGTGCGTGTACACAGTTGTGAGCGGATGGGTGTGTGTGTACACAGTTGTTTGTATGTGTGTACACAGTTGTGCGTGTGTACACATTTGTGTGTGTGCGTACACAGTTGTGTGTGTGTACGCAGCTGGGTGTGTGTGCACAGTTGTGTGTGTGTGTGTACACAGTTGTAGGTTTGTGTAAACAGTTGTGTGTATGTGTGTGTACACAGTTGTGCGTATGTGTACACAGTGTGTGTGCGTGTACACAGTTGTGTGTGTGTGAGTGTGTGTACACAGTTGTTTGTGTGTGTACACAGTTCTGTGTGTGTGTAAACAGTTGTGTGTGTGTGTACACAGTTGTGTGTCTGTGTACACAATGGGGTGCGTGTGTGTGTGTGTACACAGTTGTGTGTGTGTGTGTACACAGTTGCGTGTGTGTGTGTACACAGTTGTGTTTGTGTGTGTGTGTGTGTGTGTGAACACAGTTGTGTGTTTTTGTACACAGTTGTCTGTGTGTGTGTCTGTGTACACAGTTGTGTTTGTCTGTGTTCACACAGTTATATGTGTGTGTGTGTACACAGTTGTGTATGTGTGTACACAGTTGTGTGTGTGTGTACACAGTTGTGTGTGTGTACACAGTTGTGTGTGTGTGTGTACACAGTTGTATATGTGTGCACACAGTTGTTTGTGTTTGTAAGCAGTTGTCTGTGTATGTGTGTACACAGTCGTGTGTGTGTACACAGTTGTGTGCGTGTGTGTACACAGTTGTGTGTGTGTGTGCACACGGTGTGTGTGTGTCTACACTCTGTGTGTATGTAGACTGTGTGTTTTTGAGTACACTGTGTGTGTGTGTTTGTGTACACTGCTCTTTGTGAGTGTGCGTACACTTTTCTGTTTGTGTGTGTACACAGTTGGTTATGTGTGTGTGTGTACACATTTGTGTGTGTGTGTACGCATTTGTGTGTGTGTGTGCACACAATTTTGTGTGTGTGTACACAGTTGTGTGTGTGTGTACACAGTTGTGTGTATGTCTGTGTACAGTTGCGTGTGTGTGTATACAGTTGTGTGTGTGTGCATGTACTCAGTAGTGTCTGTGTGTGTGTGTACACAGCTGTGTGTGTGTACACAGTTGTGTGTGTGTGTGAACAAATTTGTGTGTGGGTGTTTGTGTGTGTACACAGTTGTTTGTGTGTGTGTACACAGTTGTGCGTGTGTACGCAGTTGTGCGTGTGCATACACAGTTGTGTGTGTGTACGAGCTGTGTGTGTGTACACAGTTGTGTGTGTGTGAACACAGTTGTATGTTTGTGTATACAGTTGTGTGTGTGTGTGCATGTACACAGTTGTTTGTGTGTGTACACAGTTGTGTGTGTGTGTGTAAACAGTTGTGTGTGTGTGTATACACAGATGTGTGTGTGTATTTGTGTGTGTAAACAGTTGTGTGTGTGTGTGTGTGCGTACTCTGTGTGTGTGTACACTGTATGTTTTTGTGTACACTGTGTGTGTGTGTTTGTGTACACTGTTGTGTGTGTGCGGAAATTTTGTGTTTGAGTGTGTGTACACAGTGTGTGTGTGTGTACACAGTTGTGTTTGTGTGAGTGTATACATTTGTGTGTGTGTGTGTACACATTTGTGTGTGTGTGTGTGTGCACACAGTTGTGTGTGAGTGTACACAGTTGTGTGTGTGTGTACACAGTTGTGCGTGTGTGTGTGTACAGTTGTGCGTGTGTATATAGTTGTGTGTGTGCATGTACAAAGTTGTGTGTGTGAGTATGTACACAGCTGTGTGTGTGTACACAGTTGTTTATGTGTGTGAACACAGTTGTACGTGAGTACACAGTTGTGTGTGTGTGTACACAGTTGTGTGTGTGTACACTTTTGTGTGTGTGTGTACACAGTTGTATGTTTGTGTGTACACAGTTCTGTGTGTTTGTGTGTGTGTACACAGTTGTGTGTGTGTAAACCGTTGTGTGTATGTGTGTGTACACAGTTGTGTGTGTGTACACTATGTGTGTATGTGTGTGTACACTGCGTGTGTGTGCACTCTGTGTGTGTACACTGTGTGTTTTATGTACACTGTGTGTGTGTCTTTGTGTACACTGTTTTGCGTGTGTGTGCGTACAATTTTGTGTGAGTGTGTGTACACAGTGTGTGTGTACGCAGTGTGTGTGTGTATACACAGTTTATGTGTGTTTACACAGTGTTTGTGTGTGTGTACACTGTTGTGTGTGTGTACACTGTGTGTGTGTATACACTGTGTCCGTGCGTGTGTGTGTGTACACAGTGTGTGTTTGTTAACAGTGTGTGTGTTTACACTGTGTGTGTGTGTGTACAGAGATGTGTGTGTGTCTACAGTTGTGTGTGTGTGTGTATACAGTTATGTGTGTGCATGTACACAGTTTTGTCGGTGTGTGTGTGTACACAGCTGTGTGTGTGTACACAGTTGTGTGTGTGTGTACACAGTTGTGTGTGTGTGGGTGTGTGTGTACTGTTGTTTGTGTGTGTGTACACAGTTGTGCGTGTGTCCACAGTTGTGCGTGTGCGTACACAGTTAAGTGTGGGTGTGTACGCAGCTGTGTGTGTGTGTACACAGTTGTGTGTGTGTACACAGTTGTATGTTTGTGTAAACAGTTGTGTGTATGTGTGTGTGAACAGTTGTGTGTGTGTACACAGTGTGTGTGTGTACACAGTTGTGTATGTGTCTGTGTACACAGTTGTGTGTGTGTGTGTGTAAACAATTGTTTGTGTGTGTAAACAGTTGTGTGTGTGTGTGTAAACAGTTGTGTGTGTGTGTGTACACAGCTGTGTGTGTGTATTTGAGTGTGTAAACAGTTGTCTGTGTGTGTGTGTACACTGTATGTTTTTGTGTACACTGTGTGTGTGTGTTTGTGTACACTGTTGTGTGTGTGTGTGTGGACAATTTTGTGTGTGAGTGTGTGTACACAGTGTGTGTGTGTACGCAGTTGTGTTTGTGTGAGTGTATACAGTTGTGTGTGTGTGTACACATTTTTGTGTGTTTGTGTGTATGCACACAGTTGTGTGTGTGTGTGTACACAGTTGTGTTTATGTGTGTGTACAGTTGTGTGTGTGTATACAGTTGTGTGTGTGTGCATGTACACAGTTGTGTGTGTGTGTGTGTGTGTGTACACAGCTGTGTGAGTGTGTGCACAGTTGTGTGTGTGTGTACACAGTTTGCGTGTGTACACAGTTGTGCGTGTGTATAAACAGTTGTGTGTGTGTTTACGCTGTTGTGTGTGTGTATACACAGTTGTGTGTGTGTACACAGTTGTATGTTTGTGTGTACACAGTTCTGTGTGTTTGTGTGTGTGTACACAGTTGTGTGTGTGTAAACAGTTGTGTGTATGTGTGTGTACACAGTTGTGTGTGTGTGTACACAGTGTCTGTGTGTGTACAGTTGTGTGTGTGTACACAGTTGTGTGTGTGTGTGTACACAGTTGTTTGTGTGTGTATACAGTTTTGAGTGTGTGTGTAAACAGTTGTGTCTGTGTGTACACAGCTGTGTGTGTGTATTTGTGTGTGTAAACTGTTGTGTGTGTGTACACTGTGTGTGTATGTGTTTGTACACTGTGTGTGTGTACTCTGTGTGTGTGTACACTGTGTGTTTTTGTGTACACTGTGTGTGTGTGTGTGTTTGTGTAATATGTTGTGTGTGTGTGCATACAATTTTGTGTGTGTGTGAATGTATACATTGTGTGTGTGTGTACGCAGTGTGTGTGTGTATACGCAGTTTATGTGTGTTTACACAGTGTTTGTGTGTGTGTACTGTTGTGTGTGTACACTGTGTGTGTGTATACAGTGTCTGCATGCGTGTGTGTGTGTAAACAGTGTGTGTGTGTGTGCGTGTACACAGTGTGTGTATTTGCACTGTGTTTGTGTACACAGATGTTTGTGTGTGTACACAGTTCTGTGTGTGTTTGTGTGTGTATATACACAGTGTGTGTGTGTACACATTGTGTGTGTGTGTACACAGTTGTGTGTGTGTGTGTGTGTACACTGTTGTGTGTGTGTGTGTTCTGAGTTGTCTGTGTGTTTATACACAGTTGTGTGAGTGTGTGTGTGTACACTGTGTGTGTACAATGTGTGTTTCTGTGTGCACGGTGTGTGTGTGTACACTGTTGTGTGTGTGTGAGCGTACACTGTTGTGTGTGTATACACAGTGTGTGTGTGTATGCACTGTGTGTGTATGTACACAGAGTGCGTGTGTGTATACACAGTTCAGAGAGTGTGTGTACACAGTGTGTGTGTATACACAGTGTGTGTGTGTACACAGTTGTGTGTGTACACAGTTGTGTGTGTATACACAGTGCGTGTATGTGTGTGTACAAAGGGTGTGTGTGCGCACAGTTTTGTGTGCGTGTGTACACAGTTGTGTGTGTGTACAAAGTTGTTTGTGTTTGTGTACACAGTTGTGTGTGTGTATACACATATGTGCGTGTGTACACAGTTATGTGTGAGTTTACACAGTAGTGTGTGTGTGTACACAGTTGTGTGTGTGTGTGTGTGTACAGTTGTGTGTTTGTGTATGTGTGTGTATACAGTTGCGTGTGTGTGTACACAATTTTGTGTGTGTCTGTACACTCTTGTGTGTGTGTGTACACAGTTGTGTGTGTGTGTGTGTGTGTGTATGCGTACGCAGTTGTGTATGGATGCCTGCACACAGTTGTGTGTGTACACAGTTTTGTGTGTGTGTGTGTACACAGTTGTGTGTCTGTGTGTACACAGTGGGGTGTGTATGTGTGTGTGCACACAGTTGTGTGTGTGTGTGTGTGTACACAGTTGTGTGTGTGTGTACACAGTTGTGTGTATGTGTGTGTACAGTTGTGTGTGTACACAGTTTTGTTTGTGTGTGTGTACACAGTTGTGTGTGTGTACACAGTTGTGTGTATGTGTGTGTACAGTTGTGTGTGTACACAGTTTTGTTTGTGTGTGTACACAGTTGTGTGTCTGTGTACACAGTGGGGTGTGTGTGTGTGTACACAGTTGTATGTGTGTGTATACAGTTCTGTGTGTGTGTGAGTGTGTGTACACACTTGTGTTTGTGTTTGTCTGTGTGAACATAGTTGTGTGTTTTTGTACACAGCTGTCTGTGTGTGTGTCTGTGTACACAGTTGTTTGTGTCTGTGTTCACACAGTTATGTGTGTGTGTGTGAGTGTACACAGTTGTGTCTGTGTATGTTTGTACACAGTTGTGTATGTGTACACAGTCGTGTCTGTGTGTACACAGTTGTGTGTGTATGTGTGTGTGTACACTGTTGTGTGTGTGTACACTGTGTGTGTGTGTCTACACAGTGTGTTTATGTACACTGTGTGATTTTGTGTACACTGTGTGTTTTTGTGTTTGTGTGGACTGCTCTTTTTGTGTGTGCGTACACTTTTGTGTTTGTGTGTGTACACAGTTGTTTATGTGTGTGTGTTTACACATTTGTGTGTGTGTGTACGCAGTTCTGCATGTGTCTACACAGTTGTGTGTCTGTGTGTGTACTCAGTTGTGTGTGTGTGTACACAGTTGTGATTGTGTGAGTGTATACAGTTGTGTGTGTGTGTACACATATGTGTGTGTGTGTGCACACAGTTGTGTGTGTGTCTGCACAGTTGTGTGTGTGTGTGTACACAGTTGTGTGTGTGTGTGTATACAGTTGTGTGTGTGTGCATGTACACAGTAGTGACTTTGTGTGTGTGTACACAGCTGTGTGTGTATGTGTGTGTACACAGTTGTGTGTGTGTGCGTGTACACAGTTGTGAGCGGATGGGTGTGTGTGTACACAGTTGTTTGTATGTGTGTACACAGTTGTGCGTGTGTACACATTTGTGTGTGTGCGTACACAGCTGTGTGTGTGTACGCAGCTGGGTGTGTGTGCACAGTTGTGTGTGTGTGTGTACACAGTTGTAGGTTTGTGTAAACAGTTGTGTGTATGTGTGTGTACACAGTTGTGTGTGTGTGTACACAGTGTGTGTGCGTGTACACAGTTGTGTGTGTGTGAGTGTGTGTACACAGTTGTTTGTGTGTGTACACAGTTCTGTGTGTGTGTAAACAGTTGTGTGTGTGTGTACAGAGTTGTGTGTCTGTGTACACAATGGGGTGCGTGTGTGTGTGTGTACACAGTTGTGTGTGTGTGTACACAGTTGCGTGTGTGTGTGTACACAGTTGTGTTTGTGTGTGTGTGTGTGTGTGTGAACACAGTTGTGTGTTTTTGTACACAGTTGTCTGTGTGTGTCTGTGTACACAGTTGTGTTTGTCTGTGTTCACACAGTTATGTGTGTGTGTGTACACAGTTGTGTATGTGTGTACACAGTTGTGTGTGTGTGTGTACACAGTTGTGTGTGTGTGTACACAGTTGTATATGTGTGCACACAGTTGTTTGTGTTTGTAAGCAGTTGTCTGTGTATGTGTGTACACAGTCGTGTGTGTGTACACAGTTGTGTGCGTGTGTGTACACAGTTGTGTGTGTGTGTGCACACGGTGTGTGTGTGTCTACACTCTGTGTGTATGTAGACTGTGTGTTTTTGAGTACACTGTGTGTGTGTGTGTTTGTGTACACTGCTCTTTGTGAGTGTGCGTACACTTTTCTGTTTGTGTGTGTACACAGTTGGTTATGTGTGTGTGTGTACACATTTGTGTGTGTGTGTACGCATTTGTGCGTGTGTCTACACAGTTGTGTGTCTGTGTGTGTACTCAGTTGTGTGTGTGTGTACACAGTTGTGTATGTGTGAGTGTATATAGTTGTGTGTGCATGTACACATTTGTGTGTGTGTGTGTGTGTGCACACAATTGTGTGTGTGTGTACACAGTTGTGTGTGTGTGTATACAGTTGTGTGTATGTCTGTGTACAGTTGCGTGTGTGTGTATACAGTTGTGTGTGTGTGCATGTACTCAGTTGTGTCTGTGTGTGTGTGTACACAGCTGTGTGTGTGTGTACACAGTTGTGTGTGTGTGTGAACAAAGTTGTGTGTGGGTGGGCGTGTGTGTACACAGTTGTTTGTGTGTGTGTACACAGTTGTGCATGTGTACACAGTTGTGCATGTGCGTACACAGTTGTGTGTGTGTGAACGAGCTGTGTGTGTACACAGTTGTGTGTGTGTGTACACAGTTGTATGTTTGTGTATACAGTTGTGTGTGTGTGTGTACACAGTTGTTTGTGTGTGTACACAGTTGTTTATGTGTGTGTGTTTACACATTTGTGTGTGTGTGTACGCAGTTCTGCATGTGTCTACACAGTTGTGTGTCTGTGTGTGTACTCAGTTGTGTGTGTGTGTACACAGTTGTGATTGTGTGAGTGTATACAGTTGTGTGTGTGTGTACACAGTGTGTGTGCGTGTACACAGTTGTGTGTGTGTGAGTGTGTGTACACAGTTGTTTGTGTGTGTACACAGTTCTGTGTGTGTGTAAACAGTTGTGTGTGTGTGTACACAGTTGTGTGTCTGTGTACACAATGGGGTGCGTGTGTGTGTGTGTACACAGTTGTGTGTGTGTGTGTACACAGTTGCGTGTGTGTGTGTACACAGTTGTGTTTGTGTGTGTGTGTGTGTGTGTGAACACAGTTGTGTGTTTTTGTACACAGTTGTCTGTGTGTGTGTCTGTGTACACAGTTGTGTTTGTCTGTGTTCACACAGTTATATGTGTGTGTGTACACAGTTGTGTATGTGTGTACACAGTTGTGTGTGTGTGTACACAGTTGTGTGTGTGTACACAGTTGTGTGTGTGTGTGTACACAGTTGTATATGTGTGCACACAGTTGTTTGTGTTTGTAAGCAGTTGTCTGTGTATGTGTGTACACAGTCGTGTGTGTGTACACAGTTGTGTGCGTGTGTGTACACAGTTGTGTGTGTGTGTGCACACGGTGTGTGTGTGTCTACACTCTGTGTGTATGTAGACTGTGTGTTTTTGAGTACACTGTGTGTGTGTGTTTGTGTACACTGCTCTTTGTGAGTGTGCGTACACTTTTCTGTTTGTGTGTGTACACAGTTGGTTATGTGTGTGTGTGTACACATTTGTGTGTGTGTGTACGCATTTGTGTGTGTGTGTGCACACAATTTTGTGTGTGTGTACACAGTTGTGTGTGTGTGTACACAGTTGTGTGTATGTCTGTGTACAGTTGCGTGTGTGTGTATACAGTTGTGTGTGTGTGCATGTACTCAGTAGTGTCTGTGTGTGTGTGTACACAGCTGTGTGTGTGTACACAGTTGTGTGTGTGTGTGAACAAATTTGTGTGTGGGTGTTTGTGTGTGTACACAGTTGTTTGTGTGTGTGTACACAGTTGTGCGTGTGTACGCAGTTGTGCGTGTGCATACACAGTTGTGTGTGTGTACGAGCTGTGTGTGTGTACACAGTTGTGTGTGTGTGAACACAGTTGTATGTTTGTGTATACAGTTGTGTGTGTGTGCATGTACACAGTTGTTTGTGTGTGTACACAGTTGTGTGTGTGTGTGTAAACAGTTGTGTGTGTGTGTATACACAGATGTGTGTGTGTATTTGTGTGTGTAAACAGTTGTGTGTGTGTGTGTGCGTACTCTGTGTGTGTGTACACTGTATGTTTTTGTGTACACTGTGTGTGTGTGTTTGTGTACACTGTTGTGTGTGTGCGGAAATTTTGTGTTTGAGTGTGTGTACACAGTGTGTGTGTGTGTACACAGTTGTGTTTGTGTGAGTGTATACATTTGTGTGTGTGTGTGTACACATTTGTGTGTGTGTGTGTGTGCACACAGTTGTGTGTGAGTGTACACAGTTGTGTGTGTGTGTACACAGTTGTGCGTGTGTGTGTGTACAGTTGTGCGTGTGTATATAGTTGTGTGTGTGCATGTACAAAGTTGTGTGTGTGAGTATGTACACAGCTGTGTGTGTGTACACAGTTGTTTATGTGTGTGAACACAGTTGTACGTGAGTACACAGTTGTGTGTGTGTGTACACAGTTGTGTGTGTGTACACATTTGTGTGTGTGTGTACACAGTTGTATGTTTGTGTGTACACAGTTCTGTGTGTTTGTGTGTGTGTACACAGTTGTGTGTGTGTAAACCGTTGTGTGTATGTGTGTGTACACAGTTGTGTGTGTGTACACTATGTGTGTATGTGTGTGTACACTGCGTGTGTGTGCACTCTGTGTGTGTACACTGTGTGTTTTATGTACACTGTGTGTGTGTCTTTGTGTACACTGTTTTGCGTGTGTGTGCGTACAATTTTGTGTGAGTGTGTGTACACAGTGTGTGTGTACGCAGTGTGTGTGTGTATACACAGTTTATGTGTGTTTACACAGTGTTTGTGTGTGTGTACACTGTTGTGTGTGTGTACACTGTGTGTGTGTATACACTGTGTCCGTGCGTGTGTGTGTGTACACAGTGTGTGTTTGTTAACAGTGTGTGTGTTTACACTGTGTGTGTGTGTGTACAGAGATGTGTGTGTGTCTACAGTTGTGTGTGTGTGTGTATACAGTTATGTGTGTGCATGTACACAGTTTTGTCGGTGTGTGTGTGTACACAGCTGTGTGTGTGTACACAGTTGTGTGTGTGTGTACACAGTTGTGTGTGTGTGGGTGTGTGTGTACTGTTGTTTGTGTGTGTGTACACAGTTGTGCGTGTGTCCACAGTTGTGCGTGTGCGTACACAGTTAAGTGTGGGTGTGTACGCAGCCGTGTGTGTGTGTACACAGTTGTGTGTGTGTACACAGTTGTATGTTTGTGTAAACAGTTGTGTGTATGTGTGTGTGAACAGTTGTGTGTGTGTACACAGTGTGTGTGTGTACACAGTTGTGTATGTGTCTGTGTACACAGTTGTGTGTGTGTGTGTGTGTAAACAATTGTTTGTGTGTGTAAACAGTTGTGTGTGTGTGTGTAAACAGTTGTGTGTGTGTGTGTACACAGCTGTGTGTGTGTATTTGAGTGTGTAAACAGTTGTCTGTGTGTGTGTGTACACTGTATGTTTTTGTGTACACTGTGTGTGTGTGTTTGTGTACACTGTTGTGTGTGTGTGTGTGGACAATTTTGTGTGTGAGTGTGTGTACACAGTGTGTGTGTGTACGCAGTTGTGTTTGTGTGAGTGTATACAGTTGTGTGTGTGTGTACACATTTTTGTGTGTTTGTGTGTATGCACACAGTTGTGTGTGTGTGTGTACACAGTTGTGTTTATGTGTGTGTACAGTTGTGTGTGTGTATACAGTTGTGTGTGTGTGCATGTACACAGTTGTGTGTGTGTGTGTGTGTGTGTACACAGCTGTGTGAGTGTGTGCACAGTTGTGTGTGTGTGTACACAGTTTGCGTGTGTACACAGTTGTGCGTGTGTATAAACAGTTGTGTGTGTGTTTACGCTGTTGTGTGTGTGTATACACAGTTGTGTGTGTGTACACAGTTGTATGTTTGTGTGTACACAGTTCTGTGTGTTTGTGTGTGTGTACACAGTTGTGTGTGTGTAAACAGTTGTGTGTATGTGTGTGTACACAGTTGTGTGTGTGTGTACACAGTGTCTGTGTGTGTACAGTTGTGTGTGTGTACACAGTTGTGTGTGTGTGTGTACACAGTTGTTTGTGTGTGTATACAGTTTTGAGTGTGTGTGTAAACAGTTGTGTCTGTGTGTACACAGCTGTGTGTGTGTATTTGTGTGTGTAAACTGTTGTGTGTGTGTACACTGTGTGTGTATGTGTTTGTACACTGTGTGTGTGTACTCTGTGTGTGTGTACACTGTGTGTTTTTGTGTACACTGTGTGTGTGTGTTTGTGTAATATGTTGTGTGTGTGTGCATACAATTTTGTGTGTGTGTGAATGTATACATTGTGTGTGTGTGTACGCAGTGTGTGTGTGTATACGCAGTTTATGTGTGTTTACACAGTGTTTGTGTGTGTGTACTGTTGTGTGTGTACACTGTGTGTGTGTATACAGTGTCTGCATGCGTGTGTGTGTGTAAACAGTGTGTGTGTGTGTGCGTGTACACAGTGTGTGTATTTGCACTGTGTTTGTGTACACAGATGTTTGTGTGTGTACACAGTTCTGTGTGTGTTTGTGTGTGTATATACACAGTGTGTGTGTGTACACATTGTGTGTGTGTGTACACAGTTGTGTGTGTGTGTGTGTGTACACTGTTGTGTGTGTGTGTGTTCTGAGTTGTCTGTGTGTTTATACACAGTTGTGTGAGTGTGTGTGTGTACACTGTGTGTGTACAATGTGTGTTTCTGTGTGCACGGTGTGTGTGTGTACACTGTTGTGTGTGTGTGAGCGTACACTGTTGTGTGTGTATACACAGTGTGTGTGTGTATGCACTGTGTGTGTATGTACACAGAGTGCGTGTGTGTATACACAGTTCAGAGAGTGTGTGTACACAGTGTGTGTGTATACACAGTGTGTGTGTGTACACAGTTGTGTGTGTACACAGTTGTGTGTGTATACACAGTGCGTGTATGTGTGTGTACAAAGGGTGTGTGTGCGCACAGTTTTGTGTGCGTGTGTACACAGTTGTGTGTGTGTACAAAGTTGTTTGTGTTTGTGTACACAGTTGTGTGTGTGTATACACATATGTGCGTGTGTACACAGTTATGTGTGAGTTTACACAGTAGTGTGTGTGTGTACACAGTTGTGTGTGTGTGTGTGTACAGTTGTGTGTTTGTGTATGTGTGTGTATACAGTTGCGTGTGTGTGTACACAATTTTGTGTGTGTCTGTACACTCTTGTGTGTGTGTGTACACAGTTGTGTGTGTGTGTGTGTGTGTGTGTATGCGTACGCAGTTGTGTATGGATGCCTGCACACAGTTGTGTGTGTACACAGTTTTGTGTGTGTGTGTGTACACAGTTGTGTGTCTGTGTGTACACAGTGGGGTGTGTATGTGTGTGTGCACACAGTTGTGTGTGTGTGTGTGTGTACACAGTTGTGTGTGTGTGTACACAGTTGTGTGTATGTGTGTGTACAGTTGTGTGTGTACACAGTTTTGTTTGTGTGTGTGTACACAGTTGTGTGTGTGTACACAGTTGTGTGTATGTGTGTGTACAGTTGTGTGTGTACACAGTTTTGTTTGTGTGTGTACACAGTTGTGTGTCTGTGTACACAGTGGGGTGTGTGTGTGTGTACACAGTTGTATGTGTGTGTATACAGTTCTGTGTGTGTGTGAGTGTGTGTACACACTTGTGTTTGTGTTTGTCTGTGTGAACATAGTTGTGTGTTTTTGTACACAGCTGTCTGTGTGTGTGTCTGTGTACACAGTTGTTTGTGTCTGTGTTCACACAGTTATGTGTGTGTGTGTGAGTGTACACAGTTGTGTCTGTGTATGTTTGTACACAGTTGTGTATGTGTACACAGTCGTGTCTGTGTGTACACAGTTGTGTGTGTATGTGTGTGTGTACACTGTTGTGTGTGTGTACACTGTGTGTGTGTGTCTACACAGTGTGTTTATGTACACTGTGTGATTTTGTGTACACTGTGTGTTTTTGTGTTTGTGTGGACTGCTCTTTTTGTGTGTGCGTACACTTTTGTGTTTGTGTGTGTACACAGTTGTTTATGTGTGTGTGTTTACACATTTGTGTGTGTGTGTACGCAGTTCTGCATGTGTCTACACAGTTGTGTGTCTGTGTGTGTACTCAGTTGTGTGTGTGTGTACACAGTTGTGATTGTGTGAGTGTATACAGTTGTGTGTGTGTGTACACATATGTGTGTGTGTGTGCACACAGTTGTGTGTGTGTCTGCACAGTTGTGTGTGTGTGTGTACACAGTTGTGTGTGTGTGTGTATACAGTTGTGTGTGTGTGCATGTACACAGTAGTGACTTTGTGTGTGTGTACACAGCTGTGTGTGTATGTGTGTGTACACAGTTGTGTGTGTGTGCGTGTACACAGTTGTGAGCGGATGGGTGTGTGTGTACACAGTTGTTTGTATGTGTGTACACAGTTGTGCGTGTGTACACATTTGTGTGTGTGCGTACACAGCTGTGTGTGTGTACGCAGCTGGGTGTGTGTGCACAGTTGTGTGTGTGTGTGTACACAGTTGTAGGTTTGTGTAAACAGTTGTGTGTATGTGTGTGTACACAGTTGTGTGTGTGTGTACACAGTGTGTGTGCGTGTACACACTTGTGTGTGTGTGAGTGTGTGTACACAGTTGTTTGTGTGTGTACACAGTTCTGTGTGTGTGTAAACAGTTGTGTGTGTGTGTACAGAGTTGTGTGTCTGTGTACACAATGGGGTGCGTGTGTGTGTGTGTACACAGTTGTGTGTGTGTGTACACAGTTGCGTGTGTGTGTGTACACAGTTGTGTTTGTGTGCGTGTGTGTGTGTGTGAACACAGTTGTGTGTTTTTGTACACAGTTGTCTGTGTGTGTGTCTGTGTACACAGTTGTGTTTGTCTGTGTTCACACAGTTATGTGTGTGTGTGTACACAGTTGTGTATGTGTGTACACAGTTGTGTGTGTGTGTGTACACAGTTGTGTGTGTGTGTACACAGTTGTATATGTGTGCACACAGTTGTTTGTGTTTGTAAGCAGTTGTCTGTGTATGTGTGTACACAGTCGTGTGTGTGTACACAGTTGTGTGCGTGTGTGTACACAGTTGTGTGTGTGTGTGCACACGGTGTGTGTGTGTCCACACTCTGTGTGTATGTAGACTGTGTGTTTTTGAGTACACTGTGTGTGTGTGTGTTTGTGTACACTGCTCTTTGTGAGTGTGCATACACTTTTCTGTTTGTGTGTGTACACAGTTGGTTATGTGTGTGTGTGTACACATTTGTGTGTGTGTGTACGCATTTGTGCGTGTGTCTACACAGTTGTGTGTCTGTGTGTGTACTCAGTTGTGTGTGTGTGTACACAGTTGTGTATGTGTGAGTGTATATAGTTGTGTGTGCATGTACACATTTGTGTGTGTGTGTGTGTGTGCACACAATTGTGTGTGTGTGTACACAGTTGTGTGTGTGTGTATACAGTTGTGTGTATGTCTGTGTACAGTTGCGTGTGTGTGTATACAGTTGTGTGTGTGTGCATGTACTCAGTTGTGTCTGTGTGTGTGTGTACACAGCTGTGTGTGTGTGTACACAGTTGTGTGTGTGTGTGAACAAAGTTGTGTGTGGGTGGGCGTGTGTGTACACAGTTGTTTGTGTGTGTGTACACAGTTGTGCATGTGTACACAGTTGTGCATGTGCGTACACAGTTGTGTGTGTGTGAACGAGCTGTGTGTGTACACAGTTGTGTGTGTGTGTACACAGTTGTATGTTTGTGTATACAGTTGTGTGTGTGTGTGTACACAGTTGTTTGTGTGTGTACACAGTTGTTTATGTGTGTGTGTTTACACATTTGTGTGTGTGTGTACGCAGTTCTGCATGTGTCTACACAGTTGTGTGTCTGTGTGTGTACTCAGTTGTGTGTGTGTGTACACAGTTGTGATTGTGTGAGTGTATACAGTTGTGTGTGTGTGTACACATATGTGTGTGTGTGTGCACACAGTTGTGTGTGTGTCTGCACAGTTGTGTGTGTGTGTGTACACAGTTGTGTGTGTGTGTGTATACAGTTGTGTGTGTGTGCATGTACACAGTAGTGACTTTGTGTGTGTGTACACAGCTGTGTGTGTGTGTGTGTACACAGTTGTGTGTGTGTGCGTGTACACAGTTGTGAGCGGATGGGTGTGTGTGTACACAGTTGTTTGTATGTGTGTACACAGTTGTGCGTGTGTACACATTTGTGTGTGTGCGTACACAGCTGTGTGTGTGTACGCAGCTGGGTGTGTGTGCACAGTTGTGTGTGTGTGTGTACACAGTTGTAGGTTTGTGTAAACAGTTGTGTGTATGTGTGTGTACACAGTTGTGTGTGTGTGTACACAGTGTGTGTGCGTGTACACACTTGTGTGTGTGTGAGTGTGTGTACACAGTTGTTTGTGTGTGTACACAGTTCTGTGTGTGTGTAAACAGTTGTGTGTGTGTGTACAGAGTTGTGTGTCTGTGTACACAATGGGGTGCGTGTGTGTGTGTGTACACAGTTGTGTGTGTGTGTACACAGTTGCGTGTGTGTGTGTACACAGTTGTGTTTGTGTGTGTGTGTGTGTGTGTGAACACAGTTGTGTGTTTTTGTACACAGTTGTCTGTGTGTGTGTCTGTGTACACAGTTGTGTTTGTCTGTGTTCACACAGTTATGTGTGTGTGTGTACACAGTTGTGTATGTGTGTACACAGTTGTGTGTGCGTGTGTACACAGTTGTGTGTGTGTGTACACAGTTGTATATGTGTGCACACAGTTGTTTGTGTTTGTAAGCAGTTGTCTGTGTATGTGTGTACACAGTCGTGTGTGTGTACACAGTTGTGTGCGTGTGTGTACACAGTTGTGTGTGTGTGTGCACACGGTGTGTGTGTGTCTACACTCTGTGTGTATGTAGACTGTGTGTTTTTGAGTACACTGTGTGTGTGTGTGTTTGTGTACACTGCTCTTTGTGAGTGTGCGTACACTTTTCTGTTTGTGTGTGTACACAGTTGGTTATGTGTGTGTGTGTACACATTTGTGTGTGTGTGTACGCATTTGTGCGTGTGTCTACACAGTTGTGTGTCTGTGTGTGTACTCAGTTGTGTGTGTGTGTACACAGTTGTGTATGTGTGAGTGTATATAGTTGTGTGTGCATGTACACATTTGTGTGTGTGTGTGTGTGTGCGCACAATTGTGTGTGTGTGTACACAGTTGTGTGTGTGTGTATACAGTTGTGTGTATGTCTGTGTACAGTTGCGTGTGTGTGTATACAGTTGTGTGTGTGTGCATGTACTCAGTTGTGTCTGTGTGTGTGTGTACACAGCTGTGTGTGTGTGTACACAGTTGTGTGTGTGTGTGAACAAAGTTGTGTGTGGGTGGGCGTGTGTGTACACAGTTGTTTGTGTGTGTGTACACAGTTGTGCATGTGTACACAGTTGTGCATGTGCGTACACAGTTGTGTGTGTGTGAACGAGCTGTGTGTGTACACAGTTGTGTGTGTGTGTACACAGTTGTATGTTTGTGTATACAGTTGTGTGTGTGTGTGTACACAGTTGTTTGTGTGTGTACACAGTTGTATGTGTGTGTGTGTAAACAGTTGTGTGTGTGTGTATACACAGATGTGTGTGCGTATTTGTGTGTGTAAACAGTTGTGTGTGTGTGCGTACTCTGTGTGTGTGTACACTGTATGTTTTTGTGTACACTGTGTGTGTGTGTTTGTGTACACTGTTGTGTGTGTGTGTGGAAATTTTGTGTTTGAGTGTGTGTACACAGTGTGTATGTGTACACAGTTGTGTTTGTGTGAGTGTATACAGTTGTGTGTGTGTGTGTACACATTTGTGTGTGTGTGCACACAGTTGTGTGTGAGTGTACACAGTTGTGTTTGTGTGTGTACACAGTTGTGCATGTGTGTGTGTACAGTTGTGCGTGTGTATACAGTTGTGTGTGTGCATGTACAAAGTTGTGTGTGTGAGTATGTACACAGCTGTGTGTGTGTACACAGTTGTTTGTGTGTGTACACAGTTGTACGTGAGTACACAGTTGTGTGTGTGTACACAGTTGTGTGTGTGTGTACACAGTTGTATGTTTGTGTGTACACAGTTGTGTGTTTGTGTGTACACAGTTCTGTGTGTTTGTGTGTGTGTACACAGTTGTGTGTGTGTAAACCGTTGTGTGTATGTGTGTGTGTACACAGTTGTGTGTGTGTGTACACTATGTGTGTATGTGTGTGTACACTGCGTGTGTGTGTACTCTGTGTATGTACATTGTGTGTTTTTGTGTACACTGTGTGTGTGTCTTTGTGTACACTGTTTTGTGTGTGTGTGTGTGCGTACAATTTTGTGTGAGTGTGTGTACACCGTGTGTGTGTACGCAGTGTGTGTGTATACACAGTTTATGTGTGTTTACACAGTGTTTGTGTGTGTGTACACTGTTGTGTGTGTGTACACTGTGTGTGTGTATACACTGTGTCCGTGCGTGTGTGTGTGTACACAGTGTGTGTGTGTTAACAGTGTGTGTGTTTACACTGTGTGTGTGTGTACAGAGATGTGTGTGTGTGTGTCTACAGTTGTGTGTGTGTGTGTATGCAGTTGTGTGTGTGTGCATGTACACAGTTTTGTCGGTGTGTGTGTGTACACAGCTCTGTGTGTGTACACAGTTGTGTGTGTGTGTATACACAGTTGTGTGTGTGTGGGTGTGTTTGTACACAGTTGTTTGTGTGTGTACACAGTTGTGCATGTGTGCACAGTTGTGCGTGTGCGTACACAGTTGTGTGTGTGTGTACGCAGCTGTGTGTGTGTGTACACAGTTGTGTGTGTGTACACAGTTGTATGTTTGTGTAAACAGTTGTGTGTATGTGTGTGTACACAGTTGTGTGTGTGTACACAGTGTGTGTGTGTACACAGTTGTGTATGTGTCTGTGTACACAGTTGTGTGTGTGTGTGTGTACACAGTTGTTTGTGTGTGTAAACAGTTGTGTGTGTGTAAACAGTTGTGTGTGTGTGTACACAGCTGTGTGTGTGTATTTGTGTGTGTAAACAGTTGTCTGTGTGTGTGTGTACTCTGTGTGTGTGTGTGTACACTGTATGTTTTTGTGTACACTGTGTGTGTGTGTTTGTGTACACTGTTGTGTGTGTGGACAATTTTGTGTGTGAGTGTGTGTACACAGTGTGTGTGTGTGTACACAGTTGTGTTTGTGTGAGTGTATACAGTTGTGTGTGTGTGTACACATTTTTGTGTGTTTGTGTGTATGCACACAGTTGTGTGTGTGTGTACACAGTTGTGTGTGTGTGTACACAGTTGTGTTTATGTGTGTGTACAGTTGTGTGTGTGTATACAATTGTGTGTGTGTGCATGTACACAGTTGTGTGTGTGTGTGTACACAGTGTGTGTGTGTGCACAGTTGTGTGTGTGTGTACACAGTTGTGTGTGTTTGTGTACACAGTTGTTTGTGTGTGTATACAGTTTTGAGTGTGTGTGTAAACAGTTGTGTGTGTGTGTGAACACAGCTGTGTGTGTATTTGTGTGTTTAAACATTGGTGTGTGTGTGTTTACACTATGTGTGTATGTGTGTGTACACTGTGTGTGTGTGTGTACTCTGTGTGTGTGAACACTGTGTATTTATGTGTACACTGTGTGTGTGTGTTTGTGTACACTGTGTGTGTGTGTGCGTGTACAATGTTGTGAGTCTGTATACACAGTGTCTGTGTGTACACGCAGTGTGTGTGTATACACAGCTTATGTGTGTTTCCACAGTGTTTGTGTGTGTGTGTACACTGTTGTGTGTGTGTGTACACTGTGTGTGTGTTTACACTGTGTGTACAGAGATGTGTGTGTGTGTACACACTTCTGTGTGTGTTTGTGTGTGTATATACACAGTGTGTGTGTACACAGTTGTGTGCATGTGTGTGTACAGTTGTGTGTGTGTGTATACAGTTGTGTGTGTGTGCATGTACACAGTTTTGTCTGTTTGTGTGTGTACACAGCTGTGTGTGTGTACACAGTTGTGTGTGTGTGTGCGTGTGTGTGTGTGTGTGTACACTGTTGTGTGTGTGTGAGTGTATACAGTTGTGTGTGTGTGTACACATTTTTGTGTGTTTGTGTGTATGCACACAGTTGTGTGTGTGTGTACACAGTTGTGTTTATGTGTGTGTACAGTTGTGTGTGTGTATACAATTGTGTGTGTGTGCATGTACACAGTTGTGTGTGTGTGTGTACACAGTGTGTGTGTGTGGACAGTTGTGTGTGTGTGTACACAGTTGTGTGTGTGTGTGTACACAGTTGTTTGTGTGTGTATACAGTTTTGAGTGTGTGTGTAAACAGTTGTGTGTGTGTGTGTGAACACAGCTGTGTGTGTATTTGTGTGTTTAAACATTGGTGTGTGTGTGTTTACACTATGTGTGTATGTGTGTGTACACTGTGTGTGTGTGTGTACTCTGTGTGTGTGAACACTGTGTATTTATGTGTACACTGTGTGTGTGTGTTTGTGTACACTGTGTGTGTGTGTGCGTGTACAATGTTGTGAGTGTGTATACACAGTGTCTGTGTGTACACGCAGTGTGTGTGTATACACAGCTTATGTGTGTTTCCACAGTGTTTGTGTGTGTGTGTACACTGTTGTGTGTGTGTGTACACTGTGTGTGTGTTTACACTGTGTGTACAGAGATGTGTGTGTGTGTACACACTTCTGTGTGTGTTTGTGTGTGTATATACACAGTGTGTGTGTACACAGTTGTGTGCATGTGTGTGTACAGTTGTTTGTGTGTGTATACAGTTGTGTGTGTGTGCATGTACACAGTTTTGTCTGTTTGTGTGTGTACACAGCTGTGAGTGTGTACACAGTTGTGTGTGTGTGTGCGTGTGTGTGTGTGTGTACACTGTTGTGTGTGTGTGGGTGTGTGTGTACACAGATGTTTGTGTGTGTGTACACAGTTGTGCGTGTGCATACACAGTTGTGTGTGTGTGTATGCAGCTGTGTGTGTGTATCTGTGTGTGTAAACAGTTGTGTGTGTGTGTGTGTGTGTGTACACTGGGTGCGTACACTGTGTGTGTGTACTTTGTGTGTGTGTACACTGTATGTTTTTGTGTACACTGTGTGTGTGTTTGTGTACACTGTTGTGTGTGTGTGGGACAATTTCGTGTGTAAGTGTGTGTACGTGTTTACACATTTGTGTGAGTGTATACAGTTGTGTGTGTGTGTACACATTTGTGTGTGTGTGTGTGTGTGCACACAGTTGTGTGTGTGTGTGTACAGTTGTGTGTGTTTATACAGTTGTGTGTGTGTTCATGTACACAGCTGTGTGTGTGTGTACACAGTTGTTTGTGTGTGTGTACACAGTTGTGCGAGTGTACACAGTTGTGCGTGTGCGTACACAATTGTGTGTGTGTGTGTACGCTGTTGTGTGTGTGTGTACACAGTTGTGTGTGTGTACACAGTAGTATGTTTTTGTGTACACAGTTGTGTGTTTGTGTGTACACAGTTCTGTGTGTTTGTGTGTGTGTACACAGTTGTGTGTGTGTAAACAGTTGTGTGTATGTGTGTGTACACAGTTGTGTGTGTGTGTGTACACAGTGTGTGTGTGTACACAGTTGTGTATGTGTGTACACAGTTGTTTGTGTGTGTGTACACAGTTGTTTGTGTGTGTATACAGTTGTGTGTGTGTGTAAACAGTTGTGTGTGTGTTTGTGTACACAGCTGTGTGTGTGTATTTGTGTGTGTTAACAGTTGTGTGTGTGTATGTGTGTGTGTACAACATGTGTGTGTACACTGTGTGTGTGTGTATTCTCTGTGTGTGTACACTGTGTGTTTTTGTGTACACTGTGTGTGTGTGTTTGTGTACACTGTTGTGTGTGTGTGTGCGTACAATTTTGTGTGAGTGTGTGTACACAGTGTGTGTGTACGCAGTGTGTGTGTATACACATTTTATGTGTGTTTACACAGTGTTTGTGTGTGTGTACACTGTTGTGTGTGTGTGTACACAGTGTGTGTGTGTGTTTACACTGTGTGTGTGTACAGAGATGTGTGTGTGTACACACTTCTGCGTGTCTTTGTGTCTGTATATACACAGTGTGTGTGTGTGTACACAGTTGTGTGCATGTGTGTGTACAGTTGGCTGTGTGTGTGTATATACAGTTGTGTGTGTGTGCATGTACACAATTTTTTCGGTGTTTGTGTGTACACAGTTGTGTGTGTGTACACAGTTGTGTGTGTGTGGGTGTGTGTGTACACAGATGTTTGTGTGTATGTACACAGTTGTGCGTGTGTGCACAGTTGTGCATGTCCGTACACAGTTGTGTGTGTGTGTGTACGCAACTGTGTGTGTATGTACACAGTTGTGTGTGTGTGTACACAGTTGTATGTTTGTGTAAACAGTTGTGTGTATGTGTGTGTACACAGTTGTATGTGTGTACACAGTGTGTGTGTGTGTGTAAACAGTTGTGTGTGTGTGTGTACACAGCTGTGTGTGTGTATTTGTGTGTGTAAACAGTTGTCTGTGTGTGTGTACTCTGTGAGTGTGTACACTGTATGTTTTTGTGTACACTGTGTGTGTGTGTTCGTGTACACTGTTGTGTGTGTGTGTGGACAATTTTGTGTGTGAGTGTGTGTGCACAGTGTATGTGTGTGTATACAGTTGTGTTTGTGTGAGTGTATACAGTTGTGTGTGTGTGTACAAATTTTTCTGTGTTTGTGTGTGTGTACACAGTGTGTGTGTGTGTACACAGTTGTGTTTGTGTGAGTGTATACAGTTGTGTGTGTGTACACATTTTTGTGTGTTTGTGTGTATGCACACAGTTGTGTGTGTGTGTACACAGTTGTGTGTGTGTGTACACAGTTGTGTTTATGTGTGTGTACAGTTGTGTGTGTGTATACAGTTGTGTGTGTGTGCATGTACACAGTTGTGTGTGTGTGTGTACACAGTGTGTGTGTGTACACAGTTGTGTGTGTGTGTACACAGTTGTGTGTGTGTGTGTACACAGTTGTTTGTGTGTGTATACAGTTTTGAGTGTGTGTGTAAACAGTTGTGTGTGTGTGTGTGAACACAGCTGTGTGTGTGTATTTGTGTGTTTAAACATTGGTGTGTGTGTGTTTACACTATGCGTGTATGTGTGCGTACACTGTGTGTGTGTGTACTCTGTATGTGTGAACACTGTGTATTTATGTGTACACTGTGTGGGTGTGTTTGTGTACACTGTGTGTGTGTGCGTGTACAATGTTGTAAGTGTGTATACACAGTGTCTGTGTGTACACGCAGTGTGTGTGTATACACAGCTTATGTGTGTTTCCACAGTGTTTGTGTGTGTGTGTACACTGTTGTGTGTGTGTGTACACTGTGTGTGTGTTTACACTGTGTGTACAGAGATGTGTGTGTGTGTACACACTTCGGTGTGTGTTTGTGTGTGTACATACACAGTGTGTGTGTACACAGTTGTGTGCATGTGTGTGTACAGTTGTGTGTGTGTGTATACAGTTGTGTGTGTGTGCATGTACACAGATTTGTGTGTGTGTGTGTGTGTACACAGCTGTGTGTGTGTGTACACAGTTGTGTGTGTGTGTGTACACAGTTGTGTGTGGGTGGGTGTGTGAGTACACAGTTGTGTGTGTGTGTGTGTGTGTGTGTGTGTACACAGTTGTGCGTGTGTACACAGTTGTGCTTGTGCGTACACAGTTGTGTGTATGTGTACGCAGTTGTGTGTCTGTGTACACAGTTGTGTGTGTGTGTACATAGTTGTATGTTTGTGTGTACACAGATGTGTGTGTGTGTGTACACAGTTGTGTGTGTGTGCACAGTGTGTGTGTGTGTACACAGTTGTGTGTGTGTGTACACAGTTGTGTGTGTGTGAGTGTGTGTACACAGTTGTTTGTGTGTGTACACAGTTCTGTGTGTGTGTGTAAACAGTTGTGTGCGTGTGTACACAGTTGTGTGTCTGTGTACACAATGGGGTGCGTGTGTGTGTGTGTACACAGTTGTGTGTGTGTGTACACAGTTGCGTGTGTGTGTGTACACAGTTGTGTTTGTGTGTGTGTGTGTGAACACAGTTGTGTGTTTTTGTACACAGTTGTGTGTGTGTGTGTCTGTGTACACAGTTGTGTTTGTCTGTGTTCACACAGTTATGTGTGTGTGTGTACAAAGTTGTGTGTGTGTGTGCACAGTTGTGTGTGTGTGTACACAGTTGTATATGTGTGCACACAGTTGTTTGTGTTTGTAAGCAGTTGTCTGTGTATGTGTGTACACAGTCGTGTGTGTGTACACAGTTGTGTGTGTGTGTGTGTACACAGTTGTGTGTGTGTGTGTGCACACGTTGTGTGTGTGTCTACACTCTGTGTGTATGTAGACTGTGTGTTTTTGTGTACACTGTGTGTGTGTGTGTTTGTGTACACTGCTCTTTGTGAGTGTGCGTACACTTTTGTGTTTGTGTGTGTACACAGTTGGTTATGTGTGTGTGTGTACACATTTGTGTGTGTGTGTGTATGCATTTGTGCGTGTGTCTACACAGTTGTGTGTCTGTGTGTGTACTCAGTTGTGTGTGTGTGTGTGTACACAGTTGTGTTTGTGTGAGTGTATATAGTCGTGTGTGTGTACACATTTGTGTGTGTGTGTGCACACAATTTTGTGTGTGTGTACACAGTTGTGTGTGTGTGTACACAGTTGTGTGTATGTCTGTGTACAGTTGCGTGTGTGTGTATACAGTTGTGTGTGTGTGCATGTACTCCGTTGTGTCTGTGTGTGTGTGTACACAGCTGTGTGTGTGTACACAGTTGTGTGTGTGTGTGAACAAATTTGTGTGTGGGTGTTTGTGTGTGTACACAGTTGTTTGTGTGTGTGTACACAGTTGTGCGTGTGTACGCAGTTGTGCGTGTGCGTACCCAGTTGTGTGTGTGTGTGTACGAGCTGTGTGTGTGTACACAGTTGTGTGTGTGTGTACACAGTTGTATGTTTGTGTATACAGTTGTGTGTGTGTGCGTGTACACAGTTGTTTGTGTGTGTACACAGTTGTGTGTGTGTGTGTAAACAGTTGTGTGTGTGTGTATACACAGATGTGTGTGTATTTGTGTGTGTAAACAGTTGTGTGTGTGTGCGTACTCTGTGTGTGTGTACACTGTATGTTTTTGTGTACAATGTGTGTGTGTGTTTGTGTCCACTGTTGTGTGTGTGTGCGGAAATTTTGTGTTTGAGTGTGTGTACACAGTGTGTGTGTGTGTACACAGTTGTGTTTGTGTGAGTGTATACATTTGTGTGTGTGTGTACACATTTGTGTGTGTGTGTGTGCACACAGTTGTGTGTGAGTGTACACAGTTGTGTGTGTGTGTACACAGTTGTGCGTGTATGTGTGTACAGTTGTGCGTGTGTATACAGTTGTGTGTGTGCATGTACAAAGTTGTGCATGTTCAAAGTTGTGTGTGTGAGTATGTACACAGGTGTGTGTGTGTGTACACAGTTGTTTATGTGTGTGAACACAGTTGTACGTGAGTACACAGTTGTGTGTGTGTGTACACAGTTGTGTGTGTGTACACATTTGTGTGTATGTGTACACAGTTGTATGTTTGTGTGTACACAGTTCTGTGTGTTTGTGTGTGTGTACACAGTTGTGTGTGTGTAAACCGTTGTGTGTATGTGTGTGTACACAGTTGTGTGTGTGTACGCTATGTGTGTATGTGTGTGTACACTGCGTGTGTGTGTACTCTGTGTGTGTACACTGTGTGTTTTTATGTACACTGTGTGTGTGTCTTTGTGTACACTGTTTTGTGTGTGTGTGTGTGCGTACAATTTTGTGTGAGTGTGTGTACACAGTGTGTGTGTACGCAGTGTGTGTGTGTATACACAGTTTATGTGTGTTTACACAGTGTTTGAGTGTGTGTACACTGTTGTGTGTGTGTACACTGTGTATGTGTATACACTGTGTCCGTGCGTGTGTGTGTGTACACAGTGTGTGTGTGTTAACAGTGTGTGTGTTTACACTGTGTGTGTGTGTACAGAGATGTGTGTGTGTGTGTCTACAGTTGTGTGTGTGTGTGTATACAGTTGTGTGTGTGTGCATGTACACAGTTTTGTCGGTGTGTGTGTGTACACAGCTGTGTGTGTGTGCACAGTTGTGTGTGTGTGTGTACACAGTTGTGTGTGTGTGGGTGTGTGTGTACAGTTGTTTGTGTGTGTGTACACAGTTGTGCGTGTGTCCACAGTTGTGCGTGTGCGTACACAGTTAAGTGTGGGTGTGTATGCAGCTGTGTGTGTGTGTACACAGTTGTGTGTGTGTACACAGTTGTATGTTTGTGTAAACAGTTGTGTGTATGTGTGTATGCACAGTTGTGTGTGTGTACACAGTGTGTGTGTGTACATAGTTGTGTATGTGTCTGTGTACACAGTTGTGTGTGTGTGTGTGTGTACACAGTTGTTTGTGTGTGTAAACAGTTGTGTGTGTGTGTGTAAACAGTTGTGTGTGTGTGTGTACACAGCTGCGTCTGTGTATTTGTGTGTGTAAACAGTTGTCTGTGTGTGTGTGTACACTGTATGTTTTTGTGTACACTGTGTGTGAGTGTTTGTGTACACTGTTGTGTGTGTGTGTGTGTGTGTGGACAATTTTGTTTGTGAGTGTGTGTACACAGTGTGTGTGTGTACACAGTTGTGTTTGTGTGAGTGTATACAGTTGTGTGTGTGTGTACACATTTTTGTGTGTTTGTGTGTATGCACACAGTTGTGTGTGTGTGTACACAGTTGTGTTTATGTGTGTGTACAGTTGTGTGTGTATACAGTTGTGTGTGTGTGCATGTACACAGTTGTGTGTGTGTGTGTACACAGCTGTGTGAGTGTGTGCACAGTTGTGTGTGTGTGTACACAGTTTGCGTGTGTACACAGTTGTGCGTGTGTATAAACAGTTGTGTGTGTGTTTACGCTGTTGTGTGTGTGTATACACAGTTGTGTGTGTGTACACAGTTGTATGTTTGTGTGTACATAGTTGTGTGTTTGTGTGTACACAGTTCTGTGTGTTTGTGTGTGTGTACACAGTTGTGTGTGTGTAAACAGTTGTGTGTATGTGTGTGTACACAGTTGTGTGTGTGTGTGTACACAGTGTCTGTGTGTGTACAGTTGTGTGTGTGTGTACACAGTTGTGTGTGTGTGTGTACACAGTTGTTTGTGTGTGTATACAGTTTTGAGTGTGTGTGTAAACAGTTGTGTCTGTGTGTACACAGCTGTGTGTGTGTATTTGTGTGTGTAAACTGTTGTGTGTGTGTGTACACTGTGTGTGTATGTGTTTGTACACTGTGTGTGTGTACTCTGTGTGTGTGTACACTGTGTGTTTTTGTGTACACTGTGTGTGTGTGTTTGTGTAATATGTTGTGTGTGTGTGCATACAATTTTGTGTGTGTGTGAATGTACACATTGTGTGTGTGTACGCAGTGTGTGTGTGTATACACAGTTTATGTGTGTTTACACAGTGTTTGTGTGTGTGTACTGTTGTGTGTGTACACTGTGTGTGTATACAGTGTCTGCATGCGTGTGTGTGTGTAAACAGTGTGTGTGTGTGTACACAGTTGTGTGTGGGTGTGTGGGTGTGTACATAGTTGTCAGTGTATGTACACAGTTGTGTGCTTGTGTGTGCACTGTGTGTGTGTACACAGTTGTGTGTGTGTGTGTGTACACAGTTGTGTGTGTGTGTGTACACAGTTGTGTGTGTGTTGTTTTGTGTGTGTACACAGTTGTTTGTGTGTGAGTGTGCACACAGTTGTGTGTGTATGTGTGTGTGTACACAGTTGTGTGTGTGTACACTGTGTGTGTGTACACTGTGTGTGTGTGTGTGTGTACACTGTTGTGTGTGTGCATTTGCGTACACTGTTGTGTGTGTATGTACACAGTGTTTGTGTGTATACACAGTATATGTGTGTATAAACTGTGTTTGTGTGTGTGTGCACTGTTTTGCGTGTGTGTGTACAAAGTGTGTGTGTTTATACACTCTGTGTGTGTGTGTTTGTGTGTGCCCACAGTGTATGTGTGTGTGTACGCAGTGAGTGTGTGTGTGTATACACAGTGCTTGTATGTGTGTGTGCACACAGTGTGTGTGTGGACACAGTGTGATTGTAAGCAGTTGTGTGTGTGTGTGTCTACACAGTTGTGTGTGTGTGTGTGTACACAGAGTGTGTGTGTGTGTACACAGTATATGTGTGTACACAGTTGTGTGTGCCTACAGTTATGTGTGTGTGTGTACAGTGTGTGTACGCAGTTATTTGTGTGTGTACACCGATGTGTGTGTTTACACAGTTGTGTGTGTGTGTGTACACAGTTGTGTGTGTGTACACAGTTGTGTGTGTGTGTACACAGTTTTGTATGTGTGTACACAGTTGTGTGTGCCTACAGTTATGTGTGTGTGTGTACAGAGTTGTGTGTGTGTGTGTGTGCAGAGTTGTGTGTGTGTGTGTGTGTACAGAGTTGTGTGTCTGTGTACACAGTTGTGTGTGTACGTACACAGCTGTGTGTGTGTGTGTGTAGTTGTGTGCGAGCATGTGTGTGTACAGAGTTGTGTGTGTGTGCGTGTACACTGTGTGTGTGTACAATGTGTGTGTGTGTGTGTGCTCTGTGTGTTTTTGTGTACACAGTGTGTGTGGGTGTATGTGTGTATACTGCTGTGTGTCTGTGCGCATTCACTGTTGTGCCATGTGTACACAGCATGTGTGTTTGTGTGTGTACACAGTTGTGATGTGTGTGCGTACACAGTTTTGTATGTGTGTACACAGTTGTGTGTGTGTACACAGTTGTGTGTGGGTGTGTGGGTGTGTACACAGTTGTCTGTGTATGTACACAGTTGTGTGCTTGTGTGTGCACTGTGTGTGTACACAGTTGTGTGTGTGTGTGTGTGTACACAGTTGTGTGTCCGTGTGTGTGGATGTACACAGTTGTTTGTGTGTGTACACAGTTGTGTGTGTATGTGTGTACACAGTTGTGTGTGTGTACACTGTTCTTTGTGTGTGTACACAGTTGTGTGTGTGTATGTGTGTGTGTACACAGTTGTGTGTGTGTGTGTGTACACTGTGTGTGTACACTGTTTTTTTTGTTTACACTGTGTGTGTGCGTACACTGTTGTGTGTGTGAACACAGTGTGTGTGTGTGTGTGTGTATAAACTGTGTGTGTGTGTACACAGTGTGTGTGTACACAACGTCCGTGTGTATATACACAGTGTGAGTGTTTGTCTGCGTCCGTATGTGTGTGTGCAGTGTGTCTGTGTACACATTGTGTGTGTACACAGTTATGTGTGTTTGTGTGTGTACACAGTTGTGTGTCTGTGTGTGCTTTTGTACACAGTGTGTGTGTGTCTGTGTGTACACAGTTGTGTGTGTGTGTGTACACAGTTGTTTGTGTGTGTACACAGTTGTGTGTGTTTACACAGTTCTGTGTGTGTGTCTACACAGTTGTGTTTGTACACAGTTGTGTGTGTGTGTACAAAGTTGTGTGCGTGCGTACACTGTTCTGGAAGTATGAACACCGTTGTGTGTGTGTACACAGTTGTGTGTGGTTGTGTGTGTTAGTGTGTGTACACAGTTGTGTGTGTGTTTACACAGTTGTGTGTCTGTGAACAAAGTTGCGCATGTGTACACAGTTGTGCGTGTCCACAGAGTTCTAAGTGTATGTGTGTACACGTTGTATGTGTGTGTACACAGTTGTGTGTGTTTGAGTGTACACAGTTGTGTGTGTGTGTACACTGTTGTGTTTGTGTGTACACGGTGTGTATGTGTGTACACAGTTGTGTGTATCTGTGGGTGTGAACACAGGTTTGTGTCTATGTACATAGTTGTGTGTGTGTGCATGTACACAGTTGTGTGTGTGTCTGTGTTCACACATTTATGTGTGTGCGTGTACAAAGTTGTGTTTCTATGTGTGTTTGTGTGCACACAGTTGTGTGTGTGTGTACACAGTTGTGAGTGTGTGTACACAGTTGTGTGTGTGTACACAGTTGTGTGTGTGTAAACAGTTGTGTCTGTGTGTACACAGTTGTTTGTGTGCGTACACACTTGTGTGTGTATGTGTGTACACAGTTGTGTGTGTGTACACTGTTCTGTGTGTGTGTACACAGTTGTGTGTGTGTATGTGTGTGTGTACATAGTTGTGTGTGTGTACACTGTGTGTGTGTACACTGTGTGTTTTTGTTTACACTGTGTGTGTGTGTACACTGTTGTGTGTGTGAACACTGTGTGTGTGTGTATACACTGTGTGTGTTCACAACGTCCGTGTGTATATACACAGTGTGAGTGTGTGTCTGTGTGTGTGTGTGTGTGTACAGTGTGTCTGTGTGCACACATTGTGTGTGTGTGTACACAGTTGTGTGTGTGTGTACACAGTTGTGTGTGTGTACACAGTTGTGTCTGTGAGTACACAGTTGCGTGTGGTTGTGTACACAGTTGTGCATGTGTGTGTGTACACAGTTGTGTGTGTGTGTACACAGTGTGTATGTGTGTACACAGTTGTGTGTGTGTGCGTGTACACAGTTGTTTGTGTGTGTACACAGTTGTTTGTGTGTGTACACAGTTGTCTGTGTATGTGTGTACACAGTTGTGTGTGTGTGTGCAGTTGTGTGCGTGCATGTGTGTGTGTACAGAGTTGTGTGTGTGTGTACACTGTGTGTGTGTACAATGTGTGTGTGCTCTGTGTGTTTTTGTGTACACAGTGTTTGTGGGTGTATGTGTGTATACTGTTGTGTGTCTGTGCGCGTTCACTGTTGTGTCATGTGTACACAGCATGTGTGTTTGTGTGCGTACACAGTTGTGATGTGTGTGTGTACACAGTTGTTATGTGTGTATACAGTTGTGTGTGTGTGTACACAGTCGTGTGTGGGTGTGTGGGTGTGTACACAGTTGTCAGTGTATGCACACAGTTGTGTGCTTGTGTGTGCACTGTGTGTGTACACAGTTGTGTGTGTGTGTGTGTGTGTGTGTACACAGTTGTGTGTGTGTGTACACAGTTGTGTGTGTGTTGTTTTGTGTGTGTACACAGTTGTTTGTGTGTGAGTGTGCACACAGTTGTGTGTGTATGTGTGTGTGTACACAGTTGTGTGTGTGTACACTGTGTGTGTGTACACTGTGTGTGTGTTTACACTGTTGTGTGTGTGCGTTTGCGTACACTGTTGTGTGTGTGTAGACAGTGTGTGTTTGTGTACACAGTGTGTGTGTGTGTGTGTGTACACAGTGTTTGTGTGTATACACAGTTTATGTGTGTATAAACTGTTTGTGTGTGTGTGCACTGTTTTGCGTGTGTGTGTATACAAAGTGTGTGTGTGTGTTTATACACTCTGTGTGTGTGTGTTTGTGTGCGTCCACAGTGTATGTGTGTGTGTACGCAGTGAGTGTGTGTGTGTGTATACACAGTGCTTGTATGTGTGTGTGTACACAGTGTGTGTGTGGACACAGTGTGATGGTACGCAGTTGTGGGTGTGTGTCTACACAGTTTTGTGTGTGTGTACACACAGAGTGTGTGTGTGTGTACACAGAGTGTGTGTGTGTGTACACAGTATGTGTGTGTACACAGCTGCATGAGTGTGTGTACGCAGTTATTTGTGTGTGTACACCGATGTGTGTGTTTACACAGTTGTGTGTGTGTGTGTACACAGTTGTGTGTGTGCATACACAGTTGTGTGTGTGTGTACACAGTTTTGTATGTGTGTACACAGTTGTGTGTGCCTACAGTTATGTGTGTGTGTGTACAGAGTTGTGTGTGTGTGTGCAGAGTTTTGTGTGTGTGTGTGTGTGTACAGAGTTGTGTGTCTGTGTACACAGTTGTGTGTGTACGTACACAGCTGTGTGTGTGTGTGCTGTTATGTGCGAGCATGTGTGTGTACAGAGTTGTGTGTGTGTGTGTGTGTACACTGTGTGTGTGTACAATGTGTGTGTGTGTGTGTGCTCTGTGTGTTTTTGTGTGGACACAGTGTGATTGTACATAGTTGTGTGTGTGTGTCTACACAGTTGTGTGTGTGTGTGTACACACAGAGTGTGTGTGTGTACACAGTATGTGTGTGTACACAGCTGCATGAGTGTGTGTACGCAGTTATTTGTGTGTGTACACCGATGTGTGTGTTTACACAGTTGTGTGTGTGTATGTACACAGTTGTGTGTGTGCATACACAGTTGTGTGTGTGTTTGTGTGTGTACACAGTTTTGTATGTGTGTACACAGTTGTGTGTGTCTACAGTTATGTGTGTGTGTGTACACAGTTGTGTGTGTGTTTGTGTGTGTGTGTACAGAGTTGTGTATGTGTGTACACAGTTGTGTGTGTATGTACACAGTTGTGTGTGTGTATGTGTGGCTTCACAGTTGCATGTGTGTGATAACACAGTTTTGTGTGTGTGTGTACACACCTGTGTGTGTGTATACACAGTTGTGTGTGTGTCTACACAGTTGAGTGTGTATGTACACAGTTGTGTGTGTGTGTGAAACAGTTGTGTTTGTGTGTGTGTGACACAGTTGTGTGTCTGTGTACACAGTTGTTTCTGTGTGTACACAGTTGTGAGTGTGTGTACTCAGTTGTATGTGTGTGTAGACTGTTGTGTGTGTGTGTGTGTGTGTGTGTATACAAAGTGTCTGAATGTACACAGTTGTGTGTGTGGATGTGTGTGTATAGACAGTTGTTTGTGTGTGTACACAGTTGTGTGTGTATGTGTATATACAGCTGTGTGTTTTTACACAGTTGTGTGTGTTTGTGTGTACACAGTTGTGAGTGTACGCAGTTGTGTGTATGTATACAGTTGCGTGTGTGTACACAGTTGTGTGTGTACGCAGTTGTGCGTATGTATACAGTTGTGTGTGTGTACACAGTTGTGTATGTGTGTACACAGTTGTGTATGTGTGTACACAGTTGTGTGTGTCTGTGGGTGTGAACACAGGTTTGTGTCTATGTACACAGTTGTGTGTGAGTGCATGTACACAGTTGTGTGTGTGTGTGTGTGCAGTTGTGTGCGTGCATGTGTGTGTGTACAGAGTTGTGTGTGTGTGTACACTGTGTGTGTGTGCAATGTGTGTGTGTGTGTGTGCTCTGTGTGTTTTTGTGTACACAGTGTTTGTGGGTGTATGTGTGTATACTGTTGTGTGTCTGTGCGCGTTCACTGTTGTGTCATGTGTACACAGCATGTGTGTTTGTGTGCGTACACAGTTGTGATGTGTGTGTGTACACAGTTGTTATGTGTGTATACAGTTGTGTGTGTGTGTACACAGTTGTGTGTGGGTGTGTGGGTGTGTACACAGTTGTCAGTGTATGCACACAGTTGTGTGCTTGTGTGTGCACTGTGTGTGTGTACACAGTTGTGTGTGTGTGTGTGTGTGTGTGTACACAGTTGTGTGTGTGTGTACACAGTTGTGTGTGTGTTGTTTTGTGTGTGTACACAGTTGTTTGTGTGTGAGTGTGCACACAGTTGTGTGTGTATGTGTGTGTGTACACAGTTGTGTGTGTGTACACTGTGTGTGTGTACACTGTGTGTGTGTTTACACTGTTGTGTGTGTGCGTTTGCGTACACTGTTGTGTGTGTGTAGACAGTGTGTGTTTGTGTACACAGTGTGTGTGTGTGTGTGTACACAGTGTTTGTGTGTATACACAGTTTATGTGTGTATAAACTGTTTGTGTGTGTGTGCACTGTTTTGCGTGTGTGTGTGTATACAAAGTGTGTGTGTGTGTGTTTATACACTCTGTGTGTGTGTGTTTGTGTGCGTCCACAGTGTATGTGTGTGTGTACGCAGTGAGTGTGTGTGTGTGTGTATACACAGTGCTTGTATGTGTGTGTGTACACAGTGTGTGTGTGGACACAGTGTGATGGTACGCAGTTGTGAGTGTGTGTCTACACAGTTTTGTGTGTGTGTACACACAGAGTGTGTGTGTGTGTACACAGAGTGTGTGTGTGTGTACACAGTATGTGTGTGTACACAGCTGCATGAGTGTGTGTACGCAGTTATTTGTGTGTGTACACCGATGTGTGTGTTTACACAGTTGTGTGTGTGTGTGTACACAGTTGTGTGTGTGCATACACAGTTGTGTGTGTGTGTACACAGTTTTGTATGTGTGTACACAGTTGTGTGTGCCTACAGTTATGTGTGTGTGTGTACAGAGTTGTGTGTGTGTGCAGAGTTTTGTGTGTGTGTGTGTGTGTGTGTACAGAGTTGTGTGTCTGTGTACACAGTTGTGTGTGTACGTACGCAGCTGTGTGTGTGTGTGCTGTTATGTGCGAGCATGTGTGTGTACAGAGTTGTGTGTGTGTGTGTGTACACTGTGTGTGTGTACAATGTGTGTGTGTGTGTGTGCTCTGTGTGTTTTTGTGTGGACACAGTGTGATTGTACATAGTTGTGTGTGTGTGTCTACACAGTTGTGTGTGTGTGTACACACAGAGTGTGTGTGTACACAGCTGCATGAGTGTGTGTACGCAGTTATTTGTGTGTGTACACCGATGTGTGTGTTTACACAGTTGTGTGTGTGTATGTACACAGTTGTGTGTGTGCATACACAGTTGTGTGTGTGTTTGTGTGTGTACACAGTTTTGTATGTGTGTACACAGTTGTGTGTGTCTACAGTTATGTGTGTGTGTGTACACAGTTGTGTGTGTGTTTGTGTGTGTGTGTACAGAGTTGTGTATGTGTGTACACAGTTGTGTGTGTATGTACACAGTTGTGTGTGTGTATGTGTGGCTTCACAGTTGCATGTGTGTGATAACACAGTTTTGTGTGTGTGTGTACACACCTGTGTGTGTGTATACACAGTTGTGTGTGTGTCTACACAGTTGAGTGTGTATGTACACAGTTGTGTGTGTGTGTGAAACAGTTGTGTTTGTGTGTGTGTGACACAGTTGTGTGTCTGTGTACACAGTTGTTTCTGTGTGTACACAGTTGTGAGTGTGTGTACTCAGTTGTATGTGTGTGTAGACTGTTGTGTGTGTGTGTGTGTGTGTGTGTATACAAAGTGTCTGAATGTACACAGTTGTGTGTGTGGATGTGTGTGTATAGACAGTTGTTTGTGTGTGTACACAGTTGTGTGTGTATGTGTATATACAGCTGTGTGTTTTTACACAGTTGTGTGTGTTTGTGTGTACACAGTTGTGAGTGTACGCAGTTGTGTGTATGTATACAGTTGCGTGTGTGTACACAGTTGTGTGTGTACGCAGTTGTGCGTATGTATACAGTTGTGTGTGTGTACACAGTTGTGTATGTGTGTACACAGTTGTGTGCGTGTACACAGTTGTGTGTGGGTGTGTACACAGTTGTGTATGTGTGTACACAGTTGTGTATGTGTGTACACAGTTGTGTGTGTCTGTGGGTGTGAACACAGGTTTGTGTCTATGTACACAGTTGTGTGTGAGTGCATGTACACAGTTGTGTGTGTGTCTGTGTTCACACATTAATGTGTGTGCGTGTACAAAGTTGTGTTTCTATGTGTGTGTGTGTGTGCACACAGTTGTGTGTGTGTGTACACAGTTGTGTGTGTGTGTGTGTACACAGTTGTGTGTGTGTACACAGTTGTGTGTGTGAGTGTGTGTGTGCAGAGTTGTGTGTTTGTGTGTACACAGTTGTGTTTGTGTATGTGTGTACACAGTTGTGTGTGTGTGGACACAGTTGTGTGTGTGTGTGTACACAGTGATGTGTGTGTGTGTACAGTTTTGTGTGTCTGTTTGAACACAATTGTGTGTGTCTGTGTACGCAGTTTGTGTGTGTACAAATGTGTGTATGTGTGTGTTCACACAGTTGTGTGTGTGTGTACACAGTTGTGTGTGTGTATGTGTGTGTACACATTTGTGTGTGTGTGCACTGTGTTTGTATCTGTGTGTGTGCACTGTGTGTTTTTGTGTACACTGTGTGTGTGTGTACAATTTTGTGAGTGTTTGTGCGTACACTGTTCTGTGTATATACACATTGCGTGTGTGTGTACACAGTTGTGTGTGTGTGTACACAATTGTGTTTCTGTGTGTGCTTTTGTCCACTGTGTGTGTGTACAGAGTTGTGTATGTGTGTACACAGTTATGTGTGTGTACACAGTTGTGTGTGTTTACAAAGTTGTGTGTGTGTGTCTACACAGTTGTGTTTGTACACAGTTGTGTGTGTGTACAGAGTTGTGTGTGTGTGCACACTGTTCTGGATGTGTGCACACCGCTGTGTGTCTGTACACAGTTGTGTGTGGTTGTGTGTGTTTGTGTGTGTACACAGCTGTGTGTGTGTTTACACAGTTGTGTGTCTGTGAACACAGTTGTGCCTGTGTACACAGTTGTGCATGTCCACAGAGTTATATGAGTGTGTGTGTACACGTTGTATGTGTGTGTACACAGTTGTGTGTGTGTGAGTGTACACAGTTGTGTGTGTGTGTGGGTGTACACAGTTGTGTGTGTGTGTACACAGTTGTGTATGTGTGTGTACACAGTTGTGTGCGTGTGTGTACACAGTGTGTATGTGTGTACACAGTTGTGTGTGTCTGTGGGTGTGAACACATGTTTGTGTCTATGTAGACAGTTGTGTGTGTATGCATGTACACAGTTGTGTGTGTGTCTGTGTTCACACATTTATGTGTGTGCGTGTACAAAGTTGTGTTTCTGTGTGTGTGTGTGTACACAGTTGTGTGTGTGTACATAGTTGTGTGTGTGTGTACATAGTTGTGTGTGTGTGTACACAGTTGTGTGTGTGTAAACAGTTGTGCCTGTGAGTACACAGTTGTGTGTGGTTGTGTACACAGTTGTGCATGTGTGTGTGTACACAGTTGTATACACAGTGTGTATGTGTGTACACAGTTGTGTGTGTGTGTGTGTACACAGTTGTTTGTGTGTCTACACAGTTGTCTGTGTATGTGTGTTCACAGTTGTGTGTGTGTGTACACAGTTGTATGTGTGTGTGTGTGTGTGCAGTTGTGTGCGTGCATGTGTGTGTGTACAGAGTTGTGTGTCTGTGTGTGTACACTGTGTGTGTGTACAATATGTGTGTGTGTACAATGTGTGTGTGTGTGTGCTCTGTGTGTTTTTGTGTACACAGTGTGTGTGGGTGTATGTGTGTATACTGTTGTATGTCTGTGCGCGTTCACTGTTGTGCCATGTGTACACAGCATTGTTGTTTGTGTGTGTACACAGTTGTGATGTGTGTGCGTACACAGTTGTGTATGTGTGTACACTGTTGTGTGTGTGTTCACAGTTGTGTGTGGGTGTGTGGGTGTGTACACAGTTGTCTGTGCATGTACAAAGTTGTGTGCTTGTGTGTGCACTGTGTGTGTGTACACAGTTGTGTGTGTGTGTGTGTACACAGTTGTGTGTGTGTGTACACAGTTGTGTGTGTGTGTACACAGTTGTGTGTATGTTTGTACACAGTTGTGTGTGTCTATGTGACGAATACACAGTTGTGTGTGTGTATGTGCACTATGTGTGTGTACAATGTTGAATACACTGTGTTTTTGTTTACACTGTGTGTGTACACTGTTGTGTATGTTTGTGCGTACACTGTTCTGTGTGTGTGCGTGTACACAGTTATGTGTGTGTGTACACAGTTGTGTGTTTGTGTGTACGCAGTTATGTGTGTTTGTATTTGTGTCTACACAGTTGTGTGTGTGTGTACACAGTTGTGTGTGTTGTACACAGTTGTTTGTTTGTGCACACAGTGGTGTGTGTCTCTCTGTGTGTGTACACAGTTGTGTGTGTGTACATAGTTGTGTGTGTGTGTACATAGTTGTGTGTGTGTGTGTACACAGTTGTGTGTGTGTAAACAGTTGTGTCTGTGAGTACACAGTTGTGTGTGGTTGTGTACACAGTTGTGCATGTGTGTGTGTACACAGTTGTATACACAGTGTGTATGTGTGTACACAGTTGTGTGTGTGTGTGTGTACACAGTTGTTTGTGTGTCTACACAGTTGTCTGTGTATGTGTGTTCACAGTTGTGTGTGTGTGTACACAGTTGTATGTGTGTGTGTGTGTGCAGTTGTGTGCGTGCATGTGTGTGTCTACAGAGTTGTGTGTCTGTGTGTGTACACTGTGTGTGTGTACAATATGTGTGTGTGTACAATATGTGTGTGTGTGTGTGCTCTGTGTGTTTTTGTGTACACAGTGTGTGTGGGTGTATGTGTGTATACTGTTGTATGTCTGTGCGCGTTCACTGTTGTGCCATGTGTACACAGCATTGGTGTTTGTGTGTGTACACAGTTGTGATGTGTGTGCGTACACTGTTGTGTATGTGTGTACACTGTTGTGTGTGTGTTCACAGTTGTCTGTGGGTGTGTGGGTGTGTACACAGTTGTCTGTGTATGTACAAAGTTGTGTGCTTGTGTGTGCACTGTGTGTGTGTACACAGTTGTGTGTGTGTGTGTGTGTGTGTACACAGTTGTGTGTGTGTGTACACAGTTGTGTGTGTGTGTGTTGTTTTGTGTGTGTACACAGTTGTTTGTGTGTGAGTGTGTACACAGTTGTGTGTGTATGTGTGTGTACACAGTTGTGTGTGTACACTGTGTGTTTGTGTGTGTACACTGTTGTGTGTGTGCGTTTGCGTACACTGTTGTGTGTGTAGACAGTGTGTGTGTGTGTGTGTACACATTTCGTTTGTGTATACACAGTGTATGTGTGTATACACAGTGTTTGTGTATGTGTGTGCACAGTTTAGTGTGTGTCTGTGTACACAGCGTGTGTGTGTATGTTTATACACTGTGTGTGTGTGTACACTGTGTGTGTGTACACAGTGTGTGTGTATACACAGTGTGTATTTGTGTGTACACAGTGTGTGTGCAGTCACAGTATGTGTGTGTACACAGTTGTGTGTGTGTCTACACAGTTGTGTGTGTGTGAGTGTATACAAAGTGTTTGTGTGTGTGTGTACACAGTGTGTGTGTGTGTACGCAGCTCCCTGTGTGTGTGTACACAGTTGTGTATGTATGTACACAGTTGTGTGTGTGTACACAGTTGTGTGTGTGTGTACAGTTATGTGTGTGTGTGTATATACAGAGTTGTGTGTGTGTGTACACAGTTGTGTGTGTGTGTGTACACAGTTGTGAGTGTGTGTACACAGTTGTGTGTTTGTGTGTACACAGTTGTGTGTGTTTTTATGTGTGTCTACACAGTTTTGTGTGTGTGTGTCAAAGATTTTGCGTGTGTGTACACAGTTGTGTGTCTGTGTGTGTAAACAATTGTGTGTGTTTGTGTGTACACAGTTGTGTGTGTATGTACACAGTTGTTTGTGTGTGCACAAGTTGTGTGTGTGTGTGTGTGTGTGTGTGTGTGTGTACGCACTTGATGTGTCTGAGTGTGTGGGTGTCTGCACAGTTGTGTGTGTGTGCGTACACTGTTGTCTATGTGTAGACAGCGTGTGTGTGTGTACACAGTGTGTGTGTGTGTGTGTGTGTGTACATATTTTGTTTGTGTATACACAGTGAATGTGTGTATACACAGTGTTTGTGTATGTGTGTGCACTGTTTAGTGTGTGTCTATGTACATAGAGTGAGTGTGTGTGTTTATACACTGTGTGTGTGTGTGTACACAGTGTGTGTACACAGTGTGTGTGTGTGTGTATACACAGTGGGTATGTGTGTGCACACAGTGCGTGTGTAGACACATTGTGTGTGTGTACACAGTTGTGTGTGTGTGTGTCTACACAGTTGTGTGCGTGTGTATGTATACACAGTTTGTGTGTGTGTGTACACCGTGTGAGTGTGTTTGTACGCAATTCCCTGTGTGTGTAAACAGTTGTGTCTGTGTGTGTACACAGTTGTGTATGTGTGTACACATTTGTGTGTGCGTACACTGTTGTGTGTGTGTACAGTGATGTGTGTGTGTACAGAGTTGTTAGTGTGTGTACACTGTTGGTTGTGAGTGTGCGTACACTGTTATGTGTGAGTACACAGTGTTTGTGTGTGTACACAATTTGTCTGTGTGTGTGTACACTGTTGTGTGTGTGTGTACACAGTTGTGTGTGTGTACACAGTTTTACGTGTGTTTAAACAGTTGTGTCTGTGTGTACAAGGTTGTGTGTATACACAGTTGTGTATGTGTGTGTGTACACAGTTTGTGTGTGTGTACACAGTGTGTATGTGTGTAGACAGTTGTGTGTGTGTGTGTGTGTGTGCATAGTTGTTTCTGTGCGTACACAGTTGACTGTGTATGTGTGTACATAGATGTGTGTGTACACAGTTGTGTGTGTGTGTGTGTACACATTTGTGTTTGTATGTGAGTGTGTACTGAGTTGTGTGTATGTGTGTACACGGTGTGTGTGTACACTGTGTGTGTTTTGTGCACTGTGTGTTTTTGTGTACACAGTGTGTGTGTGCGTGTGTGCACACTGTTGTCTGTTTGTGTGCGTACACTGTTTCGTCTGTGTACACAGTGTTCTTGTGTGTGTACACAGTTGTGTGTGTGTGCATGTACACAGTTGTGTGTGTGTGTACACAGTTGTGTGTGTGTGTGTACACGGTTGTGTGAGTCTGTGTGTGTGTACACAGTTGTTTGTGTGTCTACACAATTGTGTGTGTGTGTGAGTACAAAGTTGTCTGTGTGTGTGTTTACATTTATTTGTGTGTGAGTACACGGTTGTGTGTGTCTGTGTACACAGTTGTGTGTGTGTTTACACTGTTGTGTGTGTGTGTACACATTTGTGTGTGCATTTGAGTACGTGCGTACACAGTTGTGTGTTTGTCTGTATGTCTGTCTACACATTTGCGTTTTTATGTGTACACAGTTTTGTGTGTGTGTGTACACACTTGTGTGTGTGTGTGCACAGTTGTGTGTGTGTGTGTGCACACAGTTGTGTGTGTATGTACGCAGTTGTGTGTATGTGCACACAGTTGTGTGTGTGTGTACACAGTTGTGTGTGTGTGTACACAGTTGTGTGTGTGTGTACACATTTGTGTGTGCGTGTGAGTACGTGCGTACACAGTTGTGTGTGTGTCTGTATGTCTGTCTACACAGTTGTGTGTGTGTGTGTACACAGTTTTGTTTGTGTGTGTACACACTTGCGTATGTGTATACACAGTTGTGTGTGTACACTTTTTTGTGTGTATGTACGCAGTTGTGTGTGTGTGCACACAGTTGTGTGTGTGTGTGTGTGTACACAGTTGTGTGTGTTTATGTTCACACAGGTGTGTGTGTGCTTGTGTGTGTGTACACTGTTGTGTCTCTGCATGTGTGTGTCCCAAGTTGTGTGTGTGCACACAGCTGCGTGTGTGTACACAGTTGTGTGTGTGTACACAGTTCTGTGTGTGTTTGTACACAGCTGTTTCTGTGTGTACACAGGTGTGTGTGTGTGAACACAGTTGTGTGTGTGTACACAGTGTGTGTGTGTGTGTACACAGTTGTGTGTGTGTTTACACAGTGTTTTGTGTTTGTACACACTTGTGTGTTTGTATGTGTGTACACAGTTGTGTATGTGTGTACACAGTTGTATGTGTGTGTCTGTGTACACATTTGTGTGTGTGTATGTGTGTGTTTACACAGTTGTTTATGAGTGTGTGTATACTATGTGCGTGTGTACACTGTGTGTTTTTATTTACACTGTGTGTGTGTACACTGTTGTGTGTGTGTGTGTGCGTACACTGTTGTGTGTGTACACAGTGGGTGTGTGTGTACACAGTGTGTGTGTGTGAAGATAGTTTTGTGTGTGTGTATACACAAGTGTGTCTGTGCGTGTGTACACAAGGTGTGTGTGTGTGTACACAGTTGTGTGTGTGCACACAGTTATGAATGTTTACACAGTTGTGTGTGTGTGTGTGTAAACAGTTGTGTATGGACACAGTTGTTTGTGTGTACACAGTTGTGTGTGTGTGCGTACACAGTTGCGTATTTGTGCACACCGTTGTGTGTGTACACAGTTGTGTGTGTGTTTGTGTGTGTACACAGTTGTGTGTGTGTACACAGTTGTTTATGTGTGTACACAGTTGTGTGTGTGAGTGTACACAATTGTGTGTGTGTATGTGTGTACACAATTGTGTGTGTGTGTGTGTGTGTTCAGAATGTGTGTGTACACATTTGTGTGTGTATTTGTGTGTACACATTTGTGTGTGTGTGTACACAGTTGTGTGTATGTTTGTACACAGTTGTGTGTGTCTATGTGACGAATACACAGTTGTGTGTGTGTATGTGCACTATGTGTGTGTACAATGTTGAATACACTGTGTTTTTGTTTACACTGTGTGTGTACACTGTTGTGTATGTTTGTGCGTACACTGTTCTGTGTGTGTGCGTGTACACAGTTATGTGTGTGTGTACACAGTTGTGTGTTTGTGTGTACGCAGTTATGTGTGTTTGTATTTGTGTCTACACAGTTGTGTGTGTGTGTACACAGTTGTGTGTGTTGTACACAGTTGTTTGTTTGTGCACACAGTGGTGTGTGTCTCTGTGTGTGTGTACACAGTTGTGTGTGTGTACATAGTTGTGTGTGTGTGTACATAGTTGTGTGTGTGTTTACACAGTGTTTTGTGTTTGTACACACTTGTGTGTTTGTATGTGTGTACACAGTTGTGTATGTGTGTACACAGTTGTATGTGTGTGTCTGTGTACACATTTGTGTGTGTGTATGTGTGTGTTTACACAGTTGTTTATGAGTGTGTGTATACTGTGTGCGTGTGTACACTGTGTGTTTTTATTTACACTGTGTGTGTGTACACTGTTGTGTGTGTGTGTGTGCGTACACTGTTGTGTGTGTACACAGTGGGTGTGTGTGTACACAGTGTGTGTGTGTGAAGATAGTTTTGTGTGTGTGTATACACAAGTGTGTCTGTGCGTGTGTACACAAGGTGTGTGTGTGTGTACACAGTTGTGTGTGTGCACACAGTTATGAATGTTTACACAGTTGTGTGTGTGTGTGTGTAAACAGTTGTGTGTGGACACAGTTGTTTGTGTGTACACAGTTGTGTGTGTGTGCGTACACAGTTGCGTATTTGTGCACACCGTTGTGTGTGTACACAGTTGTGTGTGTGTTTGTGTGTGTACACAGTTGTGTGTGTGTACACAGTTGTTTATGTGTGTACACAGTTGTGTGTGTGAGTGTACACAATTGTGTGTGTGTATGTGTGTACACAATTGTGTGTGTGTGTGTGTGTGTGTTCAGAATGTGTGTGTACACATTTGTGTGTGTATTTGTGTGTACACATTTGTGTGTGTGTGTACACAGTTGTGTGTATGTTTGTACACAGTTGTGTGTGTCTATGTGACGAATACACAGTTGTGTGTGTGTATGTGCACTATGTGTGTGTACAATGTTGAATACACTGTGTTTTTGTTTACACTGTGTGTGTACACTGTTGTGTATGTTTGTGCGTACACTGTTCTGTGTGTGTGCGTGTACACAGTTATGTGTGTGTGTACACAGTTGTGTGTTTGTGTGTACGCAGTTATGTGTGTTTGTATTTGTGTCTACACAGTTGTGTGTGTGTGTACACAGTTGTGTGTGTTGTACACAGTTGTTTGTTTGTGCACACAGTGGTGTGTGTCTCTGTGTGTGTGTACACAGTTGTGTGTGTGTACATAGTTGTGTGTGTGTGTACATAGTTGTGTGTGTGTGTACACAGTTGTGTGTGTGTAAACAGTTGTGTCTGTGAGTACACAGTTGTGTGTGGTTGTGTACACAGTTGTGCATGTGTGTGTACACAGTTGTATACACAGTGTGTATGTGTGTACACAGTTGTGTGTGTGTGTACACAGTTGTTTGTGTGTCTACACAGTTGTCTGTGTATGTGTGTTCACAGTTGTGTGTGTGTGTACACAGTTGTATGTGTGTGTGTGTGCAGTTGTGTGCGTGCATGTGTGTGTGTACAGAGTTGTGTGTGTGTGTGTACACTGTGTGTGTGTACAATATGTGTGTGTGTGTGTGTGCTCTGTGTGTTTTTGTGTACACAGTGTGTGTGGGTGTATGTGTGTATACTGTTGTATGTCTGTGCGTGTTCACTGTTGTGCCATGTGTACACAGCATTGGTGTTTGTGTGTGTACACAGTTGTGATGTGTGTGCGTACACAGTTGTGTACGTGTGTACACTGTTGTGTGTGTGTTCACAGTTGTGTGTGGGTGTGTGGGTGTGTACACAGTTGTCTGTGTATGTACAAAGTTGTGTGCTTGTGTGTGCACTGTGTGTGCGTACACAGTTGTGTGTGTGTGTGTGTACACAGTTGTGTGTGTGTACACAGTTGTGTGTGTGTGTTGTTTTGTGTGTTACACAGTTGTTTGTGTGTGAGTGTGTACACAGTTGTGTGTGTATGTGTGTGTACACAGTTGTGTGTGTACACTGTGTGTTTGTGTGTGTACACTGTTGTGTGTGTGCGTTTGCGTACACTGTTGTGTGTGTAGACAGTGTGTGTGTGTGTGTGTGTGTACACATTTCGTTTGTGTATACACAGTGTATGTGTGTATACACAGCGTTTGTGTATGTGTGTGCACAGTTTAGTGTGTGTCTGTGTACACAGCGTGTGTGTGTATGTTTATACACTGTGTGTGTGTACACTGTGTGTGTGTGTACACAGTGTGTGTGTATACACAGTGTGTATTTGTGTGTACACAGTGTGTGTGCAGTCACAGTATGTGTGTGTACACAGTTGTGTGTGTGTCTACACAGTTGTGTGTGTGTGAGTGTATACAAAGTGTTTGTGTGTGTGTGTACACAGTGTGTGTGTGTGTACGCAGCTCCCTGTGTGTGTGTACACAGTTGTGTATGTATGTACACAGTTGTGTGTGTGTACACAGTTGTGTGTGTGTGTACAGTTATGTGTGTGTGTGTATATACAGAGTTGTGTGTGTGTGTACACAGTTGTGTGTGTGTGTACACAGTTGTGAGTGTGTGTACACAGTTGTTTGTTTGTGTGTACACAGTTGTGTGTGTTTTTATGTGTGTCTACACAGTGTTGTGTGTGTGTGTCAAAGATTTTGTGTGTGTGTACACAGCTGTGTGTCTGTGTGTGTAAACAATTGTGTGTGTTTGTGTGTACACAGTTGTGTGTGTATGTACACAGTTGTTTGTGTGTGCACAAGTTGTGTGTGTGTGTACACAGTTGTGTGTGTGTGAGTGTACACAGTTGTGTGTGTGTGTGGGTGTACACAGTTGTGTGTGTGTGTACACAGTTGTGTATGTGTGTGTACAGAGTTGTGTGCGTGTGTGTACACAGTGTGTATGTGTGTACACAGTTGTGTGTGTCTGTGGGTGTGAACACAGGTTTGTGTCTATGTAGACAGTTGTGTGTGTGTGCATGTACACAGTTGTGTGTGTGTTTGTGTTCACACATTTATGTGTGTGCGTGTACAAAGTTGTGTTTCTGTGTGTGTGTGTGTACACAGTTGTGTGTGTGTACATAGTTGTGTGTGTGTGTACATAGTTGTGTGTGTGTGTACACAGTTGTGTGTGTGTAAACAGTTGTGTCTGTGAGTACACAGTTGTGTGTGGTTGTGTACACAGTTGTGCATGTGTGTGTGTACACAGTTGTATACACAGTGTGTATGTGTATACACAGTTGTGTGTGTGTGTGTGTACACAGTTGTTTGTGTGTCTACACAGTTGTCTGTGTATGTGTGTTCACAGTTGTGTGTGTGTGTACACAGTTGTATGTGTGTGTGTGTGTGCAGTTGTGTGCGTGCATGTGTGTGTGTACAGAGTTGTGTGTGTGTGTGTGTACACTGTGTGTGTGTACAATGTGTGTGTGTGTGTGTGTGCTCTGTGTGTTTTTGTGTACACAGTGTGTGTGGGTGTATGTGTGTATACTGTTGTATGTCTGTGCGCGTTCACTGTTGTGCCATGTGTACACAGCATTGGTGTTTGTGTGTGTACACAGTTGTGATGTGTGTGCGTACACAGTTGTGTATGCGTGTACACTGTTGTGTGTGTGTTCACAGCTGTGTGTGGGTGTGTGGGTGTGTACACAGTTGTCTGTGTATGTACAAAGTTGTGTGCTTGTGTGTGCACTGTGTGTGTGTACACAGTTGTGTGTGTGTGTGTGTACACAGTTGTGTGTGTGTGTACACAGTTGTGTGTGTGTGTGTTGTTTTGTGTGTGTACACAGTTGTTTGTGTGTGAGTGTGTACACAGTTGTGTGTGTATGTGTGTGTACACAGTTGTGTGTGTACACTGTGTGTTTGTGTGTGTACACTGTTGTGTGTGTGCGTTTGCGTACACTGTTGTGTGTGTAGACAGTGTGTGTGTGTGTGTACACATTTCGTTTGTGTATACACAGTGTATGTGTGTATACACAGTGTTTGTGTATGTGTGTGCACAGTTTAGTGTGTGTCTGTGTACACAGCGTGTGTGTGTATGTTTATACACTGTGTGTGTGTGTGTACACTGTGTGTGTGTGTGTACACAGTGTGTGTGTATACACAGTGTGTATTTGTGTGTACACAGTGTGTGTGCAGTCACAGTATGTGTGTGTACACATTTGTGTGTGTGTCTACACAGTTGTGTGTGTGTGAGTGTATACAAAGTGTTTGTGTGTGTGTGTACACAGTGTGTGTGTGTGTGTACGCAGCTCCCTGTGTGTGTGTACACAGTTGTGTATGTATGTACACAGTTGTGTGTGTGGACACAGTTGTGTGTGTGTACAGTTATGTGTGTGTGTATATACAGAGTTGTGTGTGTGTGTACACAGTTGTGTGTGTGTGTGTACACAGTTGTGAGTGTGTGTACACAGTTGCGTGTTTGTGTGTACACAGTTGTGTGTGTTTTTATGTGTGTCTACACAGTTTTGTGTGTGTGTGTCAAAGATTTTGTGTGTGTGTACACAGTTGTGTGTGTATGTACACAGTTGTTTGTGTGTGCACAAGTTGTGTGTGTGTGTGTGTGTGTGTGTACGCACTTGATGTGTCTGAGTGTGTGGGTGTCTGCACAGTTGTGTGTGTGTGCGTACACTGTTGTCTATGTGTAGACAGCGTGTGTGTGTGTACACAGTGTGTGTGTGTGTGTGTGTGTACATATTTTGTTTGTGTATACACAGTGTATGTGTGTATACACAGTGTTTGTGTATGTGTGTGCACTGTTTAGTGTGTGTCTATGTACATAGAGTGAGTGTGTGTGTTTATACACTGTGTGTGTGTGTACACAGTGTGTGTACACAGTGTGTGTGTGTGTGTGTATACACAGTGGGTATGTGTGTGCACACAGTGCGTGTGTAGACACATTGTGTGTGTGTACACAGTTGTGTGTGTGTGTGTCTACACAGTTGTGTGCGTGTGTATGTATACACAGTGTGTGTGTGTGTGTGTGTACACCGTGTGAGTGTGTTTGTACGCAATTCCCTGTGTGTGTAAACAGTTGTGTTTGTGTGTGTACACAGTTGTGTATGTGTGTACACATTTGTGTGTGCGTACACTGTTGTGTGTGTGTGTACAGTGATGTGTGTGTGTACAGAGTTGTTAGTGTGTGTACACTGTTGGTTGTGAGTGTGCGTACACTGTTATGTGTGAGTACACAGTGTTTGTGTGTGTACACAATTTGTCTGTGTGTGTGTACACTGTTGTGTGTGTGTGTACACAGTTGTGTGTGTGTACACAGTTGTGTGTGTGTGTACACAGTTTTACGTGTGTGTAAACAGTTGTGTCTGTGTGTACAAGGTTGTGTGTATACACAGTTGTGTATGTGTGTGTGTACACAGTTTGTGTGTGTGTGTACACAGTGTGTATGTGTGTAGACAGTTGTGTGTGTGTGTGTGTGTGTGCATAGTTGTTTCTGTGCGTACACAGTTGTCTGTGTATGTGTGTACATAGATGTGTGTGTACACAGTTGTGTGTGTGTGTGTACACATTTGTGTTTGTATGTGAGTGTGTACTGAGTTGTGTGTATGTGTGTACACGGTGTGTGTGTACACTGTGTGTGTTTTGTGCACTGTGTTTTTGTGTACACAGTGTGTGTGTGCGTGTGTGCACACTGTTGTCTGTTTGTGTGCGTACACTGTTTCGTCTGTGTACACAGTGTTCTTGTGTGTGTACACAGTTGTGTGTGTGTGCATGTACACAGTTGTGTGTGTGTGTACACAGTTGTGTGTGTGTGTGTACACGGTTGTGTGAGTCTGTGTGTGTGTGTTTTTGTGTGTGTGTACACAGTTGTTTGTGTGTCTACACCATTGTGTGTGTGTGAGTACAAAGTTGTCTGTGTGTGTGTTTACATTTATTTGTGTGTGAGTACACGGTTGTGTGTGTCTGTGTACACAGTTGTGTGTGTGTTTACACTGTTGTGTGTGTGTGTACACATTTGTGTGTGCATTTGAGTACGTGCGTACACAGTTGTGTGTTTGTCTGTATGTCTGTCTACACATTTGCTTGTTTATGTGTACACAGTTTTGTGTGTGTGTGTACACACTTGTGTGTGTGTGTGTGCACAGTTGTGTGTGTGTGTGTGCACACAGTTGTGTGTGTATGTACGCAGTTGTGTGTGTGTGCACACAGTTGTGTGTGTGTGTACACAGTTGTGTGTGTGTACACAGTTGTGTGTGTGTGTACACATTTGTGTGTGCGTGTGAGTACGTGCGTACACAGTTGTGTGTGTGTCTGTATGTCTGTCTACACAGTTGTGTGTGTGTGTGTACACAGTTTTGTTTGTGTGTGTACACACTTGCGTATGTGTATACACAGTTGTGTGTGTACACTTTTTTGTGTTTATGTACGCAGTTGTGTGTGTGTGCACACATTTGTGTGTGTGTGTGTGTCTACACAGTTGTGTGTGTTTATGTTCACACAGGTGTGTGTGTGCTTGTGTGTGTGTACACTGTTGTGTCTCTGCATGTGTGTGTCCCAAGTTGTGTGTGTGCACACAGCTGCGTGTGTGTACACAGTTGTGTGTGTGTACACAGTTCTGTGTGTGTTTGTACACAGCTGTTTCTTTGTGTACACAGGTGTGTGTGTGTGAACACAGTTGTGTGTGTGTACACAGTGTGTGTGTGTGTGTGTACACAGTTGTGTGTGTGTGTGTGTTTACACAGTGTTTTGTGTTTGTACACACTTGTGTGTTTGTATGTGTGTACACAGTTGTGTATGTGTGTACACAGTTGTATGAGTGTGTCTGTGTACACATTTGTGTGTGTGTCTGTGTGTGTTTGCACAGTTGTTTATGAGTGTGTGTATACTGTGTGCGTGTGTACACTGTGTGTTTTTATTTACACTGTGTGTGTGTACACTGTTGTGTGTGTGTGTGTGCGTACACTGTTGTGTGTGTACACAGTGGGTGTGTGTGTACACAGTGTGTGTGTGTGAAGATAGTTTTGTGTGTGTGTATACACAAGTGTGTCTGTGCGTGTGTACACAAGGTGTGTGTGTGTGTGTACACAGTTGTGTGTGTGCACACAGTTATGAATGTTTACACAGTTGTGTGTGTGTGTGTGTAAACAGTTGTGTGTGGACACAGTTGTTTGTGCGTACACAGTTGCGTATTTGTGCACACCATTGTGTGTGTACACAGTTGTGTGTGTGTTTGTGTGTGTCCACAGTTGTGTGTGTGTACATAGTTGTTTATGTGTGTACACAGTTGTGAGTGTGAGTGTACACAATTGTGTGTGTGTATGTGTGTACACAATTGTGTGTGTGTGTGTGCTCATAATGTGTGTCTACATATTTGTGTGTGTATTTGTGTGTACACTTTTGTGTGTGTGTACACAGTTGTGTGTGTGTTTGTACACAGTTGTGTGTGTCTATGTGACGAATACACAGTTGTGTGTGTGTATGTGCACTGTGTGTGTGTACAATGTGTGAGTACACTGTGTTTTTGTTTACACTGTGTGTGTATACACTGTTGTGTATGTTTGTGCATACACTGTTGTGTGTGTGTGTGTGTACACAGTTATGTGTGTGTGTACACAGTTGTGTGCTTGTGTGTACGCAGTTGTGTGTGTTTGTATTTGTGTCTACACAGTTGTGTGTGTGTGTGTACACAGTTGTGTGTGTTGTACACAGTTGTTTGTGTGTGCACACAGTTGTGTGTGTCTCTGTGTGTGTGTACACAGTTGTGTGTGTGTGTGAGTACACAGTTGTGTGTGTACACAGTGTCCGTGTGTGTATATACAGTGTATGTGTGTGTGTACACAGTGTGTGTGTATACACAGAGTGTGTTTGTACACAGTTGTGTGTGTGTGTGTACACAGTTATGTGTGTGTTTGTGTGTGTGTACGCAGTTGTGTGTTTATGTATGTGTGTGTACACAGTTGCGTGTGTGTGTGTACACAGTTTTGTGTGTGTGTGTACACACTTATGTGTGTGTGTGCACACAGTTGTGTGTGTGTGTAAACAGTTGTGTGTGTTTGTGTGTACACAGTTGTGTGTGTGTACACATTTTTTGTGTGCGTACACAGTTCAGTGTGTGTGTGTCCACAGTTGTGTGTGTGTGTACACATTTGTGTGTGCGTCTGAGTACGTGCATACACAGTTGTGTGTGTGTGTGTGTTTATGTCTGTCTACACAGTTGTGTGTGTGTGTGCACAGTTGTGTGTGTGTGCACAGTTTTGTGTTTGTGTATGTGTGTGTACACAGTTGCGTGTGTGTGTGTACACAGTTTTGTGTGTAACAATTATGTGTGCGTGTGTACTCAGTTGTGTGTGTGTACACAGTTGTGTTTGTTTGTGCGTACACCGTTGTGTGTGTGTGTGTGTACACAGTTGTGTGTTTGTGTGTACACAGTTGTGTGTATGTGTGTACAAAGTTTTGTGTGTCTGGACACAGTTGTGTGTGTGTGTGAACACAGTTTTGTGTCTATGTACACAGTTGTGTTTGTGTGTGTGTTCACAGTTATGTGTGTGTGTACAAAGTTGCGTGTCTGTGTGTGTGTGTGTACACAGTTGTGTGTGTTTGTGTACACAGTTGTGTGTGTGTGTACACAGTTGTGTGTGTGTACACAATTTTTTGTGTGTAAACAGTTGTGTCTGTTTGTACAACGTTGTGTGATTGTGTGTACACAGTTGTGTGTGTGTGTGTGTACACTGTGTGTGTGTGTGTGTGTGTGTGTGTGCGTACAATGTTATATGTGTGTACACAGTGTGTGTGTGTGTGTGTACACAATGTGTCTCTGTGTGTGTACACTGTGTGTGTGTACACAGTGTGTGGGTTTACACAGTGTGCATGTGTGTATACAGTTGTGTGTTTGTATACACATATGTGTGTGTGTGTGTACACAGTTGTGTGTGCGTGTACACAGTTGTGTGTGTGTGTAGACAATTGTGTGTGTGAGTGCACAGTTGTCTGTGTCTGTGTTTGCAGTTATTTGTGTGTGCGAACACAGTTGTGTGTGTGTGTGTGTTCACAGAGTTCTGTGTGTGTGTGTACAAAGTTGTGTGTCGGTGTGTGTGTGTGTGTGTGTACACAGTTGTGTGTGTGTGTGTGTACACAGTTGTGTGTGCGTGTACAGAGTTGTGTGTATGTACACAGTTTTGTGTGTGTGTAAACAGTTGTGTCTGTGTGTACAAAGTTGTGTGTGTGTACACAGTTGTGTATGTGTGTGTGTACAAAGTTTGTGTGTGTGTGCACACAGTGTGTATACAGTTTTGTGTGTGTGTACACATAGTTGTTTGGGTGTGTACACAGTTGTCTGTGTGTACAAAGTTGTGTGTTTGTGTGTACACAGTTGTGTATGTGTATGTGTACAAAGTTTGTGTGTGTGTGTACACAGTGTGTATGTGTGTACACAGTTGTGAGTGTGTGTACATAGTTGTTTGTATTTGTACACAGTTTTCTGTGTATGTGTGTACACAGTTTTGCGTTTGTGTACACAAATGTGTGTGTGTACACATTTGTGTGTGTAAGTGTGTGTGTGTACTGAGTTGTGTGTGTGTGTGTGTACACTGTGTGTGTTCGTACACTGTGTGTGTGTGCACTGTGTGTTTTTCTGCACAGAATGTGAGTGTGTGTGTGTACACTGTTGTCTGTTTGTGTGCATACACTGTTGTGTCTGTTTACATAGTGTTGTTGTGTGTGTACACAGTTGTGTGTGTGTGCGTGTACACAGTTGTGTGTATGTGCGTGTGTCTGTGTACACAGTTGTGTGAGTGTGCGTACACAGTTGTGTGTGTCTGTGTGTGTGTTTTTGTGTGTGTGTGCACACAGTTGTGTGTAAGTGTGTACACAATTGTGTGTGTGAGTACACAGTTTTCTGTGTTTCTGTTTACAGTTATTAATGTGTAAGTACACAGTTGTGTGTGTGTGTGTGTATACAGTTGTGTGTGTGTGTACACAGTTGTGTGTGTGTGTGTGTGTGAGTTTGTGCGTACACAGTTGTGTGTGTGTATGCCTGTCTACACAGTTGCATGTGTGTGTGTGTACACAGTATTGTGTGTGTGTTTACATACTTGTGTGTGTGTATACACAGTTGTGTGTGTGTGTGTACACAGTTTTGTGTGTGTGTGTGTTCACACAGGTGTGTGTGTGTATACACTGTTGTGTCTCTGTATGTCTGTGTACAGAGTTGTGTGTGTGTACACAGTTGTGTGTGTGTACAGAGTTGTGTGTGTGTGTACATAGTTGTTTGTATTTGTACACAGTTTTCTGTGTATGTGTGTACACAGTTTTGCGTTTGTGTACACAAATGTGTGTGTGTACACATTTGTGTGTGTAAGTGTGTGTGTGTACTGAGTTGTGTGTGTGTGTGTGTACACTGTGTGTGTTCGTACACTGTGTGTGTGTGCACTGTGTGTTTTTCTGCACAGAATGTGAGTGTGTGTGTGTACACTGTTGTCTGTTTGTGTGCATACACTGTTGTGTCTGTTTACATAGTGTTGTTGTGTGTGTACACAGTTGTGTGTGTGTGCGTGTACACAGTTGTGTGTATGTGCGTGTGTCTGTGTACACAGTTGTGTGAGTGTGCGTACACAGTTGTGTGTGTCTGTGTGTGTGTTTTTGTGTGTGTGTGCACACAGTTGTGTGTAAGTGTGTACACAATTGTGTGTGTGAGTACACAGTTGTCTGTGTTTCTGTTTACAGTTATTAATGTGTAAGTACACAGTTGTGTGTGTGTGTGTACACAGTGTGTGTGTGTGCACACAGTTGTGTGTGTGTACACAGTTGTGTGTGTGTATGAGTATACACAGGTGTGTATGTGTGTACACAGTTGTGTGTGTGTCTGTGTACACAGTTGTGTGTGTGTATGTGTGTGTGTACACAGTTGTTTGTGTGTGTGTGTACACTCTGTGTGTGTGTACACTGTGTGTTTTTATTTATACTGTGTGTGTGTGTGTGTGTGTGTGTATAGTGTTGTGTGTGTGTTTGCCTACACTGTTGTGTGTGTGTACACAATTTGTGTGTGTGTACACAGTATGTGTGTGTGTGTACAGAGTTCTGTGTGTGTGTATGCACAGTGTGTGTGTGTGTGTGTGTGTGTGTGTGCGTGTGTACACAGAGTGTGTGTGTGTACACAGTTGTGTGTGTGTGTACACAGATGTGTATCTTTAGAGAGTTGGGAGTGTGTGTGTGTAAACAGTTGTGTGTGTACACAGTCGTGTGTGTGTACACAGTTGTGAGTGTGTGCGTTCACAGTTGTGTATGTGTGCACACGGTTGTGTGTGTGTACACAGTTGTGTGTGTGTGTGTGTGTACACTGTGTGTGTGTACAATGTGTGTGTGTGTACACTGTGTGCTTTTGTTTACACTGTGTGTGTGTACACAGTGTGTGTGTGTACACAGTGTAATTGTGTATACAATGTGTTTGTGTGTGTGTACACAGTTGTGTTTGTGTGTGTGTACACAGTTGTGTATGTGTGTACACAGTTGTGTGTTTGTACACAGTTGTGTGTGTGTACAGTTATGTGTGTGTACATAGTTGTGTGTGTGTGTACACAGTTGTGTGTGTGTACACAGTTGTGTGTGTGTACACAGTTGTGTGTGTTTCTTTGTGTGTCTACACAGTTGTGTGTGTGTACACAGTTTTGTGTGTGTGTGTGTACACAATTTTGTATATGGATATACAGTTGTGTGTCTGTTTGTGTAAACAGTTGTGTGTCTTTATGTGTACATGTTGTGTGTGTATGTACACAGTTGTGTTTGTGTGCACACAGTTGTGTGTGTGTGTGTACACAGTTGTGTGTGCGCGTGTTCACACAGGTGTGTGTGAGTGTACACAGTCGTGTATCTGTGTGTGTGTACACAGTTGTGTGTGTGTGAGTACACAGTTGTGTGTGTGTACACTGTTGTTTGTGTGTGTGTGTGTGTGTGTGTACACACAGTGTCTGTGTGTGTATACACAGTTTGTTTGTGTACACAGTGTTTGTGTATACCCAGAGCGTGTGTGTACACCGTTGTTTGAGTGTGTGTGTACACAGTTGTGTGTGTGTGTGTGTGTACACAGTTGTGTGTTTGTGTATGTGTGTGTACACAGTTGCGTGTGTGTGTGTGTACACAGTTTTGTGTGTGTGTGTGTACGCACTTATGTGCGTGTGTACACAGTTGTGTGTCTGTGTGTGTACACAGTTGTGTGTGTTTGTGTGTACACAGTTGTGTGTGTGTACATATTTTTGTGTGTGTGTACACAGTTTTGTGTGGTTGTGTGTACACAGTGGTGTTTGTGTGTGTGTACACAGTTGTGTGTTTGTGTGTACACAGTTGTGTGTGTGTGAACACAGTTTGGTGCCTATGCACACAGTTGTGTGTGTGTGTGTGTGTTCACAGAGTTATGTGTGTGTGTGTACAAAGTTGTGTGTCTGTGTGTGTGTGTGTGTGTGTGTGTGTGTGTGTGTGTACACAGTTGTGTGTGTGTGTAAACAGTTGTTTGTGCGTGTACACAGTTGTGTGTGTGTGTACACAGTTTTGTTTGCGTAAACAGTTGTGTCTGTGTGTACAATGTTGTGTGTTTGTGCGTACACAGTTGTGTGTGTGTGTGTACACAGTTTGTGTGTGTGTGTACACAGTTTGTATGTATGTAAACAGTTGTGTGTGTGTGTACATAGTTGATTGTGTGTGTACACAGTTTTCTGGGTATGTGTGTACACAGTTGTGTGTGTGTACACAGTTGTGTGTGTGTGTATACATATTTGTGTGTATGTGTGTGTACTGAGTTGTGTGTGTGTGTGTGTGTGTGTGTGTGTACACTGTGTGTGTTTGTACACTGTGTGTGTGTGTGCACTGTGTGTTTTTGTGTACACAGTGTGTGTGTGTGTGTACACTGTTGTCTGTTTGTGTGCGTACACTGTTGTGTCTGTTTACACAGTGTTGTGGTGTGTGTACAAAGTTGTGTGTGTGTGTGTACACAGTTGTGTGTGTGTGCATGTGTGTGTGTACACAGTTGTCTGAGTTTGCCTACACAGTTGCGTGTGTCTGTGTGTGTGTGTTTTTGTGTGTGTACACAGTTGTGTGTGTGTGTGTACGCAATTGTGTGTGTGTTAGCACACAGTTGTCTGTGTGTCTGTTTACAGTTATTGGTGTGTGTGTACACAGTTGTGTGTGTGTGTATACAGTTGTGTGTGTGTCTCCACAGTTGTGTGTGTGTGTACACAGTTGTGTGTGTGTGTGAGTGTGTGCGTACACAGTTGTGTGTGTGTGTGTGTATGTCTGTCTGCACTGTTGCATGCGTGTGTGTACATAGTTTTGTGTGTGTGTTTACACACTTGTGTGTGTGTATACACAGTTGTGCGTGTGTGTGTACACAGTTGTGTGCGTATGTACAAACATGTGTGTGTGTGCACACAGTTGTGTGTGTGTGTGTGTACACAGTTGTGTGTGTGTGTGTGTGTGTGTATACACTTTTGTGTCTCTGTATGCCTGTGTACAGAGTTGTGTGTGTGTACACAGTTGTGTGTGTGTACACAGTTGTGTGTGTGTGTACACATTTGTGTGTGTATGTACAAACATGTGTGTGTGTGTGTACACAGTTGTGTGTGTGTGTTTGTGTGTACACAGTTGTGTGTGTGTGTGTGTTCACACAGGTGTGTGTGTGCGTGTGTGTGTATATACTGTTGTGTCTCTGTATGTCTGTGTACACAGTTGTGTGTGTGTACACAGTTGTGTGTGTTTCTTTGTGTGCCTACACAGTTGTGTGTGTGTACACAGTTTTGTGTGTGTGTGTGTGTACACAATTTTGTATATGTTTATACAGTTGTGTGTCTGTTTGTGTAAACAGTTGTGTGTCTTTGTTTGTACACAGTTGTGTGTGTATGTACACAGTTGTGTTTGTGTGCACACAGTTGTGCGTGTGTGTGTGTGTGTACACAGTTGTGTGTGCGCATGTTCACACAGGTGTGTGTGAGTGTACACAGTCGTGTATCTGTGTGTGAGTGCACACAGTTATGTGTGTGTGAGTACACAGTTGTGTGTGTGTACACTGTTGTTTGTGTGTGTGTGTGTGTGTGTGTACACACAGTGTCCGTGTGTGTATACACAGTTTGTTTGTGTACACAGTGTTTGTGTATACCCAGAGTGTGTGTGTACACCGTTGTTTGAGTGTGTGTGTACACAGTTGTGTGTGTGTGTACACAGTTGTGTGTTTGTGTATGTGTGTGTACACAGTTGCGTGTGTGTGTACACAGTTTTGTGTGTGTGTGTACGCACTTATGTGTGTGTGTACACAGTTGTGTGTCTGTGTGTGTACACAGTTGTGTGTGTTTGTGTGTACACAGTTGTGTGTGTACACATTTTTGTGTGTGTGTGTACACAGTTTTGTGTGTGTGTGTACACAGTGGTGTTTGTGTGTGTGTGTACACAGTTGTGTGTTTGTGTGTACACAGTTGTGTGTGTGTGAACACATTTTTGTGCCTATGTACACAGTTGTGTGTGTGTTCACAGAGTTATGTGTGTTTGTACAAAGTTGTGTGTCTCTGTGTGTGTGTGTACATAGTTGTGTGTGTGTGTGTAAACAGTTGTGTGTGCGTGTACACAGTTGTGTGTGTGTGTGTACACAGTTTTGTGTGAGTAAACAGTTGTGTCTGTGTGTACAATGTTGTGTGTTTGTGCGTACACAGTTGTGTATGTGTGTGTGTACACAGTTTGTGTGTGTGTGTGTGTACAGTGTGTATGTATGTAAACAGTTGTGTGTGTGTGTAAATAGTTGATTGTGTGTGTACACAGTTTTCTGTGTATGTGTGTACACAGTTGTGTGTGTGCGTACACAGTTGTGTGTGTGTGTGTGTGTGTATACATATTTGTGTGTGTGTGTGTGTGTGTACACTGTGTGTGTTTGTACATTGTGTGTGTGTGTACACTGTTGTCTGTGTGCGAACACTGTTGTGTCTGTTTACACAGTGTTGTGGTGTGTGTACAAAGTTGTGTGTGTGTGCGTGTACACAGTTGTGTGTGTGTGCGTGTGTGTGTGTACACAGTTGTCTGAGTTTGCGTACACAGTTGTGTGTGTCTGTGTGTGTGTGTTTTTGTGTGTGTGTACACAGTTGTGTGTGTGTATACAGTTGTGTGTGTGTCTCCACAGTTGTGTGTGTGTGTACACAGTTGTGTGTGTGTGTGAGTGTGTGCGTACACAGTTGTGTGTGTGTGTATGTCTGTCTGCACAGTTGCACGCGTGTGTGTACATAGTTTTGTGTCTGTGTTTACACACTTGTGTGTGTGTATACACAGTTGTGCGTGTGTGTGTACACAGTTGTGTGAGTATGTACAAACATGTGTGTGTGTGCACACAGTTGTGTGTGTGTTTGTGTGTACACAGTTGTGTGTGTGTGTGTTCACACAGGTGTGTGTGTGCGTGTGTGTGTATACACTGTTGTGTCTCTGTATGTCTGTGTACATGGTTGTGTGTGTGTACACAGTTGTGTGTGTTTCTTTGTGTGCCTACACAGTTGTGTGTGTACACAGTTTTGTGTGTGTGTGTGTGTACACAATTTTGTATATGTTTATAAAGTTGTGTGTCTGTTTGTGTGAACAGTTGTGTGTCTTTGTTTGTACACAGTTGTGTGTGTATGTACACAGTTGTGTTTGTGTGCACACAGTTGTGCGTGTGTGTGTGTACACAGTTGTGTGTGCGCGTGTTCACACAGGTGTGTGTGAGTGTACACAGTCGTGTATCTGTGTGTGTGTACACAGTTGTGTGTGTGTGAGTACACAGTTGTGTGTGTGTACACTGTTGTTTGTGTGTGTGTGTACACACAGTGCCCGTGTGTGTATACACAGTTTGTTTGTGTACACAGTGTTTGTGTATACCCAGAGTATGTGTGTACACCGTTGTTTGAGTGGGTGTGTACACAGTTGTGTGTGTGTGTGTACACAGTTGTGTGTTTGTGTATGTGGGTGTACACAGTTGCGTGTGTGTGTGTACACAGTTTTGTGTGTGTGTGTGTACGCACTTATGTGTGTGGGTACACAGTTGTGTGTCTGTGTGTGTACACAGTTATGTGTGTTTGTGCGTACACAGTTGTGTATGTGTGTGTGTACACAGATTGTGTGTGTGTACACAATGTGTATGTATGTAAACAGTTGTGTGTGTGTGTAAATAGTTGATTGTGTGTGTACACAGTTTTCTGTGCATGTGTGTACACAGTTGTGTGTGTGTGTACACAGTTGTGTGTGTGTGTATACATATTTGTGTGTATGTTTGTGTGTACTGAGTTGTGTGTGTGTGTGTGTGTGTACACTGTGTGTGTATATGTACAAACATGTGTCTGTGTGCACACAGTTGTGTGTGTGTGTGTGTGTATACACAGTTGTGTGTGTGTGTGTGTTCACGCAGGTGTGTGTGTGCGTGTGTGTGTATACACTGTTGTGTCTCTGTATGTCTGTGTACAGAGTTGTGTGTGTGTACACAGTTGTGCGGGTGTACACAGTTGTGTGTGTGTGTGTACACAGTTGTGTTTCTATGTACACAGCTGTTTCTGTGTGTACACAGGTGTGTGTGTGTACACAATTGTGTGTGTGTGTGTACACAGTGTGTGTGTGTACACAGTTGTGTGTGTGTGTGTGTTTACACAGTTGTTTGTGTGTGTACACAGTTGTGTGTGTGTATGAGTGTACACAGTTGTGTATGTGTGTGCACAGTTGTGTGTGTGTGTCTGTGTACACAGTTGGGTGCGTGTGTGGGTGTGTGTGTACACAGTTGTGTGTGTGTGTGTTCACACAGGTGTGTGTGTGTGTGTGTGTGTATACACTGTTGTGTCTCTGTATGTCTGTGTACAGAGTTGTGTGTGTGTACACAGTTGTGTGTGTGTACACAGTTGTGTGTGTGTGTGTGTGTTTACGCGGTTGTTTGTGTGTGTACACAGTTGTGTGTGTGTATGAGTGTACACAGTTGTGTATGTGTGTACACAGTTGTGTGTGTGTGTCTGTGTGCACAGTTGTGTGCGTGGATGTGTGTGTACACAGTTGTGTGTTTGTGTGTGTACATTCTGTGTGTGTACACTGTTTTTATTTATACTGTGTGTGTGCACTGTTGTGTATGTGTGTGTGCGTACACTGTTGTGTGTGTGTACACAGTGGATGTGTGTGTGTGTACACAGTGTGTGTGTACACAGTTGTGTGTGTGTGTAAACAGTTGTGTGTGTGTGTCTACACAGTTGTGTGTGTGTGTAGACAGTTGTGTGTGTGTGCGAGTGTGTGCGTACACAGTTGTGTGTGTGTGTGTATCTGTCTACACAGTTGCACGTGTGTGTACACAGTTTTGTGTGTGTGTTTTCACACTTGTGTGTGTGTGTATATACAGTTGTGCGTGTGTATGTACACAGTTGTGTGTGTATATACCAAGTTGTGTGTCTGTGCACACAGTTGTGTGTGTGTGTACACAGTTGTGTGTGTGTGTGTTCACACAGGTGTGTGTGTGCGTGTGTGTGTATACACTGTTGTGTCTCTGTATGTCTGTGTACAGAGTTGTGTGTGTGTACACAGTTGTGTGTGTATACACAGTTGTGTGTGTGTACACAGTTGTGTTTCTATGTACACAGCTGTTTCTGTGTGGACACAGTTGTGTGTGTGTTCACAGAGTTATGTGTGTTTGTACAAAGTTGTGTGTCTCTGTGTGTGTGTGTACACAGTTGTGTGTGTGTGTGTAAACAGTTGTGTGTGCGTGTACACAGTTGTGTGTGTGTGTGTACACAGTTTTGTGTGAGTAAACAGTTGTGTCTGTGTGTACAATGTTGTGTGTTTGTGCGTACACAGTTGTGTATGTGTGTGTGTACACAGTTTGTGTGTGTGTGTGTGTACAGTGTGTATGTATGTAAACAGTTGTGTGTGTGTGTAAATAGTTGATTGTGTGTGTACACAGTTTTCTGTGTATGTGTGTACACAGTTGTGTGTGTGCGTACACAGTTGTGTGTGTGTGTGTGTGTGTATACATATTTGTGTGTGTGTGTGTGTGTGTACACTGTGTGTGTTTGTACATTGTGTGTGTGTGTACACTGTTGTCTGTGTGCGAACACTGTTGTGTCTGTTTACACAGTGTTGTGGTGTGTGTACAAAGTTGTGTGTGTGTGCGTGTACACAGTTGTGTGTGTGTGCGTGTGTGTGTGTACACAGTTGTCTGAGTTTGCGTACACAGTTGTGTGTGTCTGTGTGTGTGTGTTTTCGTGTGTGTGTACACAGTTGTGTGTGTGTATACAGTTGTGTGTGTGTCTCCACAGTTGTGTGTGTGTGTACACAGTTGTGTGTGTGTGTGAGTGTGTGCGTACACAGTTGTGTGTGTGTGTATGTCTGTCTGCACAGTTGCACGCGTGTGTGTACATAGTTTTGTGTCTGTGTTTACACACTTGTGTGTGTGTATACACAGTTGTGCGTGTGTGTGTACACAGTTGTGTGAGTATGTACAAACATGTGTGTGTGCACACAGTTGTGTGTGTGTTTGTGTGTACACAGTTGTGTGTGTGTGTGTTCACACAGGTGTGTGTGTGCGTGTGTGTGTATACACTGTTGTGTCTCTGTATGTCTGTGTACATGGTTGTGTGTGTGTACACAGTTGTGTGTGTTTCTTTGTGTGCCTACACAGTTGTGTGTGTACACAGTTTTGTGTGTGTGTGTGTGTACACAATTTTGTATATGTTTATAAAGTTGTGTGTCTGTTTGTGTGAACAGTTGTGTGTCTTTGTTTGTACACAGTTGTGTGTGTATGTACACAGTTGTGTTTGTGTGCACACAGTTGTGCGTGTGTGTGTGTACACAGTTGTGTGTGCGCGTGTTCACACAGGTGTGTGTGAGCGTACACAGTCGTGTATCTGTGTGTGTGTACACAGTTGTGTGTGTGTGAGTACACAGTTGTGTGTGTGTACACTGTTGTTTGTGTGTGTGTGTGTACACACAGTGCCCGTGTGTGTATACACAGTTTGTTTGTGTACACAGTGTTTGTGTATACCCAGAGTGTGTGTGTACACCGTTGTTTGAGTGGGTGTGTACACAGTTGTGTGTGTGTGTGTACACAGTTGTGTGTTTGTGTATGTGGGTGTACACAGTTGCGTGTGTGTGTGTACACAGTTTTGTGTGTGTGTGTGTACGCACTTATGTGTGTGGGTACACAGTTGTGTGTCTGTGTGTGTACACAGTTATGTGTGTTTGTGCGTACACAGTTGTGTATGTGTGTGTGTACACAGATTGTGTGTGTGTACACAATGTGTATGTATGTAAACAGTTGTGTGTGTGTGTAAATAGTTGATTGTGTGTGTACACAGTTTTCTGTGCATGTGTGTACACAGTTGTGTGTGTGTGTACACAGTTGTGTGTGTGTGTATACATATTTGTGTGTATGTTTGTGTGTACTGAGTTGTGTGTGTGTGTGTGTGTGTGTAGACTGTGTGTGTATATGTACAAACATGTGTCTGTGTGCACACAGTTGTGTGTGTGTGTGTGTGTGTACACAGTTGTGTGTGTGTGTGTGTTCACGCAGGTGTGTGTGTGCGTGTGTGTGTATACACTGTTGTGTCTCTGTATGTCTGTGTACAGAGTTGTGTGTGTGTACACAGTTGTGCGGGTGTACACAGTTGTGTGTGTGTGTGTACACAGTTGTGTTTCTATGTACACAGCTGTTTCTGTGTGTACACAGGTGTGTGTGTGTACACAATTGTGTGTGTGTGTGTACACAGTGTGTGTGTGTACACAGTTGTGTGTGTGTGTGTGTTTACACAGTTGTTTGTGTGTGTACACAGTTGTGTGTGTGTATGAGTGTACACAGTTGTGTATGTGTGTACACAGTTGTGTGTGTGTGTCTGTGTACACAGTTGGGTGCGTGTGTGGGTGTGTGTGTACACAGTTGTGTGTGTGTGTGTTCACACAGGTGTGTGTGTGTGTGTGTGTGTGTGTATACACTGTTGTGTCTCTGTATGTCTGTGTACAGAGTTGTGTGTGTGTACACAGTTGTGTGTGTGTACACAGTTGTGTGTGTGTGTGTGTGTTTACACGGTTGTTTGTGTGTGTACACAGTTGTGTGTGTGTATGAGTGTACACAGTTGTGTATGTGTGTACACAGTTGTGTGTGTGTGTCTGTGTGCACAGTTGTGTGCGTGGATGTGTGTGTACACAGTTGTGTGTTTGTGTGTGTACATTCTGTGTGTGTACACTGTTTTTATTTATACTGTGTGTGTGCACTGTTGTGTATGTGTGTGTGCGTACACTGTTGTGTGTGTGTACACAGTGGATGTGTGTGTGTGTACACAGTGTGTGTGTACACAGTTGTGTGTGTGTGTAAACAGTTGTGTGTGTGTGTCTACACAGTTGTGTGTGTGTGTAGACAGTTGTGTGTGTGTGCGAGTGTGTGCGTACACAGTTGTGTGTGTGTGTGTATCTGTCTACACAGTTGCACGTGTGTGTACACAGTTTTGTGTGTGTGTTTTCACACTTGTGTGTGTGTGTATATACAGTTGTGCGTGTGTATGTACACAGTTGTGTGTGTATATACCAAGTTGTGTGTCTGTGCACACAGTTGTGTGTGTGTGTACACAGTTGTGTGTGTGTGTGTTCACACAGGTGTGTGTGTGCGTGTGTGTGTATACACTGTTGTGTCTCTGTATGTCTGTGTACAGAGTTGTGTGTGTGTACACAGTTGTGTGTGTATACACAGTTGTGTGTGTGTACACAGTTGTGTTTCTATGTACACAGCTGTTTCTGTGTGGACACAGTTGTGTGTGTGTTCACAGAGTTATGTGTGTTTGTACAAAGTTGTGTGTCTCTGTGTGTGTGTGTACACAGTTGTGTGTGTGTGTGTAAACAGTTGTGTGTGCGTGTACACAGTTGTGTGTGTGTGTGTACACAGTTTTGTGTGAGTAAACAGTTGTGTCTGTGTGTACAATGTTGTGTGTTTGTGCGTACACAGTTGTGTATGTGTGTGTGTACACAGTTTGTGTGTGTGTGTGTGTACAGTGTGTATGTATGTAAACAGTTGTGTGTGTGTGTAAATAGTTGATTGTGTGTGTACACAGTTTTCTGTGTATGTGTGTACACAGTTGTGTGTGTGCGTACACAGTTGTGTGTGTGTGTGTGTGTGTATACATATTTGTGTGTGTGTGTGTGTGTGTACACTGTGTGTGTTTGTACATTGTGTGTGTGTGTACACTGTTGTCTGTGTGCGAACACTGTTGTGTCTGTTTACACAGTGTTGTGGTGTGTGTACAAAGTTGTGTGTGTGTGCGTGTACACAGTTGTGTGTGTGTGCGTGTGTGTGTGTACACAGTTGTCTGAGTTTGCGTACACAGTTGTGTGTGTCTGTGTGTGTGTGTTTTCGTGTGTGTGTACACAGTTGTGTGTGTGTATACAGTTGTGTGTGTGTCTCCACAGTTGTGTGTGTGTGTACACAGTTGTGTGTGTGTGTGAGTGTGTGCGTACACAGTTGTGTGTGTGTGTATGTCTGTCTGCACAGTTGCACGCGTGTGTGTACATAGTTTTGTGTCTGTGTTTACACACTTGTGTGTGTGTATACACAGTTGTGCGTGTGTGTGTACACAGTTGTGTGAGTATGTACAAACATGTGTGTGTGCACACAGTTGTGTGTGTGTTTGTGTGTACACAGTTGTGTGTGTGTGTGTTCACACAGGTGTGTGTGTGCGTGTGTGTGTATACACTGTTGTGTCTCTGTATGTCTGTGTACATGGTTGTGTGTGTGTACACAGTTGTGTGTGTTTCTTTGTGTGCCTACACAGTTGTGTGTGTACACAGTTTTGTGTGTGTGTGTGTGTACACAATTTTGTATATGTTTATAAAGTTGTGTGTCTGTTTGTGTGAACAGTTGTGTGTCTTTGTTTGTACACAGTTGTGTGTGTATGTACACAGTTGTGTTTGTGTGCACACAGTTGTGCGTGTGTGTGTGTACACAGTTGTGTGTGTGTGTGTGTGTGTGTGTTCACACAGGTGTGTGTGTGCGTGTGTGTGTATACACTGTTGTGTCTCTGTATGTCTGTGTACAGAGTTGTGTGTGTGTACACAGTTGTGTGTGTATACACAGTTGTGTGTGTGTACACAATTGTGTGTGTGTGTGAACACAGTTGTGTGTGTGCGTGTGTACACAGTGTGTGTGTGTGTGTACACAGTTGTCTGTGTGTGTGCTTACACAGTTGTTTGTGTGTGTACACAGTTGTGTGTGTGTATGAGTGCACACAGCTGTGTATGTGTGTACACAGTTGTGTGTGTGTGTCTGTGAACACAGTTGTGTGCGTGTATGTGTGTGTACACAGTTGTGTGTTTGTGTGTGTACATTCTGTGTGTGTACACTGTTTTTATTTATACTGTGTGTGTGTGTACACTGTTGTGTGTGTGTGTGTGCGTACACTGTTGTGTGTGTGTACACAGTGTGTGTGTGTGTGTATACAGTTGTGTGTGTGTGTCTACACAGTTGTGTGTGTGTGAACACAGTTATGTGTGTGTGTGTATATCTGTCTACACAGTTGCAGGGGTGTGTACACAGTTTTGTGTGTGTGTTTTCACACTTGTGTGTGTGTCTATACAGTTGTGCGTGTGTATGTAGACAGTTGTGTGTGTATATACAAAGTTGTGTGTCTGTGCACACAGTTGTGTGTGTGTGCGAGTGTGTGCGTACACAGTTGTGTGTGTGTGCATATCTGTCTACACAGTTGCACGTGTGTGTACACAGTTTTGTGTGTGTGTTTTCACACTTGTGTGTGTGTATATACAGTTGTGTGTGTGTATGTACACAGTTGTGTGTGTATATGTAAAGTTGTGTGTCTGTGCACGCAGTTGTGTGTGTGTGTGGGTGTGTGTGTACACGGTTGTGTGTGTGTGTGTTCACACAGGTGTGTGTGTGCGTGTGTGTGTATAGACTGTTGTGTCTCTGTATGTCTGTGTACAGATTTGTGTGTGTGTACACAGTTGTGTGTGTGTACACAGTTGTGTGTGTGTATACAGTTGTGTTTCTATGTACACAGCTGTTTCTGTGTGGACACAAGTGTGTGTGTGTACACAGTTGTGTGTGTGTGAGTGTGTGCATACACAGTTGTGTGTGTGTGTATGTCTGTCTGCACAGTTACACGTGTGTGTGTACATAGTTTTGTGTGTGTGTTTACACAGTTGTGCGTGTGTGTGTACACAGTTGTGTGTGTATGTACAAACATGTATCTGTGTGCACACAGTTGTGTGTGTGTGTGTGTACACAGTTGTGTGTGTGTGTGTGTTCACGCAGGTGTGCGTGTGTGTGTATACACTGTTGTGTCTCTGTATGTCTGTGTACAGAGTTGTGTGTGTGTACACAGTTGTGTGTGCGTACACAGTTGTGTGTGTGTGTGTATCTGTCTACACAGTTGCACGTGTGTGTACACAGTTTTGTGTGTGTGTTTTCACACTTGTGTGTGTGTATATACAGTTGTGCGTGTGTATGTACACAGTTGTGTGTGTATATACCAAGTTGTGTGTGTGTGCACACAGTTGTGTGTGTGTGTGGGTGTGTGTGTACACAGTTGTGTGTGTGTGTGTTCACACAGGTGTGTGTGTGCGTGTGTGTGTATACACTGTTGTGTCTCTGTATGTCTGTGTACACAGTTGTGTGTGTGTACACAGTTGTGTGTGTATACACAGTTGTGTGTGTGTACACAGTTGTGTTTCTATGTACACAGCTGTTTCTGTGTGGACACAAGTGTGTGTGTGTACACAGTTGTGTGTGTGTGTGAGTGTGTGCATACACAGTTGTGTATGTCTGTCTGCACAGTTACGCGTGTGTGTACATAGTTTTGTGTGTGTGTTTACACACTTGTGTGTGTGTATACACAGTTGTGCGTGTGTGTGTGTACACAGTTGTGTGTGTATGTACAAACATGTGTCTGTGTGCACACAGTTGTGTGTGTGTGTGTGTGTACACAGTTGTGTGTGTGTGTGTTCACGCAGGTGTGTGTGTGCGTGTGTGTGTATACACTGTTGTGTCTCTGTATGTCTGTGTACAGAGTTGTGTCTGTGTACACAGTTGTGTGTGTGTACACAGTTGTGTGTGTGTGTGTACACAGTTGTGTTTCTATGTACACAGCTGTTTCTGTGTGGACACAGGTGTGTGTGTGTACACAATTGTGTGTGTGTGTTCACACAGGTGTGTGTGTGCATGTGTGTGTATACACTGTTGTGTCTCTGTATGTCTGTGTACAGAGTTGTGTGTGTGTACACAGTTGTGTGTGTGTGGGTGTGTGTGTACACAGTTGTGTGTGTGTGTTCACACAGGTGTGTGTGCATGTGTGTGTATACACTGTTGTGTCTCTGTATGTCTGTTAACAGAGTTGTGTGTGTGTACACAGCTGTGTGTGTGTACACAGTTGTGTGTGTGTACACAGTTGTGTTTCTATGTACACAGCTGTTTCTGTGAGGACACAAGTGTGTGTGTGTACACAGTTGTGTGTGTGTGAGTGTGTGCGTACACAGTTGTGTGTGTGTATGTCTGTCTGCACAGTTACGCGTGTGTGTACACAGTTTTGTGTGTGTGTTTTCACACTTGTGTGTGTGTATATACAGTGGTGCGTGTGTATGTACACAGTTGTGTGTGTATATACAAAGTTGTATGTCTGTGCACACAGTTGTGTGTGTGTGTGGGTGTGTGTGTACACAGTTGTGTGTGTATGTTCACACAGGTGTGTGTGCGTGTGTGTGTATACACTGTTGTGTCTCTGTATGTCTGTGTACAGAGCTGTGTGTGTGTACACAGTTGTGTGTGTGTACACAGTTGTGTGTGTGTACACAGTTGTGTGTGCGTGTGTGTTTACACAGTTGTTTGTGTGTGTACACAGTTGTGTGTGTGTATGAGTGTACACAGTTGTGTATGTGTGTACACAGTTGTGTGTGTGTGTGTCTGTGTACACAGTTGTGTCCGTGTTTGTGTGTGTACATTCTGTGTGTGTACACTGTGTTTTTATTTATACTGTGTGTGTGTACACTGTTGTGTAAGTGTGTGTGCGTACACTGTTGCGTGTGTGTGCACAGTGTTTGTGTGTGTGTGTACACAGTGTGTGTACACAGTTGTGTGTGTGTGTATACAGTTGTGTGTGTGTGTCTACACAGTTGTGTGTGTGTGTACACAGTTGTGTGTGTGTGTGAGTGTGTGCATACACAGTTGTGTGTGTGTGTATATCTGTCTACACAGTTGCACGTGTGTGTACACAGTTTTGTGTGTGTGTTTTCACACTTGTGTGTGTATATACAGTTGTGCGTGTGTATGTACACAGTTGTGTTTGTATATACAAAGTTGTGTGTCTGTGCACACAGTTGTGTGTGTGTGTGGGTGTGTGTGTACACAGTTGTGTGTGTGTGTGTTCACACAGGTGTGTGTGTGCGTGTGTGTGTATACACTGTTGTGTCTCTGTATGTCTGTGTACAGAGCTGTGTGTGTGTACACAGTTGTGTGTGTGTACACAGTTGTGTGTGTGTACACAGTTGTGTGTGCGTGTGTGTTTACACAGTTGTTTGTGTGTGTACACAGTTGTGTGTGTGTATGAGTGTACACAGTTGTGTATGTGTGTACACAGTTGTGTGTGTGTGTCTGTGTACACAGTTGTGTCCGTGTATGTGTGTGTACACAGTTGTGTGTTTGTGTGTGTACATTCTGTGTGTGTACACTGTGTTTTTATTTATACTGTGTGTGTGTACACTGTTGTGTATGTGTGTGTGCGTACACTGTTGTGTGTGTGTACACAGTGTGTGTGTGTGTGTACACAGTGTGTGTGTACACAGTTGTGTGTGTGTGTATACAGTTGTGTGTGTGTGTCTACACAGTTGTGTGTGTGTGTACACAGTTGTGTGTGTGTGAGTGTGTGCATACACAGTTGTGTGTGTGTGTATATCTGTCTACACAGTTGCACGTGTGTGTACACAGTTTTGTGTGTGTGTTTTCACACTTGTGTGTGTATATACAGTTGTGCGTGTGTATGTACACAGTTGTGTTTGTATATACAAAGTTGTGTGTCTGTGCACACAGTTGTGTGTGTGTGTGGGTGTGTGTGTACACAGTTGTGTGTGTGTGTGTTCACACAGGTGTGTGTGTGCGTGTGTGTGTATACACTGTTGTGTCTCTGTATGTCTGTGTACAGAGTTGTGTGTGTGTACACAGTTGTGTGTGTATACACAGTTGTGTGTGTGTACACAGTTGTGTTTCTATGTACACAGCTGTTTCTGTGTGGACACAAATGTGTGTGTGTACACAGTTGTGTGTGTGTGTGAGTGTGTGCGTACACAGTTGTGTATGTCTGTCTGCACAGTTACACGTGTGTGTACATAGTTTTGTGTGTGTGTTTACACACTTGTGTGTGTGTATACACAGTTGTGCGTGTGTGTGTACACAGTTGTGTGTGTATGTACAAACATGTGTCTGTGTGCACACAGTTGTGTGTGTGTGTCTGTGTGTACACAGTTGTGTGTGTGGGTGTTCACGCAGGTGTGTGTGTGCGTGTGTGTGCATACACTGTTGTGTCTCTGTATGTCTGTGCACAGAGTTGTGTCTGTGTACACAGTTGTGTGTGTGTACACAGTTGTGTGTGTGTGTGTGTACACAGTTGTGTTTCTATGTACACAGCTGTTTCTGTGTGGACACAGGTGTGTGTGTGTACACAATTGTGTGTGTGTGTTCACACAGGTGTGTGTGTGTATGTGTGTGTATACACTGTTGTGTCTCTGTATGTCTGTGTACAGAGTTGTGTGTGTGTACACAGCTGTGTGTGTGTACACAGTTGTGTGTGTGGGTGGGTGTGTGTGTACACAGTTGTGTGTGTGTGTTCACACAGGTGTGTGTGTGTGCATGTGTGTGTATACACTGTTGTGTCTCTGTATGTCTGTGTACAGAGTTGTGTGTGTGTACACAGCTGTGTGTGTGTACACTGTTGTGTGTGTGTACACAGTTGTGTCTCTATGTACACAGCTGTTTCTGTGAGGACACAAGTGTGTGTGTGTACACAGTTGTGTGTGTGTGAGTGTGTGCGTACACAGTTGTGTGTGTGTATGTCTGTCTGCACAGTTACGCGCGTGTGTGTACATAGTTTTGTGTGCGTGTTTACACACTTGTGTGTGGGTATACACACTTGTGCGTGTTTGTGTACACAGTTGTGTGTGTGTGTGTGTGTACACAGTTGTGTGTGTGTGTGTGTGTGTGTGTTCACACAGGTGTGTGTGTGCGTGTGTGTGTATACACTGTTGTGTCTCTGTATGTCTGTGAATAGAGTTGTGTGTGTGTACACAGTTGTGTGTGTGTACACAGTTGTGTGTGTGTGTCTGTGTGTACACAGTTGTGTTTCTATGTACACAGCTGTTTCTGTGTGGACACAGGTGTGTGTGTGTACACAGTTGTGTGTGTGTGTGAACACAGTTGTGTGTGTGCGTGTGTACACAGTGTGTGTGTGTGTGTACACAGTTGTGTGTGTGTGTGTTTACACAGTTGTTTGTGTGTGTACACAGTTGTGTGTGTGTATGAGTGTACACAGTTGTCTATGTGTGTACACAGTTGTGTGTGTGTGTCTGTGTACACAGTTGTGTGCGTGTATGTGTGGGTACACAGTTGTGTGTTTGTGTGTGTACATTCTGTGTGTGTACACTGTTTTTATTTATACTGTGTGTGTACACTGTTTTGTGTGTGTGTGCATACACTGTTGTGTGTGTGTACAGAGTGTGTGTGTGTGTGTGTATACAGTTGTGTGTGGGTGTCTACACAGTTGTGTGTGTGTGTACACAGTTATGTGTGTGCGCGAGTGTGTGCGTACACAGTTGTGTGTGTGTGTGAATATCTGTCTACACAGTTGCAGTTGTGTGTACACAGTTTTGTGTGTGTGTTTTCACACTTGTGCGTGTGTATGTACACAGTTGTGTTTGTATATACAAAGTTGTGTGTCTGTGCACACAGTTGTGTGTGTGTGTGGGCGTGTGTGTACACAGTTGTGTGTGTGTGTGTTCACACAGGTGTGTGTGTGTGTGTGTGTGTGTGTGTGTGTGTGTGTGTGTGTATACACTGTTGTGTCTCTGTATGTCTGTGTACAGAGTTGTGTGTGTGTACACAGTTGTGTGTGTATACACAGTTGTGTGTGTGTACACAGTTGTGTTTCTATGTACACAGCTGTTTCTGTGTGGACACAAGTGTGTGTGTGTACACAGTTGTGTGTGTGTGTGAGTGTGTGCGTACACAGTTGTGTATGTCTGTCTGCACAGTTACGCGTGTGTGTACATAGTTTTGTGTGTGTGTTTACACACTTGTGTGTGTGTATACACAGTTGTGCGTGTGTGTGTACACAATTGTGAGTGTGTGTACAATCATGTGTCTGTGTGCACACAGTTGTGTGTGAGTGTGTGTGTGTACACAGTTGTGTGCTTGTGTGTTCACGCAGGTGTGTGTGTGCGTGTGTGTGTATACACTGTTGTGTCTCTGTATGTCTGTGTACAGAGTTGTGTCTGTGTACACAGTTGTGTGTGTGTACACAGTTGTGTGTGTGTGTGTGTACACAGTTGTGTTTCTATGTACACAGCTGTTTCTGTGTGGACACAGGTGTGTGTGTGTACACAATTGTGTGTGTGTGTTCACACAGGTGTGTGTGTGCATGTGTGTGTATACACTGTTGTGTCTCTGTATGTCTGTGTACAGAGTTGTGTGTGTGTACACAGCTGTGTGTGTGTACACAGTTGTGTGTGTGTACACAGTTGTGTTTCTATGTACACAGCTGTTTCTGTGAGGACACAAGTGTGTGTGTGTACACAGTTGTGTGTGTGTGAGTGTGTGCGTACACAGTTGTGTGTATGTCTGTCTGCACAGTTACGCGTGTGTGTGTACATAGTTTTGTGTGCGTGTTTACACACTTGTGTGTGGGTATACACACTTGTGCGTGTGTGTGTACACAGTTGTGTGTGTGTGTGTATACAGTTGTGTGTGTGTGTGTGTGTGTGTTCACACAGGTGTGTGTGTGCGTGTGTGTGTATACACTGTTGTGTCTCAGTATGTCTGTGAATAGAGTTGTGTGTGTGTACACAGTAGTGTGTGTGTACACAGTTGTGTGTGTGTGTGTACACAGTTGTGTTTCTATGTACACAGCTGTTTCTGTGTGGACACAGGTGTGTGTGTACACAGTTGTGTGTGTGTGTGAACACAGTTGTGTGTGTGCGTGTGTACACAGTGTGTGTGTGTGTGTGTGTACACAGTTGTGTGTGTGTGTGTTTACACAGTTGTTTGTGTGTGTACACAGTTGTGTGTGTGTATGAGTGTACACAGTTGTCTATGTGTGTACACAGTTGTGTGTGTGTGTCTGTGTACACAGTTGTGTGCGTGTATGTGTGTGTACACAGTTGTGTGTTTGTGTGTGTACATTCTGTGTGTGTACACTGTTTTTATTTATACTGTGTGTGTGTGTACACTGTTTTGTGTGTGTGTGTGCGTACACTGTTGAGTGTGTGTACACAGTGTGTGTGTGTATACAGTTGTGTGTGTGTGTCTACACAGTTGTGTGTGTGTGTACACAGTTATGTGTGTGTGCGAGTGTGTGCGTACACAGTTGTGTGTGTGTGTGTGTACATCTGTCTACACAGTTGCAGTTGTGTGTACACAGTTTTGTGTGTGTGTTTTCACACTTGTGTGTGTGTATATACAGTTGTGCGTGTGTATGTACACAGTTGTGTTTGTATATACAAAGTTGTGTGTCTGTGCACACAGTTGTGTGTGTGTGTGGGTGTGTGTGTACACAGTTGTGTGTGTGTGTGTTCACACAGGTGTGTGTGTGCGTGTGTGTGTATACACTGTTGTGTCTCTGTATGTCTGTGTACAGAGTTGTGTGTGTGTACACAGTTGTGTGTGTATACACAGTTGTGTGTGTGTACACAATTGTGTGTGTGTGTGAACACAGTTGTGTGTGTGCGTGTGTACACAGTGTGTGTGTGTGTGTACACAGTTGTCTGTGTGTGTGCTTACACAGTTGTTTGTGTGTGTACACAGTTGTGTGTGTGTATGAGTGCACACAGCTGTGTATGTGTGTACACAGTTGTGTGTGTGTGTCTGTGAACACAGTTGTGTGCGTGTATGTGTGTGTACACAGTTGTGTGTTTGTGTGTGTACATTCTGTGTGTGTACACTGTTTTTATTTATACTGTGTGTGTGTGTACACTGTTGTGTGTGTGTGTGTGCGTACACTGTTGTGTGTGTGTACACAGTGTGTGTGTGTGTGTATACAGTTGTGTGTGTGTGTCTACACAGTTGTGTGTGTGTGAACACAGTTATGTGTGTGTGTGTATATCTGTCTACACAGTTGCAGGGGTGTGTACACAGTTTTGTGTGTGTGTTTTCACACTTGTGTGTGTGTCTATACAGTTGTGCGTGTGTATGTAGACAGTTGTGTGTGTATATACAAAGTTGTGTGTCTGTGCACACAGTTGTGTGTGTGTGCGAGTGTGTGCGTACACAGTTGTGTGTGTGTGCATATCTGTCTACACAGTTGCACGTGTGTGTACACAGTTTTGTGTGTGTGTTTTCACACTTGTGTGTGTGTATATACAGTTGTGTGTGTGTATGTACACAGTTGTGTGTGTATATGTAAAGTTGTGTGTCTGTGCACGCAGTTGTGTGTGTGTGTGGGTGTGTGTGTACACGGTTGTGTGTGTGTGTGTTCACACAGGTGTGTGTGTGCGTGTGTGTGTATAGACTGTTGTGTCTCTGTATGTCTGTGTACAGATTTGTGTGTGTGTACACAGTTGTGTGTGTGTACACAGTTGTGTGTGTGTATACAGTTGTGTTTCTATGTACACAGCTGTTTCTGTGTGGACACAAGTGTGTGTGTGTACACAGTTGTGTGTGTGTGAGTGTGTGCATACACAGTTGTGTGTGTGTGTATGTCTGTCTGCACAGTTACACGTGTGTGTGTACATAGTTTTGTGTGTGTGTTTACACAGTTGTGCGTGTGTGTGTACACAGTTGTGTGTGTATGTACAAACATGTATCTGTGTGCACACAGTTGTGTGTGTGTGTGTGTACACAGTTGTGTGTGTGTGTGTGTTCACGCAGGTGTGCGTGTGTGTGTATACACTGTTGTGTCTCTGTATGTCTGTGTACAGAGTTGTGTGTGTGTACACAGTTGTGTGTGTGTACACAGTTGTGTGTGTGTATACAGTTGTGTTTCTATGTACACAGCTGTTTCTGTGTGGACACAAGTGTGTGTGTGTACACAGTTGTGTGTGTGTGTATGTCTGTCTGCACAGTTACACGTGTGTGTGTACATAGTTTTGCGTGTGTGTTTACACAGTTGTGCGTGTGTGTGTACACAGTTGTGTGTGTATGTACAAACATGTGTCTGTGTGCACACAGTTGTGTGTGTGTGTGTGTACACAGTTGTGTGTGTGTGTGTGTGTTCACGCAGGTGTGCGTGTGTGTGTATACACTGTTGTGTCTCTGTATGTCTGTGTACAGAGTTGTGTCTGTGTACACAGTTGTGTGGGTGTACACAGTTGTGTGTGTGTGTGTGTACACAGTTGTGTTTCTATGTACACAGCTGTTTCTGTGTGGACACAGGTGTGTGTGTGTGTACACAATAGTGAGTGTGCGTGAACACAGTTGTGTGTGTGTGTGTGTACACAGTGTGTGTGTGTGTACACAGTTGTGTGTGTGTTTACACAGTTGTTTGTGTGTACACAGTTGTGTGTGTGTATGAGTGTACACAGTTGTGTATGTGTGTACACAGTTGTGTGTGTGTCTGTGTACACAGTTGTGTGCGTGTATGTGTGTGTGTACACAGTTGTGTGTTTGTGTGTGTACATTCTGTGTGTGTACACTGTGTTTTTATTTATACTGTGTGTGTGTACACTGTTTTGTGTGTGTGTGTGCGTACACTGTTGTGTGTGTGTACACAGTGTGTGTATGTGTACACAGTGTGTGTGTACACAGTTGTGTGTGTGTGTGCATACAGTTGTGTGTGTGTGTCTACACAGTTGTGTGTGTGTACACAGTTGTGTGTGTGTGAGTGTGTGCGTACACAGTTGTGTGTGTATGTCTTTCTGCACAGTTACGCGTGTGTGTGTACATAGTTTTGTGTGTGTGTTTACACAGTTGTGCATGTGTGTGTACACAGTTGTGTGTGTATGTACAAACATGTGTCTGTGTGCACACAGTTGTGTGTGTGTGTGTGTGTGTGTACACAGTTGTGTGTGTGTGTGTGTGTGTTCATGCAGGTGTGCGTGTGCGTATACACTGTTGTGTCTCTGTATGTCTGTGTACAGAGTTGTGTCTGTGTACACAGTTGTGTGGGTGTACACAGTTGTGTGTGTGTTTGTACACAGTTGTGTTTCTATGTACACAGCTGTTTCTGTGTGGACACAGGTGTGTGTGTGTGTACACAATTGTGAGTGTGCGTGAACACAGTTGTGTGTGTGTGTGTGTACACAGTGTGTGTGTGTACACAGTTGTGTGTGTGTGTGTTTACACAGTTGTTTGTGTGTACACAGTTGTGTGTGTGTATGAGTGTACACAGTTGTGTATGTGTGTACACAGTTGTGTGTGTGTGTCTGTGTACACAGTTGTGTGCGTGTATGTGTGTGTGTACACAGTTGTGTGTTTGTGTGTGTACATTCTGTGTGTGTACACTGTGTTTTTATTTATACTGTGTGTGTGTACACTGTTTTGTGTGTGTGTGCGTACACTGTTGTGTGTGTGTACACAGTGTGTGTGTGTGTACACAGTGTGTGTGTACACAGTTGTGTGTGTGTGTGCATACAGTTGTGTGTGTGTCTACACAGTTGTGTGTGTGTACACAGTTGTGTGTGTGTGTGTGCGTACACAGTTGTGTGTGTGTGTGTCTGTGTACACAGTTGTGTGCGTGTATGTGTGTGTGTACACAGTTGTGTGTTTGTGTGTGTACATTCTGTGTGTGTACACTGTGTTTTTATTTATACTGTGTGTGTGTACACTGTTTTGTGTGTGTGTGTGCGTACACTGTTGTGTGTGTGTACACAGTGTGTGTGTGTGTACACAGTGTGTGTGTACACAGTTTTGTGTGTGTGTTTTCACACTTGTGTGTGTGTATATACAGTTGTGCATGTGTATGTACACAGTTGTGTGTGTATGTACAAAGTTGTGTGTCTGTGCACACAGTTGCGTGTGTGTGTACACAGTTGTGTGTGTGTGCGTTCACACAGGTGTGTGTGTGTATACACTGTTGTGTCTCTGTATGTCTGTGTACAGAGTTGTGTGTGTGTACACAGTTGTGTGTGTGTACACAGTTGTGTGTGTGCACACAGTTGTGTGTGTGTGTGTGTGTTTACACAGTTGTTTGTGTGTGTACACAGTTGTGTGTGTGTATGAGTGTGCACAGTTGTCTATGTGTGTACACAGTTGTGTGTGTGTGTCTGTGTACACAGTTGTGTGCGTGTATGTGTGGGTACACAGTTGTGTGTTTGTGTGTTTACATTCTGTGTGTGTACACTGTTTTTATTTATACTGTGTGTGTGTGTGTGTACACTGTTTTGTGTGTGTGTGTGCGTACACTGTTGTGTGTGTGTACACAGTGTGTGTGTGTGTAAACAGTTGTGTGTGGGTGTCTACACAGTTGTGTGTGTGTGTACACAGTTATGTGTGTGTGCGAGTGTGTGCGTACACAGTTGTGTTTGTGTGTGTATATCTGTCTACACAGTTGCAGTTGTGTGTACACAGTTTTGTGTGTGTGTTTTCACACTTGTGTGTGTGTATATACAGTTGTGCGTGTGTATGTACACAGTTGTGTTTGTATATACAATGTTGTGTGTCTGTGCACACAGTTGTGTGTGTGTGTGGGTGTGTGTGTACACAGTTGTGTGTGTGTGTGTTCACACAGGTGTGTGTGTGTGTGTGTGTGTGTGTGTATACACTGTTGTGTCTCTGTATGTCTGTGTACACAGTTGTGTGTGTGTACACAGTTGTGTATGTATACACAGTTGTGTGTGTACACAGTTGTGTTTCTATGTACACAGCTGTTTCTGTGTGGACACAAGTGTGTGTGTGTACACAGTTGTGTGTGTGTGTGAGTGTGTGCGTACACAGTTGTGTATGTCTGTCTGCACAGTTACGTGTGTGTGTACATAGTTTTGTGTGTGTGTTTACACACTTGTGTGTGTGTATACACAGTTGTGCGTGTGTGTGTACACTGTTGTGTGTGTGTGTACAAACATGTGTCTGTGTGCACACAGTTGTGTGTGAGTGTGTGTGTGTTTACACAGTTGTGTGTGTGTGTGTTCACGCAGGTGTGTGTGTGCGTGTGTGTGTATACACTGTTGTGTCTCTTTATGTCTGTGTACATAGTTGTGTCTGTGTACACAGTTGTGTGTGTGTACACAGTTGTGTGTGTGTGTGTACACAGTTGTGTTTCTATGTACACAGCTGTTTCTGTGTGGACACAGGTGTGTGTGTGTACACAATTGTGTGTGTGTGTTCACACAGGTGTATGTGTGCATGTGTGTGTATACACTGTTGTGTCTCTGTATGTCTGTGTACAGAGTTGTGTGTGTGTACACAGCTGTGTGTGTGTACACAGATGTGTGTGTGTGGGTATGTGTGTGTTCACACAGGTGTGTGTGTGCATGTGTGTGTATACACTGTTGTGTCTCTGTATGTCTGTGTACAGAGTTGTGTGTGTGTACACAGCTGTGTGTGTGTACACAGTTGTGTGTGTGTACACAGTTGTGTTTCTATGTACACAGCTGTTTCTGTGAGGACACAAGTGTGTGTGTGTACACAGTTGTGTGTGTGTGAGTGTGTGCGTACACAGTTGTGTGTGTGTATGTCTGTCTGCACAGTTACGCGTGTGTGTGTACATAGTTTTGTGTGCGTGTTTACACACTTGTGTGTGGGTATACACATTTGTGCATGTGTGTGTACACAGTTGTGTGTGTGTGTGTATACACAGTTGTGTGTGTGTGTGTTCACACAGGTGTGTGCGTGCGTGTGTGTGTATACACTGTTGTGTCTCTGTATGTCTGTGAATAGTGTTGTGTGTCTGTACACAGTTGTGTGTGTGTACACAGTTGTGTGTGTGTGTGGGTACACAGTTGTGTTTCTATGTACACAGCTGTTTCTGTGTGGACACAGGTGTGTGTGTGTACACAGTTGTGTGTGTGTGTGAACACAGTTGTGTGTGTGCGTGTGTACACAGTGTGTGTGTGTGTGTGTGTACACAGTTGTGTGTGTGTGTGTGTTTACACAGTTGTTTGTGTGTGTTCACAGTTGTGTGTGTATGAGTGTACACAGTTGTCTATGTGTGTACACAGTTGTGTGTGTGTGTCTGTGTACACAGTTGTGTGCGTGTATGTGTGTGTACACAGTTCTGTGTTTGTGTGTGTACATTCTGTGTGTGTACACAGTTGTGTGTGTGTGTGTACACAGTTGTGTGTGTGTATACAGTTGTGTTTCAATGTACACAGCTGTTTCTGTGTGGACACAAGTGTGTGTGTGTACACAGTTGTGTGTGTGTGAGTGTGTGCGTACACAGTTGTGTGTGTGTGTATGTCTGTCTGCACAGTTACACGTGTGTGTGTACATAGTTTTGTGTGTGTGTTTACACAGTTGTGCGTGTGTGTGTACACAGTTGTGTGTGTATGTACAAACATGTGTCTGTGTGCACACAGTTGTGTGTGTGTGTGTGTACACAGTTGTGTGTGTGTGTGTGTGTGTTCACGCAGGTGTGCGTGTGCGTGTGTGTGTATACACTGTTGTGTCTCTGTATGTCTGTGTACAGAGTTGTGTCTGTGTACACAGTTGTGTGTGTGTACACAGTTGTGTGTGTGTACACAGTTGTGTGTGTACGTGTACACAGTTGTGGGTGGGTGGGTGTGCATGTACACAGTTGTGTGTGTGTGTTTACCCGGTTGTGCGTGTGTAAGCAGCTGTGTGTGTGTACACAGTTGTGTGTGTGTGTGTACACAGTTGTTTATTTGTGTACACAGTTGTGTGTGTGTGTACACAATTGTGTGTGTGTGTTCACAGTGTTTGTGTACACAGTTGTGTGTGTGTGTGTACACAGTTGTGTGTGTATGTACACAGCTTTTTCTGTGTGGACACACGTGTGTGTGTGTACACAATTGTGTGTCTGTGTGTGAACACAGTTGTGTGTGTGTGCATAGTGTGTGTGTGTGTGTACTCATTTGTATGTGTGTGTGTTTACACAGTTGTTTGTGTGTGTACACAGTTGTGAGTTGGTATGAGTGTATACAGTTGTGTATGTGTGTACACAGTTTTGTGTGTGTCTGTGTACACAGTTGTGTGTGTGTATGTGCGTGTGTACACAGTTGTTTGTGTGTGTGTATACAATCTGTGTGTGTGTACACTGTGTGTTTTTATTTATACACTATGTTTGTGTACACTGTTGTGTGTGTGTGTGCGTACACTTGTGTGTGTTTGTACACAGTGTGTGTGTGTGTGTACACAGTGTGTGTGTGTGTTCAGAGTTGTGTGTGTGTGTATACACAGTGTGTGTGTGTATGCGTGTGTACACAGAGTGTGTGTGTGTACACAGTTGTGTGTGTTTACAGAGTTGGGAGTGTGTGTGTGTAAATAGTTGTGTGTGTACACAGTTGTGTGTGTGTACACAGTTGTGTGTGTGTGCGTTCACAGTTGTGTATCTGTGCACACCGTTGTGTGTGTGTACACAGTTGTGTGTGTGTTTGTGTGTGTATACAGTTGTGTGTGACTGTGTACACAGTTGTATATGTGTGTACACAGTTGTGTGTGTGTACACAATTGTGTGTATGTATGTGTGTACACAATTGTGTGTGTGTGTTCACAGTGTGTGTGTACACAGTTGTGTGTGTGTATGTGTGTACACAGTTGTGTGTGTGTGCACAGTTATGTGTGTGTGTGTGTGTACACAGTTGTGTGTGTATGTGACAAGTACACAGTTGTGTGTGTGTGTACACTGTGTGTGTGTGCAAGTGTGTGTGTACACTGTGTGTATGTACACAGTTGTGCGTGTGTGTACACAGTTGTTTGTGTGTGTACACAGTTGTTTCTGTGTGTACAAAGGTGTCTGTGTGTACACAATTGTGTGTGTGGACACAGTTGTGTGTGTACGTGTACACAGTTGTGGGTGGGTGGGTGTGCGTGTACACAGTTGTGTGTGTGTGTTTACCCGGTTGTGCGTGTGTAAGCAGCTGTGTGTGTGTACACAGTTGTGTGTGTGTGTGTACACAGTTGTTTATTTGTGTACACAGTTGTGTGTGTGTGTACACAATTGTGTGTGTGTGTGTTCACAGTGTTTGTGTACACAGTTGTGTGTGTGTGTGTACACAGTTGTGTGTGTATGTACACAGCTTTTTCTGTGTGGACACACGTGTGTGTGTGTGTACACAATTGTGTGTCTGTGTGTGAACACAGTTGTGTGTGTGTGCATAGTGTGTGTGTGTGTACTCATTTGTATGTGTGTGTGTTTACACAGTTGTTTGTGTGTGTACACAGTTGTGAGTTGGTATGAGTGTATACAGTTGTGTATGTGTGTACACAGTTTTGTGTGTGTCTGTGTACACAGTTGTGTGTGTGTATGTGTGTGTGTACACAGTTGTTTGTGTGTGTGTATACAATCTGTGTGTGTGTACACTGTGTGTTTTTATTTATACACTATGTTTGTGTACACTGTTGTGTGTGTGTGTGCGTACACTTGTGTGTGTTTGTACACAGTGTGTGTGTGTGTGTACACAGTGTGTGTGTGTGTTCAGAGTTGTGTGTGTGTGTATACACAGTGTGTGTGTGTATGCGTGTGTACACAGAGTGTGTGTGTGTACACAGTTGTGTGTGTTTACAGAGTTGGGAGTGTGTGTGTGTAAATAGTTGTGTGTGTACACAGTTGTGTGTGTGTACACAGTTGTGTGTGTGTGCGTTCACAGTTGTGTATCTGTGCACACCGTTGTGTGTGTGTACACAGTTGTGTGTGTGTTTGTGTGTGTATACAGTTGTGTGTGACTGTGTACACAGTTGTATATGTGTGTACACAGTTGTGTGTGTGTACACAATTGTGTGTATGTATGTGTGTACACAATTGTGTGTGTGTGTGTTCACAGTGTGTGTGTACACAGTTGTGTGTGTGTATGTGTGTACACAGTTGTGTGTGTGTGCACAGTTATGTGTGTGTGTGTGTGTGTACACAGTTGTGTGTGTATGTGACAAGTACACAGTTGTGTGTGTGTGTACACTGTGTGTGTGTGCAAGTGTGTGTGTACACTGTGTGTATGTACACAGTTGTGCGTGTGTGTACACAGTTGTTTGTGTGTGTACACAGTTGTTTCTGTGTGTACAAAGGTGTCTTGTGTACACAATTGTGTGTGTGAACACAGTTGTGTGTCTGTGTACACAGTGTGTGTGTGTGTGTACACAGTTGTGTGTGTATGTTTACAAGAAGTTTTTGTGTGTACACAGTTGTGTGTTTGTATGTGTGTACAAAGTTGTGTGTGTGCGTCTGTGTACACAGTTGTGTGTGTTTATGTGTGTGTGTACACAGTTGTTTGTGTGTGTGTGTGTACACTCTGTGTGTGTGAACACTGTGTGTTTTTATTTATACTGTGAGTGTGTACACTGTTGTGTGTGTGTGCGTACACTGTTGTGTGTGTGTACACAGATGTTTGTGTGTGTGTGTACACAGTCGTGTGTGTGTATGTTTACACAGATGTTTGTTTGTGTACACAGTTGTGTGTGTGTGTGTGCACAGTTGTGTGTGTGTGTATACACAGTTGTTTGTGTGTGTGTGTACACTGCGTGTGTGTGTGCACTGTGTGTTTTTATTTACACTGTGTGTGTGTGTACACTGCTGTGTGTGTGTGCGTACACTGTTGTGTGTGTGTAGACAGTGTGTGTGTGTGTACACAGAGTGTGTGTGCGTGTGTACACAGTTGTGTGTCTTTGTGTGTATACACAGTGCGTGTGTACAGAGAGTGTGTGTGTGTGTACACAGTTGTGTGTGTGTACACAGTTGTGTGTGTTTACACAGTTGTGTGTGTGTGTAAACAGTTGTGTGTGTACACAGTTGTGTGTGTGTACACAGTTGTGTTTGCGTGCGTTCACAGTTGTGTATGTGTGCACACCGTTCAGTGTGTACACAGTTGTGTGTTTGTGTACACAGTTGTTTATGTGTGTACACAGTTGTGTGTGTACACAATTGTGTGTGTGTATGTGTGTACACAATTGTTATGTGTGTGTGTTCACAGTGTGTGTGTACACAGCTCTGTGTGTATGTGTGTACACAGTTGTGTGTGAGTACACAGTTGTGTGTGTGTGTGTGTACACAGTTGTGTGTGTGTATGTGACGATTACACAGTTGTGTGTATTTGTGTACACTGTGTGTGTGTACAATGTGCGTTGTGTACACTGTGTGTGTTTGTTTACACTGTGTGTCTGTGTATAGAATGTGTGTGTGTGTGTACACAGTCTGTTTGTGTGTACACAGTGCCCGTGTGTGCATACACAGTGTGTGCGTGTGTGTGCACAGTGTGTGTTTATACACAGTGTGTGTGTATACACAGTATGTGTGAGTGTGTGTGTGTGTACACAGTTGTGTGTGTTTACACAGTTGTGTGTGTGTGTACACAGTTGTGTGTGTGTGTACACAGTTGTGTATGTGTGCACACCGTAGTGTGTGTGTACACAAATGTGTGTGTGAGTGTGTGAGTATTCAGTTGTGTGTGCATGTACAGAGGTGTGTGTGTGCACACCCTTGTGTGTGTTTCAAAACAGCTGTGTGTGTTTGTACACAGTTGTATGTGTGTGTACATAGTTTTGTGTGTGTGAGTGTACACAGTTGTGTGTGTGTCTGTGTGTGTACACACAGTTGTGAGTGTGCGTACACAGTTGTGTGTGTGTAGACAGTTGTGTGTGTACACAGTTGTGTGCGTGTGTACAATGTTGTGTGTGTGTACACAGTTGTGTGTGTGTACACAGTTGTGTGTGTACGTGTACACAGTTGTGGGTGGGTGGGTGTGCGTGTACACACTTGTGTGTGTGTGTTTACCCGGTTGTGCGTGTGTAAGCAGCTGTGTGTGTGTACACAGTTGTGTGTGTGTGTGTACACATGTGTGTGTTTGTGTGTACAAAGTTGTGGGTTTGTGTGTGTGTACACAGGTGTGTATGTGTGGACACTGTTGTGTGTGCGTGTGTGTACACATTTATGTGTGTGTGTACACAGTTGTGTGTGTGTGTGTACATAGTTGTGTGTGTGTACACAGTTGTGTGCGTTTGTGTGTACACAGTTGTGTGTGTGTACACAGTTTTGTGTGTGTGTGTACACATTTCTGTGTGTGTGTGTACACAGTGGTGTGTGTGTGTGTACACAGTTGTGTGTGTGTGTTTGTGCGTACACAGTTGTGTGTGCATATGTATGTCTGTCTACACAGTTGCGTGTGTCTGTGTACACAGTTTTGTGTGTGTGTGTACAAACCTGTGTGTGTGTATACACAGTTGTGTGTGTGTACACACTTGTGTGTGTGTGTGTGTGTGCGTAATAACAGGTGTGTGTGCGTGTGTGTGTGTACACTGTTGTGTCACTGTATGTGCGTGTACACAGTTGTGTGTGTGTACACAGTTGTGTGTGTGTGTGTACACAGCTGTTTGTGTGTGTGTACACAGTTGTGTGTGTGTACACAGTTGTGTGTGTGTGTGTACACAGCTGTTTGTGTGTGTGTACACAGTTGTGTGTGTGTACACAGTTGTGTGTGTGTGTACACACTTGTGTGTGCGTGTTTACACAGATGTGCGTGCGTAAGCAGCTGTGCGTGTGTGTACACAGTTGTGTGTGTCAGTGCACACAGTTCTGTTTGTGTGTGCACATGTGTGTGTGTTTGTGTTTACAAAGTTGTGCGTGTGTGTGTGTGTACGCAGGTGTGTATGTGTGGACACAGTTGTGTCTGCGTGTGTTTACACATTTATGTGTGTGTGTCTACACAGTTGTGTGTGTGTGTACACAGTTGTGTGTGTGTACACAGTTTTGTGTGTGTGTGTACACTGTTGTGTGCGTTTGTGTGTAAACAGTTGTGTGTGTACACAGTGTTGTGTGTGTGTTTACACAGTTCTGTGTGTGTGTGTACACAGTGGTGTGTGTGTGTGTGTACACAGTTGTGTCTGTGTCTGTGTACACAGTTGTTTTTGTGTATGTGTGTGTGTACACAGTTGTTTGCGTGTGTGTACACTCTTTGTGTGTGTACCCTGTGTGTTTTTATTTATACTGTGTGTGTACAGTGTTGTGTGTGTGTGTGCGTAAACTGTTATGTGTGTGTACACAGTGTGTGTGTGTGTGTGTACACAATGTGTCTGTGTGTGTGTACACTGTGTGTGTGAGTGTGTAAACAAAGTGTGAGTGTGTACACAGTGTGCATGTGTCTATACAAAGTGAGTGTGTACACATTTATGTGTGTGTGTCTACACAGTTGTGTGTGTGTGTACACAGTTGTGTGTGTGTACACAGTTTTGTGTGTGTACACAGTTGTGTGCGTTTGTGTGTACACAGTTGTGTGTGTACACAGTGTTGTGTGTGTGTTTACACAGTTCTGTGTGTGTGTGCACACAGTGGTGTGTGTGTGTGTGTGTGTACACACAGTTGTGTGTGTGTGTACACAGTTTTGTGTGTGTGTAAACAGTTGTGTCTGTGTGTACAAAGTTGTGTGTGTGTACACTTGTGTGTGTGTGTGTTTACACAGTTTGTGTGTGTGTGTACACAGTGTGTGTGTGTGTGTGTACACATTTGTGTGTGTGTGAGTACACAGTTGTGTGTGTCTACACTGTTGTTTGTATGTGTGTGTGTGTGTGTGTGTACACAGTGTCTGAGTGTGTATACACAGTGTATGTGTGTGTACACAGTGTGTGTGTATACCCAGAGTGTGTGTGTACACAGTTGAGTGAGAGTGTGTGTACACAGTTGTGTGTGTGTGTGTGTATGTGTACACAGTTGTGTGTGTGTATGTACACAGTTGTGTGTGTGTGTACATAGTTGTGTGTGTGTGTACACAGTTTTGTGTGTGTGTAAACAGTTGTGTCTGTGTGTACAAAGTTGTGTGTGTGTACACAGTTGTGTGTGTGTGTGTACACAGTTTGTGTGTGTGTGTACACAGTTTGTGTGTGTGTGTGTACACAGTTGTGTGTGTGTGTTTCCACAGTTGTGTATGTGTGTACACAGTTGTGTGTGTGTGTATCTGTGTACACAGTTGTTTTTGTGTATGTGTGTGTGTACACAGTTGTTTGTGTGTGTGTACACTCTTTGTGTGTGTACACTGTGTGTTTTCATTTATACTGTGTGTGCACAGTGTTGTGTGTTTGTGTGCGTACACTGTTGTGTGTGTGTGCACAGAGTGTGTGTGTACACAGTGTGTGTGTGTGTGTACAGTGTCGTTTGTGTGTGTGTGCACAGTGTGTGTGTGTGTGTGCGTGTGTACACAGAGTGTGTGTGTGTACACTGTTGTGTGTGTGTGTGTGTACACAGTTGTGTGTGTTTACAGAGTTGAGAGTGTGTTTGTAAACAGTTGTGTGTGTACACATTCGTGTGTGTGTACACAGTTGTGTGTGTGTGCGTTGACAGTTGTATATTTGTGCACACTTTTGTGTGTGTGTACACAGTTGTGTGTGTGTGTACACTGTGTGTCTGTGCAATGTGTGTGTGTACACTGTGTGCTTTTGTTTACACTGTGTGTGTACATTGTGTGTGTGTGTGCGCACACAGTTGTGTGTTTGTACACAGTATGTGTGTGTGTGTGTGTGTAAACAGTGTGTTTGTGTATACAATGTGTTTGTGTGTGTACACAGTTGTGTGTGTGTGTACAAAATGGTGTGTGTTCACATTTGTGTATGTGTGTACACAGTTGTGTGTGTGTACACAGTTGTGTGTGTGTACAGTTATGTGTGTGTACAGAGTTGTGTGTGTGAGTGTACACAGTTGTGTGTGTGTGTGTGTACACAATTGTGTGTGTTTGTATGTGTGTCTACACAGTTGTGTGTGTGTACACAGTTTTGTGTGTGTACACAATTTTGTATATGTGTATACAGTTGTGTGTCTGTGTGTGTAAACAGTTGAGTGTCTTTGTGTGTACACAGTTGTGTGTGTATGTACACAGCTGTGTTTGTGTGCACACAGTTGTGTGTGTGCGTGTTCACACAGGTGTGTGTGTGTGTGTACACAGTTGTGTCTGTGTGTGTGTGTACACATTTGTGTGTGTGTGAGTACACAGTTGTGTGTGTCTACACTGTTGTTTGTATGTGTGTGTGTGTGTGTGTACACAGTGTCTGAGTGTGTATACACAGTGTATGTGTGTGTACACAGTGTGTGTGTATACCCAGAGTGTGTGTGTACACAGTTGAGTGAGAGTGTGTGTACACAGTTGTGTGTGTGTGTGTACACAGTTGTGTGTTTGTGTATGTGTGTGTACACAGTTGCGTGTGTGTGTACACAGTTTTGTGTGTGTGTACACACTAATGTGTGTTTGTGTACACAGTTGTGTGTGTGTGTGTACACAGTTGTGTGTGTTTGTGTGTACACAGTTGTGTGTATGTACACATTTTTGTGTGTATTTGTGTACAAGATTTTGTGTTTGTGTGTGTGTAAACAGTGGTGTGTGTGTGTGTACACAGTTGTGTGTTTGTGTGTACATAGTTGTGTGTGTGTATACAATGTTTTGTGTGTGTGGACACAGTTGTCTGTGTGTGAACACAGTTTTGTGTCTATGTACACTTTTGTGTGTGTGTGTGTTCACAGAGTTATGTGTGTGTGTACAAAGTTGTGTGTGTGTACACAGTTGTGTGTGTGTTTGTACACAGTTGTGTGTGCGTGTACACAGTTGTGTGTGTGTGTACACGGTTTTGTGTGTGTAAACAGATGTGACTGTGTGTACAAAGTTGTCTGTTTGTGTGTACACATTTGTGTATGTGTGTACACAGTTTGTGTGTGTGTACACAGTGTGTATGTGTGTAGACAGTTGTGTGTGTGTGTACGTAGTTGATTGTGTGTGTACACAGTTTTCTGTGTATGTGTGTACACAGTTGTGTGTGTGTGTACACAGTTGTGTGTGTGTGTACACATTTGTGTGTGTATTTGTGTGTGTACTGAGTTGTGTGTGTGTACACTGTGTGTGTTTGTACACTGTGTGTGTGTGAGCTGTCTGTTTTTGTGTACACAGTGTTTGTGTGTACACTGTTGTCTGTTTGTGTGCGTGTACACAGTTGTGTGTGTGCGCGTGTGTGTGTACACAGTTGTCTGAGTTTGCGTACACAGTTGTGTGTGTGTGTGTTTTTGTGTGTGTACACAATTGTGTGTGTGTGACTACACACTTGTCTGTGTGTCTGTTTACAGTTATTTGTGTGTGAGTACACAGTTGTGTGTGTGTGTGTATACAGTTGTGTGTGTGTGTCTACACAGTTGTGTGTGTGTGTACACAGTTGTGTGTGAGTGTGAGTGTGTGCGCACACAGTTGTGTGTTTGTGTGTGTATGTCTGTCTACACAGTTGCGTGTGTGTGTGTACACATTTTTATGTGTGTGTTTACACACTTGTGTGTGTATACACAGTTGTGTGTGTGTGTGTGTACACAGTTGTGTGTGTATGTACAAAGTTGTGTGTGTGTGCAAACAGTTGTGTGTGTGTGTTTGTACACAGTTGTGTGTGTGTGTGTGTGTGTGTGTTCACACAGGTGTGTGTGTGCATGTGAGTGTATACACTGGTGTGTCTCTGTATGTCTGTGTACAGAGTTGTGTGTGTGTACACAGTTATGTGTGTGTACACAATTGTGTGTGTGTGTACACAGTTGTGTTTCTATGTACACAGCTGTTTCTGTGTGGACACAGGTGTGTGTGTACACAATTGTGTGTGTGTGAACACAGTTGTGTGTGTGTGTGTGTACACAGTGTGTGTGTGTACACAGTTGTGTGTGTGTGTGTTTACACAGTTGTTTGTGTGTGTACACAGATGTTTTTGTGTATGAGTGTACACAGTTGTGTATGTGTGTACACAGTTGTGTGTGTGTCTGTGTATACAGCTGTGTGTGTGTATGTGTGTGTGTACACAGTTGTGTGTGAGTGTGAGTGCGTGCGCACACAGTTGTGTGTTTGTGTGTGTATGTCTGTCTACACAGTTGCGTGTGTGTGTACACATTTTTATGTGTGTGTTTACACACTTGTGTGTGTATACACAGTTGTGTGTGTGTGTGTGTACACAGTTGTGTGTGTGTCTGTGTATACAGCTGTGTGTGTGTATGTGTGTGTGTACACAGTTGTGTGTGAGTGTGAGTGTGTGCGCACACAGTTGTGTGTTTGTGTGTGTATGTCTGTCTACACAGTTGCGTGTGTGTGTGTACACATTTTTATGTGTGTGTTTACACACTTGTGTGTGTATACACAGTTGTGTGTGTGTGTGTGTACACAGTTGTGTGTGTATGTACAAAGTTGTGTGTGTGTGCAAACAGTTGTGTGTGTGTGTTTGTACACAGTTGTGTGTGTGTGTGTGTGTGTGTTCACACAGGTGTGTGTGTGCATGTGAGTGTATACACTGGTGTGTCTCTGTATGTCTGTGTACAGAGTTGTGTGTGTGTACACAGTTGTGTGTGTGTACACAATTGTGTGTGTGTGTACACAGTTGTGTTTCTATGTACACAGCTGTTTCTGTGTGGACACAGGTGTGTGTGTGTACACAATTGTGTGTGTGTGAACACAGTTGTGTGTGTGTGTGTACACAGTGTGTGTGTGTACACAGTTGTGTGTGTGTGTGTTTACACAGTTGTTTGTGTGTGTACACAGATGTTTTTGTGTATGAGTGTACACAGTTGTGTATGTGTGTACACAGTTGTGTGTGTGTCTGTGTATACAGCTGTGTGTGTGTATGTGTGTGTGTACACAGTTGTTTGTGTGTCTGTGTACACTCTGTGTGTGTGTACACTGTGTGTTTTTATTTATACTGTGTGTGTGTACACTGTAGTGTGTGTGTACACTGTTGTGTGTGTGTACACAGTGTGTGTGTACACAGTGTGTGTACAGAGTAGTGTGTGTGTATACACAGTGTATGTGTGTGTGCGTGTGTACACAGAATGTGTGTGTGTACACAGTTGTGTGTGTGTGTACACAGTTGTGCGTGTTTACAGATTTGGGAGTGTGTGTGTGTAAACAGTTGTGTGTGTACACAGTTGTGTGATTGTACACAGTTGTGAGTGTGTGCGTTCACAGTTGTGTATTTGTGCACACCGTTGTGTGTGTGTACACAGTTGTGTGTGTGTTCGTGTGTACACAGTTGTGTGTGTGTGTGTACACAGTTGTTTATGTGTGTACACAGTTTTGTGTGTGTGTGTGTACACAATTTTGTGCATGTATGTGTGTACACAATTGTGTGTGTGTGTTCACAGTGTGTGTGTACACAGTTGTGTGTGTGTATTTGTGTACACAGTTGTGTGTGTGTGCATAGTTGTGTGTGTGTGTGTATGTGTGTGCACAGTTGTGTGTGTATGTGACGAGTACACAGTTCTGTGTGCGTGTACACTGTGTGAGTGTACAATGTGTGTGTGTACACTGTGTGTTTATGGTTACACTGTGTGTGTGTGTACACTGTTGTGCGTGTGTGTGCGTGCACTGTTGTGTGTGTGTACACAGTGTGTGTGTGTGTGTATACAGTGTGTTTGTGTATACACTATGTGTGTGTGTGTACACAGTCTGTGTGTATGTGTACACAGTGTCCGTGTGTGTATACACAGGGTGTGTGTGTGAGTACACAGTTTGTGTGTAACACAGTGCGTGTGTATACACAGTGTGTGTGTGTGCGCGCGTGTGTACACAGTTTGTGAGTTTGTGTACACAGTTGTGTGTGTGTGTGCACAGTTGTGTGTGTGTGTGTGTGTGTGTGTGTGCGTGTGACCACAGTTGTATGTTTGTGTGTACACAGTTGTGTTTGTGTATGTGTGTACACGGTTTTTGTGTGTGTGGACACAGTTGTGTGTGTGTGTACACAGTGATCTGTGTGTGTGTACAAAGTTGTGTGTGTGTGTCTGTTTGTACACAATTGTGTGATGGTGTGTACGCAGTGTGTGTGTGTGTACACAGTTTTGTGTGTGTGTGTGTGAACACAGTTGTGTGTCTGTGTGTGTGTGTGTGTCAGCACAGTTGTGAGTGTATGTTTACACAGTTGTGTCTGTGTACACAGTTGTGGGTGCGTGTGTGTGTACACAGTTGTATGTGTGTGTGTACACAGTTGTGTGTGTGTGTGTACACATTTGTGTGCGTATGTTTGTGCACTGAGTTGTGTGTGTTGTTTGTGTGTACACTGTGTGTGTTTGTACACTGTGTGTGTGTGTGTGCACTGTGTGTTTTTGTGTACAGTGTGTGTGTGTGTGTGTGTGTGTGTGTACACTGTTGTCTGTTTGTGTGCGTACACTGTTGTGTCTGTTTACACAGTGTTGTTGTGTGTGTACACAGTTGTGTGTGTGTGCGTGTACACAGTTGTGTGTGCACGCGCATGTGTGTGTACACAGTTATCTGAGTTTGCATACACAGTTGTGTGTGTCTGTGTGTGTTTTTGTTTGTGTGTACACAGTTGTGTATGTGTGAGTACACAGTTGTATGAGTGTGTGAGTGTGTGCGTACACAGTTGTGTGTGTGTGTGTGTCTGTATGTCTGTCTACACAGTTGCGTGTGTGTGTGTACACAGTTTTGTGTCTGTGTTTACACACTGGTGTGTGGATACACAGTTGTGTGTGCGGGTACACAGTTGAATGTGTATGTTCAAAGTTGTGTGTGTGCACACAGCTGTGTGTGTGTCTGTGTGTAGACAGTTGTGTGTGTGTGTATACAGTTGTTTGTGTAAGTCTGCTTGTACACAATTGTTTGTTTGTGTGTACACAGTGTGTGTGTGTACACAGTTTTGTCTGTGTGTGTGTGTGTGTACACAGTTGAGTGCCTGTGTGTGTGTGTGTCTGCACAGTTGTGAGTGTGTGTTTACACAGTTGTGTCTGTGTACACAGTTGTGGGTCCGTGTGTGTGTACACAGTTGTATGTGTGTGTGTACACAGTTGTGTGTGTGTGTACACAGTTGTGTGTGTATGTGTGTGTATACTGAGTTGTGTGTGTTGTTTGTGTGTACACTGTGTGTGTTTGTACACTGTATGTGTGTGTGTGCACTGTGTGTTTTTGTGTACAGTGTGCGTGTGTGTGTGTACACTGTTGTCTGTTTGTGTGTGTACACTGTTGTGTCTGTTTACACAGTGTTGTTGTGTGTGTACACAGTTGTGTGTGTGTGCGTGTACACAGTTGTGTGTGTGCGTGTGTGTGTGTACACAGTTATCTGAGTTTGCGTACACAGTTGTGTGTGTCTGTGTGTGTATGTGTTTTTGTGTGTGTGTACACAGTTGTGTGTGTGTGTACACAATTGTGTGTGTGTGAGTACACAGTTGTAGGTGTGTGTGAGTGTGTGCGTACACAGTTGTGTGTGTGTATGTCTGTCTACACAGTTTCGTGTGTGTGTGTATACAGTTTTGTGTGTGTGTTTACACACGTGTGTGTGTGGATACACAGTTGTGTGTGTGCACACAGTTGTGTGTGTGTCTGTGTGTACACAGTTGTGTGTGTGTGTGTGTGTGTGTGTACACAGTGTGTGTGTGTGTACACAGATGTGTGTGTGTCTGTTTACACAGTTGTTTGTGTGTGTACACAGTTGTGTGTGTGTATGAGTGTACACAGTTGTGTATGTGTGTACAAAGTTGTGTGTGTGTGTCTGTGTACACAGTTGTGTGTGTGTATGTGTGTGTGTAGAGAGTTGTTTATGTGTGTGTACACTCTGTGTGTGTACACTGTGTGTTTTTATTTATACTGTGTGTGTGTGCACTCTGTTGTGTGTGTATGTGCGTACACTGTTGTGTGTGTGTACACAGTGTGTGTGTGAGTACACAGTGTGTGTGTGTGTGTGTACAGAGTTGTGAATGTGTGTATACACAGTGTATGTGTGTGTGCGTGTGTACACAGAGTGTGTGTGTGTGTGTACACAGATGTGTGTGTGTGTACACAGTTGTGTGTGTTTACAAGGTTGGGAGTGTGTGTGTGTAAACAGTTGTGTGTGTAAACAGTTGTGTGGGTGTACACAGTTGTGAGTGTGTGCGTTCACAGTTGTGTATTTGTGCACACCGTTGTGTGTGTGTACACAGTTGTGTGTGTGTTTGTTTGTACACAGTTGTGTGTGTGTGTGTACAAGGTTGTTTATGTGTGTACACAGTTGTGTGTGTGTGTGTACACAATTTTGTGTATGTATGTGTGTACACAATTGTGTGTGTGTGAGTGTTCACAGTGTGTGCGTACACAGTTGTGTGTGTGTATGTGTGTACACAGTTGTGTGTGTGTGCACAGTTGTGTGTGTGTGTGTGTACACAGTTGTGTGTGTGTATGTGACGAGTACACAGTTGTGTGTGTGTATGTGACGAGTACACAGTCGTGTGTGAGTGTGTACACTGTGTGTGTGTACACAATGTGTGTGTGTACACTGTGTGTTTAAAGATACACTGTGTGTGTGTACACTGTTGCGCATGTGTGAGCATGCACTGTTGTGTGTGTGTACACAGTTGTGTGTGTGTTTGTTTGTACACAGTTGTGTGTGTGTGCGTACAAGGTTGTTTATGTGTGTACACAGTTGTGTCTGTGTGTACACAATTTTGTGTATGTATGTGTGTACACAATTGTGTGTGTGTTCACAGTGTGTGCGTACACAGTTGTGTGTGTGTATGTGTGTGCACAGTTGTGTGTCTGTGCACAGTTGTGTGTGTGTACACAGTTGTGTGTGTCTGTGTGTGTATGTGTTTTTGTGTGTGTGTACACAGTTGTGTGTGTGTGTACACAATTGTGTGTGTGTGAGTACACAGTTGTAGGTGTGTGTGAGTGTGTGCATACACAGTTGTGTGTGTGTATGTCTGTCTACACAGTTTCGTGTGTGTGTGTATACAGTTTTGTGTGTGTGTTTACACACGTGTGTGTGTGGATACACAGTTGTGTGTGTGCACACAGTTGTGTGTGTGTCTGTGTGTACACAGTTGTGTGTGTGTGTGTGTGTACACAGTGTGTGTGTGTGTACACAGATGTGTGTGTGTCTGTTTACACAGTTGTTTGTGTGTGTACACAGTTGTGTGTGTGTATGAGTGTACACAGTTGTGTATGTGTATACAAAGTTGTGTGTGTGTCTGTGTACACAGTTGTGTGTGTGTATGTGTGTGTGTAGAGAGTTGTTTATGTGTGTGTACACTCTGTGTGTGTACACTGTGTGTTTTTATTTATACTGTGTGTGTGTGTACTCTGTTGTGTGTGTGTGTGCGTACACTGTTGTGTGTGTGTACACAGTGTGTGTGTGAGTACACAGTGTGTGTGTGTGTGTGTGTGTACAGAGTTGTGAATGTGTGTATACACAGTGTATGTGTGTGTGCGTGTGTACACAGAGTGTGTGTGTGTACACAGTTGTGTGTGTGTGTACACAGTTGTGTGTGTTTACAGAGTTGGGAGTGTGTGTGTGTAAACAGTTGTGTGTGTAAACAGTTGTGTGGGTGTACACAGTTGTGAGTGTGTGCGTTCAAAGTTGTGTATTTGTGCACACCGTTGTGTGTGTGTACACAGTTGTGTGTGTGTTTGTTTGTACACAGTTGTGTGTGTGTGTGTACAAGGTTGTTTATGTGTGTACACAGTTGTGTGTGTGTGTACACAATTTTGTGTATGTATGTGTGTACACAATTGTGTGTGTGTGTGTGTTCACAGTGTGTGCGTACACAGATGTGTGTGTGTATGTGTGTACACAGTTGTGTGTGTGTGCACAGTTGTGTGTGTGTGTGTACACAGTTGTGTGTGTGTATGTGACGAGTACACAGTTGTGTGTGTGTATGTGACGAGTACACAGTCGTGTGTGAGTGTGTACACTGTGTGTGTGTACACAATGTGTGTGTGTACACTGTGTGTTTAAAGATACACTATGTGTGTGTACACTGTTGCGCGTATGTGTGCATGCACTGTTGTGTGTGTGTACACAGTTGTGTGTGTGTTTGTTTGTACACAGTTGTGTGTGTGTGTGTACAAGGTTGTTTATGTGTGTACACAGTTGTGTGTGTGCGTGTACACAATTTTGTGTATGTATGTGTGTACACAATTGTGTGTGTGTGTGTGTTCACAGTGTGTGCGTACACAGTTGTGTGTGTGTATGTGTGTACACAGTTGTGTGTGTGTGCACAGTTGTGTGTGTGTGTGTACACAGTTGTGTGTGTGTATGTGACGAGTACACAGTTGTGTGTGTGTATGTGACGAGTACACAGTCGTGTGTGAGTGTGTACACTGTGTGTGTGTACACAATGTGTGTGTGTACACTGTGTGTTTAAAGATACACTGTGTGTACACTGTTGCGCGTGTGTGTGCATGCACTGTTGTGTGTGTGTACACAGTGTATGTGTGTGTACACAGTGTGTTTGTGTATACACTATGTGTGTGTGTGTACACAGGCTGTGTGTGTGTGTACACAGTGTCCGTGTGTGTATACACAGTGTGTGTGTTTGTGAGTACACAGTGTGTGTGTACACACACTGTGTGTGTATACAGAGAGCGTGTGTGTGTGTCTGTGTGTGTGCGTGTGTACACATTGTGTGAGTGTGTGTACACAGTTGTGTGTGTGTACACAGTTGTGTTTGTGTATGTGTGTACACGGATTTAGTGTGTGTGGACACAGTTGTGTGTGTGTGTACACAGTGATCTGTTTTGCGTACACAGTTGTTTGTGTGTGTCTGTTTATACACAATTGTGTGTTTGTGTGTTCAATTGTGTGTGTGCACACAGTTTTGTGTGTGTGTGTGTGTGTGTGTGTACACAGTTGTGTGTCTGTGTGTGTGTGTGTGTGCACAGTAGTTTGTGTGTGTACAAAGATGTGTGGGTGTATGTGTGTACACAGTTGTGTTTTTGTGTACACTGTGTGTGTATACACTGTGTGTGTATGTACTCACTGTTTTTTGTGTGAACTGTGTGTGTGTGTACACAGTTGTGTGTGTGTACACTGTTATGTGTGTGTACTCAGTATGTGTGTGTGTGTACACAATGTGTCTGTGTGTGTGTACACTGTGTGTGTGAGTGTGTGTACACAGTGTGTGGGTGTACACAGTGTGCATGTGCCTATACAAAGTGAGTGTGTGTGCGTGTGTGTGTGTACACAGTGTGTGTGTATACACAGTGTGTGTATGTACACAGTTGTGTGTGGGTGTGTACACAGTTGTTTGTGTGTGTGTATACACAGTTTGTGTGTGTGTACACAGTGTGTGTGCGTGTGTAGACAGTTGTGAGTGAGTGTGTACACTGTTGTGTGTGTGTGTACACAGTTGTGTGTTGGTGTGTGTGTGTTCACAGTTGTGTGTGTATGTACACAGTTGTGTGCGTGTGTGTGTACACAGAGTGTTTGTGTACACAGTTGTGTCTGTGTGTGTACACAGTTGTTTGTGCGTGTGTGTGCACACAGTTTTGTGTGTGTGTGTGTGTACAAAGTTGTGTGTGTACATGTGTGTGTATGTACACTGTTTTTGTTTGTGTGTGTACACTGTTTTGTGTGTGTTTGTACACTGTTGTCTGTGTGTAGACAGCGTGTGTGTGTACACAGTGTGTGTGTGTGTGTGTACACAGTTTGTTTGTGTATACACAGTGTATGTGTGTATACACAGTGTTTGTGTATGTGTGTACACTGTTTAGTGTGTGTCTGTGTACACAGCGTGTGTGTGTGTTTATACACTGTGATTGTGTGTGTTCACAGTGTGTTTGTGTACACTGTGTGTGTGTGTATACACAGTGTGTGTGTCTGTGTACACAGTGCATGTGTAGACAGTGTGTGTGTGTACACAGTTGTGTGTGTGTATACATAGTGTGTGTGTGTGTGCATGTACACAGTGTGTGTGTGTGTGTACACGGTTCCCTGTGTGTGTGTACACAGTTGTGTGTGTACACAGTTGTGTGTGTGTGTACACAGTTGTGTGTGTGTACACAGTTGTGTGCGTGAGTGTACACAGTTGTGTGTGTATGTACACAGCTGTTTCTGTGTGGACAAAGGTGAGTGTGTGTGTACACAATTGTGTGTGTGTGAACACAGTTGTGTGTGTGTGTGTACAAAGTGTGTGTGTGTGTACACCGTTGTGTGTGTGTTTACACAGTTGTTTGTGTGTGTACACAGTTGTGTGTGTGTATGAGTGTACACAGTTGTGTATGTGTGTACACAGTTGTGTGTGTGTGTCTGTGTACACAGTTGTGTGTGTATGTGTGTGTGTACACAGTTGTTTGTGTGTGTGTACAATCTGTGTGTGTGTACAGTGTGTGTTTTGATTTATACTGTGTGTGTGTACACTGTTGTGTGTGTGTGCGTACACTGTTGTGTGTGTGTACACAGTGTGTGTGTGTACACAGCGTGTGTGTGTGTGTGCGTATAGAGTTGTGTGTGTGTGTGTGTGTGTATACACAGTGTGTGTGTGTATGCATGTGTATACTGTTGTGTGTGTTTACAGAGCAGGGAGTGTGTGTGTGTAAACAGTTGTGTGTGTACACAGTTGTGTGTGTGTACACCGTTGTGTGTGTGTGCGTTCACAGTTGTGTATTTGTGCACACCGTTGTGTGTGTGTACACCGTTGTGTGTGTGTTTGTGTGTACACAGTTGTGTGTGTGTGTACACAGTTGTTTACGTGTTAACACAATTGTGTGTGTGTACACATTGTGTATGTATACACAGTGTGTGTGTGTACACATTTGTGTGTGCACACCGTTGTGTGTGTGTACGCAGTTGTGTGTTTGTGTTTGTGTGTACACAGTTGTGTGTGTGTGTGTAAATAATTTTGTGTATGTATGTGTGTACACAATTGTGTGTGTGTGTTCACAGTGAGTGTGTACACAGTTGAGTGTGTGTATGTGTGTAAACAGTTGCGTGTGTGTGCACTGTTGTGTGTGTGCGTGCACTGTTGTGTGTGTGTACACAGTGTGTGTGTGTGTACACAGTGTGTTTGTGTATACACTATGTGTGTGTGTGTGTGTACACAGTCTGTGTGTGTGTGTACACAGTGACCGTGTGTGTATACACAGTGTGTGTGTGTGAGTGCACAGTGTGTGTGGATACACAGTGCGTGTGTATACACAGTGTGTGTGTGTGCGTGTGTACACAGTTGTGTGAGTGTGTGTATACAGTTGTGTGTGTGTGTACACAGTTGTGTATGTGTGTGTGTGTGTGTGTGTGTGTGTGTGTGTGTGTGTGTGTGTGTGTGTGTGACCACAGTTGTATGTTTGTGGAGTACACAGTTGTGTTTGTGTATGTGTGTACACGGTTTTAGTCTGTGTGGACACAGTTGTGTGTGTCTGCACACAGTGATCTGTGTGTGTATACACAGTTGTGTCTGTCTGTGTGTACACAATTGTGTGTTTGTGTGTACACAGTGTGTGTGTGTGTACACAGTTTTGTTTGTGTGTGTGTGTGTGTGTGTGTGTGTCTGTGTACAGTTGTGTGTCTGTGTGTGTGTGTCTGCACAGTTGTGAATGTGTGTTTACACAGTTGTGTCTGTGTACACAGTTGTATGTGCGTGTTTGTGTACACAGTTGTATGTGTGTGTGTGTGTACACAGTTGTGTCTGTGTGTACACAGTTGTGTGTGTGTGTATAAACACAGTAGTTTGTGTGTGTACAAAGATGTGTGGGTGTATGTGTGTACACAGTTGTGTGTGTGTGTACACTAGTGTGTGTGTATACACTGTGTGTGTGTGTGTACTCACTGTTTATTTGTGTAAACTGTGTGTGTGTGTACACAGTTGTGTGTGTGTGCGTACGCTGTTATGTGTGTGTTCACAGTGTGCGTGTGTGTACACAATGTGTCTGTGTGTGTGTACACAGTGTGTGTGCGTGTGTAGACAGTTGTGTGTGTGTGTACACTGTTGTGTGTGTGTGTACACAGTTGTGGATGTGTGTACACTGTTGTATGTGTGTACACAGTTGTGTGTTGGTGTGTGTGTGTGTTCACAGTTGTGTGTGTATGTAGACAGTTGTGTGCGTGTGTGTGTACACAGAGTGTTTGTGTACACAGTTGTGTCTGTGTGTGTACACAGTTGTTTGTGCGTGTGTGTGTGCACACAGTTTTGTGTGTATGTGTGTGTGTACAAAGTTGTGTGTGTACATGTGTGTGCGTGTACACTGTTTTTGTTTGTGTGTGTACACTGTTTTGTGCGTGTGTGTACACTGTTGTGTGCGTTTGTGTGTAAACAGTTGTGTGTGTACACAGTGTTGTGTGTGTGTTTACACAGTTCTGTGTGTGTGTGTACACAGTGGTGTGTGTGTGTGTGTACACAGTTGTGTCTGTGTCTGTGTACACAGTTGTTTTTGTGTATGTGTGTGTGTACACAGTTGTTTGCGTGTGTGTACACTCTTTGTGTGTGTACCCTGTGTGTTTTTATTTATACTGTGTGTGTACAGTGTTGTGTGTGTGTGTGCGTAAACTGTTATGTGTGTGTACACAGTGTGTGTGTGTGTGTGTACACAATGTGTCTGTGTGTGTGTACACTGTGTGTGTGAGTGTGTAAACAAAGTGTGAGTGTGTACACAGTGTGCATGTGTCTATACAAAGTGAGTGTGTACACATTTATGTGTGTGTGTCTACACAGTTGTGTGTGTGTGTACACAGTTGTGTGTGTGTACACAGTTTTGTGTGTGTACACAGTTGTGTGCGTTTGTGTGTACACAGTTGTGTGTGTACACAGTGTTGTGTGTGTGTTTACACAGTTCTGTGTGTGTGTGCACACAGTGGTGTGTGTGTGTGTGTGTGTACACACAGTTGTGTGTGTGTGTACACAGTTTTGTGTGTGTGTAAACAGTTGTGTCTGTGTGTACAAAGTTGTGTGTGTGTACACTTGTGTGTGTGTGTGTTTACACAGTTTGTGTGTGTGTGTACACAGTGTGTGTGTGTGTGTGTACACATTTGTGTGTGTGTGAGTACACAGTTGTGTGTGTCTACACTGTTGTTTGTATGTGTGTGTGTGTGTGTGTGTACACAGTGTCTGAGTGTGTATACACAGTGTATGTGTGTGTACACAGTGTGTGTGTATACCCAGAGTGTGTGTGTACACAGTTGAGTGAGAGTGTGTGTACACAGTTGTGTGTGTGTGTGTGTATGTGTACACAGTTGTGTGTGTGTATGTACACAGTTGTGTGTGTGTGTACATAGTTGTGTGTGTGTGTACACAGTTTTGTGTGTGTGTAAACAGTTGTGTCTGTGTGTACAAAGTTGTGTGTGTGTACACAGTTGTGTGTGTGTGTGTACACAGTTTGTGTGTGTGTGTACACAGTTTGTGTGTGTGTGTGTACACAGTTGTGTGTGTGTGTTTCCACAGTTGTGTATGTGTGTACACAGTTGTGTGTGTGTGTATCTGTGTACACAGTTGTTTTTGTGTATGTGTGTGTGTACACAGTTGTTTGTGTGTGTGTACACTCTTTGTGTGTGTACACTGTGTGTTTTCATTTATACTGTGTGTGCACAGTGTTGTGTGTTTGTGTGCGTACACTGTTGTGTGTGTGTGCACAGAGTGTGTGTGTACACAGTGTGTGTGTGTGTGTACAGTGTCGTTTGTGTGTGTGTGCACAGTGTGTGTGTGTGTGTGCGTGTGTACACAGAGTGTGTGTGTGTACACTGTTGTGTGTGTGTGTGTGTACACAGTTGTGTGTGTTTACAGAGTTGAGAGTGTGTTTGTAAACAGTTGTGTGTGTACACATTCGTGTGTGTGTACACAGTTGTGTGTGTGTGCGTTGACAGTTGTATATTTGTGCACACTTTTGTGTGTGTGTACACAGTTGTGTGTGTGTGTACACTGTGTGTCTGTGCAATGTGTGTGTGTACACTGTGTGCTTTTGTTTACACTGTGTGTGTACATTGTGTGTGTGTGTGCGCACACAGTTGTGTGTTTGTACACAGTATGTGTGTGTGTGTGTGTAAACAGTGTGTTTGTGTATACAATGTGTTTGTGTGTGTACACAGTTGTGTGTGTGTGTACAAAATGGTGTGTGTTCACATTTGTGTATGTGTGTACACAGTTGTGTGTGTGTACACAGTTGTGTGTGTGTACAGTTATGTGTGTGTACAGAGTTGTGTGTGTGAGTGTACACAGTTGTGTGTGTGTGTGTGTACACAATTGTGTGTGTTTGTATGTGTGTCTACACAGTTGTGTGTGTGTACACAGTTTTGTGTGTGTACACAATTTTGTATATGTGTATACAGTTGTGTGTCTGTGTGTGTAAACAGTTGAGTGTCTTTGTGTGTACACAGTTGTGTGTGTATGTACACAGCTGTGTTTGTGTGCACACAGTTGTGTGTGTGCGTGTTCACACAGGTGTGTGTGTGTGTGTACACAGTTGTGTCTGTGTGTGTGTGTACACATTTGTGTGTGTGTGAGTACACAGTTGTGTGTGTCTACACTGTTGTTTGTATGTGTGTGTGTGTGTGTGTACACAGTGTCTGAGTGTGTATACACAGTGTATGTGTGTGTACACAGTGTGTGTGTATACCCAGAGTGTGTGTGTACACAGTTGAGTGAGAGTGTGTGTACACAGTTGTGTGTGTGTGTGTACACAGTTGTGTGTTTGTGTATGTGTGTGTACACAGTTGCGTGTGTGTGTACACAGTTTTGTGTGTGTGTACACACTAATGTGTGTTTGTGTACACAGTTGTGTGTGTGTGTGTACACAGTTGTGTGTGTTTGTGTGTACACAGTTGTGTGTATGTACACATTTTTGTGTGTATTTGTGTACAAGATTTTGTGTTTGTGTGTGTGTAAACAGTGGTGTGTGTGTGTGTACACAGTTGTGTGTTTGTGTGTACATAGTTGTGTGTGTGTATACAATGTTTTGTGTGTGTGGACACAGTTGTCTGTGTGTGAACACAGTTTTGTGTCTATGTACACTTTTGTGTGTGTGTGTGTTCACAGAGTTATGTGTGTGTGTACAAAGTTGTGTGTGTGTACACAGTTGTGTGTGTGTTTGTACACAGTTGTGTGTGCGTGTACACAGTTGTGTGTGTGTGTACACGGTTTTGTGTGTGTAAACAGATGTGACTGTGTGTACAAAGTTGTCTGTTTGTGTGTACACATTTGTGTATGTGTGTACACAGTTTGTGTGTGTGTACACAGTGTGTATGTGTGTAGACAGTTGTGTGTGTGTGTACGTAGTTGATTGTGTGTGTACACAGTTTTCTGTGTATGTGTGTACACAGTTGTGTGTGTGTGTACACAGTTGTGTGTGTGTGTACACATTTGTGTGTGTATTTGTGTGTGTACTGAGTTGTGTGTGTGTACACTGTGTGTGTTTGTACACTGTGTGTGTGTGAGCTGTCTGTTTTTGTGTACACAGTGTTTGTGTGTACACTGTTGTCTGTTTGTGTGCGTGTACACAGTTGTGTGTGTGCGCATGTGTGTACACAGTTGTCTGAGTTTGCGTACACAGTTGTGTGTGTGTGTGTTTTTGTGTGTGTACACAATTGTGTGTGTGTGACTACACACTTGTCTGTGTGTCTGTTTACAGTTATTTGTGTGTGAGTACACAGTTGTGTGTGTGTGTGTATACAGTTGTGTGTGTGTGTCTACACAGTTGTGTGTGTGTGTACACAGTTGTGTGTGAGTGTGAGTGTGTGCGCACACAGTTGTGTGTTTGTGTGTGTATGTCTGTCTACACAGTTGCGTGTGTGTGTGTACACATTTTTATGTGTGTGTTTACACACTTGTGTGTGTATACACAGTTGTGTGTGTGTGTGTGTACACAGTTGTGTGTGTATGTACAAAGTTGTGTGTGTGTGCAAACAGTTGTGTGTGTGTGTTTGTACACAGTTGTGTGTGTGTGTGTGTGTGTGTGTTCACACAGGTGTGTGTGTGCATGTGAGTGTATACACTGGTGTGTCTCTGTATGTCTGTGTACAGAGTTGTGTGTGTGTACACAGTTATGTGTGTGTACACAATTGTGTGTGTGTGTACACAGTTGTGTTTCTATGTACACAGCTGTTTCTGTGTGGACACAGGTGTGTGTGTACACAATTGTGTGTGTGTGAACACAGTTGTGTGTGTGTGTGTGTACACAGTGTGTGTGTGTACACAGTTGTGTGTGTGTGTGTTTACACAGTTGTTTGTGTGTGTACACAGATGTTTTTGTGTATGAGTGTACACAGTTGTGTATGTGTGTACACAGTTGTGTGTGTGTCTGTGTATACAGCTGTGTGTGTGTATGTGTGTGTGTACACAGTTGTGTGTGAGTGTGAGTGCGTGCGCACACAGTTGTGTGTTTGTGTGTGTATGTCTGTCTACACAGTTGCGTGTGTGTGTACACATTTTTATGTGTGTGTTTACACACTTGTGTGTGTATACACAGTTGTGTGTGTGTGTGTGTACACAGTTGTGTGTGTGTCTGTGTATACAGCTGTGTGTGTGTATGTGTGTGTGTACACAGTTGTGTGTGAGTGTGAGTGTGTGCGCACACAGTTGTGTGTTTGTGTGTGTATGTCTGTCTACACAGTTGCGTGTGTGTGTGTACACATTTTTATGTGTGTGTTTACACACTTGTGTGTGTATACACAGTTGTGTGTGTGTGTGTGTGTACACAGTTGTGTGTGTATGTACAAAGTTGTGTGTGTGTGCAAACAGTTGTGTGTGTGTGTTTGTACACAGTTGTGTGTGTGTGTGTGTGTGTGTTCACACAGGTGTGTGTGTGCATGTGAGTGTATACACTGGTGTGTCTCTGTATGTCTGTGTACAGAGTTGTGTGTGTGTACACAGTTGTGTGTGTGTACACAATTGTGTGTGTGTGTACACAGTTGTGTTTCTATGTACACAGCTGTTTCTGTGTGGACACAGGTGTGTGTGTGTACACAATTGTGTGTGTGTGAACACAGTTGTGTGTGTGTGTGTACACAGTGTGTGTGTGTACACAGTTGTGTGTGTGTGTGTTTACACAGTTGTTTGTGTGTGTACACAGATGTTTTTGTGTATGAGTGTACACAGTTGTGTATGTGTGTACACAGTTGTGTGTGTGTCTGTGTATACAGCTGTGTGTGTGTATGTGTGTGTGTACACAGTTGTTTGTGTGTCTGTGTACACTCTGTGTGTGTGTACACTGTGTGTTTTTATTTATACTGTGTGTGTGTACACTGTAGTGTGTGTGTACACTGTTGTGTGTGTGTACACAGTGTGTGTGTACACAGTGTGTGTACAGAGTAGTGTGTGTGTATACACAGTGTATGTGTGTGTGCGTGTGTACACAGAATGTGTGTGTGTACACAGTTGTGTGTGTGTGTACACAGTTGTGCGTGTTTACAGATTTGGGAGTGTGTGTGTGTAAACAGTTGTGTGTGTACACAGTTGTGTGATTGTACACAGTTGTGAGTGTGTGCGTTCACAGTTGTGTATTTGTGCACACCGTTGTGTGTGTGTACACAGTTGTGTGTGTGTTCGTGTGTACACAGTTGTGTGTGTGTGTGTACACAGTTGTTTATGTGTGTACACAGTTTTGTGTGTGTGTGTGTACACAATTTTGTGCATGTATGTGTGTACACAATTGTGTGTGTGTGTTCACAGTGTGTGTGTACACAGTTGTGTGTGTGTATTTGTGTACACAGTTGTGTGTGTGTGCATAGTTGTGTGTGTGTGTGTATGTGTGTGCACAGTTGTGTGTGTATGTGACGAGTACACAGTTCTGTGTGCGTGTACACTGTGTGAGTGTACAATGTGTGTGTGTACACTGTGTGTTTATGGTTACACTGTGTGTGTGTGTACACTGTTGTGCGTGTGTGTGCGTGCACTGTTGTGTGTGTGTACACAGTGTGTGTGTGTGTGTATACAGTGTGTTTGTGTATACACTATGTGTGTGTGTGTACACAGTCTGTGTGTATGTGTACACAGTGTCCGTGTGTGTATACACAGGGTGTGTGTGTGAGTACACAGTTTGTGTGTAACACAGTGCGTGTGTATACACAGTGTGTGTGTGTGCGCGCGTGTGTACACAGTTTGTGAGTTTGTGTACACAGTTGTGTGTGTGTGTGCACAGTTGTGTGTGTGTGTGTGTGTGTGTGTGTGTGTGCGTGTGACCACAGTTGTATGTTTGTGTGTACACAGTTGTGTTTGTGTATGTGTGTACACGGTTTTTGTGTGTGTGGACACAGTTGTGTGTGTGTGTACACAGTGATCTGTGTGTGTGTACAAAGTTGTGTGTGTGTGTCTGTTTGTACACAATTGTGTGATGGTGTGTACGCAGTGTGTGTGTGTGTACACAGTTTTGTGTGTGTGTGTGTGAACACAGTTGTGTGTCTGTGTGTGTGTGTGTGTCAGCACAGTTGTGAGTGTATGTTTACACAGTTGTGTCTGTGTACACAGTTGTGGGTGCGTGTGTGTGTACACAGTTGTATGTGTGTGTGTACACAGTTGTGTGTGTGTGTGTACACATTTGTGTGCGTATGTTTGTGCACTGAGTTGTGTGTGTTGTTTGTGTGTACACTGTGTGTGTTTGTACACTGTGTGTGTGTGTGTGCACTGTGTGTTTTTGTGTACAGTGTGTGTGTGTGTGTGTGTGTGTGTACACTGTTGTCTGTTTGTGTGCGTACACTGTTGTGTCTGTTTACACAGTGTTGTTGTGTGTGTACACAGTTGTGTGTGTGTGCGTGTACACAGTTGTGTGTGCACGCGCATGTGTGTGTACACAGTTATCTGAGTTTGCATACACAGTTGTGTGTGTCTGTGTGTGTTTTTGTTTGTGTGTACACAGTTGTGTATGTGTGAGTACACAGTTGTATGAGTGTGTGAGTGTGTGCGTACACAGTTGTGTGTGTGTGTGTCTGTATGTCTGTCTACACAGTTGCGTGTGTGTGTGTACACAGTTTTGTGTCTGTGTTTACACACTGGTGTGTGGATACACAGTTGTGTGTGCGGGTACACAGTTGAATGTGTATGTTCAAAGTTGTGTGTGTGCACACAGCTGTGTGTGTGTCTGTGTGTAGACAGTTGTGTGTGTGTGTATACAGTTGTTTGTGTAAGTCTGCTTGTACACAATTGTTTGTTTGTGTGTACACAGTGTGTGTGTGTACACAGTTTTGTCTGTGTGTGTGTGTGTGTACACAGTTGAGTGCCTGTGTGTGTGTGTGTCTGCACAGTTGTGAGTGTGTGTTTACACAGTTGTGTCTGTGTACACAGTTGTGGGTCCGTGTGTGTGTACACAGTTGTGTGTGTGTGTACACAGTTGTGTGTGTATGTGTGTGTATACTGAGTTGTGTGTGTTGTTTGTGTGTACACTGTGTGTGTTTGTACACTGTATGTGTGTGTGTGCACTGTGTGTTTTTGTGTACAGTGTGCGTGTGTGTGTGTACACTGTTGTCTGTTTGTGTGTGTACACTGTTGTGTCTGTTTACACAGTGTTGTTGTGTGTGTACACAGTTGTGTGTGTGTGCGTGTACACAGTTGTGTGTGTGCGTGTGTGTGTGTACACAGTTATCTGAGTTTGCGTACACAGTTGTGTGTGTCTGTGTGTGTATGTGTTTTTGTGTGTGTGTACACAGTTGTGTGTGTGTGTACACAATTGTGTGTGTGTGAGTACACAGTTGTAGGTGTGTGTGAGTGTGTGCGTACACAGTTGTGTGTGTGTATGTCTGTCTACACAGTTTCGTGTGTGTGTGTATACAGTTTTGTGTGTGTGTTTACACACGTGTGTGTGTGGATACACAGTTGTGTGTGTGCACACAGTTGTGTGTGTGTCTGTGTGTACACAGTTGTGTGTGTGTGTGTGTGTGTGTGTACACAGTGTGTGTGTGTGTACACAGATGTGTGTGTGTCTGTTTACACAGTTGTTTGTGTGTGTACACAGTTGTGTGTGTGTATGAGTGTACACAGTTGTGTATGTGTGTACAAAGTTGTGTGTGTGTGTCTGTGTACACAGTTGTGTGTGTGTATGTGTGTGTGTAGAGAGTTGTTTATGTGTGTGTACACTCTGTGTGTGTACACTGTGTGTTTTTATTTATACTGTGTGTGTGTGCACTCTGTTGTGTGTGTATGTGCGTACACTGTTGTGTGTGTGTACACAGTGTGTGTGTGAGTACACAGTGTGTGTGTGTGTGTGTACAGAGTTGTGAATGTGTGTATACACAGTGTATGTGTGTGTGCGTGTGTACACAGAGTGTGTGTGTGTGTACACAGATGTGTGTGTGTGTACACAGTTGTGTGTGTTTACAAGGTTGGGAGTGTGTGTGTGTAAACAGTTGTGTGTGTAAACAGTTGTGTGGGTGTACACAGTTGTGAGTGTGTGCGTTCACAGTTGTGTATTTGTGCACACCGTTGTGTGTGTGTACACAGTTGTGTGTGTGTTTGTTTGTACACAGTTGTGTGTGTGTGTGTACAAGGTTGTTTATGTGTGTACACAGTTGTGTGTGTGTGTGTACACAATTTTGTGTATGTATGTGTGTACACAATTGTGTGTGTGTGAGTGTTCACAGTGTGTGCGTACACAGTTGTGTGTGTGTATGTGTGTACACAGTTGTGTGTGTGTGCACAGTTGTGTGTGTGTGTGTGTACACAGTTGTGTGTGTGTATGTGACGAGTACACAGTTGTGTGTGTGTATGTGACGAGTACACAGTCGTGTGTGAGTGTGTACACTGTGTGTGTGTACACAATGTGTGTGTGTACACTGTGTGTTTAAAGATACACTGTGTGTGTGCACACTGTTGCGCATGTGTGAGCATGCACTGTTGTGTGTGTGTACACAGTTGTGTGTGTGTTTGTTTGTACACAGTTGTGTGTGTGTGCGTACAAGGTTGTTTATGTGTGTACACAGTTGTGTCTGTGTGTACACAATTTTGTGTATGTATGTGTGTACACAATTGTGTGTGTGTTCACAGTGTGTGCGTACACAGTTGTGTGTGTGTATGTGTGTGCACAGTTGTGTGTCTGTGCACAGTTGTGTGTGTGTGTGTGTACACAGTTGTGTGTGTCTGTGTGTGTATGTGTTTTTGTGTGTGTGTACACAGTTGTGTGTGTGTGTACACAATTGTGTGTGTGTGAGTACACAGTTGTAGGTGTGTGTGAGTGTGTGCATACACAGTTGTGTGTGTGTATGTCTGTCTACACAGTTTCGTGTGTGTGTGTATACAGTTTTGTGTGTGTGTTTACACACGTGTGTGTGTGGATACACAGTTGTGTGTGTGCACACAGTTGTGTGTGTGTCTGTGTGTACACAGTTGTGTGTGTGTGTGTGTGTACACAGTGTGTGTGTGTGTACACAGATGTGTGTGTGTCTGTTTACACAGTTGTTTGTGTGTGTACACAGTTGTGTGTGTGTATGAGTGTACACAGTTGTGTATGTGTATACAAAGTTGTGTGTGTGTCTGTGTACACAGTTGTGTGTGTGTATGTGTGTGTGTAGAGAGTTGTTTATGTGTGTGTACACTCTGTGTGTGTACACTGTGTGTTTTTATTTATACTGTGTGTGTGTACTCTGTTGTGTGTGTGTGTGCGTACACTGTTGTGTGTGTGTACACAGTGTGTGTGTGAGTACACAGTGTGTGTGTGTGTGTGTGTGTACAGAGTTGTGAATGTGTGTATACACAGTGTATGTGTGTGTGCGTGTGTACACAGAGTGTGTGTGTGTACACAGTTGTGTGTGTGTGTACACAGTTGTGTGTGTTTACAGAGTTGGGAGTGTGTGTGTGTAAACAGTTGTGTGTGTAAACAGTTGTGTGGGTGTACACAGTTGTGAGTGTGTGCGTTCAAAGTTGTGTATTTGTGCACACCGTTGTGTGTGTGTACACAGTTGTGTGTGTGTTTGTTTGTACACAGTTGTGTGTGTGTGTGTACAAGGTTGTTTATGTGTGTACACAGTTGTGTGTGTGTGTACACAATTTTGTGTATGTATGTGTGTACACAATTGTGTGTGTGTGTGTGTTCACAGTGTGTGCGTACACAGATGTGTGTGTGTATGTGTGTACACAGTTGTGTGTGTGTGCACAGTTGTGTGTGTGTGTGTACACAGTTGTGTGTGTGTATGTGACGAGTACACAGTTGTGTGTGTGTATGTGACGAGTACACAGTCGTGTGTGAGTGTGTACACTGTGTGTGTGTACACAATGTGTGTGTGTACACTGTGTGTTTAAAGATACACTATGTGTGTGTACACTGTTGCGCGTATGTGTGCATGCACTGTTGTGTGTGTGTACACAGTTGTGTGTGTGTTTGTTTGTACACAGTTGTGTGTGTGTGTGTACAAGGTTGTTTATGTGTGTACACAGTTGTGTGTGTGCGTGTACACAATTTTGTGTATGTATGTGTGTACACAATTGTGTGTGTGTGTGTGTTCACAGTGTGTGCGTACACAGTTGTGTGTGTGTATGTGTGTACACAGTTGTGTGTGTGTGCACAGTTGTGTGTGTGTGTGTACACAGTTGTGTGTGTGTATGTGACGAGTACACAGTTGTGTGTGTGTATGTGACGAGTACACAGTCGTGTGTGAGTGTGTACACTGTGTGTGTGTACACAATGTGTGTGTGTACACTGTGTGTTTAAAGATACACTGTGTGTACACTGTTGCGCGTGTGTGTGCATGCACTGTTGTGTGTGTGTACACAGTGTATGTGTGTGTACACAGTGTGTTTGTGTATACACTATGTGTGTGTGTGTACACAGGCTGTGTGTGTGTGTACACAGTGTCCGTGTGTGTATACACAGTGTGTGTGTTTGTGAGTACACAGTGTGTGTGTACACACACTGTGTGTGTATACAGAGAGCGTGTGTGTGTGTCTGTGTGTGTGCGTGTGTACACATTGTGTGAGTGTGTGTACACAGTTGTGTGTGTGTACACAGTTGTGTTTGTGTATGTGTGTACACGGATTTAGTGTGTGTGGACACAGTTGTGTGTGTGTGTACACAGTGATCTGTTTTGCGTACACAGTTGTTTGTGTGTGTCTGTTTATACACAATTGTGTGTTTGTGTGTTCAATTGTGTGTGTGCACACAGTTTTGTGTGTGTGTGTACACAGTTGTGTGTCTGTGTGTGTGTGTGTGTGCACAGTAGTTTGTGTGTGTACAAAGATGTGTGGGTGTATGTGTGTACACAGTTGTGTTTTTGTGTACACTGTGTGTGTATACACTGTGTGTGTATGTACTCACTGTTTTTTGTGTGAACTGTGTGTGTGTGTACACAGTTGTGTGTGTGTACACTGTTATGTGTGTGTACTCAGTATGTGTGTGTGTGTACACAATGTGTCTGTGTGTGTGTACACTGTGTGTGTGAGTGTGTGTACACAGTGTGTGGGTGTACACAGTGTGCATGTGCCTATACAAAGTGAGTGTGTGTGCGTGTGTGTGTGTACACAGTGTGTGTGTATACACAGTGTGTGTATGTACACAGTTGTGTGTGGGTGTGTACACAGTTGTTTGTGTGTGTGTATACACAGTTTGTGTGTGTGTACACAGTGTGTGTGCGTGTGTAGACAGTTGTGAGTGAGTGTGTACACTGTTGTGTGTGTGTGTACACAGTTGTGTGTTGGTGTGTGTGTGTTCACAGTTGTGTGTGTATGTACACAGTTGTGTGCGTGTGTGTGTACACAGAGTGTTTGTGTACACAGTTGTGTCTGTGTGTGTACACAGTTGTTTGTGCGTGTGTGTGCACACAGTTTTGTGTGTGTGTGTGTGTACAAAGTTGTGTGTGTACATGTGTGTGTATGTACACTGTTTTTGTTTGTGTGTGTACACTGTTTTGTGTGTGTTTGTACACTGTTGTCTGTGTGTAGACAGCGTGTGTGTGTACACAGTGTGTGTGTGTGTGTGTACACAGTTTGTTTGTGTATACACAGTGTATGTGTGTATACACAGTGTTTGTGTATGTGTGTACACTGTTTAGTGTGTGTCTGTGTACACAGCGTGTGTGTGTGTTTATACACTGTGATTGTGTGTGTTCACAGTGTGTTTGTGTACACTGTGTGTGTGTGTATACACAGTGTGTGTGTCTGTGTACACAGTGCATGTGTAGACAGTGTGTGTGTACACAGTTGTGTGTGTGTATACATAGTGTGTGTGTGTGTGCATGTACACAGTGTGTGTGTGTGTGTACACGGTTCCCTGTGTGTGTGTACACAGTTGTGTGTGTACACAGTTGTGTGTGTGTGTACACAGTTGTGTGTGTGTACACAGTTGTGTGCGTGAGTGTACACAGTTGTGTGTGTATGTACACAGCTGTTTCTGTGTGGACAAAGGTGAGTGTGTGTGTACACAATTGTGTGTGTGTGAACACAGTTGTGTGTGTGTGTGTACAAAGTGTGTGTGTGTGTACACCGTTGTGTGTGTGTTTACACAGTTGTTTGTGTGTGTACACAGTTGTGTGTGTGTATGAGTGTACACAGTTGTGTATGTGTGTACACAGTTGTGTGTGTGTGTCTGTGTACACAGTTGTGTGTGTATGTGTGTGTGTACACAGTTGTTTGTGTGTGTGTACAATCTGTGTGTGTGTACAGTGTGTGTTTTGATTTATACTGTGTGTGTGTACACTGTTGTGTGTGTGTGCGTACACTGTTGTGTGTGTGTACACAGTGTGTGTGTGTACACAGCGTGTGTGTGTGTGTGCGTATAGAGTTGTGTGTGTGTGTGTGTGTGTATACACAGTGTGTGTGTGTATGCATGTGTATACTGTTGTGTGTGTTTACAGAGCAGGGAGTGTGTGTGTGTAAACAGTTGTGTGTGTACACAGTTGTGTGTGTGTACACCGTTGTGTGTGTGTGCGTTCACAGTTGTGTATTTGTGCACACCGTTGTGTGTGTGTACACCGTTGTGTGTGTGTTTGTGTGTACACAGTTGTGTGTGTGTGTACACAGTTGTTTACGTGTTAACACAATTGTGTGTGTGTACACATTGTGTATGTATACACAGTGTGTGTGTGTACACATTTGTGTGTGCACACCGTTGTGTGTGTGTACGCAGTTGTGTGTTTGTGTTTGTGTGTACACAGTTGTGTGTGTGTGTGTAAATAATTTTGTGTATGTATGTGTGTACACAATTGTGTGTGTGTGTTCACAGTGAGTGTGTACACAGTTGAGTGTGTGTATGTGTGTAAACAGTTGCGTGTGTGTGCACTGTTGTGTGTGTGCGTGCACTGTTGTGTGTGTGTACACAGTGTGTGTGTGTGTACACAGTGTGTTTGTGTATACACTATGTGTGTGTGTGTGTGTACACAGTCTGTGTGTGTGTGTACACAGTGACCGTGTGTGTATACACAGTGTGTGTGTGTGAGTGCACAGTGTGTGTGGATACACAGTGCGTGTGTATACACAGTGTGTGTGTGTGCGTGTGTACACAGTTGTGTGAGTGTGTGTATACAGTTGTGTGTGTGTGTACACAGTTGTGTATGTGTGTGTGTGTGTGTGTGTGTGTGTGTGTGTGTGTGTGTGTGTGTGTGTGTGTGTGTGTGACCACAGTTGTATGTTTGTGAGTACACAGTTGTGTTTGTGTATGTGTGTACACGGTTTTAGTCTGTGTGGACACAGTTGTGTGTGTCTGCACACAGTGATCTGTGTGTGTATACACAGTTGTGTCTGTCTGTGTGTACACAATTGTGTGTTTGTGTGTACACAGTGTGTGTGTGTGTACACAGTTTTGTTTGTGTGTGTGTGTGTGTGTGTGTGTGTCTGTGTACAGTTGTGTGTCTGTGTGTGTGTGTCTGCACAGTTGTGAATGTGTGTTTACACAGTTGTGTCTGTGTACACAGTTGTATGTGCGTGTTTGTGTACACAGTTGTATGTGTGTGTGTGTGTACACAGTTGTGTCTGTGTGTACACAGTTGTGTGTGTGTGTATAAACACAGTAGTTTGTGTGTGTACAAAGATGTGTGGGTGTATGTGTGTACACAGTTGTGTGTGTGTGTACACTAGTGTGTGTGTATACACTGTGTGTGTGTGTGTACTCACTGTTTATTTGTGTAAACTGTGTGTGTGTGTACACAGTTGTGTGTGTGTGCGTACGCTGTTATGTGTGTGTTCACAGTGTGCGTGTGTGTACACAATGTGTCTGTGTGTGTGTACACAGTGTGTGTGCGTGTGTAGACAGTTGTGTGTGTGTGTACACTGTTGTGTGTGTGTGTACACAGTTGTGGATGTGTGTACACTGTTGTATGTGTGTACACAGTTGTGTGTTGGTGTGTGTGTGTGTTCACAGTTGTGTGTGTATGTAGACAGTTGTGTGCGTGTGTGTGTACACAGAGTGTTTGTGTACACAGTTGTGTCTGTGTGTGTACACAGTTGTTTGTGCGTGTGTGTGTGCACACAGTTTTGTGTGTATGTGTGTGTGTACAAAGTTGTGTGTGTACATGTGTGTGCGTGTACACTGTTTTTGTTTGTGTGTGTACACTGTTTTGTGCGTGTGTGCGCACACTGTTGTCTGTGTGTAGACAGCGTGTGTGTGTGTACACAGTGTGTGTGTGTGTGTGTACACAGTTTTTTTGTGTATACACAGTGTATGTGTGTATACACAGTGTTTGTGTATGTGTGTACACTGTATAGTGTGTGTCTGTGTACACAGCGTGTGTGTGTGTTTATACACTGTGATTGTGTGTGTTCACAGTGTGTTTGTGTACACAGTTGTGTGTGTGTGTATGCACAGTGTGTGTGTGTGCGTGTGCACAGTGTGTGTGTGTGTGTGTACACGGTTCCCTGTGTGTGTGTACACAGTTGTGTGTGTGTACACAGTTGTGTGTGTGTGTGTACACAGTTGTGTGTGTGTGTACACAGTTGTGTGCGTGAGTGTACACAGTTGTGTGTGTATGTACACAGCTGTTTCTGTGTGGACAAAGGTGAGTGTGTGTGTACACAATTGTGTGTGTGAGTGAACACAGTTGGGTGTGTGTGTGCGTACAAAGTGTGTGTGTGTGTGTGTGTACACAGTTGTGTGTGTGTTTACACAGTTGTTTGTGTGTGTACACAGTTGTGTGTGTGTATGAGTGTACACAGTTGTGTATGTGTGTACACAGTTGTGTGTGTGTGTCTGTGTACACAGATGTGTGTGTATGTGTGTGTGTACACAGTTGTTTGTGTGTGTGTGTACAATCTGTGTGTGTGTACAGTGTGTGTTTTGATTTATACTGTGTGTGTGTACACTGTTGTGTGTGTGTGCGTACACTGTTGTGTGTGTGTACACAGTGTGTGTGTGTACACAGTGTTTGTGTGTGTGTGTGTGTGTGTGTACAGAGTTGTGTGTGTGTGTATACACAGTGTGTGTGTGTATGCGTGTGTACACAGTTGTGTGTGTGTACACAGTTGTGTGTGTGTGTACACAGTTGTGTGTGTTTACAGAGTTGGGAGTGAGTGTGTGTAAACAGTTGTCTGTGTACACAGTTGTGTGTGTGTACACAGTTGTGTGTGTGTGCGTTCACAGTTGTCGTTTTGTGCACACCGTTGTGTGTGTGTACACAGTTGTGTGTGTGTTTGTGTGTGTAGACAGTTGTGTCTGTGTACAAAGTTGTTTATGTGTGTACATAGTTGTGTGTGTGTGTGTGTACACAATTGGGTGTATGTATGTGCGTACACAATTGTGAGTGTGTGTGTGTGTGTGTTCACAGTGTGTGTGTACACAGTTGTGTGTGTGCATGTGTGTACATAGTTGTGTGTGTGTGCCCAGTTGTGTGTGTGTGTGTGTGTATACACAGTTGTGTGTGTGTGTGTATGTGACGAGTACACAGTTGTGTGTGTGTGTACAATGTGTGTGTGTACAATGTGTGTGTGCACACTGTGTGTTTATGGTTACACTGTGTGTGTGTACACTGTTGTGCGTGCACTGTTGTGCGTGTGTACACAGTGTGTGTGTGTGTACACAGTGTGTTTGTGTATACACTATGTGTGTGTGTACAGAGTCTGTGTGTGTGTGTACACAGTGTCCGTGTGTGTATACACAGTGTGTGTGTGTGTGAATGTGGGCGCGCGCGTGTGTACACAGTGTGTGAGTGTGTGTACACAGCTGTATGTGTGTGCGTACACAGTGTGTGTGTGTGCGTGTGTACACAGTGTCTGAGTGTGTGTACACAGTTGTGTGTGTGTGTACACAGTTGTGTTTGTGTATGTGTGTACACTGTTTTAGTGTGTGTGGCCACAGTTGTGTGTGTGTGTACACAGAGATCTGTGTGTATACACAGTGGTGTGTGTGTGTCTGTTTGTACACAATCGTGTGTTTGTGTGTACATAGTGTGTGTGTGTGTGTACACAGTATTGTGTGTGTGTGTGTGTGTATACACAGTTGTGTGTCTGTGTGTGTTTGCGTGTGTCTGCACACTTGTGAGTGTGTGTTTACACATTTTTGTCTGTGTACACAGTTGTGGGTGCATGTGTGTGTACACAGTTGTATGTGTGTGTGTGTGTGTACACAGTTGTGTGTGTGTGTGTATACACAGTAGTTTGTGTGTGTACAAAGTTGTGTGGGTGTATGTGTGTACACAGTTGTGTGTGTTTATATATTGTGTGTGTGTATACACTGTGTGTGTGTACTCACTGTTTGTTGTGTAAACTGTGTGTGTGTGTGTACACAGTTGTGTGTGTGTGTGCGTACACTGTTTTGTTTGTGTACACAGTGTGTGTGTGTACACAATGTGTCTGTGTGTGTGTACACTGTGTGTGTGAGTGTGTGTACACAGTGTGTGGGTGTACACAGTGTGCATGTGTCTATACAAAGTGAGTGTGTGTGTGTGTACACAGTGTGCGTATGTACACTGTTGTGTGTGTGTGTGTGTACACATTTGTTTGTGTGTGTGTACACAGTTTGTGTGTGTGTACACAGTGTGTTTGCGTGTGTAGACAGTTGTGTGTGTGTACACAGTTTATCTGTGTGTGTACACACGTGTGTGTGTTTACACAGTTGTGTGTGTGTACATAGTTGTGTGTGTACGAAGTTGTGTGTGTGTGTACACAGTTGTGTGTGTGTACACAGTTGTGTAGGTGTGTACACAGTTGTGTGTGTGTACACAGTTTTGTGTTGGTGTTGTGTGTGTGTACACAGTTGTGTGTGTATGTACACAGTTGTGTGCGTGTGTGTGTACACAGAGTGTTTGTGTACACAGTTGTGTGTATATGTGTACACAGTTGTGTGTGTGCGAAGTTGTGTGTCTGTGTGTGTGTGTGTGTACACAGTTGTCTGTGTGTGTACACAGTTGTGTGTGTGTGTACACAGTTGTGTGTGTGTACACTGTGTGTGTGTATACTGTTGCGCGTGTGTGTGCGTGCACTGTTGTGTGTGTGTACACAGTGTGTGTGTGTGTGTGCACACAGTGTGTTTGTGTATACACTATGTGTGTGTGTGTGTACACAGTCTGTGTGTGTGTGTACACAGTGTCCGTGTGTGTATACACAGTGTGTGTGTGTGAGTACACAGTGTGTCGGTATACACAGTGCGTGTGTATACACAATGTGTGTGTGTGTGTGTGTGTGCGTGTGTACACAGTGTGTGAGTGTGTATACACAGTTGTGTATGTGTGTGTACACAGTTGTGTGTGTGTTTTTGTGTGTGACCACAGTTGTATGTTTGTGTGTAAACAGTTGTGTTTGTGTATGTGTGTACACGGTTTTAGTGTGTGTGGACACCGCTGTGTGTGTGTGTACACAGTGATCTGTGTGTGTTCACAGTTGTATGTGTGTGTGTGTGTATACACAGTTGTGTCTGTGTGTACACGGTTGTGTGTGTGTGTGTATAGACAGTAGTTTGTGTGTGTACAAAGTTGTGTGGGTGTATGTGTGTACACAGTTTGTGTATACACTGTGTGTGTGCACTCACTGTTTTTTGTGTAAACTGTGTGTGTGTGTGTACACAGTTGTGTGTGTGTGTGCGTACACTGTTGTGTGTGTACGCAGTGTGTGTCTGTACACAATGTGTCTGTGTGTGTGTACACTGTGTGTGTGAGTGTGTGTACACAGTGTGTGGGTGTACACAGTGTGCATGTGTCTATACAAAGTGAGTGTGTGTGTGTCCACAGTGTGTGTATGTACACAGTTGTGTGTGTGTGTACACTGTTGTTTGTGTGTGTATATACACAGTTTGTGTGTGTACACAGTGTGTGTGCGTGTGTAGACAGTTGTGTGTGTGAGTACACAGTTGTGTGTGTGTACACAGCTGTGTGTGTTTACACAGTTGTGTGTGTGTACACAGTTGTGTGTGTACGCAGTTGTATGTGTGTGCACAGTTGTGTGTGTGTACACAGTTGTGTATGTGTGTACACTGTTGTGTGCTGGTGTTGTGTGTGTGTACACAGTTGTGTGTGTATGAACACAGTTGTGTGCGTGTGTGTACACAGAGTGTTTGTGTACACAGTTGTGTGTGTATGTGTACACAGTTGTGTGTTTGCGCAGTTGTGTGTGTGTGTACACAGTTGTGTGTGTCTGTACACTGTGTGTGTGTGTATACACAACGTGTCTGTGTGTGTGTACACTGTGTGTGTGAGTGTGTGTACACAGTGTGTGGGTGTACACAGTGTGCATGTATCTATACAAAGTGAGTGTGTGTGTATACACAGTGTGCGTATGTACACCGTTGTGTGTGTGTGTACACAGTTGTTTGTGTGTGTGTATAAACAGTTTGTGTGTGTGTACACAGTGTGTGTGCGTGTGTAGACAGTTGTGTGTGTGTGTGTACACATTTGTGTGTGTGTACGCAGTTGTGTGTGTTTACACAGTTGTGTGTGTGTACACAGTTGTGTGTGTACGCAGTTGTGTGTGCGTGTACACAGTTGTGTGTGTGTACACAGTTGTGTATGTGTGTACACAGTTGTGTGTGTGTACATAGTTGTGTTTTGGTGTGTGTGTGTGTACACAGTTGTGTGTGTATGTACACAGGTGTGTGCATATGTTTGTACACAGAGTGTTTGTGTACACATTTGTGTGTGTGTGTACACAGTTGTGAGTGTGCACAGTTGTGTGTGTGTCTACACAGTTGTTTGTGTGTGTACACAGTTGTGTGTGTGTCTGTGTACACAGTTGTGTGTGTATGTCTGTGTGTACACAGTTGTTTGTGTGTGTGTGTGTACAATCTGTGTGTGTGTGCACTATGTGTTTTTATTTATACTGTGTGTGTGTGCACTGTTGTGTGTGTGTGTGCGTACACTGTTGTGTGTGTGTGTGCACAGTGTGTGTGTGTGTACACATTGTGTGTGTGTGTGTAAAGAGCTGTGTGTGTGTGTGTATACACAGTGTGTGTGTATGCGTGTGCACACAGTGTGTGTGTGTGTACACAGTTGTGTGTGTTTACAGAGTTGGGAGTGTGTGTGTGTACACAATTGTGTGTGTGTACACATTGTGTATGTATACACAGTGTGTGTGTGTACACAGTTGTGTGTGTGTGCACACCGTTGTGTGTGTGTACGCAATTGTGTGTGTGTTTGTGTGTACACAGTTGTGTGTGTGTACACAATTTTGTGTATGTATGTGTGTACACAATTGTGTGTGTGTGTGTGTGTTCACAGTGTGTGTGTACACAGTTGTGTGTGTGTATGTGTGTAAACAGTTGTGTGTGTGTGCACAGTTGTGTGTGTGTGTGTGTGTACACAGTTGTGTGTGTGTGTGTGTGTACACTGTGTCTGTGTGTACAATGTATGTGTGTACACTGTGTGTTTATGGTTACAATGTGTGGGTGTACACCGTTGCGCGTTTGCGTGCGTGCACTGTTGTGTGTGTGTACACAGTGTGTTTGTGTATACACTATGTGTGTTTGTGTGTACAGTCTGTGTGTGTGTGTGTACACAGTTACCGTGTTTGTATACACAGTGTGTGTCTATGAGTACGGAGTGAGTGTGTATACGCAGTATGTGTGTATACACAGTGTGTGTATACACAGTGTGTGTGCGTGTGTGTGTGTGTGTGCGTGTGTACACAGTTTGTGAGTGTGTGTACACAGTTGTGTGTGTGTGTCCACAGTTGTGTGTGTGTCTGTGTGTGTCTGTGTGACCACAGTTGTATGTTTGTGTGTACACAGTTGTGTTTGTGTATGTGTGTACACGGTTTTAGTGAGTGTGGACACAGTTGTGTGTGTGTGTACACAGTGATCTGTGTGTGTGTACAGAGTTGTGTGTCTCTGTTTGTACACAATTGTGTGTTTGTGTGTACACAGTGTGTGTGTATGTACACAGTTTTGAGTGTGTGTGTGTACACAGTTGTGTGTCTGTGTGTGTGTCTGCACAGTTGTGAGTGTGTGTGTACACAGTTGTGTCTGTGTACACAGTTGTGGGTGCATGTGTGTGTACACGGTTGTATGTGTGTGTGTGTGTGTACACAGTTGTGTCTGTGTCTACACAGTTGTGTGTGTGTGTGTATAAACACAGTAGTTTGTATGTGTACAAAGATGTGTGGGTGTATGTGTGTACACAGTTGTTGTGTGTGTACACTGTGTGTGTGTGTGTGTATACACTGTGTGTGTGTGTACTCACTGTTTTTTGTGTAAACTGTGTGTGTGTGTACACAGTTGTGTGTGTGTGCGTTCACAGTTGTGTATTTGTGCACACTGTTGTGTGTGTGTACACAGTTGTGTGAGCGTTTGTGTGTACATTGTTGTGTGTGTTTGTGTACACAGTTGTTTATGTGTGTACACAATTGTGTGTGTGTACACATTGTGTATGTATACACAGTGTGTGTGTGTACACATTTGTGTGTGTGTGTGCACACCGTTGTGTGTGTGCACACCGTTGTGTGTGTGCGCAGTTGTGTGTGTGCACAGTTGTGTTTGTGTGTACACAGTTGTGCGTGTGTGTACACAATTTTGTGTATGTATGTGTGTACACAATTGTGTGTGTATGTGTGTTTGTACACAGTTGTTTGTGTGTGCGTGTACAATCTGTGTGTGTGTACACTGTGTGTTTTTATTTATACTGTGTGTGTGTGCACTGTTGTGTGTGTGCATGCGTACACTGTTGTGTGTGTGTGCACAGTGTGTGTGTGTGTACACATTGTGTGTGTGTGTGTGTGTAAAGAGCTATGTGTGTGTGTATACACAGTGTGTGTGTGTGTGTGTGTGTGTGCAGAGTTGTGTGTGTGTGTGTATACACAGTGTGTGTGTGTATGCGTGTGTACACAGAGTGTGTGTGTGTACAGAGTTGTGTGTGTTTACAGAGTTGGGAGTGTGTGTGTGTACACAATTGTGTGCGTGTACACATTGTGTATGTATACACAGTGTGTGTGCGTACACATTTGTGTGTGTGTGTGCACACCGTTGTGTGTGTGTACACAGTTGTGTGTGTGTTTGTGTGTACACAGTTGTGTGTGTGTACACAATTTTGTGTATGTATGTGTGTACACAATTGTGTGTGTGTGTGTGTTCACAGTGTGTGTGTACACAGTTGTGTGTGTGTATGTGTGTAAACAGTTGTGTGTGTCTGCGCAGTTGTGTGTGTGTGTGTACACAGTTGTGTGTGTGTACACTGTGTGTGTGTGTACAATGTGTGTGTGTACACTGTGTGTTTATGGTTACAATGTGTGGGTGCACACTGTTGCGCGTGTGTGTGCGTGCACTGTTGTGTGTGTGTACACAGTGTGTTTGTGTATACACTATGTGTGTTTTTGTGTACAGTCTGTGTGTGTGTGTACACAGTGACCGTGTGTGTATACACAGTGTGTGTCTGTTAGTACAGAGTGTGTGTGTATACGCAGTGTGTGTGTATACACAGTGTGTGTGTATACACAGTGTGTGTGTATACACAGTGTGTGTGTGTGTGTGTGTGTGTGCGCGTGTGTACATAGTGTGTGTACACAGTTGTGAGTGTGTGTACACAATTGTGTGTGTGTCTGTGTGTGTCTGTGTGACCACAGTTGTATGTTTGTGTGTACACAGTTGTGTTTGTGTATGTGTGTACGCGGTTTTAGTGAGTGTGGACACAGTTGTGTGTGTGTGTACACAGTGAACTGTGTGTGTGTACAGAGTTGTGTGTCTCTGTTTGTACACAATTGTGTGTTTGTGTGTACACAGTGTGTGTGTGTGTACACAGTTTTGTGTGTGTGTGTGTGTGTGTGTGTGTGTACACAGTTGTGTGTCTGTGTGTGTGTGTGTGTCTGCACAGTTGTGAGTGTGTGTTTACACAGTTGTGTCTGTGTACACCGTTGTGGGTGCATGTGTGTGTATACAGTTGTACGTGTGTGTGTGTGTACACAGTTGTGTCTGTGTCTACACAGTTGTGTGTGTGTGTGTATAAACACAGTAGTTTGTGTGTGTACACTGTGTGTGTGTATACACTGTGTGTGTACTCACTGTTTTTTGTGTAAAAGGTGTGTGTGTGTGTACACAGTTGTGTGTGTGTGCATTCACAGTTGTGTATTTGTGCACACTGTTGTGTGTGTGTACACAGTTGTGTGTGTGTTTGTGTGTACATTGTTGTGTGTGTGCAGAGTTGTTTATGTGTGTACACAATTGTGTGTGTGTACACATTGTGTATGTATACACAGTGTGTATGTGTACACATTTGTGTGTGTGTGCACACCGTTGTGTGTGTGTGTGTACAACGTTGTGTGTGTGTAAGCAGTTGTATGTGTGTTTGTGTGTACACAGTTGTGCGTGTGTGTACACAATTTTGTGTATGTATGTGTGTACACAATTGTGTGTGTGTGTGTGCACAGTGTGTGTGTACACAGTTGTGTGTGTGTATGTGTGTAAACAGTTGTGTGTGTGTGCACAGTTGTGTGTGTGTGTACACAGTTGTGTGTGTGTGTGTACACTGTGTGTGTGTAAAATGTGTGTGTACACTATGTGTTTATGGTTACACTGTATGTGTGTACACTGTTGCGCTTGTGTGTGTGCACTGTTGTGTGTGTGTACACAGTGTGTGTATGTGTACACAGTGTGTTTGTGTATACACTATATGTGTGTGTACACAGTCTGTGTGTGTACAATCTGTGTGTGTGTGTACACTGTGTGTTTTTATTTATACTGTGTGTGTGTGCACAGTGTGTGTGTGTGTACACATTGTGTGTGTGTGTGTGTAAAGAGCTGTGTGTGTATACACAGTGTGTGTGTGTGTGTGTGTGTGTGCAGAGTTGTGTGTGTGTGTGTATACACAGTGTGTGTGTGTATGCGTGTGTACACAGAGTGTGTGTGTGTACAGAGTTGTGTTTGTTTACAGAGTTGGGAGTGTGTGTGTGTACACAATTGTGTGCGTGTACACATTGTGTATGTATACACAGTGTGTGTGCGTACACATTTGTGTGTGTGTGTGCACACCGTTGTGTGTGTGTACACAGTTGTGTGTCTGTTTGTGTGTACACAGTTGTGTGTGTGTACACAATTTTGTGTATGTATGTGTGTACACAATTGTGTGTGTGTGTGTTCACAGTGTGTGTGTACACAGTTGTGTGTGTGTATGTGTGTAAACAGTTGTGTGTGTCTGCGCAGTTGTGTGTGTGTGTGTACACAGTTGTGTGTGTGTACACTGTGTGTGTGTGTACAATGTGTGTGTGTACACTGTGTGTTTATGGTTACAATGTGTGGGTGTACACTATTGCGCGTGTGTGTGCGTGCACTGTTGTGTGTGTGTACACAGTGTGTTTGTGTATACACTATGTGTGTTTTTGTGTACAGACTGTGTGTGTGTGTACACAGTGACCGTGTGTGTATACAGAGTGTGTGTCTGATAGTACAGAGTGTGTGTGTATACGCAGTGTGTGTGTATACACAGTGTGTGTGTATACACAGTGTGTGTGTGTGTGTGTTTGTGTGTGCGCGTGTGTACATAGTGTGTGAGTGTGTGTACACAGTTGTGAGTGTGTATACACAATTGTGTGTGTGTCTGTGTGTGTCTGTGTGACCACAGTTGTATGTTTGTGCGTACACAGTTGTGTTTGTGTATGTGTGTACGCGGTTTTAGTGAGTGTGGACACAGTTGTGTGTGTGTGTACACAGTGAACTGTGTGTGTGTACAGAGTTGTGTGTCTCTGTTTGTACACAATTGTGTGTTTGTGTGTACACAGTGTGTGTGTGTACACAGTTTTGTGTGTGTGTGTGTGTGTGTGTACACAGTTGTGTGTCTGTGTGTGTGTGTGTCTGCACAGTTGTGAGTGTGTGTTTACACAGTTGTGTCTGTGTACACCGTTGTGGGTGCATGTGTGTGTATACAGTTGTACGTGTGTGTGTGTGTGTACACAGTTGTGTCTGTGTCTACACAGTTGTGTGTGTGTGTGTATAAACACAGTAGTTTGTGTGTGTACACTGTGTGTGTGTATACACTGTGTGTGTACTCACTGTTTTTTGTGTAAAAAGTGTGTGTGTGTACACAGTTGTGTGTGTGTGCATTCACAGTTGTGTATTTGTGCACACTGTTGTGTGTGTGTACACAGTTGTGTGTGTGTTTGTGTGTACATTGTTGTGTGTGTGTGTGTGCACAGTTGTTTATGTGTGTACACAATTGTGTGTGTGTACACATTGTGTATGTATACACAGTGTGTATGTGTACACATTTGTGTGTGTGTGTGCACACCGTTGTGTGTGTGTGTGTACAACGTTGTGTGTGTGTAAGCAGTTGTATGTGTGTTTGTGTGTACACAGTTGTGCGTGTGTGTACACAATTTTGTGTATGTATGTGTGTACACAATTGTGTGTGTGTGTGTGCACAGTGTGTGTGTACACAGTTGTGTGTGTGTATGTGTGTAAACAGTTGTGTGTGTGTGCACAGTTGTGTGTGTGTGTACACAGTTGTGTGTGTGTGTGTGTACACTGTGTGTGTGTAAAATGTGTGTGTACACTATGTGTTTATGGTTACACTGTATGTGTGTACACTGTTGCGCTTGTGTGTGTGCACTGTTGTGTGTGTGTACACAGTGTGTGTATGTGTACACAGTGTGTTTGTGTATACACTATGTGTGTGTGTACACAGTCTGTGTGTGTACAATCTGTGTGTGTGTACACTGTGTGTTTTTATTTATACTGTGTGTGTGTGCACAGTGTGTGTGTGTGTACACATTGTGTGTGTGTGTGTGTAAAGAGCTGTGTGTGTATACACAGTGTGTGTGTGTGTGTGTGTGTGCAGAGTTGTGTGTGTGTGTGTATACACAGTGTGTGTGTGTATGCGTGTGTACACAGAGTGTGTGTGTGTACAGAGTTGTGTTTATTTACAGAGTTGGGAGTGTGTGTGTGTACACAATTGTGTGCGTGTACACATTGTGTATGTATACACAGTGTGTGTGCGTACACATTTGTGTGTGTGTGTGCACACCGTTGTGTGTGTGTACACAGTTGTGTGTGTGTTTGTGTGTACACAGTTGTGTGTGTGTACACAATTTTGTGTATGTATGTGTGTACACAATTGTGTGTGTGTGTGTTCACAGTGTGTGTGTACACAGTTGTGTGTGTGTATGTGTGTAAACAGTTGTGTGTGTCTGCGCAGTTGTGTGTGTGTGTGTACACAGTTGTGTGTGTGTACACTGTGTGTGTGTGTACAATGTGTGTGTGTACACTGTGTGTTTATGGTTACAATGTGTGGGTGTACACTGTTGCGCGTGTGTGTGCGTGCACTGTTGTGTGTGTGTACACAGTGTGTTTGTGTATACACTATGTGTGTTTTTGTGTACAGACTGTGTGTGTGTGTACACAGTGACCGTGTGTGTATACAGAGTGTGTGTCTGATAGTACAGAGTGTGTGTGTATACGCAGTGTGTGTGTATACACAGTGTGTGTGTATACACAGTGTGTGTGTGTGTGTGTTTGTGTGTGCGCGTGTGTACATAGTGTGTGAGTGTGTGTACACAGTTGTGAGTGTGTATACACAATTGTGTGTGTGTCTGTGTGTGTCTGTGTGACCACAGTTGTATGTTTGTGCGTACACAGTTGTGTTTGTGTATGTGTGTACGCGGTTTTAGTGAGTGTGGACACAGTTGTGTGTGTGTGTACACAGTGAACTGTGTGTGTGTACAGAGTTGTGTGTCTCTGTTTGTACACAATTGTGTGTTTGTGTGTACACAGTGTGTGTGTGCACACAGTTTTGTGTGTGTGTGTGTGTGTGTGTGTACACAGTTGTGTGTCTGTGTGTGTGTGTGTCTGCACAGTTGTGAGTGTGTGTTTACACAGTTGTGTCTGTGTACACCGTTGTGGGTGCATGTGTGTGTATACAGTTGTACGTGTGTGTGTGTGTGTACACAGTTGTGTCTGTGTCTACACAGTTGTGTGTGTGTGTGTATAAACACAGTAGTTTGTGTGTGTACACTGTGTGTGTGTATACACTGTGTGTGTACTCACTGTTTTTTGTGTAAAAAGTGTGTGTGTGTGTGTACACAGTTGTGTGTGTGTGCATTCACAGTTGTGTATTTGTGCACACTGTTGTGTGTGTGTACACAGTTGTGTGTGTGTTTGTGTGTACATTGTTGTGTGTGTGTGTGTGTGCACAGTTGTTTATGTGTGTACACAATTGTGTGTGTGTACACATTGTGTATGTATACACAGTGTGTATGTGTACACATTTGTGTGTGTGTGTGCACACCGTTGTGTGTGTGTGTGTACAACGTTGTGTGTGTGTAAGCAGTTGTATGTGTGTTTGTGTGTACACAGTTGTGCGTGTGTGTACACAATTTTGTGTATGTATGTGTGTACACAATTGTGTGTGTGTGTGTGCACAGTGTGTGTGTACACAGTTGTGTGTGTGTATGTGTGTAAACAGTTGTGTGTGTGTGCACAGTTGTCTGTGTGTGTACACAGTTGTGTGTGTGTGTGTGTACACTGTGTGTGTGTAAAATGTGTGTGTACACTATGTGTTTATGGTTACACTGTCTGTGTGTACACTGTTGCGCGTGTGTGTGTGCACTGTTGTGTGTGTGTACACAGTGTGTGTATGTGTACACAGTGTGTTTGTGTATACACTATGTGTGTGTGTGTACACAGTCTGTGTGTGTGTGTACACAGTGACCGTGTGTGTATACACAGTGTGTGTGTGTGTGTGAGTACACAGTGTGTGTGTATACGCAGTGTGTGTGTATACACAGTGTGTGTGTGTACAGAGTGTGTGTGTGTGTGCGTGTGTACACAGTGTGTGAGTGTGTGTACACAGTTGTGTGTGTGTGTACACAGTTGTGTGTGTGTCTGTGTGTGTGTGTGAACACAGTTGTTTATTTGTGTGTACACAGTTGTGTTTGTGTATGTGTGTACACGGTTTTAGTGTGTGTGGACACAGTTGTGTGCGTGTGTACACAGTGATCTGTGTGGGTGTACACAGTTGTGTGTGTATGTTTGTACACAATTGTGTGTTTGTGTGTACACAGTGTTTGTGTGTGTACACAGTTTTGTGTGTGTGTGTGTCTGCACAGTTGTGAGTGTGTGTTTACACAGTTGTGTATGTGTACACAGTTGTGGGTGTGTGTGTGTGTACACAGTTGTATGTGTGTGTGTGTACACAGTTGTGTCTGTGTGTACACAGTTGTGTGTGTGTGTGTGTGTGTATAAACACAGTAGTTTGTGTGTGTACAAAGATGTGTGGGTGTATGTGTGTACACAGTTGTGTGTGTGTGTACACTGTGTGTGTGTGAATACACTGTGTGTGTGTACTCACAGTTTTTTTGTGTAAACTGTGTGTGTGTGTACACGGTTGTGTGTGTGTGCGTACACTGCTATGTGTGTGTACACCATGTGCGTGTGTGTACACAATGTGTCTGCGTGTGTGTACACTGTGTGTGTGAGTGTGTGTACACAGTGTGTGTGTGTACACAGTGTGTGTGTGTACACAGTGTGTGTACAGAGTTGTGTGTGTGTATACACAGTGTGTGTGTGTACGCGTGTGTACACAGAGTGTGTATGTGTACACAGTTGTGTGTGTGTGTACACAGTTGTGTGTGTTTACAGAGTTGGGAGTGTGCGGGTGTAATCAGTTGTGTGTGTACACAGTTGTGTGTGTGTACACAGTTGTGTGTGTGCGGTCACAGTTGTCTTTTTGTGCACACCGTTGTGTGTGTGTACACAGTTGTGTGTGTGTTTGTGTGTGTACACAGTTGTGTGTGTGTATACACAGTTGTTTATGTGTGTACACAGTTGTGTGTGTGTGTCTGTGTACTCAATTGGGTGTATGTATGTGTGTACACAATTGTGTGCTTGTGTGTGTTCACAGTGTGTGTGTACACAGTTGTGTGTGTGTATGTGTGTACACAGTTGTGTGTGTGTGCCCAGTTGTGTGTGTGTGTGTACACAGATGTGTGCATGTATGTGATGAGTACACAGTTGTGTGTGTGTGTGTACAATGTGTGTGTGTACAGTGTGTGTGCGTACACTGTGTGTTAATGGTTACACTGTCTATGTGTACACTGTTGCGCGTGTGTGTGCGTGCACTGTTGTGTGTGTACACTGTGTGTGTGTGTACACAGTGTGTTTGTGTATACACTATGTGTGTGTGTGTGTACACACTCTGTGTGTGTACACAGTGTCCGTGTGTGTATACACAGTGTGTGTGTGTGAGTACACGGTGTGTGTGTATACACAGTGCATGTGTATACACAGTGTGTGTGTGTGTATGTGTGTACACAGTGTGTGTACACAGTGTGTGTGTTTGTGTGTGTTCACAGTTGTTTTGTGTGTGTGTGTGTGTACACAGTTGTGTGTTTGTGTGTACACAGTTGTGTGTGTGTGTGTGTGTGTGTGTGTGTTCAGAGTTGTGTGTGTGTGGACACAGTTGTATTTATGTGTGTGTGTAAACAGTTATGTGTGTGTGTACACAGTTGTGTGTGTGTGTCTGTTTGTACAAAGTTGTGTGTGTGTGTTTACACAGTGTGTGTGTGTGTACACAGTTCTGTGTGTGTGTGTTCACACAGTTGTGTGTGTGTGTGTACACAGTTGTGTATCTGTTTGTGTATGTGTGTCTACTCAATTGTGTGTGTGTTCACACAGTTGTGTGCGTGTGTGTACACAGTTGTGTGTCTGTTTGTGTATGTGTGTCAACACAGTTGTGTGTGCGTGTGTGAGTACACAGTTGTGTGTGTGTGTGTGTGTGTGTACACAGTTGTGTCTGTGTGTATACAGTTGTGTGTGTGTGAGTACACAGTTGTGTTTGTGTGCGTGTGTACACAGTTGTGTGTGTGTGTGTGTGTGTACACAGTGTTTGTGTGTACACTGTTGTGTGTCCGTGTGTGCACACAGTTGTGCGTGTGTGTTCACAGTTGTTGTGTTTGTGTGTGTACACAGTTGTGTGTTTGTGTGTACACAGTTGTGAGTGTGTGTGTGTGTGTGTGTGTGTGTGTGTGTGCAGAGTTGTGTGTGTGTGGACACAGTTGTATTTATGTGTGTGTGTATACAGTTATGTGTGTGTGTGGACACAGTTGTGTGTGTGTGTGTGTCTGTTTGTACAAAGTTGTGTGTTTGTGTTTACACAGTGTGTGTGTGTACACTGTGAGTGTGTGTGTACACTGTGTTTGCGTGTACACTGTGTGTTTTTGTGTGTGTATGTGTGTCTGTGTACACTGTAGAGTGTGTGTGTGCATATACTGTTGTGTGTGTGTTTACACAATGTGTGCGTGTACACAATCTGTGTTTGTGTGTACACTGTGCGTCTGTGTGTGTACACAGTGTGTGTGTGTGTACACAGTGTGCGTTTGTGTATACAGAGTGTGTGTGTGGGTGTACACAGTGTGTCTGTGTGTGTGTACACAGTATGTGTGTGTGCATACACACTGTGTGTGTACACAGTTGTGTGTGCGTGTGTCTACACTCTTTCGTGTGCCTGTGTGTGTATTCACAGTGTGTGTGTGTGTGTGTGTACACAGTTGCGTGTATGTATGTGTGTACACTGTTGTGTGAGTGTGTGTACACAGTTGTGTGTGAGTGTATGTGTGTCTACACAGTTGCATGTGTGTGACGTACACAGTTGTGTGTGTGTGTATGTGTGTCTACAAAGTTCCGAGTGAGTGTGTACACATTTTCGTGTGTGTGTGTGTACACACATGTGAGTGTGTGTACACAGTTGTGTGTGTGTACACAGTTTTTTGTGTTTGTGTGTACACAGTTGTGTGTGTATGTACACAGTTGTGTGTGTGTGCACACAGTTGTGTGTCTGTATGTGTGTACACAGTTGTGTGTGTGTGTGTGTGTGTTCACATATGTGTGTGTGTGTGTACGCAGTTGTTTCTGTGTGTACACTGTTGTGGGTGTGTACACAATTGTGTGTGTACACAGTGTGCATGTATACACAAAATGTGTGTGTGTACACAGTTGTGTGTGTGTGTACAAAGTTGTGTATGTATGCAAACCGTTGTGTGTGTGTACACAGTTGTGTGTGGGTGTTTGTGTGTGTACACAGTTGTGCGTGTGTAAACAGTTGTGTGTGTACACAGTTGTGCATGTGTACACAGTTGTGTGTGTGTCTACATATTTGTGTGTAAGTGTGTACACAGTTGTATGTGTGTGTACACAGTTGTGTGTGTGTGAGTGTACACAGTTGTTTGTGTGTGTGTACACAGTTGTGTGTGCCTGTGTACACAGTTGTGTGTGTGTGTACACAGTTGTGTGTGTGTGTGTGTACACAGTTGTGTGTGTGTACACAAACGTTTGTGTGTGAGTACACAGTTGTGTGTGTACGCAGTTGTCTGTTTGTGTGTGTGTACACAGTTGTGTGTATGTGTACACATCTGTGTGTGTGTGTACACAATTGTGTGTGTGCGTGTACACAGTTGTGTGTGGGTGGGTGTGTGTACACAGTTGTGTGTCTGTTTGCGCACACAGTTGTGCGTGGGTGTTCACAGTTGTTGTGTGTGTGTGTACACAGTTGTGTTTTTGTGTGTACACAGTTGTGTGTGTGTCTGTGTGCAGAGTTGTGTGTGTGTGGACACAGTTTTGTTTATGTTTGTGTGTACACAGTTATGTGTGTGTGTACACAGTTGTGTGTGTGTACACAAAAGTTTGTGTGTGAGTACACAGTTGTGTGTGTACGCAGTTGTCTGTTTGTGTGTGTGTACACAGTTGTGTGTATGTGTACACAGCTGTGTGTGTGTGTACACTATTGTGTGTGTGCGTGTACACAGTTGTGTGTGGGTGGGTGTGTGTGTACACATTTGTGTGTCTGTGTGTGCACACAGTTGTGCGTGTGTGTTCACAGTTGTTGTGTGTGTGTGTACACAGTTGTGTTTTTGTGTGTACACAGTTGTGTGTGTGTCTGTGTGCAGAGTTGTGTGTGTGTGGACACAGTTTTGTTTATGTGTGTGTGTACATAGTTATGTGTGTGTGTACACAGTTGTGTGTGGGTGGGTGTGTGTGTACACAGTTGTGTGTCTGTGTGTGCATACAGTTGTGCGTGTGTGTTCACAGTTGTTTTGTGTGTGTGTGTGTGTACACAGTTGTGTGTTTGTGTGTACACAGTTGTGTGTGTGTGCGTGTGTGTGTGTGTGTGTGTTCAGAGTTGTGTGTGTGTGGACACAGTTGTATTTATGTGTGTGTGTAAACAGTTATGTGTGTGTGTACACAGTTGTGTGTGTGTGTCTGTTTGTACAAAGTTGTGTGTGTGTGTTTACACAGTGTGTGTGTGTGTACACAGTTCTGTGTGTGTGTGTTCACACAGTTGTGTGTGTGTGTACACAGTTGTGTGTCTGTTTGTGTATGTGTGTCTACTCAGTTGTGTGTGTGTGTTCACACAGTTGTGTGCGTGTGTGTACACAGTTGTGTGTCTGTTTGTGTATGTGTGTCTACACAGTTGTGTGTGCGTGTATGAGTACACAGTTGTGTGTGTGTGTGTGTGTACATAGTTGTGTCTGTGTGTATACAGTTGTGTGTGTGTGAGTACACAGTTGTGTTTGTGTGCGTGTGTACACAGTTGTGTGTGTGTGTGTGTGTGTGTGTACACAGTGTTTGTGTGTACACTGTTGTGTGTCTGTGTGTGCACACAGTTGTGCGTGTGTGTTCACAGTTGTTGTGTTTGTGTGTGTACACAGTTGTGTGTTTGTGTGTACACAGTTGTGTGAGTGTGTGCAGAGTTGTGTGTGTGTGGACACAGTTGTATTTATGTGTGTGTGTATACAGTTATGTGTGTGTGTGGACACAGTTGTGTGTGTGTGTGTGTCTGTTTGTACAAAGTTGTGTGTTTGTGTTTACACAGTGTGTGTTTGTGTACACAGTTGTGTGTGTGTGTGTGTGTGTTCACACAGTTGTGTGTGTGTGTACACAGTTGTGTGTCTGTTTGTGTATGTGTGTCTACACAATTGTGTGTGTGTACACAGTCGTATCTGTGTGTATACAGTTGTGTGTGTGTGAGTACACAGTTGTGTTTGTGTGTTTGTGTACAGTTGCGTGTGTGTGCGTGTAAACAGTTGTGTGCGTATGTGTGTGTGTAAACAGTTGTGTGTGTGTATGTGTGTGTGTACACTGTGTGTGTGTGTACACTGTATTTGTGTGTCTGTTTACACTGTGTGTTTTTGTGTACACTGTGTGTGTACACTTTTGTGAGTGTGTGTGCGTACACTGTTCTGTGTGTGTACACAGTGTGTGTGTGTGTGTATACAGTTGTGTGTGTGTGTGTACACACAGTTGTTTGTGTGTGTACACAGATGTGTGTATGTGTACACAGTTGTGTATGTGTATGTGTGTGTACACAGTTGTTTGTGTGTGTGTGTACACTGTGTGTGTGTGTGTACACTGTTGTGTGTTTGTGCGTACATTATTGTGTATATACACAGTGTGTATGTGTGTGTGTGCAGACAGTGTACACAGTTGTGTGTGTGTGTGTCCACATTTGTGTGTGTGTGTGAATGTATACACAGTGTGTGTGAGTGTGTGTGCACAATGTGTGTGCGTGTGTACACGTTTGTGCGTGTATCTGTACACAGTTCTGTGTGTGTACACAGTTGTGTGTTTTTACACAGTTGTGTGTGTGTGTACACAGTTGTGTGTGTACGCAGTTGTGTGAATGTAAATAGTTGTGTGTGTGTGTGTGTGCACACAGTTGTGTGTTTGTGTGTACACAGTTGTGTGTGTGTGTGTGTGTGTGTGTGTGTGCAGAGTTGTGTGTGTGTGGACACAGTTGTATTTATGTGTGTGTGTAAACAGTTATGTGTGTGTGTACACAGTTGTGTGTGTGTATGTCTGTTTGTACAAAGTTGTGTGTGTGTGTTTACACAGTGTGTGTGTGTACACAGTTGTGTGTGTGTGTGTGTTCACACAGTTGTGTGTGTGTGTACACAGTTGTGTGTCTGTTTGTGTATGTGTGTCTACTCAGTTGTGTGTGTGTTCACACAGTTGTGTGCGTGTGTGTACACAGTTGTTTGTCTGTTTGTGTATGTGTGTCAACACAGTTGTGTGTGCGTGTGTGAGTACACAGTTGTGTGTGTGTGTGTGTGTACACAGTTGTGTCTGTGTGTATACAGTTGTGTGTGTGTGAGTACACAGTTGTGTTTGTGTGCGTGTGTACACAGTTGTGTGTGTGTGTGTGTGTACACAGTGTTTGTGTGTACACTGTTGTGTGTCTGTGTGTGCACACAGTTGTGCGTGTGTGTTCACAGTTGTTGTGTTTGTGTGTGTACACAGTTGTGTGTTTGTGTGTACACAGTTGTGTGAGTGTGTGCAGAGTTGTGTGTGTGTGGACACAGTTGTATTTATGTGTGTGTGTATACAGTTATGTGTGTGTGTGGACACAGTTGTGTGTGTGTGTGTGTGTCTGTTTGTACAAAGTTGTGTGTTTGTGTTTACACAGTGTGTGTGTGTGTACACAGTTGTGTGTGTGTGTGTGTTCACACAGTTGTGTGTGTGTGTACACAGTTGTGTGTCTGTTTGTGTATGTGTGTCTACACAATTGTGTGTGTGTACACAGTCGTATCTGTGTGTATACAGTTGTGTGTGTGTGAGTACACAGTTGTGTTTGTGTGTTTGTGTACACAGTTGCGTGTGTTTATGCGTGTAAACGGTTGTGTGCGTATGTGTGTGTGTAAACAGTTGTGTGTGTGTATGTGTGTGTGTACACTGTGTGTGTGTGTACACTGTGTTTGTGTGTCTGTATACACTGTGTGTTTTTGTGTACACTGTGTGTGTACAACTTTGTGAGTGTGTGTGCGTACACTGTTCTGTGCGTGTACACAGTGTGTGTGTGTGTGTATACAGTTGTGTGTGTGTGTACACAGTTGTTTGTGTGTGTACACAGATGTGTGTGTGTGTGTGTACACAGTTGTGTATGTGTATGTGTGTGTACACAGTTGTTTGTGTGTGTGTGTACACTGTGTGTGTGTGTGTACACTGTTGTGTGTTTGTGCGTACATTATTGTGTATATACACAGTGTGTATGTGTGTGTGTGTGCAGACAGTGTACACAGTTGTGTGTGTGTGTGTCCACATTTGTGTGTGTGTGTGAATGTTTACACAGTGTGTGTGAGTGTGTGTGCACAATGTGTGTGCGTGTGTACACGGTTGTGCGTGTATCTGTACACAGTTCTGTGTGTGTACACAGTTGTGTATGTGTGTACACAGTTGTGTGTGTACGCAGTTGTGTGAATGTAAATAGTTGTGTGTGTGTGTGTGTGTGCACACAGTTGCGTATGTGTGTACACAGTTGTGTGTGTCTGTTTGTGTATGTGTGTCTACACAGTTGTGTGTGCGTGTGTGAGTACACAGTTGTGTGCGTGTGTGTGTACACAGTTGTGTTTGTGTGCGTGTGTACACAGTTGTGTGTGTGTGTGTGTACACAGTGTGTGTGTGTACACTGTTGTGTGTCTGTGTGTGCACACAGTTGTGCATGTGTGTTTACAGTTGTTGTGTTTGTGTGTGTACACAGTTGTGTGTTTGTGTGTACACAGTTGTGTGTGTGTGTGTGTGTGTGCAGAGTTGTGTGTGTGTGGACACAGTTGTATTTATGTGTGTGTGTAAACAGTTATGTGTGTGTGTGTACACAGTTGTGTGTGTATGTGTCTGTTTGTACAAATTTGTGTGTGTGTGTTTACAGTGTGTGTGTGTGTGCACAGTTGTGTGTGTGTACACAATTGTGTGTGTGCGTGTACACAGTTGTGTTTGGGAGGGTGTGTGTGTACACATTTGTGTGTCTGTGTGTGCACACAGTTGTGCGTGTGTGTTCACAGTTGTTGTGAGTGTGTGTACACAGTTGTGTTTTTGTGTGTACACAGTTGTGTGTGTGTCTGTGTGCAGAGTTGTGTGTGTGTGGACACAGTTTTGTTTATGTGTGTGTGTACACAGTTATGTGTGTGTGTACACAGTTGTGTGTGGGTGTGTGTGTGTGTACACAGTTGTGTGTCTGTGTGTGCACACAGTTGTGCGTGTGTGTTCACAGTTGTTTTGTGTGTGTATGTGTGTACACAGTTGTGTGTTTGTGTGTACACAGTTGTGTGTGTGTGTGTGTGTGTACAGAGTTGTATGTGTGTGCACACAGTTGTGTTTATGTGTGTGTGTACACAGTTATGTGTGTGTGTACACAGTTGTGTTTGTGTGTCTGATTGTACAAAGTTGTGTGTGTGTTTACACAGCGTGTGTGTGTACACAGTTGTGTGTGTGTGTGTTCACACAGTTGTGTGTGTGTGTGTATACAGTTGTGCGTCTGTTTGTGTATGTGTGTCTACATAGTTGTGTGTGTATGTTTGCACAGTTGAGTCTGTGCACACAGTTGTGTGTGAGTGTGTGTGTACACAGTCGTGTGTGTGTGTGTGTGTGTGTGCACAGTTGTGTCTGTGTGTATACAGTTGTGTGTGTGTGTGTGTACACAGTTGGGTTAGTGTGTGTGTGTGTACAGAGTTGTGTGTGTGTGTGTACACTGTGTGTGTGTACACAGTTGTGTTTGTGTGTCTGTGTACACAGTTGTTTGTGTGTGTACACTGTGTGTGTGTGTTTGTGTACACTGTGTGTTTTTGTGTACACTCTGTGTGTGTACACGTTTGTGTGTGTGTGCGTACACTGTTCTGTGTGTGTACACAGTGTGTGTGTGTGTACACAGTTGTGTGTGTGTGTACACAGTTGTGTATGTGTATGTGTGTGTACAAAGTTGTGTGTGTGTGTGTACACTGTGTGTGTGTGCACTGTGTGTGTACACTGTTGTGTGTCTGTACATTATTGTGTGTATACACAGAGTGTGTGTTTGTGTGTGCCGGCAGTGTATGGGTGTGTGCGTACACAGTGTGTGTCTATATACACATTGTATGTGTGCATACACAGTGTTTGTGTATGTGCGTACACAGTTTGTCTGTTTGTTTATACACTGTTTGTGTGTGCACACAGTTTGTGTGTGTGTGTACACAGTGTGTGTGTGTGTATATACAGTGTGTGTGTGTGTGTTTGTGTACTCAGTGTGTTTGTAGACACAGTCTGTGCGTGTGCACACTTGTGTGTGTGTGTCTACACAGTTGTGTGTGTGTGTATACTCAGTGTGTGTGTGTGTGTACACAGTGTCTGTGTGTGTGCGTATGTACTTGTGTGTGTGTACATAGTTGTGTGCGTGTGTGTTTGTAGACAGTTGTGTGTGTGTGTGTACACAGTTGTTTCTGTGTGTGCACAGCTGTGCGTGTGTGTGTATGTGTGTCTACAAGGTTGCATGTGTGTGTACACATTTTTGTCTGTATGTGTACACACTTGTGTGCGTGTGTACACAGTTGTGTGTGTGTGTGTACACAGTGTGTGTGTGTGTGTGTACACAGTGTGTGTGTGTGTGTGTGTGTGTACACAGTGTGTCTGTGTGTGCGTACGCCCTTGTGTGTGTGTACATAGCTGTGTGCGTGTGTGTGTGTACACAGTTGTGTGTGTGTGTACTCATTTGTTTCTGTGTGTGCACAGCTGTGCGTGTGTGTGTATGTGTGTCTACACAGTTGCGTGTGTGTGTACGCATGTGTGTGTGTGTGTGTACACACTTGTGTGCGTGTGTACACAGTTGTGTGTGTGTGTACACAGTTGTGTGTGTTTTTGTGTAAACATTTGGGTGTGTATGTACACAGTTGTGAGTGTGTGCACACAGTTGTGTGTCTGTGTGTGTGTACACAGTTGTGTGTGTGTGTTCACACAGGTGTGTGTGTGTACACAGTTGTATGTGCATGTGTACACAGTTGTGCGCGTGTGTGTAAACAGTTCTGTGCGTGCACACAGTTGTTTGTGTGTGTACACAATTGTGTGTGTGTGTGTACACATTGTGTATGTATACACAGTGTGTGTGTGTACACATTTGTGTGTGTGTGTACACAGTTGTGTGTGTGTCTGTGTGTATACACAGTGTGTGTGTGTACACAGTGTCTGTTCGTGTGTACACGTTTGTGTGTGTGTGTACACAGTGTGTGTGTGTGTACAGTGTGTGTGTGTGTATACACAGTGTATGTGTGTATACACAGTGTTTGTGTGTGTGTGTTTGCGCACTGTTTTGTGTGTGTACACATTGTGTGTGTGTTTGTGTACACAGTTGTGTGTGTATCTGTGTACACAGTGTTTCTGTGTGTACACAGTTGTGTGTGTTTGTGTGTACACAGTTGTTTGTGTGTGTACACAGTTGTGTGTGTGTGTGTGTGTGTGTGTGTACACTTTTGTGTGTGTATGTGTCTGTTTGTACAAATTTGTGTGTGTGTGTTTACAGTGTGTGTGTGTGTGCACAGTTGTGTGTGTGTACACAATTGTGTGTGTGCGTGTACACAGTTGTGTTTGGGAGGGTGTGTGTGTACACATTTGTGTGTCTGTGTGTGCACACAGTTGTGCGTGTGTGTTCACAGTTGTTGTGAGTGTGTGTACACAGTTGTGTTTTTGTGTGTACACAGTTGTGTGTGTGTCTGTGTGCAGAGTTGTGTGTGTGTGGACACAGTTTTGTTTATGTGTGTGTGTACACAGTTATGTGTGTGTGTACACAGTTGTGTGTGGGTGTGTGTGTGTGTACACAGTTGTGTGTCTGTGTGTGCACACAGTTGTGCGTGTGTGTTCACAGTTGTTTTGTGTGTGTATGTGTGTACACAGTTGTGTGTTTGTGTGTACACAGTTGTGTGTGTGTGTGTGTGTGTACAGAGTTGTATGTGTGTGCACACAGTTGTGTTTATGTGTGTGTGTACACAGTTATGTGTGTGTGTACACAGTTGTGTTTGTGTGTCTGATTGTACAAAGTTGTGTGTGTGTTTACACAGCGTGTGTGTGTACACAGTTGTGTGTGTGTGTGTTCACACAGTTGTGTGTGTGTGTGTATACAGTTGTGCGTCTGTTTGTGTATGTGTGTCTACATAGTTGTGTGTGTATGTTTGCACAGTTGAGTCTGTGCACACAGTTGTGTGTGAGTGTGTGTGTACACAGTCGTGTGTGTGTGTGTGTGTGTGCACAGTTGTGTCTGTGTGTATACAGTTGTGTGTGTGTGTGTGTACACAGTTGGGTTAGTGTGTGTGTGTGTACAGAGTTGTGTGTGTGTGTGTACACTGTGTGTGTGTACACAGTTGTGTTTGTGTGTCTGTGTACACAGTTGTTTGTGTGTGTACACTGTGTGTGTGTGTTTGTGTACACTGTGTGTTTTTGTGTACACTCTGTGTGTGTACACGTTTGTGTGTGTGTGCGTACACTGTTCTGTGTGTGTACACAGTGTGTGTGTGTGTACACAGTTGTGTGTGTGTGTACACAGTTGTGTATGTGTATGTGTGTGTACAAAGTTGTGTGTGTGTGTGTACACTGTGTGTGTGTGCACTGTGTGTGTGTACACTGTTGTGTGTCTGTACATTATTGTGTGTATACACAGAGTGTGTGTTTGTGTGTGCCGGCAGTGTATGGGTGTGTGCGTACACAGTGTGTGTCTATATACACATTGTATGTGTGCATACACAGTGTTTGTGTATGTGCGTACACAGTTTGTCTGTTTGTTTATACACTGTTTGTGTGTGCACACAGTTTGTGTGTGTGTGTACACAGTGTGTGTGTGTGTATATACAGTGTGTGTGTGTGTGTTTGTGTACTCAGTGTGTTTGTAGACACAGTCTGTGCGTGTGCACACTTGTGTGTGTGTGTCTACACAGTTGTGTGTGTGTGTATACTCAGTGTGTGTGTGTGTGTACACAGTGTCTGTGTGTGTGCGTATGTACTTGTGTGTGTGTACATAGTTGTGTGCGTGTGTGTTTGTAGACAGTTGTGTGTGTGTGTGTACACAGTTGTTTCTGTGTGTGCACAGCTGTGCGTGTGTGTGTATGTGTGTCTACAAGGTTGCATGTGTGTGTACACATTTTTGTCTGTATGTGTACACACTTGTGTGCGTGTGTACACAGTTGTGTGTGTGTGTGTACACAGTGTGTGTGTGTGTGTGTACGCAGTGTGTGTGTGTGTGTGTGTGTGTGTACACAGTGTGTCTGTGTGTGCGTACGCCCTTGTGTGTGTGTACATAGCTGTGTGCGTGTGTGTGTGTACACAGTTGTGTGTGTGTGTACTCATTTGTTTCTGTGTGTGCACAGCTGTGCGTGTGTGTGTATGTGTGTCTACACAGTTGCGTGTGTGTGTACGCATGTGTGTGTGTGTGTGTACACACTTGTGTGCGTGTGTACACAGTTGTGTGTGTGTGTACACAGTTGTGTGTGTTTTTGTGTAAACATTTGGGTGTGTATGTACACAGTTGTGAGTGTGTGCACACAGTTGTGTGTCTGTGTGTGTGTACACAGTTGTGTGTGTGTGTTCACACAGGTGTGTGTGTGTACACAGTTGTATGTGCATGTGTACACAGTTGTGCGCGTGTGTGTAAACAGTTCTGTGCGTGCACACAGTTGTTTGTGTGTGTACACAATTGTGTGTGTGTGTGTACACATTGTGTATGTATACACAGTGTGTGTGTGTACACATTTGTGTGTGTGTGTACACAGTTGTGTGTGTGTCTGTGTGTATACACAGTGTGTGTGTGTACACAGTGTCTGTTCGTGTGTACACGTTTGTGTGTGTGTGTACACAGTGTGTGTGTGTGTACAGTGTGTGTGTGTGTATACACAGTGTATGTGTGTATACACAGTGTTTGTGTGTGTGTGTTTGCGCACTGTTTTGTGTGTGTACACATTGTGTGTGTGTTTGTGTACACAGTTGTGTGTGTATCTGTGTACACAGTGTTTCTGTGTGTACACAGTTGTGTGTGTTTGTGTGTACACAGTTGTTTGTGTGTGTACACAGTTGTGTGTGTGTGTGTGTGTGTGTGTGTACACTTTTGTGTGTGTGTGTGTACACTGTGTGTGTGTGTACATTGTGTGTGTTTGTGTGTGTGTACACTGTGTTTGTGTGTACACTGTGTGTTTTTGTGTAAACCGTGTGTGTGTGTGTCTGTGTACACTGTAGTGTGTGTGTGTGCGTACACTGTTGTGTTTGTGTACACAATGTGTGTGTGTGTACACAATTTATGTTTGTGAGTGCACTGCGTGTGTGTGTGTGTGTACACGGCGTGTGTGTGTGTGCACACAGTGTGCAATTGTGTATACAGAGTGTGTGTGTTTGTACAAAATGTGGGTGTATACACACTGTGTGTGTGTAAACAGTTGTGTGTGAGTGTCCACATTTGTGTGTTTGTGTGTGTATACACAGTGTGTGTGATTATGTGTACACAGTTTGTGCGTGTGTACACGGTGTTGTGTGTGTGTGTACACAGTTCTGTGTGTGTACACAGTTGTGTGTGTGTATGACTGTACACAGTTGTGTATGTGTGTACACAGTTGTGTGTGTACGCAGTTGTGTGTGTGTGTAAATAGTTGTGCTTGTGTGTACACAGTTGTGTAAGTGTGTACACAGTTGTGTGTGTGTACACAGTTGTTTGTGGGTGTGTGTGTGTACACAGTTGTGTGTGTGTGTGTACACAGTTGTGTGTGTGTACGTGTGTGTACACAGTTGTGTGTGTGTGTACAATGTGTGTGTGCGTGCACTGTGTGCGTGTGTGTGTACACTGTTGTTTGTGTGTGTGCATACACTGTTGTGTGTGTACACTGTGTGTGTGTATGTACACAGTGTGTGTTTGTGTGGGTATGTGTACACGAAGTGTGTGTATATACAGAGTGTATGTGTGTATACACAGTTTCTGTGTGTGTGCACTGTTGTGTGTGTGTACACAAAAGTTTGTGTGTGAGTACACAGTTGTGTGTGTACGCAGTTGTCTGTTTGTGTGTGTGTACACAGTTGTGTGTATGTGTACACAGCTGTGTGTGTGTGTACACAATTGTGTGTGTCCGTGTACACAGTTGTGTGTGGGTGGGTGTGTGTGTACACATTTGTGTGTCTGTGTGTGCACACAGTTGTGCGTGTGTGTTCACAGTTGTTGTGTGTGTGTGTACACAGTTGTGTTTTTGTGTGTACACAGTTGTGTGTGTGTCTGTGTGCAGAGTTGTGTGTGTGTGGACACAGTTTTGTTTATGTGTGTGTGTACACAGTTATGTGTGTGTGTACACAGTTGTGTGTGGGTGGGTGTGTGTGTACACAGTTGTGTGTCTGTGTGTGCACACAGTTGTGCGTGTGTGTTCACAGTTGTTTTGTGTGTGTGTGTGTGTACACAGTTGTGTGTTTGTGTGTACACAGTTGTGTGTGTGTGTGTGTGTGTGTGTGTTCAGAGTTGTGTGTGTGTGGACACAGTTGTATTTATGTGTGTGTGTAAACAGTTATGTGTGTGTGTACACAGTTGTGTGTGTGTGTCTGTTTGTACAAAGTTGTGTGTGTGTGTTTACACAGTGTGTGTGTGTGTACACAGTTGTGTGTGTGTGTGTTCACACAGTTGTGTGTGTGTGTACACAGTTGTGTATCTGTTTGTGTATGTGTGTCTACTCAATTGTGTGTGTGTTCACACAGTTGTGTGCGTGTGTGTACACAGTTGTGTGTCTGTTTGTGTATGTGTGTCAACACAGTTGTGTGTGCGTGTGTGAGTACACAGTTGTGTGTGTGTGTGTGTGTGTGTACACAGTTGTGTCTGTGTGTATACAGTTGTGTGTGTGTGAGTACACAGTTGTGTTTGTGTGCGTGTGTACACAGTTGTGTGTGTGTGTGTGTGTGTGTGTACACAATGTTTGTGTGTACACTGTTGTGTGTCCGTGTGTGCACACAGTTGTGCGTGTGTGTTCACAGTTGTTGTGTTTGTGTGTGTACACAGTTGTGTGTTTGTGTGTACACAGTTGGGAGTGTGTGTGTGTGTGTGTGTGTGTGTGTGTGCAGAGTTGTGTGTGTGTGGACACAGTTGTATTTATGTGTGTGTGTATACAGTTATGTGTGTGTGTGGACACAGTTGTGTGTGTGTGTGTGTCTGTTTGTACAAAGTTGTGTGTTTGTGTTTACACAGTGTGTGTGTGTACACTGTGTGTGTGTACACTGTGAGTGTGTGTGTACACTGTGTTTGCGTGTACACTGTGTGTTTTTGTGTGTGTATGTGTGTCTGTGTACACTGTAGAGTGTGTGTGTGCATATACTGTTGTGTGTGTGTTTACACAATGTGTGCGTGTACACAATCTGTGTTTGTGTGTACACTGTGCGTCTGTGTGTGTACACAGTGTGTGTGTGTGTACACAGTGTGCGTTTGTGTATACAGAGTGTGTGTGTGGGTGTACACAGTGTGTCTGTGTGTGTGTACACAGTATGTGTGTGTGCATACACACTGTGTGTGTACACAGTTGTGTGTGCGTGTGTCTACACTCTTTCGTGTGCCTGTGTGTGTATTCACAGTGTGTGTGTGTGTGTGTGTACACAGTTGCGTGTATGTATGTGTGTACACTGTTGTGTGTGTGTGTGTACACAGTTGTGTGTGAGTGTATGTGTGTCTACACAGTTGCATATGTGTGTGTACACAGTTGTGTGTGTGTCTATGTGTGTCTACAAAGTTCCGAGTGAGTGTGTACACATTTTCGTGTGTGTGTGTGTACACACATGTGAGTGTGTGTACACAGTTGTGTGTGTGTACACAGTTTTTTGTGTTTGTGTGTACACAGTTGTGTGTGTATGTACACAGTTGTGTGTGTGTGCGCACAGTTGTGTGTCTGTATGTGTGTACACAGTTGTGTGTGTGTGTGTGTGTGTTCACATATGTGTGTGTGTGTGTACGCAGTTGTTTCTGTGTGTACACTGTTGTGGGTGTGTACACAATTGTGTGTGTACACAGTGTGCATGTATACACAAAATGTGTGTGTGTACACAGTTGTGTGTGTGTGTACAAAGTTGTGTATGTATGCAAACCGTTGTGTGTGTGTACACAGTTGTGTGCGGGTGTTTGTGTGTGTACACAGTTGTGCGTGTGTAAAGAGTTGTGTGTGTGTACACAGTTGTGCATGTGTACACAGTTGTGTGTGTGTCTACATATTTGTGTGTAAGTGTGTACACAGTTGTATGTGTGTGTACACAGTTATGTGTGTGTGAGTGTACACAGTTGTTTGTGTGTGTGTACACAGTTGTGTGTGCCTGTGTACACAGTTGTGTGTGTGTGTACACAGTTGTGTGTGTGTGTGTACACAGTTGTGTGTGTGTACACAAAAGTTTGTGTGTGAGTACACAGTTGTGTGTGTACGCAGTTGTCTGTTTGTGTGTGTGTACACAGTTGTGTGTGTGTGTGCACAGTTGTGTGTGTGTGTACACAATTGTGTGTGTGCGTGTACACAGTTGTGTTTGGGTGGGTGTGTGTGTACACATTTGTGTGTCTGTGTGTGCACACAGTTGTGCGTGTGTGTTCACAGTTGTTGTGAGTGTGTGTACACAGTTGTGTTTTTGTGTGTACACAGTTGTGTGTGTGTCTGTGTGCAGAGTTGTGTGTGTGTGGACACAGTTTTGTTTATGTGTGTGTGTACACAGTTATGTGTGTGTGTACACAGTTGTGTGTGGGTGTGTGTGTGTGTACACAGTTGTGTGTCTGAGTGTGCACACAGTTGTGCGTGTGTGTTCACAGTTGTTTTGTGTGTGTATGTGTGTACACAGTTGTGTGTTTGTGTGTACACAGTTGTGTGTGTGTGTGTGTGTACAGAGTTGTATGTGTGTGCACACAGTTGTGTTTATGTGTGTGTGTACACAGTTATGTGTGTGTGTACACAGTTGTGTTTGTGTGTCTGATTGTACAAAGTTGTGTGTGCGTTTACACAGCGTGTGTGTGTACACAGTTGTGTGTGTGTGTGTTCACACAGTTGTGTGTGTGTGTGTATACCGTTGTGCGTCTGTTTGTGTATGTGTGTCTACATAGTTGTGTGTGTATGTTTGCACAGTTGAGTCTGTGCACACAGTTGTGTGTGAGTGTGTGTGTACACAGTTGTGTGTGTGTGTGTGTGTGTGCACAGTTGTGTCTGTGTGTATACAGTTGTGTGTGTGTGTGTGTGTACACAGTTGGGTTAGTGTGTGTGTGTGTACAGAGTTGTGTGTGTGTGTGTACACTGTGTGTGTGTACACAGTTGTGTTTGTGTGTCTGTGTACACAGTTGTTTGTGTGTGTACACTGTGTGTGTGTGTTTGTGTACACTGTGTGTTTTTGTGTACACTCTGTGTGTGTACACGTTTGTGTGTGTGTGCGTACACTGTTCTGTGTGTGTACACAGTGTGTGTGTGTGTGTACACAGTTGTGTGTGTGTGTACACAGTTGTTTGTGTGTGTACACAGATGGTTGTGTGTGTGTGTACACAGTTGTGTATGTGTATGTGTGTGTACAAAGTTGTCTGTGTGTGTGTACACTGTGTGTGTGTGCACTGTGTGTGTGTACACTGTTGTGTGTCTGTACATTATTGTGTGTATACACAGAGTGTGTGTTTGTGTGTGCCGGCAGTGTATGGGTGTGTGCGTACACAGTGTGTGTCTATATACACATTGTATGTGTGCATACACAGTGTTTGTGTATGTGCGTACACAGTTTGTCTGTTTGTTTATACACTGTTGGTGTGTGCACACAGTTTGTGTGTGTGTGTACACAGTGTGTGTGTGTGTATATACAGTGTGTGTGTGTGTGTTTGTGTACTCAGTGTGTTTGTAGACACAGTCTGTGCGTGTGCACACTTGTGTGTGTGTGTCTACACAGTTGTGTGTGTGTGTATACTCAGTGTGTGTGTGTGTGTACACAGTGTCTGTGTGTGTGCGTATGTACTTGTGTGTGTGTACATAGTTGTGTGCGTGTGTGTTTGTAGACAGTTGTGTGTGTGTGTGTACACAGTTGTTTCTGTGTGTGCACAGCTGTGCGTGTGTGTGTATGTGTGTCTACAAGGTTGCATGTGTGTGTACACATTTTTGTCTGTATGTGTACACAGTTGTGTGCGTGTGTACACAGTTGTGTGTGTGTGTGTACACAGTGTGTGTGTGTGTGTGTGTGTACACAGTGTGTGTGTGTGTGTGTGTGTACACAGTGTGTCTGTGTGTGCGTACGCCCTTGTGTGTGTGTACATAGCTGTGTGCGTGTGTGTGTGTACACAGTTGTGTGTGTGTGTACTCATTTGTTTCTGTGTGTGCACAGCTGTGCGTGTGTGTGTATGTGTGTCTACACAGTTGCGTGTGTGTGTACACATGTGTGTGTGTGTGTGTACACACTTGTGTGCGTGTGTACACAGTTGTGTGTGTGTGTACACAGTTGTGTGTGTTTTTGTGTAAACATTTGGGTGTGTATGTACACAGTTGTGAGTGTGTGCACACAGTTGTGTGTCTGTGTGTGTGTACACAGTTGTGTGTGTGTGTTCACACAGGTGTGTGTGTGTACACAGTTGTATGTGCATGTGTACACAGTTGTGCGCGTGTGTGTAAACAGTTCTGTGCGTGCACACAGTTGTTTGTGTGTGTACACAATTGTGTGTGTGTGTGTGTACACATTGTGTATGTATACACAGTGTGTGTGTGTGTACACATTTGTGTGTGTGTGTACAGTTGTGTGTGTGTCTGTGTGTATACACAGTGTGTGTGTGTGTGTACACAGTGTCTGTTCGTGTGTACACGTTTGTGTGTGTGTGTACACAGTGTGTGTGTGTGTACAGTGTGTGTGTGTGTATACACAGTGTATGTGTGTATACACAGTGTTTGTGTGTGTATGTTTGCGCACTGTTTTGTGTGTGTACACATTGTGTGTGTGTTTGTGTACACAGTTGTGTGTGTATCTGTGTACACAGTGTTTCTGTGTGTACACAGTTGTGTGTGTTTGTGTGTACACAGTTGTTTGTGTGTGTACACAGTTGTGTGTGTGTGTGTGTGTGTACACTTTTGTGTGTGTGTGTGTACACTGTGTGTGTGTGTACATTGTGTGTGTTTGTGTGTGTGTACACTGTGTTTGTGTGTACACTGTGTGTTTTTGTGTAAACCGTGTGTGTGTGTGTCTGTGTACACTGTAGTGTGTGTGTGTGCGTACACTGTTGTGTGTGTGTACACAATGTGTGTGTGTGTGTACACAATTTATGTTTGTGAGTGCACTGCGTGTGTGTGTGTGTGTACACGGTGTGTGTGTGTGTGCACACAGTGTGCAATTGTGTATACAGAGTGTGTGTGTTTGTACAAAGTGTGTGTGTATACACACTGTGTGTGTGTAAACAGTTGTGTGTGAGTGTCCACATTTGTGTGTTTGTGTGTGTATACACAGTGTGTGTGATTATGTGTACACAGTGTGTGCGTGTGTACACGGTGTTGTGTGTGTGTGTACACAGTTCTGTGTGTGTACACAGTTGTGTGTGTGTATGACTGTACACAGTTGTGTATGTGTGTACACAGTTGTGTGTGTACGCAGTTGTGTGTGTGTGTAAATAGTTGTGCTTGTGTGTACACAGTTGTGTAAGTGTGTACACAGTTGTGTGTGTGTACACAGTTGTTTGTGGGTGTGTGTGTGTACACAGTTGTGTGTGTGTGTGTACACAGTTGTGTGTGTGTACGTGTGTGTACACAGTTGTGTGTGTGTGTACAATGTGTGTGTGCGTGCACTGTGTGCGTGTGTGTGTACACTGTTGTTTGTGTGTGTGCATACACTGTTGTGTGTGTACACTGTGTGTGTGTATGTACACAGTGTGTGTTTGTGTGGGTATGTGTACACGAAGTGTGTGTATATACAGAGTGTATGTGTGTATACACAGTTTGTGTGTGTGTGCACTGTTGTGTGTGTGTACACAAAAGTTTGTGTGTGAGTACACAGTTGTGTGTGTACGCAGTTGTCTGTTTGTGTGTGTGTACACAGTTGTGTGTATGTGTACACAGCTGTGTGTGTGTGTACACAATTGTGTGTGTCCGTGTACACAGTTGTGTGTGGGTGGGTGTGTGTGTACACATTTGTGTGTCTGTGTGTGCACACAGTTGTGCGTGTGTGTTCACAGTTGTTGTGTGTGTGTGTACACAGTTGTGTTTTTGTGTGTACACAGTTGTGTGTGTGTCTGTGTGCAGAGTTGTGTGTGTGTGGACACAGTTTTGTTTATGTGTGTGTGTACACAGTTATGTGTGTGTGTACACAGTTGTGTGTGGGTGGGTGTGTGTGTACACAGTTGTGTGTCTGTGTGTGCACACAGTTGTGCGTGTGTGTTCACAGTTGTTTTGTGTGTGTGTGTGTGTACACAGTTGTGTGTTTGTGTGTACACAGTTGTGTGTGTGTGTGTGTGTGTGTGTGTGTGTTCAGAGTTGTGTGTGTGTGGACACAGTTGTATTTATGTGTGTGTGTAAACAGTTATGTGTGTGTGTACACAGTTGTGTGTGTGTGTCTGTTTGTACAAAGTTGTGTGTGTGTGTTTACACAGTGTGTGTGTGTGTACACAGTTGTGTGTGTGTGTGTTCACACAGTTGTGTGTGTGTACACAGTTGTGTATCTGTTTGTGTATGTGTGTCTACTCAATTGTGTGTGTGTTCACACAGTTGTGTGCGTGTGTGTACACAGTTGTGTGTCTGTTTGTGTATGTGTGTCAACACAGTTGTGTGTGCGTGTGTGAGTACACAGTTGTGTGTGTGTGTGTGTGTGTACACAGTTGTGTCTGTGTGTATACAGTTGTGTGTGTGTGAGACACAGTTGTGTTTGTGTGCGTGTGTACACAGTTGTGTGTGTGTGTGTGTGTGTACACAGTGTTTGTGTGTACACTGTTGTGTGTCCGTGTGTGCACACATTTGTGCGTGTGTGTTCACATTTGTTGTGTTTGTGTGTGTACACAGTTGTGTGTTTGTGTGTACACAGTTGGGAGTGTGTGTGTGTGTGTGTGTGTGTGTGTGTGTGCAGAGTTGTGTGTGTGTGGACACAGTTGTATTTATGTGTGTGTGTATACAGTTATGTGTGTGTGTGGACACAGTTGTGTGTGTGTGTGTGTCTGTTTGTACAAAGTTGTGTGTTTGTGTTTACACAGTGTGTGTGTGTACACTGTGTGTGTGTACACTGTGAGTGTGTGTGTACACTGTGTTTGCGTGTACACTGTGTGTTTTTGTGTGTGTATGTGTGTCTGTGTACACTGTAGAGTGTGTGTGTGCATATACTGTTGTGTGTGTGTTTACACAATGTGTGCGTGTACACAATCTGTGTTTGTGTGTACACTGTGCGTCTGTGTGTGTACACAGTGTGTGTGTGTGTACACAGTGTGCGTTTGTGTAAACAGAGTGTGTGTGTGGGTGTACACAGTGTGTCTGTGTGTGTGTACACAGTATGTGTGTGTGCATACACACTGTGTGTGTACACAGTTGTGTGTGCGTGTGTCTACACTCTTTCGTGTGCCTGTGTGTGTATTCACAGTGTGTGTGTGTGTGTGTGTACACAGTTGCGTGTATGTATGTGTGTACACTGTTGTGTGTGTGTGTGTACACAGTTGTGTGTGAGTGTATGTGTGTCTACACAGTTGCATGTGTGTGTGTACACAGTTGTGTGTGTGTGTATGTGTGTCTACAAAGTTCCGAGTGAGTGTGTACACATTTTCGTGTGTGTGTGTGTACACACATGTGAGTGTGTGTACACAGTTGTGTGTGTGTACACAGTTTTTTGTGTTTGTGTGTACACAGTTGTGTGTGTGTGCACACAGTTGTGTGTCTGTATGTGTGTACACAGTTGTGTGTGTGTGTGTGTGTTCACATATGTGTGTGTGTGTGTACGCAGTTGTTTCTGTGTGTACACTGTTGTGGGTGTGTACACAATTGTGTGTGTACACAGTGTGCATGTATACACAAAATGTGTGTGTGTACACAGTTGTGTGTGTGTGTACAAAGTTGTGTATGTATGCAAACCGTTGTGTGTGTGTACACAGTTGTGTGTGGGTGTTTGTGTGTGTACACAGTTGTGCGTGTGTAAACAGTTGTGCATGTGTACACAGTTGTGTGTGTGTCTACATATTTGTGTGTAAGTGTGTACACAGTTGTATGTGTGTGTACACAGTTGTGTGTGTGTGAGTGTACACAGTTGTTTGTGTGTGTGTACACAGTTGTGTGTGCCTGTGTACACAGTTGTGTGTGTGTGTACACAGTTGTGTGTGTGTGTGTACACAGTTGTGTGTGTGTACACAAAAGTTTGTGTGTGAGTACACAGTTGTGTGTGTACGCAGTTGTCTGTTTGTGTGTGTGTACACAGTTGTGTGTATGTGTACACATCTGTGTGTGTGTACACAATTGTGTGTGTGCGTGTACACAGTTGTGTGTGGGTGGGTGTGTGTGTACACAGTTGTGTGTCTGTTTGCGCACACAGTTGTGCGTGTGTGTTCACAGTTGTTGTGTGTGTGTGTACACAGTTGTGTTTTTGTGTGTACACAGTCGTGTGTGTGTCTGTGTGCAGAGTTGTGTGTGTGTGGACACAGTTTTGTTTATGTTTGTGTGTACACAGTTATGTGTGTGTGTACACAGTTGTGTGTGTGTACACAAAAGTTTGTGTGTGAGTACACAGTTGTGTGTGTACGCAGTTGTCTGTTTGTGTGTGTGTACACAGTTGTGTGTATGTGTACACAGCTGTGTGTGTGTGTACACAATTGTGTGTGTGCGTGTACACAGTTGTGTGTGGGTGTGTGTGTGTGTACACATTTGTGTGTCTGTGTGTGCACACAGTTGTGCGTGTGTGTTCACAGTTGTTGTGTGTGTGTGTACACAGTTGTGTTTTTGTGTGTACACAGTTGTGTGTGTGTCTGTGTGCAGAGTTGTGTGTGTGTGGACACAGTTTTGTTTATGTGTGTGTGTACATAGTTATGTGTGTGTGTACACAGTTGTGTGTGGGTGGGTGTGTGTGTACACAGTTGTGTGTCTGTGTGTGCATACAGTTGTGCGTGTGTGTTCACAGTTGTTTTGTGTGTGTGTGTGTGTACACAGTTGTGTGTTTGTGTGTACACAGTTGTGTGTGTGTGCGTGTGTGTGTGTGTGTGTTCAGAGTTGTGTGTGTGTGGACACAGTTGTATTTATGTGTGTGTGTAAACAGTTATGTGTGTGTGTACACAGTTGTGTGTGTGTGTCTGTTTGTACAAAGTTGTGTGTGTGTGTTTACACAGTGTGTGTGTGTGTACACAGTTCTGTGTGTGTGTGTTCACACAGTTGTGTGTGTGTGTACACAGTTGTGTGTCTGTTTGTGTATGTGTGTCTACTCAGTTGTGTGTGTGTGTTCACACAGTTGTGTGTGTGTGTGTACACAGTTGTGTGTCTGTTTGTGTATGTGTGTCTACACAGTTGTGTGTGCGTGTATGAGTACACAGTTGTGTGTGTGTGTGTGTACATAGTTGTGTCTGTGTGTATACAGTTGTGTGTGTGTGAGTACACAGTTGTGTTTGTGTGCGTGTGTACACAGTTGTGTGTGTGTGTGTGTGTGTGTGTACACAGTGTTTGTGTGTACACTGTTGTGTGCCTGTGTGTGCACACAGTTGTGCGTGTGTGTTCACAGTTGTTGTGTTTGTGTGTGTACACAGTTGTGTGTTTGTGTGTACACAGTTGTGTGAGTGTGTGCAGAGTTGTGTGTGTGTGGACACAGTTGTATTTATGTGTGTGTGTATACAGTTATGTGTGTGTGTGGACACAGTTGTGTGTGTGTGTGTGTGTCTGTTTGTACAAAGTTGTGTGTTTGTGTTTACACAGTGTGTGTTTGTGTACACAGTTGTGTGTGTGTGTGTGTGTGTTCACACAGTTGTGTGTGTGTGTACACAGTTGTGTGTCTGTTTGTGTATGTGTGTCTACACAATTGTGTGTGTGTACACAGTCGTATCTGTGTGTATACAGTTGTGTGTGTGTGAGTACACAGTTGTGTTTGTGTGTTTGTGTACAGTTGCGTGTGTGTGTGCGTGTAAACAGTTGTGTGCGTATGTGTGTGTGTAAACAGTTGTGTGTGTGTATGTGTGTGTGTACACTGTGTGTGTGTGTACACTGTGTTTGTGTGTCTGTTTACACTGTGTGTTTTTGTGTACACTGTGTGTGTACACTTTTGTGAGTGTGTGTGCGTACACTGTTCTGTGTGTGTACACAGATGTGTGTGTGTGTACACAGTTGTGTATGTGTATGTGTGTGTACACAGTTGTTTGTGTGTGTGTGTACACTGTGTGTGTGTGTGTACACTGTTGTGTGTTTGTGCGTACATTATTGTGTATATACACAGTGTGTATGTGTGTGTGTGCAGACAGTGTACACAGTTGTGTGTGTGTGTGTCCACATTTGTGTGTGTGTGTGAATGTATACACAGTGTGTGTGAGTGTGTGTGCACAATGTGTGTGCGTGTGTACACGGTTGTGCGTGTATCTGTACACAGTTCTGTGTGTGTACACAGTTGTGTGTTTTTACACAGTTGTGTGTGTGTGTACACAGTTGTGTGTGTACGCAGTTGTGTGAATGTAAATAGTTGTGTGTGTGTGTGTGTGCACACAGTTGTGTGTTTGTGTGTACACAGTTGTGTGTGTGTGTGTGTGTGTGTGTGTGCAGAGTTGTGTGTGTGTGGACACAGTTCTATTTATGTGTGTGTGTAAACAGTTATGTGTGTGTGTACACAGTTGTGTGTGTGTATGTCTGTTTGTACAAAGTTGTGTGTGTGTGTTTACACAGTGTGTGTGTGTACACAGTTGTGTGTGTGTGTGTGTTCACACAGTTGTGTGTGTGTGTACACAGTTGTGTGTCTGTTTGTGTATGTGTGTCTACTCAGTTGTGTGTGTGTTCACACAGTTGTGTGCGTGTGTGTACACAGTTGTTTGTCTGTTTGTGTATGTGTGTCAACACAGTTGTGTGTGCGTGTGTGAGTACACAGTTGTGTGTGTGTGTGTGTGTACACAGTTGTGTCTGTGTGTATACAGTTGTGTGTGTTTGAGTACACAGTTGTGTTTGTGTGCGTGTGTACACAGTTGTGTGTGTGTGTGTGTGTGTGTACACAGTGTTTGTGTGTACACTGTTGTGTGTCCGTGTGTGCACACAGTTGTGCGTGTGTGTTCACAGTTGTTGTGTTTGTGTGTGTACACAGTTGTGTGTTTGTGTGTACACAGTTGTGTGTGTGTGTGTGTGTGTGTGTGTGTGTGTGTGTGTGTGTGCAGAGTTGTGTGTGTGTGGACACAGTTGTATTTATGTGTGTGTGTATACAGTTATGTGTGTGTGTGGACACAGTTGTTTGTGTGTGTGTGTCTGTTTGTACAAAGTTGTGTGTTTGTGTTTACACAGTGTGTGTGTGTACACTGTGTGTGTGTACACTGTGAGTGTGTGTGTACACTGTGTTTGCGTGTACACTGTGTGTTTTTGTGTGTGTATGTGTGTCTGTGTACACTGTAGAGTGTGTGTGTGCATATACTGTTGTGTGTGTGTTTACACAATGTGTGCGTGTACACAATCTGTGTTTGTGTGTACACTGTGCGTCTGTGTGTGTACACAGTGTGTGTGTGTGTACACAGTGTGCGTTTGTGTATGCAGAGTGTGTGTGTGGGTGTACACAGTGTGTCTGTGTGTGTGTACACAGTATGTGTGTGTGCATACACACTGTGTGTGTACACAGTTGTGTGTGCGTGTGTCTACACTCTTTCGTGTGCCTCTGTGTGTATTCACAGTGTGTGTGTGTGTGTGTGTACACAGTTGCGTGTATGTATGTGTGTACACAGTTGTGTGTGTGTGTGTACACAGTTGTGTGTGAGTGTATGTGTGTCTACACAGTTGCATGTGAGTGTGTACACATTTTCGTGGGTGTGCGTACAAAATTGTGAGTGTGTGTACACAGTTGTGTGTGTGTACACAGTTGTGTGTGTGTGTGTATGTGTGTCTACAAAGTTCCGAGTGAGTGTGTACACATTTTCGTGTGTGTGTGTGTACACACATGTGAGTGTGTGTACACAGTTGTGTGTCTGTTTGTGTATGTGTGTCCACTCAGTTGTGTGTGTGTGTTCACACATTTGTGTGCGTGTGTGTACACAGTTGTGTGTCTGTTTGTGTATGTGTGTCTACACAGTTGTGTGTGCGTGTATGAGTACACAGTTGTGTGTGTGTGTGTGTGTACACAGTTGTGTCTGTGTGTATACAGTTGTGTGTGTGTGAGTACACAGTTGTGTTTGTGTGCGTGTGTACACAGTTGTGTGTGTGTGTGTGTGTACACAGTGTTTGTGTGTACACTGTTGTGTGTCTGTGTGTGCACACAGTTGTGCGTGTGTGTTCACAGTTGTTGTGTTTGTGTGTGTACACAGTTGTGTGTTTGTGTGTACACAGTTGTGTGAGTGTGTGCAGAGTTGTGTGTGTGTGGACACAGTTGTATTTATGTGTGTGTGTATACAGTTATGTGTGTGTGTGGACACAGTTGTGTGTGTGTGTGTGTGTCTGTTTGTACAAAGTTGTGTGTTTGTGTTTACACAGTGTGTGTGTGTGTGTGTATACACAGTTGTGTGTGTGTGTGTGTTCACACAGTTGTGTGTGTGTGTACACAGTTGTGTGTCTGTTTGTGTATGTGTGTCTACACAATTGTGTGTGTGTACACAGTCGTATCTGTGTGTATACAGTTGTGTGTGTGTGAGTACACAGTTGTGTTTGTGTGTTTGTGTACACAGTTGCGTGTGTTTATGCGTGTAAACGGTTGTGTGCGTATGTGTGTGTGTAAACAGTTGTGTGTGTGTATGTGTGTGTGTACACTGTGTGTGTGTGTACACTGTGTTTGTGTGTCTGTGTACACTGTGTGTTTTTGTGTACACTGTGTGTGTACACCTTTGTGAGTGTGTGTGCGTACACTGTTCTGTGTGTGTACACAGTGTGTGTGTGTGTATACAGTTGTGTGTGTGTGTACACAGTTGTTTGTGTGTGTACACAGATGTGTGTGTGTGTGTGTACACAGTTGTGTCTGTGTATGTGTGTGTACACAGTTGTTTGTGTGTGTGTGTACACTGTGTGTGTGTGTGTACACTGTTGTGTGTTTGTGCGTACATTATTGTGTATATACACAGTGTGTATGTGTGTGTGTGTGCAGACAGTGTACACAGTTGTGTGTGTGTGTGTCCACATTTGTGTGTGTGTGTGAATGTATACACAGAGTGTGTGAGTGTGTGTGCACAATGTGTGTGCGTGTGTACACGGTTGTGCGTGTATCTGTACACAGTTCTGTGTGTGTACACAGTTGTGTGTTTTTACACAGTTGTGTGTGTGTGTACACAGTTGTGTGTGTACGCAGTTGTGTGAATGTAAATAGTTGTGTGTGTGTGTGTGTGCACACAGTTGCGTATGTGTGTACACAGTTGTGTGTGTCTGTTTGTGTATGTGTGTCTACACAGTTGTGTGTGCGTGTGTGAGTACACAGTTGTGTGCGTGTGTGTGTACACAGTTGTGTTTGTGTGCGTGTGTACACAGTTGTGTGTGTGTGTGTGTACACAGTGTGTGTGTGTACACTGTTGTGTGTCTGTGTGTGCACACAGTTGTGCATGTGTGTTTACAGTTGTTGTGTTTGTGTGTGTACACAGTTGTGTGTTTGTGTGTACACAGTTGTGTGTGTGTGTGTGTGTGTGCAGAGTTGTGTGTGTGTGGACACAGTTGTATTTATGTGTGTGTGTAAACAGTTATGTGTGTGTGTGTACACAGTTGTGTGTGTATGTGTCTGTTTGTACAAATTTGTGTGTGTGTGTTTACAGTGTGTGTGTGTGTGCACAGTTGTGTGTGTGTGTACACAATTGTGTGTGTGTGTGTGCACACAGTTGTGTGTGGGTGGGTGTGTGTGTACACATTTGTGTGTCTGTGTGTGCACACAGTTGTGCGTGTGTGTTCACAGTTGTTGTGAGTGTGTGTACACAGTTGTGTTTTTGTGTGTACACAGTTGTCTGTGTGTCTGTGTACACAGTTGTGTTTGGGTGGGTGTGTGTGTACACATTTGTGTGTCTGTGTGTGCACACAGTTGTGCGTGTGTGTTCACAGTTGTTGTGAGTGTTTGTACACAGTTGTGTTTTTGTGTGTACACAGTTGTGTGTGTGTCTGTGTGCAGAGTTGTGTGTGTGTGGACACAGTTTTGTTTATGTGTGTATGTACACAGTTATGTGTGTGTGTACACAGTTGTGTGTGGGTGTGTGTGTGTGTACACAGTTGTGTGTCTGTGTGTGCACACAGTTGTGCGTGTGTGTTCACAGTTGTTTTGTGTGTGTATGTGTGTACACAGTTGTGTGTTTGTGTGTACACAGTTGTGTGTGTGTGTGTGTGTGTGTGTGTGTGTGTGTGTGTGTGTGTGTGTGAGTGCAGAGTTGTGTGTGTGTGGACACAGTTGTATTTATGTGTGTGTGTAAACAGTTATGTGTGTGTGTACACAGTTGTGTGTGTGTGTGTCTGTTTGTACAAAGTTGTGTGTGTGTGTTTACACAGTGTGTGTGTGTACACAGTTGTGTGTGTGTGTGTTCACACAGTTGTGTGTGTGTGTGTATACACAGTTGTGTGTCTGTTTGTGTATGTGTGTCTACTCAGTTGTGTGTGTGTGTTCACACAGTTGTGTGCGTATGTGTACACAGTTGTGTGTCTGTTTGTGTATGTGTGTCTACACAGTTGTGTGTGCGTGTGTGAGTACACAGTTGTGTGTGTGTGTGTGTACACAGTTGTGTCTGTGTGTATACAGTTGTGTGTGTGTGAGTACACAGTTGTGTTTGTGTGCGTGTGTACACAGTTTTGTGTGTGTGTGTGTGTGTGTGTGTGTGTGTGTGTACACAGTGTTTGTGTTTACACTGTTGTGTGTCTGTGTGTGCACACAGTTGTGTGTTTGTGTGTTCACAGTTGTTGTGTTTGTGTGTGTACACAGTTGTATGTTTGGGTGTACACAGTTGTTTGTGTGTGTGTGTGTGTGCAGAGTTGTGTGTGTGTGGACACAGTTTTATTTATGTGTGTGTATACATTTATGTGTGTGTGTGGACACAGTTGTGTGTGTGTGTGTGTGTCTGTTTTTACAAAGTTGTGTGTGTGTGTTTACACAGTGTGTGTGTGTGTGTTCACACAGTTGTGTGTGTGTGTACACAGTTGTGTGTGTACGCAGTTGTGTGAATGTAAATAGTTGTGTGTGTGTGTGTGTGCACACAGTTGCGTATGTGTGTACACAGTTGTGTGTGTCTGTTTGTGTATGTGTGTCTACACAGTTGTGTGTGCGTGTGTGAGTACACAGTTGTGTGCGTGTGTGTGTACACAGTTGTGTTTGTGTGCGTGTGTACACAGTTGTGTGTGTGTGTGTGTACACAGTGTGTGTGTGTACACTGTTGTGTGTCTGTGTGTGCACACAGTTGTGCATGTGTGTTTACAGTTGTTGTGTTTGTGTGTGTACACAGTTGTGTGTTTGTGTGTACACAGTTGTGTGTGTGTGTGTGTGCAGAGTTGTGTGTGTGTGGACACAGTTGTATTTATGTGTGTGTGTAAACAGTTATGTGTGTGTGTGTACACAGTTGTGTGTGTATGTGTCTGTTTGTACAAATTTGTGTGTGTGTGTTTACAGTGTGTGTGTGTGTGCACAGTTGTGTGTGTGTGTACACAATTGTGTGTGTGCGTGTACACAGTTGTGTTTGGGTGGGTGTGTGTGTACACATTTGTGTGTCTGTGTGTGCACACAGTTGTGCGTGTGTGTTCACAGTTGTTGTGAGTGTGTGTACACAGTTGTGTTTTTGTGTGTACACAGTTGTGTGTGTGTCTGTGTGCAGAGTTGTGTGTGTGTGGACACAGTTTTGTTTATGTGTGTGTGTACACAGTTATGTGTGTGTGTACACAGTTGTGTGTGGGTGTGTGTGTGTGTACACAGTTGTGTGTCTGTGTGTGCACACAGTTGTGCGTGTGTGTTCACAGTTGTTTTGTGTGTGTATGTGTGTACACAGTTGTGTGTTTGTGTGTACACAGTTGTGTGTGTGTGTGTGTCTGTGTGTGTGTGTGTGTGTGTGTGTGTGTGTGTGTGTGCAGAGTTGTGTGTGTGTGGACACAGTTGTATTTATGTGTGTGTGTAAACAGTTATGTGTGTGTGTACACCGTTGTGTGTGTGTGTGTCTGTTTGTACAAAGTTGTGTGTGTGTGTTTACACAGTGTGTGTGTGTACACAGTTGTGTGTGTGTGTGTTCACACAGTTGTGTGTGTGTGTGTATACACAGTTGTGTGTCTGTTTGTGTATGTGTGTCTACTCAGTTGTGTGTGTGTGTTCACACAGTTGTGTGCGTATGTGTACACAGTTGTGTGTCTGTTTGTGTATGTGTGTCTACACAGTTGTGTGTGCGTGTGTGAGTACACAGTTGTGTGTGTGTGTGTGTACACAGTTGTGTCTGTGTGTATACAGTTGTGTGTGTGTGAATACACAGTTGTGTTTGTGTGCGTGTGTACACAGTTGTGTGTGTGTGTGTGTGTGTGTGTGTGTACACAGTGTTTGTGTGTACACTGTTGTGTGTCTGTGTGTGCACACAGTTGTGTGTTTGTGTGTTCACAGTTGTTGTGTTTGTGTGTGTACACAGTTGTGTGTTTGTGTGTACACTGTTGTTTGTGTGTGTGTGTGTGTGCAGAGTTGTGTGTGTGTGGACACAGTTTTATTTATGTGTGTGTATACATTTATGTGTGTGTGTGGACACAGTTGTGTGTGTGTGTGTGTCTGTTTTTACAAAGTTGTGTGTGTGTGTTTACACAGTGTGTGTGTGTGTGTACACAGTTGTGTGTGTGTGTGTGTGTGTTCACACAGTTGTGTGTGTGTGTACACAGTTGTGTGTCTGTTTGTGTATGTGTGTCTGCACAATTGTGTGTGTGTACACAGTCGTATCTGTGTGTATACAGTTGTGTGTGTGTGAGTACACAGTTGCGTTTGTGTGTTTGTGTACACAGTTGTGTGTGTGTATGCGTGTAAACAGTTGTGTGTGTATGTGTGTGTGTAAACAGTTGTGTGTGTGTATGTGTGTGTGTACACTGTGTGTGTGTGTGTACACTGTGTTTGTGTGTCTGTGTACACTGTGTGTTTTTGTGTACACTGTGTGTGTACACTTTTGTGAGTGTGTGTGTGTACACTGCTCTGTGTGTGTACACAATGTGTGTGTGTGTATACAGTTGTGTGTGTGTGTGTGTGTACACAGTTGTTTGTGTGTGTACACAGATGTGTGTGTGTGTGTACACAGTTGTGTATGTGTATGTGTGTGTACACAGTTGTTTGTGTGTGCGTGTACACTGCGTGAGTGTGTACACTGTTGTGTGTTTGTGCGTACATCATTGTGTATATACACAGTGTGTATGTGTGTGTGTGTGCAGACAGTGTACACAGTTGTGTGTGTGTGTGTCCACATTTGTGTGTGTGTGAATGTATACACAGTGTGTGTGAGTGTGTGTGCACAATGTGTGTGCGTGTGTACATGGTTGTGCGTGTATCTGTACACAGTTCTGTGTGTGTACACAGTTGTGTGTTTTTACACAGTTGTGCGTGTGTGTACACAGTTGTGTGTGTACGCAGTTGTGTGTGTATGTAAATAGTTGTCTGTGTGTGTGTGTACACAGTTGCGTATGTGTGTACACAGTTGTGTGGGTGTACACAGTTGAGTGTGGGTGTGTGTGTGTACACAGTTGTGTGTTTACACAATTGTGTGCGTGTGTGTGTTTGTACACAGTTGTGTGTGTGTGTACACAGATGTTTGTGTGTGTGTGTACACAGTTGTGTGTGTGTGTGTGTACACTGTGAGTGTGTGCACTGTGTGTGTGTACACTGATGTGTGTTTGTAAGTACATTATTGTGTATATACACAGTGTGTATGTGTGTGTGTGTGCAGACAGTGTACACAGTTGTGTGTGCGTGTCCACATTTGTGTATGTGTGAATGTATACACAGTGTGTGTGAGTGTGTGTGCACAATGTGTGTGCGTGTGTACATGGTTGTGCGTGTGTCTGTACACAGTTCTGTGTGTGTACACAGTTGTGTGTTTTTACACAGTTGTGTGTGTGTGTGTACACAGTTGTGCGTCTATGCAGTTGTGTGTGTATGTAAATAGTTGTGTGTGTGTGTGTGTGTATGTTGTGTGTGTGTACACAGTTGCGTATGGGTGTACACAGTTGTGTGTGTGTACACAGTTGTGTGTGGGTCTGTGTGTGTACACAGTTGTGTGTGTGTACACAGTTGTGTGTGTGTACACAGTGTGTCTGTGTTTACACAGTTGTGTGTGTGTGTGTACACAGTTGTTTGTGTGTGTACACAGTTGTGTGTGTGTATGTGTGTACACTTTTGTGTGCGTTTGTACACTGTGTGTGTGTGTACACTGTGTTTGTGTGTACAGTGTGTTTGTGTGTACACTGTGTGTTTTTGTGTAAACCGTGTCTTTGTGTGTCTGTGTAAACTGTAGAGTGTGTGTGTGCATACACTTTTGTTTGTGTGTGTACACAATGTGTGTGTGTACACAATCTGTGTGTGTGTGTACTCTGTGTGTGTGTGTGTGTGTAAACAGTGTGTGTGTGTGTACACAGTGTGCGTTTGTGTATACAGAGTGTGTGTGTGTACACAGTGTGTTTGTATACAAAGTGTGTGTGTGTACGCAGTTGTGTGTGTGTCCACATTAGTGTGTGTGTGTGTATACACAGTGTGTGTGAGTGTGTGTACACAGTGTGTGTGCGTGTGTAAATTGTTGTGTGTGTGTACACAGTTCTGTGTGTGTACACAGTTGTGTGTTTTTACACAGTTGTGCGCGTGTGTACACAGTTGTGTGTGTACGCAGTTGTGTGTGTATATAAATAGTTTTGTGTGTGTTTGTACACAGTTGCGTATGTGTGTACACAGTTGTGTGTGTGTACACAGTTGTGTGTGGGTGTGGGTGTGTGTGTGTGTGTACAGTTGTGTGTGTGTACACAATTGTGTGTGTGTGTGTACACAGTTGTGTGTGTGTGTACACAGATGTTTGTGTGTGTGTGTACACAGTTGTGTGTGTGTACACAGTTGTGTGTGTGTGTACACTGTGTGTGTGAGTATGTACACAGTGTGTGTTTGTGTTTGTGTGTAGACAGTGTGTGTGTAAATACAGAGTGTATGTGTGTATACAGAGTTTGTGTGTGTGTGTGTGTGTGTGCACTGCTGTGTGTGTGTGTACACTGTGTGTGTGTGTTTGTACACTGTGTGTGTGGGTGTACACAGTGTGTCTGCGTGTGTGTGTACACAGTATGTGTGTGTGCATACACACTGTGTGTGTACACAGTTGTGTGTGCGTGTGTCTACACACTTTTGAGTGCCTGTGTGTGTATTCACAGTGTGTGTGTGTGTGTGTGTACACAGTTGCGTGTATGTATGTGTGTACACAGTTGTGTGTGTGTGTGTACACAGTTGTGTGTGTGTGTGTGTGTGTGTGCAGAGTTGTGTGTGTGTGCACACAGTTGTATTTATGTGTGTGTGTATACAGTTATGTGTGTGTGTGGACACAGTTGTGTGTGTGTGTGTGTCTGTTTGTACAAAGTTGTGTGTGTGTTTACACAGTGTGTGTGTGTATACACAGTTGTGTGTATGTGTGTTCACACAGTTGTGTGTGTGTGTACACAGTTGTGTGTCTGTTTGTGTATGTGTGTCTACACAATTGTGTGTGTGTACACAGTCGTATCTGTGTGCATACAGTTGTGTGTGTGTGAGTACACAGTTGTGTTTGTGTGTTTGTGTACACAGTTGCGTGTGTGTATGCGTGTAAACAGTTGTGTGTGTATGTGTGTGTGTAAACAGTTGTGTGTGTGTATGTGTACACTGTGTGTGTGTACACAGTGTGAGTGTGTGTATACACAGTGTTTGTGTGTGTGTGTGTACACAGTGAGTGTGTCTCCACAGTGCGTGTGTGTGTACACAGTTGTGTGTATGTGTGTACACGGTTGTGTGTGTGTACACAATTTGTGTGTGTGTACACAGTTGTGTGTGTTTACACAGTTGTGTGTGTGCGTTCACAGTTGTGTATGTGAGTGCACAGTTGTGTGTGTGTACACAATTGTGTGTGTGTGTGTGCACAGTTGTGTGTGTGTCTACACAGATTTTTGTGTGTATGTACACAGTTGTGTGTGTATGTGTGTGTACACAGTTGTGTGTCTGTGTGTGTACACTGTGTGTGTGCACTGTGTATTTGTGTGTGTGTACACGATTGTGTGTGTGTGTGCGTACAGTGTTGTGTGTGTGTACACAGTGTGCGTGTGTGAATACACAGTGTTTGTGTGTGTGTACACAGTGCGTGTGTCTACACAGTGCATGTGTGTGTACACAGTTGTGTGTATGTGTGTACACAGTTGTGTGTGTGTACACAGTTTGTGTGTGTGTACACAGTTGTGTGTGTTTACACAGTGTGTCTGGGTGTGTACACAGTCTGTGTGTGTGTGTCTACACAGTGTGTGTGTATACACAGTGTATGTGTGTATACACAGTGTTTGTGTGTGTGTGTGTGCACTGATTTGTGTGTGTGTGTACACAGTGCATGTGTGTTTATAAAATGTGAGTGTGTGTATAAACAGTGAGTATGTGTGTACACTGAGTGTGTGTGTGTATACACTGTGTGTGTGTGTACACAGTGTCCATGTGTGTAAACACAGTGTGTGTGTGTGTGTGTGTGTACACAGATTGTGTGTATACACAGTGTGTGTGTGCACACAGTTGTCTGTGTGTGTGTACAAAGTTGTTTTTGTGTGTGTACACACAGTGTGTGTGTGTGTGTGTGTGCGTGTGTACACAGTGTGTGAGAGTGTGTGCACACAGTTGTGTGTGTTCGTGTACACAGTTGTGTGTGTGTTTATTAAGTTGTGTGTATTTACACAGTTGTGTGTGTGTACACAGTTGTGTGTGTACACAGTTGTGTGAGTTTGTGTACACAGTTTTGTGTGTGTGTGTACACAGTTGTGTATGTGTGCAAACCGTAGTGTGTGTGTACACAGTTGTGTGTGGGTGTTTGTGTGTGTACACATTTGTGCGTGTGTACACAGTTTTGTGTGTGTACACAGTTCTGCGTGTGTACACAGTTGTGTGTGTGTCTACACAGTTGTGCGTGAGTGTGTACACAGTTGTATGTGTGTGTACACAGTTGTGTGTGTGTGAGTGTACACAGTTGTGCGTGCGTGTATACACAGTTGTGTGTGTGTACACATTTGTGTGTGTGTATACAGTTGTGTGTGAGTGTACACAGTTGTGTGTGTGTACACAAACTTTTGTGTGAGTACACAGTTGTGTGTGTCTGTGTGTACGCAGTTGTCAGTTTGTGTGTGTACACAGTTGTGTGTGAGTGTGTACACAGCTGTGTGTGTGTGTGTGTGTACACAATTGTGTGTGTGCATGTACACAGTTGTGTGTGGGTGTGTGTGTGTGTACACAGTTGTGTGTCTGTGTGTGCACACAGTTGTGCGTGTGTGTACACAGTTGTTGTCTGTGTGTGTGTGTGTGTGTACACAGTTGTTTGTTTGTGTGTACACAGTTGTGTGTGTGCACACAGTTGTTTTTATGTGTGTGTGTACACAGTTATGTGTGTGTGTACACAGTTGTGTGTGTGTGTGTCTGTTTGTACAAAGTTGTGTGTGTGTGTTTACACAGTGTGTGTGCGTTTACACAGTTGTGTGTGTGTGTGTTCACACAGTTGTGTGGGTGTGTGTACACAGTTGTGCGGCTGTTTGTGTATGTGTGTCTATATAGTTGTGTGTGTGTGTTTGCACAGTTTTGTCTGTGTACACAGCTGTGTGTGCGTGTGTGTGTACAGAGTTGTGTGTGTGTGTGTGTACACAGTTGTGTCTGTGTGTATACAGTTGTGTGTTTGTGTGTACACAGTTGTGTTAGTGTGTGTGTGTACAGAGTTGTGTGTGTGTGTACACAGTGTGTGTGTACACAGTTGTGTTTGTGTGTCTGTGTACACAGTTGTTTGTGTGTGTACATAGTTGTGTGTGTGTGTGTGTAAACAGTTGTGTGTGTGTATGTGTGTGTACACTGTGTGTGTGTGTGTGTACACTGTGTGTTTTTGTGTACACTGTGTGTGTGTGTACACTTTTGTGAGTGTGTGCGTGTACACTGTTCTGTGTGTGTACACAGTGTGTGTGCGTGTGTGTGCGTACACAGTTGTGTTTCTGTGTGTGTACACAGTTGTTTGTGTGTGTATACAGATGTTAGTGTGTGTGTACACAGTTGTGTATGTGTGTGTTCATAGTTGTATGTGTGTGTGTACACTGTGTGTATACACTGTTGTGTGTGTGTGCGTACATTATTGTGTATATACACAGTGTGTGTGTGTGTCTGTGCAGACAGTGTATGGGTATGTGTGTGTATAGTGTGTGTCTATATACACAGTGTATGTGTGTATACACAGTGTTTGTGTGTGTGTGTACACAGTGTGTCTCTGTCTTTATACACTGTGTGTGTGTGTGTACACAGTTTGTGTGTGTGTGTGTACACAGTGTGTGTGTGTGTGTATACAGTGTTTGTGTGTGTGTGTTTGTGTACTCAGTTTGTTTGTAGACACTGTGTGTGCTTATACACATTTGTGCGTGTGTGTGTCTACACAGCTGTGTGTGTGCCTGTATACTCAGTGTGTGTGTGTGTATGTGTACACAGTGTGTGTGTGTGTGTGTGCGTACGTACTTGTGCGTGTGTACATAGTTGTGTGTGTGTTTTTGTACACAGTTGTGTGTGTGTACACAGTTGTTTCTGTGTGTGCACAGCTGTGCGTGTGTGTGTATGTGTGTCTACACAGTTGCGTGTGTGTGTGTACACTTTTTTGTGTGTGTGTGTGTACACACTTGTGTGCGTGTGTACACAGTTGTGTGTGTGTGTGTACACAGTTGTGTGTGTTTTTGTGTACACAGTTGGGTGTGTATGTACACAGTTGTGAGTGTGTGCACACAGTTGTGTGTCTGTGTGCGTGTACACAGTTGTGTGTGTGTGTTCACACAGGTGTGTGTGTGCGTGTGTACACAGTTGTGTGTGTGTGTATACACAGTGTGTGTGTGTACACAGTGTGTGTGAGTGTGTGTACACAGTTGTGTGTATTTACACAGTTGTGTGTGTTTGTGTACACAGTTGTGAGTGTACACTGTTGTGTGTGTGTGTGTGTACACAGTTGTGTGTGTGTGTACACAGTTGTGGATGTGTGCAAACCGTTGTGTGTGTGTACACAGTTGTGTGTGTGTGTTTGTGTATGTACACTGTAGTGTGTTTCTGTGTGTACGCAGTTATCAGTTTGTGTGTGTGTACACAGTTGTGTGTGTGTGTACACAGTTGTGTGTGTGTGTGTGTACACAATTGTGTGTGTGCGTGTACACAGTTGGGTGTAGGTGGGTGTGTGTGTACACAGTTGTGAGTCTGTGTGTGCACACAGTTGTGCGTGTGTGTACACAGTTGTTGTGTGTGTGTGTGTATACACAGTTGTTTGTTTGAGTGTACAGAGTTGTGTGTGTGTACAGAGTTGTGTGTGTGTGTACACAGTGTGTGTGTACACAGTTGTGTTTGTGTGTCTGTGTACACAGTTGTTTTTGTGTGTACACAGTTGTGTGTCTGTGTGTGTAAACAGTTGTGTGTGTGTATGTGTGTGTGCACTGTGCGTGTGTATGTGTGTGTGCGCACTGTGTGTTTTTGTGTACACTGTGTGTGTGTGTACACTTTTGTGAGTGTGTGTGCTTACACTGTTCTGTGTGTGTACACAGTGTGTGTGTGTGTGTGTGTGTGTGTGTACACAGTTGTGTGTGTGTGTGTACACAGTTGTTTGTGTGTGTACTTAGATGTTTGTGTGTGTGTACACAGTTGAATATGTGTATGTGTGCACACAGTTGTGTGTGTGTGTGTGTACACAGTGTGTGTGTACACTGTTGTGTGTGTGTGTGCGTACATTATTGTGTATATACACAGTGTGTGTGTGTGTGTGTGTGTGTGTGTGTGTGTGTGTGTTTGCTGACAGTGTATGGGTCTGTGTGTACTCAGTGTGTGTCTATATACACAGAGTATGTGTGTATACACAGTGTGTCTGTGTGTTTATACACTGTGTGTACGTGTGTATACAGTTTGTGTGTGTGTGTACACAGTGTGTGTGTGTGTATACAATGTGTGTGTGTGTGTTTGTGTACTCAGTGTGTTTGTAGACACAGTGTGTGCTTATACACACGTGTGTGTGTGTGTCTACACAGTTGTGTGTGTGCCTGTATACTCAGTGTGTGTGTGTGTGTGTGTGTGTGTGTGTGTGTGTGTGTGTGTGTGTGCGTACACAGTGTGTGTGTGTCTGCGTACATACTTGTGTGTGTATATAGTCATGTGCGTGTGTGTTTGTACACAGTTGTGTTTGTGTGTACACAGTAGTTTCTGTGTGTGCACAGCTGTGCGTGTGTGTGTATGTGTGTCTACACAGTTGCGTGTGTGTTTGTACACATTTTTGTGTGTGTGAGTACACACTTGTGTGCGTGTGTACACAGTTGTGTGTGTGTGTGTACACAGTTGTGTGTGTTTTTGTGTACACAGTTGGGTGTGTATGTACACAGTTGTGAGTGTGTGCACACAGTTCTGTGTCTGTGTGTGTGTACACAGTTGTGTGTGTGTGTGTGTGTGTGTGTGTGTGTTCACACAGGTGTGTGTGTGCCTGCGTACAGAGTTGTGTGTGTGTATATACACAGTGAGTGTGTGTGTGTGTGTACACAGTGTGTATGAGTGTGTGCACACAGTTGTGTGTGTTCGTGTACACAGTTGTGTGTGTGTTTACACAGTTGTGTGCATTTACGCAGTTGTGTGTGTTTGTGTACACAGTTGTGTGTGTACACAGTTGTGTGTGTGTGTGTACACAGTTGTGTATGTGTGCAAACCGTTGTGTGTGTGTACAAAGCTGTGTGTGGGTGTTTGTGTGTGTACACAGTTGTGTGTGTGTACACAAAAGTTTGTGTGAGTACACAGTTGTGTGTGTGCGTACGCAGTTATCAGTTTGTGTGTGTGTACACAGTTGTGTGTGTGTGTACACAGCTGTGTGTGTGTGTGTGTACACAATTGAGTGTGTGTGCGTACACAGTTGTGTGTGGGCGGGTGTGTGTACACAGTTGTGTGTCTGTGTGTGCACACAGTTGTACTTGTGTGTACATAGTTGTGGTATGTGTGTGTACACAATGTGTGAGTACACAGTTGTGTTTGTGTGTCTGTGTACACAGTTGTTTGAGTGTGTACACAGTTGTGTGTGTGTGTGTGTGTAAACAGTTGTGTGTGTATGTGTGTACACTGTGTGTGTGTGTGTACACTATGTGTTTTTGTGTACACTGTGTGTGTGTGTACACTTTTGTGAGTGTGTGTGCGAACACTGTTCTGTGTGTGTACACTGTGTGTGTGTGTGTGTGTGTGTGTACAGAGTTGTGTGTGTGTGTACACAGTTGTTTCTGTGTGTGCACAGCTGTGCGTGTGTGTGTACGTGTGTCTACACAGTTGCGTGTGTGTGTACACATTTGTGTGTGTGTGTACACAGTTGTGTGTATTTTTGTGTACACAATTGTGTGTGTATGTACACAATTGTGAGTGTGTGCACACAGTTGTGTGTCTGTGTGTGTGTACACAGTTGTGTGTGTGTGTGTGTGTGTGTGTTCACACAGGTGTGTGTGTGCGTCTGTACACAGTTGTGTGTGTGTGTATACACAGTGTGTGTGTGTGTGTGTGTGTGTGTGTGTACACAGTGTGTGTGAGTGTGTGCACACAGTTGTGTGTGTTCATGTACACAGTTGTGTGTGTGTTTACACAGTTGTGTGTATTTACACAGTTGTGTGTGTTTGTGTACACAGTTGTGAGTGTACACAGTTGTGTGTGTGTGTGTGTGTACACAGTTGTGTGTGTGTGTACACAGTTGTGTATGTGTGCAAACCGTTGTGTGTGTGTACAAAGTTGTGTGTGGGTGTTTGTGTGTGAACACAGTTGTGTGTGTATACACAAAAGTTTGTGTGAGTACACACTTGTGTGTGTCTGTGTGTACACAGCTGTGTGTGTGTGTACACAATTGAGTGTGTGCGCGTACACAGTTGTGTGTGGGTGTGTGTGTGTGTGTACACAGTTGTGTGTCTGTGTGTGCACACAGTTGTGCGTCTGTGTACACAGTTGTTGTGTGTGTGTGTGTACACAGTTGTTTGTTTGTGTGTACAGAGTTGTGTGTGTGTGTGTGTGTGTGTGTGTGCGTACAGAGTTGTATGTGTGTGCACACAGTTGTGTTTATGTGTGTGTACACAGTTATGTGTGTGTGTACACAGTTGTGTGTGTGTGTCTGATTGTACAAAGTTGTGTGTGTGTTTACACAGTGTGTGTGTGTGTACACAGTTGTGTGTGTGTGTGTTCACACAGTTGTGTGTGTGTGTACACAATTGTGTGTGTGCATGTACACAGTTGTGTGTGGGTGTGTGTGTGTGTACACAGTTGTGTGTCTGTGTGTGCACACAGTTGTGCGTGTGTGTACACAGTTGTTGTCTGTGTGTGTGTGTGTGTGTACACAGTTGTTTGTTTGTGTGTACACAGTTGTGTGTGTGCACACAGTTGTTTTTATGTGTGTGTGTACACAGTTATGTGTGTGTGTACACAGTTGTGTGTGTGTGTGTCTGTTTGTACAAAGTTGTGTGTGTGTGTTTACACAGTGTGTGTGCGTTTACACAGTTGTGTGTGTGTGTGTTCACACAGTTGTGTGGGTGTGTGTACACAGTTGTGCGGCTGTTTGTGTATGTGTGTCTATATAGTTGTGTGTGTGTGTTTGCACAGTTTTGTCTGTGTACACAGTTGTGTGTGCGTGTGTGTGTACAGAGTTGTGTGTGTGTGTGTGTACACAGTTGTGTCTGTGTGTATACAGTTGTGTGTTTGTGTGTACACAGTTGTGTTAGTGTGTGTGTGTACAGAGTTGTGTGTGTGTGTACACAGTGTGTGTGTACACAGTTGTGTTTGTGTGTCTGTGTACACAGTTGTTTGTGTGTGTACATAGTTGTGTGTGTGTGTGTGTAAACAGTTGTGTGTGTGTATGTGTGTGTACACTGTGTGTGTGTGTGTGTACACTGTGTGTTTTTGTGTACACTGTGTGTGTGTGTACACTTTTGTGAGTGTGTGCGTGTACACTGTTCTGTGTGTGTACACAGTGTGTGTGCGTGTGTGTGCGTACACAGTTGTGTTTCTGTGTGTGTACACAGTTGTTTGTGTGTGTATACAGATGTTAGTGTGTGTGTACACAGTTGTGTATGTGTGTGTTCATAGTTGTATGTGTGTGTGTACACTGTGTGTATACACTGTTGTGTGTGTGTGCGTACATTATTGTGTATATACACAGTGTGTGTGTGTGTCTGTGCAGACAGTGTATGGGTATGTGTGTGTATAGTGTGTGTCTATATACACAGTGTATGTGTGTATACACAGTGTTTGTGTGTGTGTGTACACAGTGTGTCTCTGTCTTTATACACTGTGTGTGTGTGTGTACACAGTTTGTGTGTGTGTGTGTACACAGTGTGTGTGTGTGTGTATACAGTGTTTGTGTGTGTGTGTTTGTGTACTCAGTTTGTTTGTAGACACTGTGTGTGCTTATACACATTTGTGCGTGTGTGTGTCTACACAGCTGTGTGTGTGCCTGTATACTCAGTGTGTGTGTGTGTGTGTGTACACAGTGTGTGTGTGTGTGTGTGCGTACGTACTTGTGCGTGTGTACATAGTTGTGTGTGTGTTTTTGTACACAGTTGTGTGTGTGTACACAGTTGTTTCTGTGTGTGCACAGCTGTGCGTGTGTGTGTATGTGTGTCTACACAGTTGCGTGTGTGTGTGTACACTTTTTGTGTGTGTGTGTGTGTACACACTTGTGTGCGTGTGTACACAGTTGTGTGTGTGTGTACACAGTTGTGTGTGTTTTTGTGTACACAGTTGGGTGTGTATGTACACAGTTGTGAGTGTGTGCACACAGTTGTGTGTCTGTGTGCGTGTACACAGTTGTGTGTGTGTGTTCACACAGGTGTGTGTGTGCGTGTGTACACAGTTGTGTGTGTGTGTATACACAGTGTGTGTGTGTACACAGTGTGTGTGAGTGTGTGTACACAGTTGTGTGTATTTACACAGTTGTGTGTGTTTGTGTACACAGTTGTGAGTGTACACTGTTGTGTGTGTGTGTGTGTACACAGTTGTGTGTGTGTGTACACAGTTGTGGATGTGTGCAAACCGTTGTGTGTGTGTACACAGTTGTGTGTGTGTGTTTGTGTATGTACACTGTAGTGTGTTTCTGTGTGTACGCAGTTATCAGTTTGTGTGTGTGTACACAGTTGTGTGTGTGTGTACACAGTTGTGTGTGTGTGTGTGTACACAATTGTGTGTGTGCGTGTACACAGTTGGGTGTAGGTGGGTGTGTGTGTACACAGTTGTGAGTCTGTGTGTGCACACAGTTGTGCGTGTGTGTACACAGTTGTTGTGTGTGTGTGTGTATACACAGTTGTTTGTTTGAGTGTACAGAGTTGTGTGTGTGTACAGAGTTGTGTGTGTGTGTACACAGTGTGTGTGTACACAGTTGTGTTTGTGTGTCTGTGTACACAGTTGTTTTTGTGTGTACACAGTTGTGTGTCTGTGTGTGTAAACAGTTGTGTGTGTGTATGTGTGTGTGCACTGTGCGTGTGTATGTGTGTGTGCGCACTGTGTGTTTTTGTGTACACTGTGTGTGTGTGTACACTTTTGTGAGTGTGTGTGCTTACACTGTTCTGTGTGTGTACACAGTGTGTGTGTGTGTGTGTGTGTGTGTGTACACAGTTGTGTGTGTGTGTGTACACAGTTGTTTGTGTGTGTACTTAGATGTTTGTGTGTGTGTACACAGTTGAATATGTGTATGTGTGCACACAGTTGTGTGTGTGTGTGTGTACACAGTGTGTGTGTACACTGTTGTGTGTGTGTGTGCGTACATTATTGTGTATATACACAGTGTGTGTGTGTGTGTGTGTGTGTGTGTGTGTGTTTGCTGACAGTGTATGGGTCTGTGTGTACTCAGTGTGTGTCTATATACACAGAGTATGTGTGTATACACAGTGTGTCTGTGTGTTTATACACTGTGTGTACGTGTGTATACAGTTTGTGTGTGTGTGTACACAGTGTGTGTGTGTGTATACAATGTGTGTGTGTGTGTTTGTGTACTCAGTGTGTTTGTAGACACAGTGTGTGCTTATACACACGTGTGTGTGTGTGTCTACACAGTTGTGTGTGTGCCTGTATACTCAGTGTGTGTGTGTGTGTGTGTGTGTGTGTGTGTGTGTGTGTGTGCGTACACAGTGTGTGTGTGTCTGCGTACATACTTGTGTGTGTATATAGTCATGTGCGTGTGTGTTTGTACACAGTTGTGTTTGTGTGTACACAGTAGTTTCTGTGTGTGCACAGCTGTGCGTGTGTGTGTATGTGTGTCTTCACAGTTGCGTGTGTGTTTGTACACATTTTTGTGTGTGTGAGTACACACTTGTGTGCGTGTGTACACAGTTGTGTGTGTGTGTGTACACAGTTGTGTGTGTTTTTGTGTACACAGTTGGGTGTGTATGTACACAGTTGTGAGTGTGTGCACACAGTTCTGTGTCTGTGTGTGTGTACACAGTTGTGTGTGTGTGTGTGTGTGTGTGTGTGTGTTCACACAGGTGTGTGTGTGCCTGCGTACAGAGTTGTGTGTGTGTATATACACAGTGAGTGTGTGTGTGTGTGTACACAGTGTGTATGAGTGTGTGCACACAGTTGTGTGTGTTCGTGTACACAGTTGTGTGTGTGTTTACACAGTTGTGTGCATTTACGCAGTTGTGTGTGTTTGTGTACACAGTTGTGTGTGTACACAGTTGTGTGTGTGTGTGTACACAGTTGTGTATGTGTGCAAACCGTTGTGTGTGTGTACAAAGCTGTGTGTGGGTGTTTGTGTGTGTACACAGTTGTGTGTGTGTACACAAAAGTTTGTGTGAGTACACAGTTGTGTGTGTGCGTACGCAGTTATCAGTTTGTGTGTGTGTACACAGTTGTGTGTGTGTGTACACAGCTGTGTGTGTGTGTGTGTACACAATTGAGTGTGTGTGCGTACACAGTTGTGTGTGGGCGGGTGTGTGTACACAGTTGTGTGTCTGTGTGTGCACACAGTTGTACTTGTGTGTACATAGTTGTGGTATGTGTGTGTACACAATGTGTGAGTACACAGTTGTGTTTGTGTGTCTGTGTACACAGTTGTTTGAGTGTGTACACAGTTGTGTGTGTGTGTGTGTGTAAACAGTTGTGTGTGTATGTGTGTACACTGTGTGTGTGTGTGTACACTATGTGTTTTTGTGTACACTGTGTGTGTGTGTACACTTTTGTGAGTGTGTGTGCGAACACTGTTCTGTGTGTGTACACTGTGTGTGTGTGTGTGTGTGTGTGTACAGAGTTGTGTGTGTGTGTACACAGTTGTTTCTGTGTGTGCACAGCTGTGCGTGTGTGTGTACGTGTGTCTACACAGTTGCGTGTGTGTGTACACATTTGTGTGTGTGTGTACACAGTTGTGTGTGTTTTTGTGTACACAATTGTGTGTGTATGTACACAATTGTGAGTGTGTGCACACAGTTGTGTGTCTGTGTGTGTGTACACAGTTGTGTGTGTGTGTGTGTGTGTGTGTTCACACAGGTGTGTGTGTGCGTCTGTACACAGTTGTGTGTGTGTGTATACACAGTGTGTGTGTGTGTGTGTGTGTGTGTGTGTGTACACAGTGTGTGTGAGTGTGTGCACACAGTTGTGTGTGTTCATGTACACAGTTGTGTGTGTGTTTACACAGTTGTGTGTATTTACACAGTTGTGTGTGTTTGTGTACACAGTTGTGAGTGTACACAGTTGTGTGTGTGTGTGTGTGTACACAGTTGTGTGTGTGTGTACACAGTTGTGTATGTGTGCAAACCGTTGTGTGTGTGTACAAAGTTGTGTGTGGGTGTTTGTGTGTGAACACAGTTGTGTGTGTATACACAAAAGTTTGTGTGAGTACACACTTGTGTGTGTCTGTGTGTACACAGCTGTGTGTGTGTGTACACAATTGAGTGTGTGCGCGTACACAGTTGTGTGTGGGTGTGTGTGTGTGTGTACACAGTTGTGTGTCTGTGTGTGCACACAGTTGTGCGTCTGTGTACACAGTTGTTGTGTGTGTGTGTGTACACAGTTGTTTGTTTGTGTGTACAGAGTTGTGTGTGTGTGTGTGTGTGTGTGTGCGTACAGAGTTGTATGTGTGTGCACACAGTTGTGTTTATGTGTGTGTACACAGTTATGTGTGTGTGTACACAGTTGTGTGTGTGTGTCTGATTGTACAAAGTTGTGTGTGTGTTTACACAGCGTGTGTGTGTACACAGTTGTGTGTGTGTGTGTTCACACAGTTGTGTGTGTGTGTGTACACAGTTGTGCGTCTGTTTGTGTATGTGTGTCTACATAGTTGTGTGTGTATGTTTGCACAGTTGAGTCTGTGCACACAGTTGTGTGTGAGTGTGTGTGTACACAGTTGTGTGTGTGTGTGTGTGTGCACAGTTGTGTCTGTGTGTATACAGTTGTGTGTGTGTGTGTGTATACAGTTGGGTTAGTGTGTGTGTGTGTACAGAGTTGTGTGTGTGTGTGTACACTGTGTGTGTGTACACAGTTGTGTTTGTGTGTCTGTGTACACAGTTGTTTGTTTGTGTACACAGTTGTGTGTGTGTGTAAATAGTTGTGTGTGTATGCGTGTGTACACTGTGTGTGTGTGTGTTTGTGTACACTGTGTGTTTTTGTGTACACTCTGTGTGTGTACACTTTTGTGTGTGTGTGCATACACTGTTCTGTGTGTGTACACAGTGTGTGTGTGTGTGTACACAGTTGTGTGTGTGTGTACACAGTTGTTTGTGTGTGTACACAGATGGTTGTGTGTGTGTGTACACAGTTGTGTATGTGTATGTGTGTGTACACAGTTGTGTGTGTGTGTGTGTACACTGTGTGTGTGTGCACTGTGTGTGTGTACACTGTTGTGTGTGTGTACATTACTGTGTGTATACACAGAGTGTGTGTTTGTGTGTGCCGGCAGTGTATGGGTGTGTGCGCACACAGTGTGTGTCTATATACACATTGTATGTGTGCATACACAGTGTTTGTGTATGTGCGTACACAGTTTGTCTGTTTGTTTATACACTGTGTGTGTGTGTGTACACAGTTTGTGTGTGTGTGTACACAGTGTGTGTGTGTGTATATACAGTGTGTGTGTGTTTGTGTACTCAGTGTGTTTGTAGACACAGTGTGTGCGTGTGTACACTTGTGTGTGTGTGTCTACACAGTTGTGTGTGTGTGTATACTCAGTGAGTGTGTGCGTACACAGTGTCTGTGTGTGTGCGCATGTACTTGTGTGTGTGTACATAGTTGTGTGCGTGTGTGTTTGTAGACAGTTGTGTGTGTGTGTGTACACAGTTGTTTCTGTGTGTGCACAGCTGTGCGTGTGTGTGTTTGTGTGTCTACACAGTTGCATGTGTGTGTACACATTTTTGTCTGTGTGTGTACACACTTGTGTGCGTGTGTACACAGTTGTGTGTGTGTGTACACAGTGTGTGTGTGTGTGTGTGTGTGTGTGTACACAGTGTGTCTGTGTGTGCGTACGCACTTGTGTGTGTGTACATAGCTGTGTGCGTGTGTGTGTGTACACAGTTGTGTGTGTGTGTACACATTTGTTTCTGTGTGTGCACAGCTGTGCGTGTGTGTGTGTATGTGTGTCTACACAGTTGCGTGTGTGTGTACACATGTGTGTGTGTGTGTACACACTTGTGTGCGTGTGTACACAGTTGTGTGTGTGTGTACACAGTTGTGTGTGTTTTTGTGTAAACAGTTGGGTGTGTATGTACACAGTTGTGAGTGTGTGCACACAGTTGTGTGTCTGTGCGTGTGTGCACAGTTGTGTGTGTGTGTTCACACAGGTGTGTGTGTGTACACAGTTGTATGTGCGTGTGTACACAGTTGTGCGCGTGTGTGTAAACAGTTCTGTGCGTGCACACAGTTGTTTGTGTGTGTACACAATTGTGTGTGTGTGTGTACACATTGTGTATGTATACACTGTGTGTGTGTGTACACATTTGTGTGTGTGTGTGTACACAGTTGTGTGTGTGTCTGTGTGTATACACAGTGTGTGTGTGTGTGTGTGTACACAGTGTCTGTTCGTGTGTACACGTTTGTGTGTGTGTGTACACAGTGTGTGTGTGTGTGTGTACAGTGTGTGTGTGTGTATACACAGTGTATGTGTGTATACACAGTGTTTGTGTGTGTGTGTTTGCGCACTGTTTTGTGTGTGTGTACACATTGTGTGTGTGTTTGTGTACACAGTTGTGTGTGTATCTGTGTACACAGTGTTTCTGTGTGTACACAGTTGTGTGTGTTTGTGTGTACACAGTTGTTTGTGTGTGTACACAGTTGTGTGTGTGTATGTGTGTACACTTTTGTGTGTGTGTGTACACTGTGTGTGTGTGTACATTGTGTGTGTTTGTGTGTGTGTGTACACTGTGTTTGTGTGTACACTGTGTGGTTTTGTGTAAACCGTGTGTGTGTGTGTGTGTCTATGTACACTGTAGTGTGTGTGTGTGCGTACACTGTTGTGTGTGTGTACACAATGTGTGTGTGTGTACACAATTTATGTTTGTGAGTGCACTGCGTGTGTGTGTGTGTGTACACGGCGTGTGTGTGTGTGCACACAGTGTGCAATTGTGTATACAGAGTGTGTGTGTTTGTACAAAGTGTGTGTGTATACACACTGTGCGTGTGTGTAAACAGTTGTGTGTGAGTGTCCACATTTGTGTGTTTGTGTGTGTATACACAGTGTGTGTGATTATGTGTACACAGTGTGTGCTTGTATACACGGTGTTGTGTGTGTGTGTGTACACAGTTCTGTGTGTGTACACAGTTGTGTGTGTGTATGAGTGTACACAGTTGTGTATGTGTGTACACAGTTATGTGTGTACGCAGTTGTGTGTGTGTGTAAATAGTTGTGCTTGTGTGTACACAGTTGTGTAAGTGTGTACACAGTTGTGTGTGTGTACACAGTTGTTTGTGGGTGTGTGTGTGTACACAGTTGTGTGTGTGTGTGTACACAGTTGTGTGTGTGTACGTGTGTGTACACAGTTGTGTGTGTGTGTACAATGTGTGTGTGTGCACTGTGTGCGTGTGTGTGTACACTGTTGTTTGTGTGTGTGCATACACTGTTGTGTGTGTACACTGTGTGTGTGTATGTACACAGTGTGTGTTTGTGTGGGTATGTGTACACGAAGTGTGTGTATATACAGAGTGTATGTGTGTATACACAGTTTCTGTGTGTGTGCACTGTTGTGTGTGTGTGTACACTGTGTGTGTGTTTATACACTGTGTGTGTGGGTGTACACAGTGTTTCTGTGTGTGTGTGTGTGTACACAGTGTGTGTGTGTATATATACACAGTGTGTGTGTGTGTGTGTTTGTAGACACCGTGTGTGTCTGTACACAGTTGTGTGTGTGTGTGTGTACACTGTTGTGTGTGTGTACACATTTTTGAGTGTGTGTGTACACAGTTGAGTGTGTGTCTGAGTGTATAAACAGTGTGTATGTGTGTGTGTGTGCACACAGTGACTGTGCGTGTGTACACGTTTGTGTGTGGGTGTGTACACAGTTGTGTGTGTGAACACAGTGTGTGTGGGTGCGTACTCAGTGCGTGTGTGTGTGTGTGTGTGTGTATGTACACAGTGTGTGTGTATATACAGTGTATGGCTGTATACACAGTGTTTGTGTGTGTGTGTGCACAGTTTTGTGTGTGTGTGTACACAGTGTGTGTGTGTTTATACAGTGTGTGTGTGTGTATGCACAGTTGAGTGTCTGTGTGTGTGTGTACACAGTTGTGTCAGTGTGAGTACGCACTTGTGTGTGTGTACACAGTTGTGTGCATGTGTGTGTACACAGTTGTGTGCGTGTGTGTACATAGTTGTGTGTGTGTGCATACAATGTTGTGTGTGTGCACACAATAGTTTGTATACACAATCTGTGTTTGTGTACACTGTGAATGTGTGTGTGTGTGTGTAAACAGTGTGTGTGTGTACACAGTGTGCGTTTGTGTATACAGAGTGTGTGTGTGTACACAGTGTGTTTGTATACACAGTGTGTGTGTGTACACAGTTGTGTGTGTGTGCCTACATTTGTGTGTGTGTGTGTTTGTATACACATTGTGTGTGTGTGTCTGTACACAGTGTGTGCGTGTGTGTACACGGTTGTGTGTGTGTGTACACACTTCTGTGTGTGTACACAGTTGTGTGTTTTTACACAGAATGTGCGTGTGTGTACACAGTTGTGTGTGTACGCAGTTGCGTGTGTATGTAAATATTTTTGTGTGTGTGTACACAGTTGCGTATGTGTATACATAGTTGTGTGTGAGTACACAGGTGTGTGTGTGTGTGTACGCAGTTGTCTGTCTGTGTGTGAGTACACAGTTGTGTGTGTGTGTACGCAGTTGTCTGTTTGTGTGTGTGTACACAGTGTGTCTGTGTGTGCACACAGTTGTGCGTGTGTGTACACAGTTGTTGTGTGTGTGTGTACACAGTTGTGTGTTTGTGTGTACACAGTTGTGTTTATGTGTGTGTACACAGTTATGTGTGTGTGTACACAGTTGTGTGTGTGTGTGTCTATTTGTACACAGTTGTGTGTGTGTGCCTACATTTGTGTGTGTGTGTGTTTGTATACACATTGTGTGTGCGTGTCTGTACACAGTGTGTGCGTGTGTGTACACGGTTGTGTGTGTGTGTGTACACAGTTGTTTTTTTGTGTACACAGTTGTGTGTGTGTATGTGTGTACACTGTTGTGTGTGTGTGTACACTGTGTGTGTGTACACTGTGAGTGTGTGTGTACACTGTGTTTGCGTGTACACTGTGTGTTTTTGTGTGTGTATGTGTGTCTGTGTACACTGTAGAGTGTGTGTGTGCATATACTGTTGTGTGTGTGTTTACACAATGTGTGCGTGTACACAATCTGTGTTTGTGTGTACACTGTGCGTCTGTGTGTGTACACAGTGTGTGTGTGTGTGTACACAGTGTGCGTTTGTGTATACAGAGTGTGTGTGTGTTTACACAGTGTGTTTGTATACACAGTGTGTGTGTAGACAGTTGTGTGTGTGTCCACATTTGTGTGTGTGTGTACACATTCTGTGTGCGTGTGTGTACACAGTGTTTGTGCGTGTATACATGGTTGTGTGTGTGTGTGTACACTGTGTGTGTGTGTTTATACACTGTGTGTGTGGGTGTACACAGTGTGTCTATGTGTGTGTACACAGTATGTGTGTGTGCATACACACTGTGTGTGTACACAGTTGTGTGTGCGTGTGTCTACACTCTTTCGTGTGCCTGTGTGTGTATTCACAGTGTGTGTGTGTGTGTGTGTACACAGTTGCGTGTATGTATGTGTGTACACAGTTGTGTGTGTGTGTGTACACAGTTATGTGTGAGTGTATGTGTGTCTACACAGTTGCATGTGAGTGTGTACACACTTTCGTGGGTGTGCGTACAAAATTGTGAGTGTGTGTATACAGTTGTGTGTGTGTACACAGTTGTGTGTGTGTGTGTGTGTGTGTGTGTGTGTCTACAAAGTTCCGAGTGAGTGTGTACACATTTTCGTGTGTGTGTGTGTACACACATGTGAGTGTGTGTACACAGTTGTGTGTGTGTACACAGTTTTTTGTGTTTGTGTGTACACAGTTGTGTGTGTATGTACACAGTTGTGTGTGTGTGCACACAGTTGTGTGTCTGTATGTGTGTACACAGTTGTGTGCGTGTGTGTGTGCTCACATAGGTGTGTGTGTGTGTACGCAGTTGTTTCTGTGTGTACACTGTTGTGGGTGTGTACATAATTGTGTGTGTACACAGTGTGCATGTATACACAATTGTGTGTGTGTCTACATATTTGTGTGTAAGTGTGTACACAGTTGTATGTGTGTGTACACAGTTGTGTGTGTGTGAGTGTACACAGTTGTTTGTGTGTGTGTGTACACAGTTGAGTGTGCCTGTGTAGACAGTTGTGTGTGTGTGTACACAGTTGTGTGTGTGTGTGTACACAGTTGTGTGTGTGTACACAAAAGTTTGTGTGTGAGCACACAGTTGTGTGTGTACGCAGTTGTCTGTTTGTGTGTGTGTACACAGTTGTGTGTATGTGTACACATCTGTGTGTGTGTGTACACAATTGTGTGTGTGCGTGTAAACAGTTGTGTGTGGGTGGGTGTGTGTGTACACAGTTGTGTGTCTGTTTGCGCACACAGTTGTGCGTGTGTGTTCACAGTTGTTGTGTGTGTATACACAGTTGTGTTTTTGTGTGTACACAGTTGTGTGTGTGTCTGCGTGCAGAGTTGTGTGTGTGTGTGGACACAGTTTTGTTTATGTGTGTGTGTACACAGTTATGTGTGTGTGTACACAGTTGTGTGTGTGTACACAAAAGTTTGTGTGTGAGTACACAGTTGTGTGTGTACGCAGTTGTCTGTTTGTGTGTGTGTACACAGTTGTGTGTATGTGTACACAGCTGTGTGTGTGTGTACACAATTGTGTGTGTGTGTGTACACAGTTGTGTGTGGGTGGGTGTGTGTACACATTTGTGTGACTGTGTGTGCACACAGTTGTGCGTGTGTGTTCACAGTTGTTGTGTGTGTGTGGACACAGCTTTGTTTATGTGTGTGTGTACACAGTTATGTGTATATGTACACAGTTGTGTGTGGGTGGGTGTGTGTGTACACAGTTGTGTGTCTGTGTGTGCACACAGTTGTGCATGTGTGTTCACAGTTGTTTTGTGTGTGTGTGTGTGTACACAGTTGTGTGTTTGTGTGTACACAGTTGTGTGTGTGTGTGTGTGCAGAGTTGTGTGTGTGTGGACGCAGTTGTATTTATGTGTGTGTGTAAACAGTTATGTGTGTGTGTACACAGTTGTGTGTGTGTGTCTGTTTGTACAAAGTTGTGTGTGTGTGTTTACACAGTGTGTGTGTGTACACAGTTGTGTGTGTGTGTGTTCACACAGTTGTGTGTGTGTGTACACAGTTGTGTGTCTGTTTGTGTATGTGTGTCTACTCAGTTGTGTGTGTGTGTTCACACAGTTGAGTGCGTGTGTGTACACAGTTGTGTGTCTGTTTGTGTATGTGTGAGTACACAGTTGTGTGTGTGTGTGTACACAGTTGTGTCTGTGTGTATACAGTTGTGTGTGTGTGAGTACACAGTTGTGTTTGTGTGCGTGTGTACACAGTTGTGTGTGTGTGTGTGTGTGTGTGTGTACACAGTGTTTGTGTGTACACTGTTGTGTGTCTGTGTGTGCACACAGTTGTGCGTGTGTGTTCACAGTTGTTGTGTTTGTGTGTGTACACAGTTGTGTGTTTGTGTGTACACAGTTGTTTGTGTGTGTGTGTGTGTGTGTGTGTGTGGACACAGTTGTATTTATGTGTGTGTGTATACAGTTATGTGTGTGTGGACACAGTTGTGTGTTTGTGTGTGTGTCTGTTTGTACAAAGTTGTGTGTTTGTGTTTACACAGTGTGTGTGTGTACACAGTTGTGTGTGTGTGTGTGTTCACACAGTTGTGTGTGTGTGTACACAGTTGTGTGTCTGTTTGTGTATGTGTGTCTACACAATTGTGTGTGTGTACACAGTCGTATCTGTGTGTATACAGTTGTGTGTGTGTGAGTACACAGTTGTGTTTGTGTGTTTGTGTACACAGTTGCGTGTGTGTATGCGTGTAAATAGTTGTGTGTGTATGTGTGTGTGTAAACAGTTGTGTGTGTGTATGTGTGTGTGTACACTGTGTGTGTGTACACTGTGTCTGTGTGTCTGTGTACACTGTGTGTTTTTGTGTACACTGTGTGTGTACACTTTTGTGAGTGTGTGTGCGTACACTGTTCTGTGTGTGTACACAATGTGTGTGTGTGTGTGTACACAATTGTGTGTGTTTGTGTACACAGTTGTTTGTGTGTGTACACAGATGTGTGTGTATGCGTGTACACAGTTGTGTGTGTATGTGTGTGTAAACAGTTGTGTGTGTGTATGTGTGTGTGTACACTGTGTGTTTTTGTGTACACTGTGTGTGTGTGTACACTTTTGTGAGTGTGTGTGCGTACACTGTTCTGTGTGTGTACACAGTGTGTGTGTGTACACAGTTGTTTGTGTGTGTGTGTACGCTCTGTGTGTGTGCATTGTGTGTGTGTGTACACTGTTGTGTGTTTGTGCGTACATTATTGTGTATATACACAGTGTGTATGTGTGTGTGTGTGTGTGCAGACAGTGTACACAGTTGTGTGTGTGTGTCCACATTTGTGTGTGTAAATGTATACACAGTGTGTGTGAGCGTGTGTGCACAATGTGTGTGCGTGTGTACACGGTTGTGCGTGTGTCTGTACACAGTTCTGTGTGCGTACACAGTTGTGTGTTTTTACACAGTTGTGTGTGTGTGTACACAGTTGTGTGTGTACGCAGTTGTGTGTGTATGTAAATAGTTGTGTGTGTGTACACAGTTGCGTATGGTGTACACAGTTGTGTGTGTGTACACAGTTGTGTGTGGGTGTGTGTGTGTACACAGTTGTGCGTGTGTAAACAGTTGTGTGTGTGTACACAGTTGTGCATGTGTACGCAGTTGTGTGTGTGTCTACACATTTGTGTATAAGTGTGTACACAGTTGTATGTGTGTGTACACAGTTGTGTGTGTGTGAGTGCACACAGTTGTTTGTGTGTGTGTACACAGTTGTGTGTGCCTGTGTGCACAGTTGTGTGTGTGTGTATACAGTTGTGTGTGTGTGTGTACACAGTTGTGTGTGTGTACACAAAAGTTTGTGTGTGAGTACACAGTTGTGTGTGTACGCAGTTGTCTGTTTGTGTGTGTGTACACAGTTGTGTGTATGTGTACACAGCTGTGTGTGTGTGTACACAATTGTGTGTGTGTGTACACAGTTGTGTGTGGGTGGATGTGTGTGTACACATTTGTGTGTCTGTGTGTGCACACAGTTGTGCGTGTGTGTTCATAGTTGTTGTGCGTGTGTGTGTACACAGTTGTGTTTTTGTGTGTACACAGTTGTGTGTGTGTCTGTGTGCAGAGTTGTGTGTGTGTGGACACAGTTTTGTTTATGTGTGTGTGTACACAGTTATGTGTGTGTGTACACAGTTGTGTGTGGGTGGGTGTGTGTGTACACAGTTGTGTGTCTGTGTGTGCACACAGTTGTGCGTGTGTGTTCACAGTTGTTTTGTGTGTGTGTGTGTGTGTGTACACAGTTGTGTGTTTGTGTGTACACAGTTGTGTGTGTGTGTGTGTGTGTGTGTGTGCAGAGTTGTGTGTGTGTGGACACAGTTGTATTAATGTGTGTGTGTAAACAGTTATGTGTGTGTGTACACAGTTGTGTGTGTGTGTCTGTTTGTACAAAGTTGTGTGTGTGTGTTTACACAGTGTGTGTGTGTGTACAGTTGTGTGTGTTTGTGTTCACACAGTTTTGTGTGTGTGTATACACAGTTGTGTGTCTGTTTGTGTATGTGTGTCTACTCAGTTGTGTGTGTGTGTTCACACAGTTGTGTGCGTATGTGTACACAGTTGTGTGTCTGTTTGTGTATGTGTGTCTACACAGTTGTGTGTGCGTGTGTGAGTACACAGTTGTGTGTGTGTGTGTGTGTGTGTACACAGTTGTGTGTGTACGCAGTTGTGTGAATGTAAATAGTTGTGTGTGTGTGTGTGTACACAGTTGCGTATGTGTGTACACAGTTGTGTGTGTGTACACAGTTGTGTGTGGGTGTGTGTGTGTACACAGTTGTGTGTGTACACAATTGTGTGTGTGTGTGTTTGTACACAGTTGTGTGTGTGTGTACACAGATGTTTGTGTGTGTGTGTACACAGTTGTGTGTGTGTGTGTGTACACTGTGTGTGTGTGCACTGTGTGTGTGTGTGTACACAGTTGTGTGTTTGTGCGTACATTATTGTGTATATACACAGTGTGTATGTGTGTGTGTGCAGACAGTGTACACAGTTGTGTGTGTGTGTGTACACATTTGTGTGTGTGTGTGAATGTATACACAGTGTGTGTGCACAATGTGTGTGCGTGTGTACACGGTTGTACGTGTATCTGTACACAGTTCTGTGTGTGTACACAGTTGTGTGTTTTTACACAGTTGCGTATGGGTGTACACAGTTGTGTGTGTGTACACAGTTGTGTGTGGGTCTGTGTGTGTACACAGTTGTGTGTGTGTACACAGTTGTGTGTGTGTGTTTGTGTACACAGTTGCGTGTGTGTATGCGTGTAAATAGTTGTGTGTGTATGTGTGTGTGTAAACAGTTGTGTGTGTGTATGTGTGTGTGTACACTGTGTGTGTGTACACTGTGTCTGTGTGTCTGTGTACACTGTGTGTTTTTGGGTACACTGTGTGTGTACACTTTTGTGAGTGTGTGTGCGTACACTGTTCTGTGTGTGTACACAGTGTGTGTGCGTGTGTTTGTACACAATTGTGTGTGTTTGTGTACACAGTTGTTTGTGTGTGTACACAGATGTGTGTGTGTGTGTACACAGTTGTGTATGTGTATGTGTGTGTACACAGTTGTTTGTGTGTGTGTGTACACTGTGTGTGTGTACACTGTTGTGTGTTTGTACGTACATTATTGTGTATATACACAGTGTGTATGTGTGTGTGTGTGCAGACAGTGTACACAGTTGTGTGTGTGTGTGTGTCCACATTTGTGTGTGTGTGTGTGTGAATGTATACACAGTGTTTGTCAGTGTGTGTGCACAATGTTTGTGCGTGTGTACACGGTTATGCGTGTATCTGTACACAGTTCTGTGTGTGTACACAGTTGTGTGTTTTTACACAGTTGTGTGTGTGTGTGTACACAGTTGTGTGTGTACGCAGTTGTGTGAATGTAAATAGTTGTGTGTGTGTGTACACAGTTGCGTATGTGTGTACACAGTTGTGTGTGTGTACACAGTTGTGTGTGGGTGTGTGTGTGTACACAGTTGTGTGTGTACACAATTGTGTGTGTGTGTGTTTGTACACAGTTGTGTGTGTGTGTACACAGATGTTTGTGTGTGTGTACACAGTTGTGTGTGTGTGTGTACACTGTGTGTGTGTGCACTGTGTGTGTGTGTGTACACAGTTGTGTGTTTGTGCGTACATTATTGTGTATATACACAGTGTGTATGTGTGTGTGTGTGCAGACAGTGTACACAGTTGTGTGTGTGTGTGTACACATTTGTGTGTGTGTGTGAATGTATACATAGTGTGTGTGAGTGTGCGTGCACAATGTGTGTGCGTGTGTACACGGTTGTACGTGTATCTGTACACAGTTCTGTGTGTGTACACAGTTGTGTGTTTTTACACAGTTGCGTATGGGTGTACACAGTTGTGTGTGTGTACACAGTTGTGTGTGGGTCTGTGTGTGTACACAGTTGTGTGTGTGTACACAGTTGTGTGTGTGTGTGTACACAGTGTGTCTGTGTTTACACAGTTGTGTGTGTGTGTGCACACAGTTGTTTGTGTGTGTACACAGTTGTGTGTGTGTATGTGTGTACACTTTTGTGTGTGTGTGTACACTGTGTGTGTATGTACACTGTGTTTGTGTGTACAGTGTGTTTGTGTGTACACTGTGTGTTTTTGTGTAAACCGTGTCTTTGTGTGTCTGTGTAAACTGTAGAGTGTGTGTGTGCATACACTTTTGTCTGTGTGTGTACACAATGTGTGTGTGTACACAATCTGTGTGTGTGTACTCTGTGTGTGTGTGTGTGTGTGTGTGTAAACAGTGTGTGTGTGTGTGCACACAGTGTGCGTTTGTGTATACAGAGTGTGTGTGTGTACACAGTGTGTTTGTATACACAGTGTGTGTGTACACAGTTGTGTGTGTGTGTCCACATTAGTGTGTGTGTGTATACACAGTGTGTGTGAGTGTGTGTACACAGTTCTGTGTGCGTGTGTAAATTGTTGTGTGTGTGTACGCAGTTCTGTGTGTGTACACAGTTGTGTGTTTTTACACAGTTGTGCGTGTGTGTACACAGTTGTGTGTGTACGCAGTTGTGTGTGTATGTAAATAGTTTTGTGTGTGTTTGTACACAGTTGCGTATGTGTGTACACAGTTGTGTGTGTGTACACAGTTGTGTGTGTGTGTGGGTGTGTGTGTGTACAGTTGTGTGTGTGTACACAATTGTGTGTGTGTGTACACAGTTGTGTGTGTGTGTACACAGATGTTTGTGTGTGTGTGTACACAGTTGTGTGTGTGTACGTGTGTGTACACAGTTGTGTGTGTGTGTACACTGTGTGTGCAGACTGTGTGCATTTGTGTGTACACTGTTGTGTGTGTGCGTACACAGTTGTGTGTGTGAACACAGTGTGTGTGAGTATGTACACAGTGTGTGTTTGTGTTTGTGTGTAGACAGTGTGTGTGTATATACAGAGTGTATGTGTGTATACAGAGTTTGTGTGTGTGTGTGTGTGCACTGCTGTGTGTGTGTACACTGTGTGTTTGTGTTTGTACACTGTGTGTGTGAGTGTACACAGTGTGTCTGCGTGTGTGTGTACACAGTATGTGTGTGTGCATACACACTGTGTGTGTACACAGTTGTGTGTGCGTGTGTCTACACTCTTTTGTGTGCCTGTGTGTGTATTCACAGTGTGTGTGTGTGTGTACACAGTTTGTGTGTGTACACAGTTGCGTGTGTGTGTGTGTACACAGTTGCGTGTATGTATGTGTTCACACAGTTGTGTGCATGTGTGTACACAGTTGTGTGTCTGTTTGTGTATGTGTGTCTACACAGTTGTGTGTGCGTGTGTGAGTACACAGTTGTGTGCGTGTGTGTGTACACAGTTGTGTCTGTGTGTATACAGTTGTGTGTGTGTGAGTACACAGTTGTGTTTGTGTGCGTGTGTACACAGTTGTGTGTGTGTGTGTGTGTGTGTGTGTGTGTGTGTGTACACAGTGTTTGTGTTTACACTGTTGTGTGTCTGTGTGTGCACACAGTTGTGTGTTTGTGTGTTCACAGTTGTTGTGTTTGTGTGTGTACACAGTTGTGTGTTTGGGTGTACACAGTTGTTTGTGTGTGTGTGTGTGTGTGCAGAGTTGTGTGTGTGTGGACACAGTTTTATTTATGTGTGTGGATACATTTATGTGTGTGTGTGGACACAGTTGTGTGTGTGTGTGTGTGTCTGTTTTTACAAAGTTGTGTGTGTGTGTTTACACAGTGTGTGTGTGTGTGTTCACACAGTTGTGTGTGTGTGTACACAGTTGTGTGTGTATGCTGTTGTGTGAATGTAAATAGTTGTGTGTGTGTGTGTGTGCACACAGTTGCGTATGTGTGTACACAGTTGTGTGTGTCTGTTTGTGTATGTGTGTCTACACAGTTGTGTGTGCGTGTGTGAGTACACAGTTGTGTGTGTCTGTGTGTGCACACAGTTGTGCATGTGTGTTCACAGTTGTTGTGTTTGTGTGTGTACACAGTTGTGTGTTTGTGTGTACACAGTTGTGTGTGTGTGTGTGTGTGTGTGTGCAGAGTTGTGTGTGTGTGGACACAGTTGTATTTATGTGTGTGTGTAAACAGTTATGTGTGTGTGTGTACACAGTTGTGTGTGTATGTGTCTGTTTGTACAAATTTGTGTGTGTGTGTGTTTACAGTGTGTGTGTGTGTGCACAGTTGTGTGTGTGTGTGTGTGTGTGTGTTCACACAGTTGTGTGTGTGTGTGTACACAGTTGTGTGTCTGTTTGTGGATGTGTGTCTACACAATTGTGTGTGTGTACACAGTCGTGTCTGTGTGTATACAGTTCTGTGTGTGTGAGTACACAGTTGTGTTTGTGTGTTTGTGTACACAGTTGTGTGTGTGTATGCGTGTACACAGTTGTGTGTGTATGTGTGTGTAAACAGTTGTGTGTGTGTATGTGTGTGTGTACACTGTGTGTTTTTGTGTACACTGTGTGTGTGTGTACACTTTTGTGAGTGTGTGTGCGTACACTGTTCTGTGTGTGTACACAGTGTGTGTGTGTACACAGTTGTTTGTGTGTGTGTGTACGCTCTGTGTGTGTGCATTGTGTGTGTGTGTACACTGTTGTGTGTTTGTGCGTACATTATTGTGTATATACACAGTGTGTATGTGTGTGTGTGTGTGTGCAGACAGTGTACACAGTTGTGTGTGTGTGTCCACATTTGTGTGTGTAAATGTATACACAGTGTGTGTGAGCGTGTGTGCACAATGTGTGTGCGTGTGTACACGGTTGTGCGTGTGTCTGTACACAGTTCTGTGTGCGTACACAGTTGTGTGTTTTTACACAGTTGTGTGTGTGTGTACACAGTTGTGTGTGTACGCAGTTGTGTGTGTATGTAAATAGTTGTGTGTGTGTACACAGTTGCGTATGGTGTACACAGTTGTGTGTGTGTACACAGTTGTGTGTGGGTGTGTGTGTGTACACAGTTGTGCGTGTGTAAACAGTTGTGTGTGTGTACACAGTTGTGCATGTGTACGCAGTTGTGTGTGTGTCTACACATTTGTGTATAAGTGTGTACACAGTTGTATGTGTGTGTACACAGTTGTGTGTGTGTGAGTGCACACAGTTGTTTGTGTGTGTGTACACAGTTGTGTGTGCCTGTGTGCACAGTTGTGTGTGTGTGTATACAGTTGTGTGTGTGTGTGTACACAGTTGTGTGTGTGTACACAAAAGTTTGTGTGTGAGTACACAGTTGTGTGTGTACGCAGTTGTCTGTTTGTGTGTGTGTACACAGTTGTGTGTATGTGTACACAGCTGTGTGTGTGTGTACACAATTGTGTGTGTGTGTACACAGTTGTGTGTGGGTGGATGTGTGTGTACACATTTGTGTGTCTGTGTGTGCACACAGTTGTGCGTGTGTGTTCATAGTTGTTGTGCGTGTGTGTGTACACAGTTGTGTTTTTGTGTGTACACAGTTGTGTGTGTGTCTGTGTGCAGAGTTGTGTGTGTGTGGACACAGTTTTGTTTATGTGTGTGTGTACACAGTTATGTGTGTGTGTACACAGTTGTGTGTGGGTGGGTGTGTGTGTACACAGTTGTGTGTCTGTGTGTGCACACAGTTGTGCGTGTGTGTTCACAGTTGTTTTGTGTGTGTGTGTGTGTGTGTACACAGTTGTGTGTTTGTGTGTACACAGTTGTGTGTGTGTGTGTGTGTGTGTGTGTGCAGAGTTGTGTGTGTGTGGACACAGTTGTATTAATGTGTGTGTGTAAACAGTTATGTGTGTGTGTACACAGTTGTGTGTGTGTGTCTGTTTGTACAAAGTTGTGTGTGTGTGTTTACACAGTGTGTGTGTGTGTACAGTTGTGTGTGTTTGTGTTCACACAGTTTTGTGTGTGTGTATACACAGTTGTGTGTCTGTTTGTGTATGTGTGTCTACTCAGTTGTGTGTGTGTGTTCACACAGTTGTGTGCGTATGTGTACACAGTTGTGTGTCTGTTTGTGTATGTGTGTCTACACAGTTGTGTGTGCGTGTGTGAGTACACAGTTGTGTGTGTGTGTGTGTGTGTGTACACAGTTGTGTGTGTACGCAGTTGTGTGAATGTAAATAGTTGTGTGTGTGTGTGTGTACACAGTTGCGTATGTGTGTACACAGTTGTGTGTGTGTACACAGTTGTGTGTGGGTGTGTGTGTGTACACAGTTGTGTGTGTACACAATTGTGTGTGTGTGTGTTTGTACACAGTTGTGTGTGTGTGTACACAGATGTTTGTGTGTGTGTGTACACAGTTGTGTGTGTGTGTGTGTACACTGTGTGTGTGTGCACTGTGTGTGTGTGTGTACACAGTTGTGTGTTTGTGCGTACATTATTGTGTATATACACAGTGTGTATGTGTGTGTGTGCAGACAGTGTACACAGTTGTGTGTGTGTGTGTACACATTTGTGTGTGTGTGTGAATGTATACACAGTGTGTGTGCACAATGTGTGTGCGTGTGTACACGGTTGTACGTGTATCTGTACACAGTTCTGTGTGTGTACACAGTTGTGTGTTTTTACACAGTTGCGTATGGGTGTACACAGTTGTGTGTGTGTACACAGTTGTGTGTGGGTCTGTGTGTGTACACAGTTGTGTGTGTGTACACAGTTGTGTGTGTGTGTTTGTGTACACAGTTGCGTGTGTGTATGCGTGTAAATAGTTGTGTGTGTATGTGTGTGTGTAAACAGTTGTGTGTGTGTATGTGTGTGTGTACACTGTGTGTGTGTACACTGTGTCTGTGTGTCTGTGTACACTGTGTGTTTTTGGGTACACTGTGTGTGTACACTTTTGTGAGTGTGTGTGCGTACACTGTTCTGTGTGTGTACACAGTGTGTGTGCGTGTGTTTGTACACAATTGTGTGTGTTTGTGTACACAGTTGTTTGTGTGTGTACACAGATGTGTGTGTGTGTGTACACAGTTGTGTATGTGTATGTGTGTGTACACAGTTGTTTGTGTGTGTGTGTACACTGTGTGTGTGTGTACACTGTTGTGTGTTTGTACGTACATTATTGTGTATATACACAGTGTGTATGTGTGTGTGTGTGCAGACAGTGTACACAGTTGTGTGTGTGTGTGTGTCCACATTTGTGTGTGTGTGTGTGTGAATGTATACACAGTGTTTGTCAGTGTGTGTGCACAATGTTTGTGCGTGTGTACACGGTTATGCGTGTATCTGTACACAGTTCTGTGTGTGTACACAGTTGTGTGTTTTTACACAGTTGTGTGTGTGTGTGTACACAGTTGTGTGTGTACGCAGTTGTGTGAATGTAAATAGTTGTGTGTGTGTGTACACAGTTGCGTATGTGTGTACACAGTTGTGTGTGTGTACACAGTTGTGTGTGGGTGTGTGTGTGTACACAGTTGTGTGTGTACACAATTGTGTGTGTGTGTGTTTGTACACAGTTGTGTGTGTGTGTACACAGATGTTTGTGTGTGTGTACACAGTTGTGTGTGTGTGTGTACACTGTGTGTGTGTGCACTGTGTGTGTGTGTGTACACAGTTGTGTGTTTGTGCGTACATTATTGTGTATATACACAGTGTGTATGTGTGTGTGTGTGCAGACAGTGTACACAGTTGTGTGTGTGTGTGTACACATTTGTGTGTGTGTGTGAATGTATACATAGTGTGTGTGAGTGTGCGTGCACAATGTGTGTGCGTGTGTACACGGTTGTACGTGTATCTGTACACAGTTCTGTGTGTGTACACAGTTGTGTGTTTTTACACAGTTGCGTATGGGTGTACACAGTTGTGTGTGTGTACACAGTTGTGTGTGGGTCTGTGTGTGTACACAGTTGTGTGTGTGTACACAGTTGTGTGTGTGTGTGTACACAGTGTGTCTGTGTTTACACAGTTGTGTGTGTGTGTGCACACAGTTGTTTGTGTGTGTACACAGTTGTGTGTGTGTATGTGTGTACACTTTTGTGTGTGTGTGTACACTGTGTGTGTATGTACACTGTGTTTGTGTGTACAGTGTGTTTGTGTGTACACTGTGTGTTTTTGTGTAAACCGTGTCTTTGTGTGTCTGTGTAAACTGTAGAGTGTGTGTGTGCATACACTTTTGTCTGTGTGTGTACACAATGTGTGTGTGTACACAATCTGTGTGTGTGTACTCTGTGTGTGTGTGTGTGTGTGTGTGTGTAAACAGTGTGTGTGTGTGTGCACACAGTGTGCGTTTGTGTATACAGAGTGTGTGTGTGTACACAGTGTGTTTGTATACACAGTGTGTGTGTACACAGTTGTGTGTGTGTGTCCACATTAGTGTGTGTGTGTATACACAGTGTGTGTGAGTGTGTGTACACAGTTCTGTGTGCGTGTGTAAATTGTTGTGTGTGTGTACGCAGTTCTGTGTGTGTACACAGTTGTGTGTTTTTACACAGTTGTGCGTGTGTGTACACAGTTGTGTGTGTACGCAGTTGTGTGTGTATGTAAATAGTTTTGTGTGTGTTTGTACACAGTTGCGTATGTGTGTACACAGTTGTGTGTGTGTACACAGTTGTGTGTGTGTGTGGGTGTGTGTGTGTACAGTTGTGTGTGTGTACACAATTGTGTGTGTGTGTACACAGTTGTGTGTGTGTGTACACAGATGTTTGTGTGTGTGTGTACACAGTTGTGTGTGTGTACGTGTGTGTACACAGTTGTGTGTGTGTGTACACTGTGTGTGCAGACTGTGTGCATTTGTGTGTACACTGTTGTGTGTGTGCGTACACAGTTGTGTGTGTGAACACAGTGTGTGTGAGTATGTACACAGTGTGTGTTTGTGTTTGTGTGTAGACAGTGTGTGTGTATATACAGAGTGTATGTGTGTATACAGAGTTTGTGTGTGTGTGTGTGTGCACTGCTGTGTGTGTGTACACTGTGTGTTTGTGTTTGTACACTGTGTGTGTGAGTGTACACAGTGTGTCTGCGTGTGTGTGTACACAGTATGTGTGTGTGCATACACACTGTGTGTGTACACAGTTGTGTGTGCGTGTGTCTACACTCTTTTGTGTGCCTGTGTGTGTATTCACAGTGTGTGTGTGTGTGTACACAGTTTGTGTGTGTACACAGTTGCGTGTGTGTGTGTGTACACAGTTGCGTGTATGTATGTGTTCACACAGTTGTGTGCATGTGTGTACACAGTTGTGTGTCTGTTTGTGTATGTGTGTCTACACAGTTGTGTGTGCGTGTGTGAGTACACAGTTGTGTGCGTGTGTGTGTACACAGTTGTGTCTGTGTGTATACAGTTGTGTGTGTGTGAGTACACAGTTGTGTTTGTGTGCGTGTGTACACAGTTGTGTGTGTGTGTGTGTGTGTGTGTGTGTGTGTGTGTACACAGTGTTTGTGTTTACACTGTTGTGTGTCTGTGTGTGCACACAGTTGTGTGTTTGTGTGTTCACAGTTGTTGTGTTTGTGTGTGTACACAGTTGTGTGTTTGGGTGTACACAGTTGTTTGTGTGTGTGTGTGTGTGTGCAGAGTTGTGTGTGTGTGGACACAGTTTTATTTATGTGTGTGGATACATTTATGTGTGTGTGTGGACACAGTTGTGTGTGTGTGTGTGTGTCTGTTTTTACAAAGTTGTGTGTGTGTGTTTACACAGTGTGTGTGTGTGTGTTCACACAGTTGTGTGTGTGTGTACACAGTTGTGTGTGTATGCTGTTGTGTGAATGTAAATAGTTGTGTGTGTGTGTGTGTGCACACAGTTGCGTATGTGTGTACACAGTTGTGTGTGTCTGTTTGTGTATGTGTGTCTACACAGTTGTGTGTGCGTGTGTGAGTACACAGTTGTGTGTGTCTGTGTGTGCACACAGTTGTGCATGTGTGTTCACAGTTGTTGTGTTTGTGTGTGTACACAGTTGTGTGTTTGTGTGTACACAGTTGTGTGTGTGTGTGTGTGTGTGTGTGCAGAGTTGTGTGTGTGTGGACACAGTTGTATTTATGTGTGTGTGTAAACAGTTATGTGTGTGTGTGTACACAGTTGTGTGTGTATGTGTCTGTTTGTACAAATTTGTGTGTGTGTGTGTTTACAGTGTGTGTGTGTGTGCACAGTTGTGTGTGTGTGTGTGTGTGTGTGTTCACACAGTTGTGTGTGTGTGTGTACACAGTTGTGTGTCTGTTTGTGGATGTGTGTCTACACAATTGTGTGTGTGTACACAGTCGTGTCTGTGTGTATACAGTTCTGTGTGTGTGAGTACACAGTTGTGTTTGTGTGTTTGTGTACACAGTTGTGTGTGTGTATGCGTGTACACAGTTGTGTGTGTATGTGTGTGTAAACAGTTGTGTGTGTGTATGTGTGTGTGTACACTGTGTGTTTTTGTGTACACTGTGTGTGTGTGTACACTTTTGTGAGTGTGTGTGCGTACACTGTTCTGTGTGTGTACACAGTGTGTGTGTGTACACAGTTGTTTGTGTGTGTGTGTACGCTCTGTGTGTGTGCATTGTGTGTGTGTGTACACTGTTGTGTGTTTGTGCGTACATTATTGTGTATATACACAGTGTGTATGTGTGTGTGTGTGTGTGCAGACAGTGTACACAGTTGTGTGTGTGTGTCCACATTTGTGTGTGTAAATGTATACACAGTGTGTGTGAGCGTGTGTGCACAATGTGTGTGCGTGTGTACACGGTTGTGCGTGTGTCTGTACACAGTTCTGTGTGCGTACACAGTTGTGTGTTTTTACACAGTTGTGTGTGTGTGTACACAGTTGTGTGTGTACGCAGTTGTGTGTGTATGTAAATAGTTGTGTGTGTGTACACAGTTGCGTATGGTGTACACAGTTGTGTGTGTGTACACAGTTGTGTGTGGGTGTGTGTGTGTACACAGTTGTGCGTGTGTAAACAGTTGTGTGTGTGTACACAGTTGTGCATGTGTACGCAGTTGTGTGTGTGTCTACACATTTGTGTATAAGTGTGTACACAGTTGTATGTGTGTGTACACAGTTGTGTGTGTGTGAGTGCACACAGTTGTTTGTGTGTGTGTACACAGTTGTGTGTGCCTGTGTGCACAGTTGTGTGTGTGTGTATACAGTTGTGAGTGTGTGTGTACACAGTTGTGTGTGTGTACACAAAAGTTTGTGTGTGAGTACACAGTTGTGTGTGTACGCAGTTGTCTGTTTGTGTGTGTGTACACAGTTGTGTGTATGTGTACACAGCTGTGTGTGTGTGTACACAATTGTGTGTGTGTGTACACAGTTGTGTGTGGGTGGATGTGTGTGTACACATTTGTGTGTCTGTGTGTGCACACAGTTGTGCGTGTGTGTTCATAGTTGTTGTGCGTGTGTGTGTACACAGTTGTGTTTTTGTGTGTACACAGTTGTGTGTGTGTCTGTGTGCAGAGTTGTGTGTGTGTGGACACAGTTTTGTTTATGTGTGTGTGTACACAGTTATGTGTGTGTGTACACAGTTGTGTGTGGGTGGGTGTGTGTGTACACAGTTGTGTGTCTGTGTGTGCACACAGTTGTGCGTGTGTGTTCACAGTTGTTTTGTGTGTGTGTGTGTGTGTGTACACAGTTGTGTGTTTGTGTGTACACAGTTGTGTGTGTGTGTGTGTGTGTGTGTGTGCAGAGTTGTGTGTGTGTGGACACAGTTGTATTAATGTGTGTGTGTAAACAGTTATGTGTGTGTGTACACAGTTGTGTGTGTGTGTCTGTTTGTACAAAGTTGTGTGTGTGTGTTTACACAGTGTGTGTGTGTGTACAGTTGTGTGTGTTTGTGTTCACACAGTTTTGTGTGTGTGTATACACAGTTGTGTGTCTGTTTGTGTATGTGTGTCTACTCAGTTGTGTGTGTGTGTTCACACAGTTGTGTGCGTATGTGTACACAGTTGTGTGTCTGTTTGTGTATGTGTGTCTACACAGTTGTGTGTGCGTGTGTGAGTACACAGTTGTGTGTGTGTGTGTGTGTGTACACAGTTGTGTCTGTGTGTATACAGTTGTGTGTGTGTGAGTACACAGTTGTGTTTGTGTGCGTGTGTACACAGTTGTGTGTGTGTGTGTGTGTGTGTGTACACAGTGTTTGTGTGTACACTGTTGTGTGTCTGTGTGTGCACACAGTTGTGCGTGTGTGTTCACAGTTGTTGTGTTTGTGTGTGTACACAGTTGTGTGTTTGTGTGTACACAGTTGTCTGTGTGTGTGTGTGTGCAGAGTTGTGTGTGTGTGTGGACACAGTTTTATTTATGTGTGTGTGTATACATTTATGTGTGTGTGTGGATACAGTTGTGTGTGTGTGTGTGTGTCTGCTTGTACAAAGTTGTGTGTGTGTGTTTACACAGTGTGTGTGTGTGTACACAGTTGTGTGTGTGTGTGTGTGTTCACACAGTTGAGTGTGTGTGTACACAGTTGTGTGTCTGTTTGTGTATGTGTGTCTACACAATTGTGTGTGTGTACACAGTCGTATCTGTGTGTATACATTTGTGTGTGTGTGAGTACACAATTGTGTTTGTGTGTTTGTGTACACAGTTGCGTGTGTGTATGCGTGTAAACAGTTGTGTGTGTATGTGTGTGTGTAAACAGTTGTGTGTGTGTGTACACTGTGTGTGTGTGTGTACACTGTGTTTGTGTGTCTGTGTACACTGTGTGTTTTTGTGTACACTGTGTGTGTACACTTTTGTGAGTGTGTGTGTACACTGTTCTGTGTGTGTACACAGTGTGTGTGTGTGTACACAGTTGTGTGTGTGTGTACACAGTTGTTTGTGTGTGTACACAGATGTGTGTGTGTGTGTGTGTACACAGTTGTGTATGTGTATGTGTGTGTACACAGTTGTTTGTGTGTGTGTGTGTACAATGTGTGTGTGTACACTGTTGTGTGTTTGTGCGTACATTATTGTGTATATACACAGTGTGTATGTGTGTGTGTGTGCAGACAGTGTACACAGTTGTGTGTGTGTGTGTCCACATTTGTGTGTGTGTGTGAATGTATAAACAGTGTGTGCACAATGTGTGTGCGTGTGTACACGGTTGTGCGTGTATCTGTACACAGTTCTGTGTGTGTACACAGTTGTGTGTTTTTACACAGTTGTGTGTGTGTGTACACAGTTGTGTGTGTACGCAGTTGTGTGTGTATGTAAATAGTTGTCTGTGTGTGTGTGTGTGTGTGTGTGTGTGTACACAGTTGCGTATGTGTGTACACAGTTGTGTGGGTGTACACAGTTGAGTGTGGGTGGGTGTGTGTACACAGTTGTGTGTTTACACAATTGTGTGTGTGTGTGTTTGTACACAGTTGTGTGTGTGTGTACACAGATGTTTGTGTGTGTGTGTACACAGTTGTGTGTGTGCGTGTACACTGTGTGTGTGTGCACTGTGTGTGTGTGTACACTGTTGTGTGTTTGTGCGTACATTATTGTGTATATACACAGTGTGTATGTGTGTGTGTGTGCAGACAGTGTACACAGTTGTGTGTGTGTGTCCACATTTGTGTGTGTGTGAATGTATACACAGTGTGTGTGAGTGTGTGTGCACAATGTGTGTGCGTGTGTACATGGTTGTGCGTGTGTCTGTACACAGTTCTGTGTGTGTACACAGTTGTGTGTTTTTACACAGTTGTGTGTGTGTGTGTGTGTACACAGTTGTGCGTCTATGCAGTTGTGTGTGTATGTAAATAGTTGTGTGTGTGTGTGTGTGTGTGTTGTGTGTGTGTACACAGTTGCGTATGGGTGTACACAGTTGTGTGTGTGTACACAGTTGTGTGTGGGTCTGTGTGTGTACACAGTTGTGTGTGTGTACACAGTTGTATGTGTGTGTGTGTACACAGTGTGTCTGTGTTTACACAGTTGTGTGTGTGTGTGTACACTGTGTTTGTGTGTACAGTGTGTTTGTGTGTACACTGTGTGTTTTTGTGTAAACCGTGTCTTTGTGTGTCTGTGTAAACTTTAGAGTGTGTGTGTGCATACACTTTTGTCTGTGTGTGTACACAATGTGTGTGTGTACACAATCTGTGTGTGTGTGTACTCTGTGTGTGTATGTGTAAACAGTGTGTGTGTGTGTGTGTACACAGTGTGCGTTTGTGTATACAGTGTGTGTGTGTGTACACAGTGTGTTTGTATACACAGTGTGTGTGCACACAGAAGTGTGTGTGTGTCCACATTAGTGTGTGTGTGTGTGTATACACAGTGTGTGTGAGTGTGTGTACACAGCGTGTGTGCGTGTGTAAATTGTTGTGTGTGTGTGTACACAGTTCTGTGTGTGTACACAGTTGTGTGTTTTTACACAGTTGTGCGCGTGTGTACACAGTTGTGTGTGTACGCAGTTGTGTGTGTATGTAAATAGTTTTGTGTGTGTTTGTACACAGTTGCGTATGTGTGTACACAGTTGTGTGTGTGTACACAGTTGTGTGTGGGTGTGTGTGTGTGTGTGTGTGTGCAGAGTTGTGTGTGTGTGGACACAGTTGTATTAATGTGTGTGTGTAAACAGTTATGTGTGTGTGTACACAGTTGTGTGTGTGTGTCTGTTTGTACAAAGTTGTGTGTGTGTGTTTACACAGTGTGTGTGTGTGTACAGTTGTGTGTGTTTGTGTTCACACAGTTTTGTGTGTGTGTATACACAGTTGTGTGTCTGTTTGTGTATGTGTGTCTACTCAGTTGTGTGTGTGTGTTCACACAGTTGTGTGCGTATGTGTACACAGTTGTGTGTCTGTTTGTGTATGTGTGTCTACACAGTTGTGTGTGCGTGTGTGAGTACACAGTTGTGTGTGTGTGTGTGTGTGTACACAGTTGTGTCTGTGTGTATACAGTTGTGTGTGTGTGAGTACACAGTTGTGTTTGTGTGCGTGTGTACACAGTTGTGTGTGTGTGTGTGTGTGTGTGTACACAGTGTTTGTGTGTACACTGTTGTGTGTCTGTGTGTGCACACAGTTGTGCGTGTGTGTTCACAGTTGTTGTGTTTGTGTGTGTACACAGTTGTGTGTTTGTGTGTACACAGTTGTCTGTGTGTGTGTGTGCAGAGTTGTATGTGTGTGTGGACACAGTTTTATTTATGTGTGTGTGTATACATTTATGTGTGTGTGTGGATACAGTTGTGTGTGTGTGTGTGTGTCTGCTTGTACAAAGTTGTGTGTGTGTGTTTACACAGTGTGTGTGTGTGTACACAGTTGTGTGTGTGTGTGTGTGTTCACACAGTTGAGTGTGTGTGTACACAGTTGTGTGTCTGTTTGTGTATGTGTGTCTACACAATTGTGTGTGTGTACACAGTCGTATCTGTGTGTATACATTTGTGTGTGTGTGAGTACACAATTGTGTTTGTGTGTTTGTGTACACAGTTGCGTGTGTGTATGCGTGTAAACAGTTGTGTGTGTATGTGTGTGTGTAAACAGTTGTGTGTGTGTGTACACTGTGTGTGTGTGTGTACACTGTGTTTGTGTGTCTGTGTACACTGTGTGTTTTTGTGTACACTGTGTGTGTACACTTTTGTGAGTGTGTGTGTACACTGTTCTGTGTGTGTACACAGTGTGTGTGTGTGTACACAGTTGTGTGTGTGTGTACACAGTTGTTTGTGTGTGTACACAGATGTGTGTGTGTGTGTGTGTACACAGTTGTGTATGTGTATGTGTGTGTACACAGTTGTTTGTGTGTGTGTGTGTACACTGTGTGTGTGTACACTGTTGTGTGTTTGTGCGTACATTATTGTGTATATACACAGTGTGTATGTGTGTGTGTGTGCAGACAGTGTGCACAGTTGTGTGTGTGTGTGTCCACATTTGTGTGTGTGTGTGAATGTATAAACAGTGTGTGCACAATGTGTGTGCGTGTGTACACGGTTGTGCGTGTATCTGTACACAGTTCTGTGTGTGTACACAGTTGTGTGTTTTTACACAGTTGTGTGTGTGTGTACACAGTTGTGTGTGTACGCAGTTGTGTGTGTATGTAAATAGTTGTCTGTGTGTGTGTGTGTGTGTGTGTGTGTGTGTGTACACAGTTGCGTATGTGTGTACACAGTTGTGTGGGTGTACACAGTTGAGTGTGGGTGGGTGTGTGTACACAGTTGTGTGTTTACACAATTGTGTGTGTGTGTGTTTGTACACAGTTGTGTGTGTGTGTACACAGATGTTTGTGTGTGTGTGTACACAGTTGTGTGTGTGTGTGTACACTGTGTGTGTGTGCACTGTGTGTGTGTGTACACTGTTGTGTGTTTGTGCGTACATTATTGTGTATATACACAGTGTGTATGTGTGTGTGTGTGCAGACAGTGTACACAGTTGTGTGTGTGTGTCCACATTTGTGTGTGTGTGAATGTATACACAGTGTGTGTGAGTGTGTGTGCACAATGTGTGTGCGTGTGTACATGGTTGTGCGTGTGTCTGTACACAGTTCTGTGTGTGTACACAGTTGTGTGTTTTTACACAGTTGTGTGTGTGTGTGTGTGTACACAGTTGTGCGTCTATGCAGTTGTGTGTGTATGTAAATAGTTGTGTGTGTGTGTGTGTGTGTTGTGTGTGTGTACACAGTTGCGTATGGGTGTACACAGTTGTGTGTGTGTACACAGTTGTGTGTGGGTCTGTGTGTGTACACAGTTGTGTGTGTGTACACAGTTGTATGTGTGTGTGTGTACACAGTGTGTCTGTGTTTACACAGTTGTGTGTGTGTGTACACTGTGTTTGTGTGTACAGTGTGTTTGTGTGTACACTGTGTGTTTTTGTGTAAACCGTGTCTTTGTGTGTCTGTGTAAACTGTAGAGTGTGTGTGTGCATACACTTTTGTCTGTGTGTGTACACAATGTGTGTGTGTACACAATCTGTGTGTGTGTGTACTCTGTGTGTGTATGTGTAAACAGTGTGTGTGTGTGTGTGTGTACACAGTGTGCGTTTGTGTATACAGTGTGTGTGTGTACACAGTGTGTTTGTATACACAGTGTGTGTGCACACAGAAGTGTGTGTGTGTCCACATTAGTGTGTGTGTGTGTGTATACACAGTGTGTGTGAGTGTGTGTACACAGCGTGTGTGCGTGTGTAAATTGTTGTGTGTGTGTGTACACAGTTCTGTGTGTGTACACAGTTGTGTGTTTTTACACAGTTGTGCGCGTGTGTACACAGTTGTGTGTGTACGCAGTTGTGTGTGTATGTAAATAGTTTTGTGTGTGTTTGTACACAGTTGCGTATGTGTGTACACAGTTGTGTGTGTGTACACAGTTGTGTGTGGGTGTGGGTGTGTGTGTGTGTGTACAGTTGTGTGTGTGTACACAATTGTGTGTGTGTGTGTACACAGTTGTGTGTGTGTGTACACAGATGTTTGTGTGTGTGTGTGCACAGTTGTGTGTGTGTACGTGTGTGTACACAGTTGTGTGTGTGTGTACACTGTGTGTGTGTGTAGACTGTGTGCATGTGTGTGTACACTGTTGTGTGTGTGCGTACACAGTTGTGTGTGTGTACACAGTGTGTGTGAGTATGTACACAGTGTGTGTTTGTGTTTGTGTGTAGACAGTGTGTGTGTATATACAGAGTGTATGTGTGTATACAGAGTTTGTGTGTGTGTGTGTGTGCACTGCTGTGTGTGTGTGTACACTGTGTGTGTGTGTTTGTACACTGTGTGTGTGGGTGTACACAGTGTGTCTGCGTGTGTGTGTACACAGTATGTGTGTGTGCATACACACTGTGTGTGTACACAGTTGTGTGTGCGTGTGTCTACACACTTTTGTGTGCCTGTGTGTGTATTCACAGTGTGTGTGTGTGTGTGTGTGTACACAGTTGCGTGTATGTATGTGTGTACACAGTTGTGTGTGTGTGTGTACACAGTTGTGTGTGTGTGTGTGCAGAGTTGTGTGTGTGTGCACACAGTTGTATTTATGTGTGTGTGTATACAGTTATGTGTGTGTGTGGACACAGTTGTGTGTGTGTGTGTGTCTGTTTGTACAAAGTTGTGTGTGTGTGTTTACACAGTGTGTGTGTGTATACACAGTTGTGTGTGTGTGTTTACACAGTTGTGTGTGTGTGTACACAGTTGTGTGTCTGTTTGTGTATGTGTGTCTACACAATTGTGTGTGTGTACACAGTCGTATCTGTGTGCATACAGTTGTGTGTGTGTGAGTACACGGTTGTGTTTGTGTGTTTGTGCACACAGTTGCGTGTGTGTATGCGTGTAAACAGTTGTGTGTGTATGTGTGTGTGTAAACAGTTGTGTGTGTATGTGTGTGTGTACACTGTGTGTGTGTACACTTTGTTTGTGTGTCTGTGTACACTGTGTGTTTTTGTGTACACTGTGTGTGTACACAGTTGTTTGTGTGTGTACACAGATGTGTGTGTGTGTGTACACAGTTGTGTATGTGTATGTGTGTGTACACAGTTGTTTGCGTGTGTGTGTGTACACTGTGTGTGTGTGTACACTGTTGTGTGTTTGTGCGTGCATTATTGTGTATAGACACAGTGTGTATGTGTGTGTGTGTGTGCAGACAGTGTACACACTTGTGTGTGTGTGTGTCCACATTTGTGTGTGTGTGAATGTATACACAGTGTGTGTGAGTGTGTGTGCACAATGTGTGTGCGTGTGTACACGGTTGTGCGTGTATCTGTACACAGTTCTGTGTGTGTACACAGTTGTGTGTTTTTACACAGTTGTGTGTGTGTACACAGTTGTGTGTGTACGTAGTTGTGTGTGTATGTAAATAGTTGTGTGTGTGTGTGTGTGTACACAGTTGCGTATGTGTGTACACAGTTGTGTGGGTGTACACAGTTGTGTGTGGGTGTGTGTGTGTACACAGTTGTGTGTGTACACAATTGTGCGTGTGTGTGTTTGTACACAGTTGTGTGTGTGTGTACACAGATGTTTGTGTGTGTGTGTACACAGTTGTGTGTGTGTGTACACTGTGTGTGTGTGCACTGTGTGTGTGTGTGTACACTGTTGTGTGTTTGTGCGTACATTATTGTGTATATACACAGTGTGTATGTGTGTGTGTGTGCAGACAGTGTACACAGTTGTGTGTGTGTGTCCACATTTGTGTGTGTGTGAATGTATACACAGTGTGTGTGAGTGTGTGCGCACAATGTGTGTGCGTGTGTACATGGATGTGCGTGTGTCTGTACACAGTTCTGTGTGTGTACACAGTTGTGTGTTTTTACACAGTTGTGTGTGTGTGTACACAGTTGTGCGTGTACGCAGTTGTGTGTGTATGTAAATAGTTGTGTGTGTGTGTGTGTTGTGTGTGTGTACACAGTTGCGTATGGGTGTACACAGTTGTGTGTGTGTTCACAGTTGTGTGTGGGTCTGTGTGTGTACACAGTTGTGTGTGTGTACTCAGTTATGTGTGTGTGTGTGTACACAGTGTGTCTGTGTTTACACAGTTGTGTGTGTGTGTGTACACAGTTGTTTGTGTGTGTACACAGTTGTGTGTGTGTATGTGTGTACACTTTTGTGTGTGTGTGTACACTGTGTTTGTGTACACTGTTTTTTGTGTACAGTGTGTTTGTGTGTACACTGTGTGTTTTTGTGTAAACCGTGTCTTTGTGTGTCTGTGTAAACTGTAGAGTGTGTGTGTGCATACACTTTTGTCTGTGTGTGTACACAATGTGTGTGTGTACACAGTCTGTGTGTGTGTGTACTCTGTGTGTGTGTGTAAACAGTGTGTGTGTGTGTACACAGTGTGCGTTTGTGTATACAGAGTGTGTGTGTGTACACAGTGTGTTTGTATACACAGTGTGTGTGTACACAGTTGTGTGTGTGTGTCCACATTAGTGTGTGTGTGTATACACAGTGTGTGTGAGTGTGTGTACACAGTTCTGTGTGTGTACACAGTTGTGTGTTTTTACACAGTTGTGCGTGTGTGTACACAGTTGTGTGTGCACGCAGTTGTGTGTGTATGTAAATAGTTTTGTGTGTGTTTGTACACAGTTGCGTATGTGTGTACACGTTTGTGTGTGTGTACACAGTTGTGTGTGGGTGTGTGTGTGTGTGTACAGTTGTGTGTGTGTACACAATTGTGTGTGTGTGTACACAGTTGTGTGTGTGTGTACAGAGATGTTTGTGTGTGTGTGTGTACACAGTTGTGTGTGTGTACGTGTGTGTACACAGTTGTGTGTGTGTGTACACTGTGTGTGTGTAGACTGTGTGCAAGTGTGTGTACACAGTTGTGTGTGTGCGTACACAGTTGTGTGTGTGTACACAGTGTGTGTGAGTATGTACACAGTGTGTGTTTGTGTTTGTGTGTAGACAGTGTGTGTGTATATACAGAGTGTATGTGCGTATACAGAGTTTGTGTGTGTGTGTGTGTGTGTGTGCACTGCTGTGTGTGTGTGTACACTGTGTGTGTGTGTTTGTACACTGTGTGTGTGGGTGTACACAGTGTGTCTGCGTGTGTGTGTACACAGTATGTGTGTGTGCATACACACTGTGTGTGTACACAGTTGTGTGTGCGTGTGTCTACACACTTTTGTGTGCCTGTGTGTGTATTCACAGTGTGTGTGTGTTTGTGTGTGTGTACACAGTTTATGTGTATACACAGTTGCGTGTGTGTGTGTGTGTACACTGTTGCGTGTATGTATGTGTTCACACAGTTGTGTGCGTGTGTGTACACAGTTGTGTGTCTGTTTGTGTATGTGTGTCTACACAGTTGTGTGTGCGTGTGTGAGTACACAGTTGTGTGCGTGTGTGTGTACACAGTTGTGTCTGTGTGTATACAGTTGTGTGTGTGTGAGTACACAGTTGTGTTTATGTGCATGTGTACACAGTTGTATGTGTGTGTGTGTACACAGTGTGTGTGTGTACACTGTTGTGTGTCTGTGTGTGCACACAGTTGTGCATGTGTGTTCACAGTTGTTGTGTTTGTGTGTGTAAACAGTTATGTGTGTGTGTGTACACAGTTGTGTGTGTGTGTGTCTGTTTGTACAAATTTGTGTGTGTGTGTGTGTTTAGTGTGTGTGTGTCTGTGCACAGTTGTGTGTGTGTGTGTTCACACAGTTGTGTGTGTGTGTACACAGTTGTGTGTCTGTTTGTGGATGTGTGTCTACACAATTGTGTGTGTGTACACAGTCGTGTCTGTGTGTATACAGTTGTGTGTGTGTGAGTACACAGTTGTGTTTGTGTGTTTGTGTACACAGTTGTGTGTGTGTATGCGTGTACACAGTTGTGTGTGTATGTGTGTGTAAACAGTTGTGTGTGTGTATGTTTGTGTGTACACTGTGTGTGTGTCTGTGTACACTGTGTGTTTTTGTGTACACTGTGTGTGTGCGTGTGTACACTTTTGTGAGTGTGTGTGCGTACACTGTTCTGTGTGTGTACACTGTGTGTGTGTGTACACAGTTGTGTGTGTGTGTACACAGTTGTTTGTGTGTGTACACAGTTGTGTATGTGTATGTGTGTGTACACAGTTGTTTGGGTGTGTGTGCACACTGTGTGTGTGCATTGTGTGTGTGTGTGTACACTGTTGTGTGTTTGTGCGTACATTATTGTGTATATACACAGTGTGTATGTGTGTGTGTGGTGCAGACAGTGTACACAGTTGTGTGTGTGTGTCCACATTTGTGTGTGTGAATGTATACACAGTGTGTGTGAGTGTGTGTGCACAATGTGTGTGCGTGTGTACACGGTTGTGCGTGTGTCTGTACACAGTTCTGTGTGCGTACACAGTTGTGTGTTTTTACACAGTTGTGTGTGTGTGTACATATTTGTGTGCGTACGCAGTTGTGTGTGTATGTAAATAGTTGTGTGTGTGTGTACACAGTTGCGTATGGGCGTACACAGTTATGTGTGTATACACAGTTGTGTGTGGGTGTGTGTGTACACAGTTGTTTGTGTGTACACAATTGTGTGTGTGTGTGTGTACACAGTTGTGTGTGTGTACGTGTGTGTACACAGTTGTGTGTGTGTACACAGTTGTGTGTGTGTACACAGTTGTGTGTGTGTACACAGTGTGTCTGTGTTTACACAGTTGTGTGTGTGTACACAGTTGTTTGTGTGTGTACACAGTTGTGTGTGTGTATGTGTGTACACTTTTGTGTGTGTGTGTACACACTGTGTGTGTGTACACTGTGTGTGTGTGTGTGTGCAGTGTGTTTGTGTGTACACTGTGTGTTTTTGTGTAAACCGTGTCTTTGTGTGTCTGTGTAAACTGTAGAGTGTGTGTGTGCATACACTTTTGTCTGTGTGTGTACAGAATGTGTGTGTGTACACAATCTGTGTGTGTGTACTCTGTGTGTGTGTGTGTGTGTACACAGTGTGTGTGTACACAGTGTGCGTTTGTGTACACAGAGTGAGTCTGTGTACACAGTGTGTTTGTATACACAGTGTGTGTGTACACAGTTGTGTGTGGTGTCCACATTAGTGTGTGTGTATACACAGTGTGTGTGAGTATGTGTACACAGTGTGTGTGCGTGTGTAAATGGTTGTGTGTGTGTGTACACAGTTCTGTGTGTGTACACAGTTGTGTGTTTTTACACAGTTGTGCGTGTGTGTACACAGTTGTGTGTGTACGCAGTTGTCTGTGTATGTAAATAGTTTTGTGTGTGTGTACACAGTTGCGTATGTGTGTACACAGTTGTGTGTGTGTACACAGTTGTGTGTGGGTGTGTGTGTGTGTACACAGTTGTGTGTGTGTACACAGAAGTTTGTGTGTGTGTACACAGTCGTGTGTGTGTACGTGTGTGTACACAGTTGTGTGTGTGTACACTGTGTGTGTGTGTAGACTGTGTGCATGTGTGTGTACACTGTTGTGTGTGTGTGTACACAGTTGTGTGTGTGTACACAGTGTGTGTGAGTATGTACACAGTGTGTGTTTGTGTTTGTGTGTAGACAGTGTGTGTGTATATACAGAGTGTATGTGTGTATACACAGTTTGTGTGTGTGTGTGTGCACTGTTGTGTGTGTGTGTACACTGTGCGTGTGTGTTTATACACTGTGTGTGTCGGTGTACACACTGTGTCTGTGTGTGTGTGTACACAGTATGTGTGTGTGCATACACAATGTTTGTCTACACAGTTGTGTGTGCGTGTGTCTACACTCTTTCGTGTGCCTGTGTGTGTATTCACTGTGTGTGTGTGTGTGTGTGTGTGTGTGTGTGTGTGTACACAGTTGCATGTATGTATGCGTGTACACAGTTGTGTGTGTGTGTGTACACAGTTGTGTGTGAGTGTATGTGTGTCTACACAGTTGCATGTGAGTGTGTACACATTTTCGGGGGTGTGCGTACAAAATTGTGAGTGTGTGTACACAGTTGTGTGTGTGTACACAGTTGTGTGAGTGTGTATGTGTGTCTACAAAGTTCCGAGTGAGTGTGTACACATTTTCGTGTGTGTGTGTGTACACACATGTGAGCGTGTGTACACAGTTGTGTGTGTGTACACAGTTTTTTGTGTTTGTGTGTACACAGTTGTGTGTGTATGTACACAGTTGTGTGTGTGTGCACACAGTTGTGTGTCTGTATGTGTGTACACAGTTGTGTGTGTGTGTGTTCACATAGGTGTGTGTGTGTGTACGCAGTTGTTTCTGTGTGTACACTGTTGTGGGTGTGTACACAATTGTGCGTGTACACAGTGTGCATGTATACACATTATGTGTGTGTGTACACAGTTGTGTGTGTGTGTACAAAGTTGTTTATGTGTGCAAACCGTTGTGTGTGTGTACACAGTTGTGTGTGGGTGTTTGTGTGTGTACACAGTTGTGCGTGTGTAAACAGTTGTGTGTGTGTACATAGTTGTGCATGTGTACACAGTTGTGTGTGTGTCTACACATTTGTGTGTAAGTGTGTACACAGTTGTATGTGTGTGTACACAATTGTGTGTGTGTGAGTGTACACAGTTGTTTTTGTGCGTGTACACAGTTGTGTGTGCCTGTGTACACAGTTGTGTGTGTGTGTGTATACAGTTGTGTGTGTGTGTACACAGTTGTGTGTGTGTACACAAAAAATTGTGTGTGAGTGCACAGTTGTGTGTGTATGCAGTTGTCTGTTTGTGTGTGTGTACACAGTTGTGTGTATGTGTACACAGCTGTGTGTGTGTACACAATTGTGTGTGTGCATGTACACAGTTGTGTGTGGGTGGTTGTGTGTGTACACATTTGTGTGTCTGTGTGTGCACACAGTTGTGCGTGTGTGTTCACAGTTGTTGTGTGTGTGTGTACACAGTTGTGTTTTTGTGTGTACACAGTTGTGTGTGTGTCTGTGTGCAGAGTTGTGTGTGTGTGGACACAGTTTTGTTTATGTGTGTGTGTACACAGTTATGTGTGTGTGTACACAGTTGTGTGTGGGTGGGTGTGTGTGTACACAGTTGTGTGTCTGTGTGTGCACACAGTTGTGCGTGTGTGTTCACAGTTGTGTTGTGTGTGTGTGTACACAGTTGTGTGTTTGTGTGTACACAGTTGTGTGTGTGTGTGTGTGTGCAGAGTTGTGTGTGTGTGGACACAGTTGTATTTATGTGTGTGTGTAAACAGTTATGTGTGTGTGTGTGTACACAGTTGTGTGTGTGTGTCTGTTTGTACAAATTTGTGTGTGTGTGTGTGTTTACAGAGTGTGTGTGTGTGTGCACAGTTGTGTGTGTGTGTGTGTTCACACAGTTGTGTGTGTGTGTACACAGTTGTGTGTCTGTTTGTGGATGTGTGTCTACACAATTGTGGGTGTGTACACAGTCGTGTCTGTGTGTATACAGTTGTGTGTGTGTGAGTACAGAGTTGTGTTTGTGTGTTTGTGTACACAGTTGTGTGTGTGTATGCGTGTACACAGTTGTGTGTGTATGTGTGTGTAAACAGTTGTGTGTGTGTATGTTTGTGTGTACACTGTGTGTGTGTGTCTGTGTACACTGTGTGTTTTTGTGTACACTGTGTGTGTGCGTGTGCACACTTTTGTGAGTGTGTGTGCGTACACTGTTCTGTGTGTGTACACTGTGTGTGTGTACACAGTTGTGTGTGTGTGTGTACACAGTTGTTTGTGTGTGTACACAGATGTGTGCGTGTGTGTATACAGTTGTGTATGTGTATGTGTGTACACAGTTGTTTGGGTGTGTGTGTACACTGTGTGTGTGTGCATTGAGTGTGTGTGTGTACACTGTTGTGTGTTTGCGCGTACATTATTGTGTATATACACAGTGTGTATGTGTGTCCACATTTGTGTGTGTGAATGTATACACAGTGTGTGTGAGTGTGTGTGCACAATGTGTGTGCGTGTGTACACAGTTGTGCGTGTGTCTGTACACAGTTCTGTGTGCGTACACAGTTGTGTGTTTTTACACAGTTGTGTGTGTGCATGTACACATTTGTGTGCGTACGCAGTTGTGTGTGTATGTAAATAGTTGTGTGTGTGTGTACACAGTTGCGTATGGGCCTACACAGTTATGTTTGTGTACACAGTTGTGTGTGGGTGTGTGTGTACACAGTTGTTTGTGTGTACACAATTGTGTGTGTGTGTGTGTGTACACAGTTGTGTGTGTGTGTACACAGATGTTTGTGTGTGTGTACACAGTTGTGTGTGTACGTGTGTGTACACAGTTGTGTGTGTGTACACAGTTGTGTGTGTGTACACAGTTGTGTGTGTGTACACAGTGTGTCTGTGTTTACACAGTTGTGTGTGTGTGTACACAGTTGTTTGTGTGTGTACACAGTTGTGTGTGTATGTGTGTACACTTTTGTGTGTGTGTGTACACACTGTGTGTGTGTGTACACTGTGTGTGTGTGTGTGTGTGTGTGTGTGTGTGCAGTGTGTTTGTGTGTACACTGTGTGTTTTTGTGTAAACCGTGTCTTTGTGTGTCTGTGTAAACTGTAGAGTGTGTGTGTGCATACACCTTTGTCTGTGTGTGTACACAATGTGTGTGTGTACACAATCTGTGTGTGTGTACTCTGTGTGTGTGTGTTTGTGTGTGTACACAGTGTGTGTGTGTACACAGTGTGCGTTTGTGTATACAGAGTGTGTGTGTGTACACAGTGTGTTTGTATACACAGTGTGTGTGTACACAGTTGTGTGTGTGTGTCCACATTAGTGTGTGTGTATACACAGTGTGTGTGAGTGTGTGTACACAATGTGTGTGCGCGTGTGTAAATGGTTGTGTGTGTGTGTACACAGTTCTGTGTGTGTACACAGTTGTGTGTTTTTACACAGTTGTGCGTGTGTGTACACAGTTGTGTGTGTACGCAGTTGTCTGTGTATGTAAATAGTTTTGTGTGTGTGTACACAGTTGCGTATGTGTGTACACAGTTGTGTGTGTGTACAAAGTTGTGTGTGGGTGTGTGTGTGTGTGTGTACACAGTTGTGTGTGTGTACACAATTGTGTGTGTGTGTGTGTGTACACAGTTGCGTATGGTGTGTACACAGTTGTGTGTGTGTACACAGTTGTGTGTGGGTGTGTGTGTGTGTGTGTACACAGTTGTGTGTATGTACACAATTGTGTGTGTGTGTGTGTACACAGTTGTGTGTTTGTGTGTACACAGTTGTGTGTTTGTGTGTGTGTGCAGAGTTGTGTGTGTGGACACAGTTGTATTTATGTGTGTGTGTATACAGTTATGTGTGTGTGTGTACACAGTTGTGTGTGTGTGTGTGTGTCTGTTTGTACAAAGTTGTGTGTGTGTGTTTACACAGTGTGTGTGTTTACACAGTTGTGTGTGTGTGTGTGTGTTCACACAGTTGTGTGTGTGTGTGTACACAGTTGTGTGTCTGTTTGTGTATGTGTGTCTACACAATTGTGTGTGTGTACACAGTCGTATCTGTGTGTATACAGTTGTGTGTGAGTACACAGTTGTGTTTGTGTGTTTGTGTACACAGTTGCGTGTGTGTATGCGTGTAAACAGTTGTGTGTGTGTACACTGTGTGTGTGTACACTGTGTTTGTGTGTCTGTGTACACTGTGTGTTTTTGTGTACACTGTGTGTGTACACTTTTGTGAGTGTGTGTGCGTACACTGTTCTGTGTGTGTACACAGTGTGTGTGTGTGTACACAGTTGTGTGTGTGTGTCCACACAGTTGTTTGTGTGTGTACACAGACGTGTGTGTGTGTGTGTACACAGTTGTGTATGTGTATGTGTGTGTACACAGTTGTTTGTGTGTGTGTGTGTACACTGTGTGCGTGTGTACACTGTTGTGTGTTTGTGCGTACATTATTGTGTATATACACAGTGTGTATGTGTGTGTGTGTGCAGACAGTGTACACAGTTCTGTGTGTGTGTCCACATTTGTGTGTGTGTGAATGTATACACAGTGTGTGTGAGTGTGTGTGCACAATGTGTGTGCGTGTGCACACGGTTGTGCGTGTATCTGTACACAGTTCTGTGTGTGTACACAGTTGTGTGTTTTTTTCACAGTTGTGTGTGTGTACACAGTTGTGTGTGTACGCAGTTGTGTGTGTATGTAAATAGTTGTGTGTGTGTGTGTGTACACAGCTACGTATGTGTGTACACAGTTGTGTGTGTACACAATTGTGTGTGTGTGTGTTTGTACACAGTTGTGTGTGTGTGTACACAGATGTTTGTGTGTGTTTGTACACAGTTGTGTGTGTGTGTGTGTACACTGTGTGTGTGTGCACTGTGTGTGTGTACACTGTTGTGTGTTTTTACACAGTTGTGTGTGTGTGTGTACACAGTTGTGCATGTACGCAGTTGTGTGTGTATGTAAATAGTTGTATGTGTGTGTGTGTACACAGTTGCGTATGGGTGTACACAGTTGTTTGTGTGTACACAGTTGTGTGCGTGTGTACACAATTGTGTGTGTGTGTACACAGTTGTGTGTGGGTGTGTGTGTGTGTGTGTGTACAGGTGTGTGTGTACACAGTTGTGTGTGTGTGTACACAGATGTTTGTGTGTGTGTGTACACAGTTGTGTGTGTGTACGTGTGTGTACACAGTTGTGTGTGTGTGTACACTGTGTGTGTGTGTAGACTGTGTGCATGTGTGTGTACACTGTTGTGTGTGTGCGTACACAGTTGTGTGTGTGTACACAGTGTGTGTGAGTATGTACACAGTGTGTGTTTGTGTTTGTGTGTAGACAGTGTGTGTGTATATACAGAGTGTATGTGTGTATACAGAGTTTGTGTGTGTGTGTATGTGCACTGCTGTGTGTGTGTGTACACTGTGTGTGTGTGTTTGTACACTGTGTGTGTGGGTGTACACAGTGTGCCTGCGTGTGTGTGTACACAGTATGTGTGTGTGCATACACACTGTGTGTGTACACAGTTGTGTGTGCGTGTGTCTACACTCTTTTGTGTGCCTGTGTGTGTATTCACAGTGTGTGTGTGTGTGTGTGTGTGTACACAGTTTGTGTGTGTACACAGTTGCGTGTGTGTGTGTGTACACAGTTGCGTGTATGTATGTGTTCACACAGTTGTGTGCGTGTGCGTACACAGTTGTGTGTCTGTTTAGGTATGTGTGTCTACACAGTTGTGTGTGCGTGTGTGAGTACACAGTTGTGTGCGTGTGTGTGTACACAGTTGTGTCTGTGTGTATACAGTTGTGTGTGTGTGAGTACACAGTTGTGTTTGTGTGCGTGTGTACACAGTTGTATGTGTGTGTGTGTGTGTGTGTGTGTGTACACAGTGTGTGTGTGTACACTGTTGTGTGTCTGTGTGTGCACACAGTTGTGCATGTGTGTTCAGAGTTGTTGTGTTTGTGTGTGTACAAAGTTGTGTGTTTGTGTGTACACAGTTGTGTGTGTGTGTGTGTGTGTGTGCAGAGTTGTGTGTGTGTGGACACAGTTGTATTTATGTGTGTGTGTAAACAGTTATGTGTGTGTGTGTACACAGTTGTGTGTGTGTGTGTCTGTTTGTACAAATTTGTGTGTGTGTGTGTTTACAGTGTGTGTGTGTGTGCACAGTTGTGTGTGTGTGTGTGTGTGTTCACACAGTTGTGTGTGTGTGTACACAGCTGTGTGTCTGTTTGTGGATGTGTGTCTACACAATTGTGGGTGTGTACACAGTCGTGTCTGTTTGTATACAGTTGTGTGTGTGTGAGTACACAGTTGTGTTTGTGTGTTTGTGTACACAGTTGTGTGTGTATGCGTGTACACAGTTGTGTGTGTATGTGTGTGTAAACAGTTGTGTGTGTGTATGTTTGTGTGTACACTGTGTGTGTGTGTCTGTGTACACTGTGTGTTTTTGTGTACACTGTGTGTGTGTGTACACTTTTGTGAGTGTGTGTGCGTACACTGTTCTGTGTGTGTACACAGTGTGTGTGTGTGTACACAGTTGTGTGTGTGTACACAGTTGTTTGTGTGTGTACACAGATGTGTGCGTGTGTGTACACAGTTGTGTATGTGTATGTGTGTGTACACAGTTGTTTGGGTGTGTGTGTACACTGTGTGTGTGTGCATTGAGTGTGTGTGTGTACACTGTTGTGTGTTTGCGCGTACATTATTGTGTATATACACAGTGTGTATGTGTGTGTGTGTGTGCAGACAGTGTACACAGTTGTGTGTGTGTGTCCACATTTGTGTGTGTGAATGTATACACAGTGTGTGTGAGTGTGTGTGCACAATGTGTGTGCGTGTGTACACGGTTGTGCGTGTGTCTGTACACAGTTCTGTGTGCGTACACAGTTGTGTGTTTTTACACAGTTGTGTGTGTGTACACATTTGTGTGCGTACGCAGTTGTGTGTGTATGTAAATAGTTGTGTGTGTGTGTACACAGTTGCGTATGGGTGTACACAGTTGTGTGTGTGTACACAGTTGTGTGTGTGTGTGTGTGTGTGTGTACACAGTTGTTTGTGTGTACACAATTGTGTGTGTGTGTGTGTACACAGTTGTGTGTGTGTACACAGATGTTTGTGTGTGTGCACACAGTTGTGTGTGTACGTGTGTGTACACAGTTGTGTGTGTGTACACAGTTGTGTGTGTGTACACAGTGTGTCTGTGTTTACACAGTTGTGTGTATGTGTACACAGTTGTTTGTGTGTGTACACAGTTGGGTGTGTGTATGTCTGTACACTTTTGTGTGTGTGTGTACACACTGTGTGTGTGTACACAGTGTGTGTGTGTACAGTGTGTTTGTGTGTACACTGTGTGTTTTTGTGTAAACCGTGTCTTTGTGTGTCTGTGTAAACTGTAGAGTGTGTGTGTGCATACACTTTTGTCTGTGTGTGTACAGAATGTGTGTGTGTACACAATCTGTGTGTGTGTACTCTGCGTGTGTGTGTGTGTACACAGTGTGCGTGTGTACACAGTGTGCCTTTGTGTATACAGAGTGTGTGTGTGTACACAGTGTGTTTGATAACAGTGTGTGTGTACACAGTTGTGTGTGTGTGTCCACATTAGTGTGTGTGTGTATACACAGTGTGTGTGTGTGTGTGTGTACACAGTGTGTGTGCGTGTGTAAATGGTTGTGTGTGTGTGTACACAGTTGTGTGTTTTTACAAAGTTGTGCGTGTGTGTACACAGTTGTGTGTGTACGCAGTTGTCTGTGTATGTAAATAGTTTTGTGTGTGTGTACACAGTTGCGTATGTGTGTACACAGTTGTGTGTGTGTACACAGTTGTGTGTGGGTGTGTGTGTGTGTGTACACAGTTGTGTGTGTACACAATTGTGTGTGTGTGTGTGTACACAGTTGTGTGTGTGTACACAGTTTTTTGTGTTTGTGTGTACACCGTTGTGTGTGTATGTACACAGTTGTGTGTGTGTGTGCACACAGTTGTGTGTCTGTATGTGTGTACACAGTTGTGTGTGTGTGTGTGTTCACATAGGTGTGTGTGTGTGTGTACGCAGTTGTTTCTGTGTGTACACTGTTGTGGGTGTGTACACAATTGTGCGTGTACACAGTGTGCATGTATACACATTATGTGTGTGTACACATTATGTGTGTGTGTGTAGAAAGTTGTGTATGTGTGCAAACCGTTGTGTGTGTGTACACAGTTGTGTGTGGGTGTTTGTGTGTGTACACAGTTGTGCGTGTGTAAACAGTTGTGTGTGTGTACACAGTTGTGCATGTGTACACAGTTGTGTGTGTGTCTACACATTTGTGTGTAAGTGTGTACACAGTTGTATGTGTGTGTACACAGTTGTGTGTGTGTGAGTGTACACAGTTGTTTGTGTGTGTACACAGTTGTGTGTGCCTGTGTACACAGTTGTGTGTGTGTGTGTATACAGTTGTGTGTGTGTGTGTACACAGTTGTGTGTGTGTACACAAAAAATTGTGTGTGAGTGCACAGTTGTGTGTGTACGCAGTTGTCTGTTTGTGTGTGTGTACACAGTTGTGTGTATGTGTACACAGTTGTGTGTGTGTGAGTGTACACAGTTGTTTGTGTGTGTGTACACAGTTGTGTGTGCCTGTGTACACAGTTGTGTGTGTGTGTGTATACAGTTGTGTGTGTGTGTGTACACAGTTGTGTGTGTGTACACAAAAGTTTGTGTGAGAGTGCACAGTTGTGTGTGTACGCAGTTGTCTGTTTGTGTGTGTGTACACAGTTGTGTGTATGTGTACACAGCTGTGTGTGTGTGTACACAATTGTGTGTGCGTGTACACAGTTGTGTGTGGGTGGGTGGGTGTGTACACATTTGTGTGTCGGTGTGTGCACACAGTTGTGCGTGTGTGTTCACAGTTGTTGTGTGTGTGTGTACACAGTTGTGTTTTTGTGTGTACACAGTTGTGTGTGTGTCTGTGTGCAGAGTTGTGTGTGTGTGGACACAGTTTTGTTTATGTGTGTGTGTGTACACAGTTATGTGTGTGTGTGTACACAGTTGTGTGTGGGTGGGTGTGTGTGTACACAGTTGTGTGTCTGTGTGTGCACACAGTTGTGCGTGTGTGTTCACAGTTGTTTTGTGTGTGTGTGTGTGTACACAGTTGTGTGTTTGTGTGTACACAGTTGTGTGTGTGTGTGTGTGTGTGTACACAGTGTTTGTGTGTACACTGTTGTGTGTCTGTGTGTGCACACAGTGTGTGTGTGTGTGTGTGTGTACACAGTTTGTGTGTGTACACAGTTGCGTGTGTCTGTGTTTGTACACAGTTGTGTGTGTGTGTACACAGATGTTTGTGTGTGTGTGTACACAGTTGTGTGTGTGTGTGTACACTGTGTGTGTGCACTGTGTGTGTGTACACTGTTGTGTGTTTGTGCGTACATTATTGTGTATGTACACAGTGTGTGTTTGTGTTTGTGTGTAGACAGTGCGTGTGTATATACAGAGTGTCTGTGTGTATACAGAGTTTGTGTGTGTGTGTGTGCACTGCTGTGTGTTTACACTGTGTGTGTGTGTTTGTACACTGTGTGTGTGGGTGTACACAGTATGTCTGCGTGTGTGTGTACACAGTATGTGTGTGTGCATACACACTGTGTGTGTACACATTTGTGTGTGCGTGTGTCTACGCTCTGTGTGCCTGTGTGTGTATTCACAGTGTGTGTGTTTGTGTGTGTGTACACAGTTTGTGTGTGTACACAGTTGCGTGTGTCTGCGTTTGTACACAGTTGTGTGTGTGTGTACACAGTTTGTGTGTGTACACAGTTGCGTGTGTGTGTGTGTACACAGTTGCGTGTATGTATGTGTTCACACAGTTGTGTGCGTGTGTGTACACAGTTGTGTGTCTGTTTGTGTATGTGTGTCCACACAGTTGTGTGTGCGTGTGTGAGTACACAGTTGTGTGTGTGTGTGTGTACACAGTTGTGTCTGTGTGTATACAGTTGTGTGTGTGTGAGTACACAGTTGTGTTTGTGTGCATGTGTACACAGTTGTGTGTGTGTGTGTGTGTACACAGTGTTTGTGTGTACACTGTTGTGTGTCTGTGTGTGCACACAGTTGTGCGTGTGTGTTCACAGTTGTTGTGTTTGTGTGTGTACACAGTTGTGTGTGTGTGTGTGTGTGCAGAGTTGTGTGTGTGTGAACACAGTTGTATTTATGTGTGTGTGTATACAGTTATATGTGTGTGTGTGGACACAGTTGTGTGTGTGTGTCTGTTTGTACAAAGTTGTGTGTGTGTGTTTACACAGTGTGTGTGTGTGTACACAGTTGTGTGTGTGTGTGTGTTCACACAGTTGTGTGTGTGTGTACACAGTTGTGTGTCTGTTTGTGTATGTGTGTCTACTCAATTGTGTGTGTGTACACAGTCGTATCTGTGTGTATACAGTTGTGTGTGTGTGAGTACACAGTTGTGTTTGTGTGTTTGTGTGCACAGTTGCGTGTGTGTATGCGTGTAAACAGTTGTGTGTGTATGTGTGTGTAAACAGTTGTGTGTGTGTATGTGTGTGTGTACACTGTGTGTGTGTGTACACTGTGTTTGTGTGTGTGTACACTGTGAGTTTTTGTGTACACTGTGTGTGTACACTTTGGTGAGTGTGTGTGCGTACACTGTTCTGTGTGTGTACACAGTGTGTGTGTGTACACAGTTGTGTGTGTGTGTGTACACAGTTGTTTGTGTGTTCACAGATGTGTGTGTGTGTGTGTGTACACAGTTGTGTATGTGTATGTGTGTGTACACAGTTGTTTGTGTGTGTGTGTGTACACTGTGTGTGTGTGTACACTGTTGTGTGTTTGTGCGTACATTATTGTGTATATACACAGTGTGTATGTGTGTGTGTGTGTGTGCAGACAGTGTACACAGTTGTGTGTGTGTGTGTCCACATTTGTGTGTGTGTGAATGTATACACAGTGTGTGTGAGTGTGTGTGCACAATGTGTGTGCGTGTGTACACGGTTGTGCGTGTATCTGTACACAGTTCTGTGTGTGTACACAGTTGTGTGTTTTTACACAGTTGTGTGTCTGTGTACACAGTTGTGTGTGTACGCAGTTGTGTGTGTATGTAAATAGTTGTGTGTGTGTGTGTGTGTGTACACAGTTGCGTATGTGTGTACACAGTTGTGTGTGTGTACACAGTTGTGTGTGTGTGTGTGTGTTTGTACACAGTTGTGTGTGTGTGTACACAGATGTTTGTGTGTGTGTTTACACAGTTGTGTGTGTGTGTACACTGTGTGTGTGCACTGTGTTGTGTTTGTGTGTGCACACTGTTGTGTGTTTTTACACAGTTGTGTGTGTGTGTGTACACAGTTGTGCGTGTACGCAGTTGTGTGTGTATGTAAATAGTTTTGTGTGTTTGTGTGTGTGTGTGTGTGTGTACACAGTTGCGTATGGGTGTACACAGTTTTTTGTGTGTACACAATTGTGTGTGTGTGTGTACACAGATGTTTGTGTGTGTGTACACAGTTGTGTGTGTGTACGTGTGTGTACACAGTTGTTTGTGTGTACACAGTTGTGTGTGTGTACACAGTTGTGTGTGTGTACACAGTGTGTCTGTGTTTACACAGTTGTGTGTGTGTGTACACAGTTGTTTGTGTGTGTACACAGTTGTGTGTGTATGTGTGTACACTTTTGTGTGTGTGTGTACACTGTGTGTGTGTGTGTACACTGTGTGTGTGTGTACAGTGTGTTTTTGTGTACACTGTGTGTTTTTGTGTAAACTGTGTCTTTGTGTGTCTGTGTAAACTGTAGAGTGTGTGTGTGCATACACTTTTGTCTGTGTGTGTACACAATGTGTGTGTGCGCACAATCTGTGTGTGTGTACTCTGTGTGTGTGTGTGTGTACACAGTGTGTGTGTGTAAACAGTGTTCGTTTGTGTATACAGAGTGTGTGTGTGTGTACACAGTGTGTTTGTATACACAGTGTGTGTGTACACAGTTGTGTGTGTGTCCACATTAGTGTGTGTGTGTGTATACACAGTGTGTGTGAGTGTGTGTACACAGTGTGTGTGCGTGTGTAAATGGTTGTGTGTGTGTGTACACAGTTCTGTGTGTGTACACAGTTGTGTGTTTTTACACAGTTGTGCGTGTGTGTACACAGTTGTGTGTGTACGCAGTTGTGTGTGTATGTAAATAGTTTTGTGTGTGTGTACACAGTTGCGTATGTGTGTACACAGTTGTGTGTGTGTACACAGTTGTGTGTGGGTGTGTGTGTGTGTGTGTACACAGTTGTGTGTGTGTACACAATTGTGTGTGTGTGTGTACACAGTTGTGTGTGTGTACACAGAAGTTTGTGTGTGTGTGTACACAGTCGTGTGTGTGTACGTGTGTGTACACAGTTGTGTGTGTGTACACTGTGTGTGTGTGTAGACTGTGTGCATGTGTGTGTACACTGTTGTGTGTGTGCGTACACAGTTGTGTGTGTGTGTACACAGTGTGTGTGAGTATGTACACAGTGTGTGTTTGTGTTTGTGTGCAGACAGTGTGTGTGTATATACAGAGTGTATGTGTGTATACACAGTTTGTGTGTGTGTGTGTGTGCACTGTTGTGTGTGTGTGTACACTGTGTGTGTGTGTGTTTATACACTGTGTGTGTGGGTGTACACAGTGTGTCTGTGTGTGTGTGTACACAGTATGTGTGTGTGCATACACACTGTGTGTGTACACAGTTGTGTGTGCGTGTGTCTACACTCTTTCGTGTGCCTGTGTGTGTATTCACAGTGTGTGTGTGTGTGTGTGTGTGTGTGTGTGTACACAGTTGCGTGTATGTATGTGTGTACACAGATGTGTGTGTGTGTACGCAGTTGTTTCTGAGTGTACACAGTTGTGGGTGTGTACACAATTGTGTGTGTACACAGTGTGTATGTATACACATTATGTGTGTGTGTACACAGTTGTGTGTGTGTATAAAGTTGTGTATGTGTGCAAACCGTTGTGTGTGTGTACACAGTTGTGTGTGGGTGTTTGTGTGTGCACACAGTTGTGCGTGTGTAAACAGTTGTGTGTGTGTGTGTTCACATAGGTGTGTGTGTTTGTGTACAGAGTTGTGTGTTTCTACACAGTTGTGTGTGTGTACACAGATGTGTGTTTGTGTGTACGCAGTTGTTTCTGTGTATACACTGTTGTGGGTGTGTACACAATTGTGTGTGTACACAGTGTGTATGTATACACATTATGTGTGTGTGTACACAGTTGTGTGTGTGTACAAAGTTGTGTATGTGTGCAAACCGTTGTGTGTGTGTGTACACAGTTGTGTGTGGGTGTTTGTGTGTGTACACAGTTGTGCGTGTGTAAACAGTTGTGTGTGTGTACACAGTTGTGCATGTGTACACAGTTGTGTGTGAGTCTACACATTTGTCTGTGAGTGTGTACACAGTTGTATGTGTGTGTACACAGTTGTGTGTGTGTGAGTGTACACAGTAGTTTGTGTGTGTGTGTGTACACAGTTGTGTGTGCCTGTGTACACAGTTGTGTGTGTGTGTATACAGTTGTGTGTTTGTGTGTACACAGTTGTATGTGTGTGTGTGTACACTGTGTGTGTGCACTCTGTGTGTGTACACTGTTGTGTGTTTGTGCGTACATTATTGTGTATATACACAGTGTGTTTGTGTGTGTGTGTGCAGACAGTGTACACAGTTGTGTGTGTGTGTCCACATTTGTGTGTGTGTGAATGTATGCACAGTGTGTGTGAGTGTGTGTGCACAATGTGTGTGCGTGTGTACATGGATGTGCGTGTGTCTGTACACAGTTCTGTGTGTGTACTCAGTTGTGTGTTTTTACACAGTTGTGTGTTTGTGTGTACACAGTTGTGCGTGTACGCAGTTGTGTGTGTATGTAAATAGTTGTGTGTGTGTGTGTACACGGTTGCGTATGGGTGTACACAGTTGTGTGTGTGTACACATTTGTGTGTGGGTGTGTGTGTGTACACAGTTGTGTTTGTGTACACAGTTGTGTGTGTGTGTACACAGTGTGTCTGTGTTTACACAGTTGTGTGTGTGTGTGTACACAGTTGTTTGTGTGTGTACACAGTTGTGTGTGTGTATGTGTGTACACTTGTGTGTGTGTGTACACTGTGTGTGTATGTACACTGTGTTTGTGTGTACAGTGTGTTTGTGTGTACACTGTGTGTTTTTGTGTACACTTTGTGATTTTGTGTGTCTGTGTAAACTGTAGTGTGTGTGTGTGCATACACTTTTGTCTGTGTGTGTACACAATGTGTGTGTGTACACAATCTGTGTGTGTGTGTATTCTGTGTGTGTGTGTACTCTGTGTGTGTGTGTGTGTAAACAGTGTGTGTGTGTGTACACAGTGTGCGTTTGTGTATACAGTGTGTGTGTGTGTGTACACAGTGTGTTTGTATACACAGTGTGTGTGTACACAGTTGTGTGTGTGTGTCCACATTAGTGTGTGTGTGTATACACAGTGTGTGTGAGTGTGTGTACCCAGTGTGTGTGCGTGTGTAAATGGTTTTGTGTGTGTGTACACAGTTCTGTCTGTGTAGACAGTTGTATGTTTTTACACAGTTGTGCGCGTGTGTACACAGTTGTGTGTGTACGCAGTTGTGTGTGTATGTAAATAGTATTGTGTGTGTTTGTACACAGTTGCGTATGTGTGTACACAGTTGTGTGTGTGTACACAGTTGTGTGTGGGTGTGGGTGTGTGTGTGTGTACAGTTGTGTGTGTGTACACAATTGTGTGTGTGTGTGTACACAGTTGTGTGTGTGTGCACACAGATGTTTGTGTGTGTGTACACAGTTGTGTGTGTGTACGTGTGTGTACACAGTTGTGTGTGTGTATACGCTGTGTGTGTGTGTGTGTGTGTAGATTGTGTGCATGTGTGTGTACACTGTTGTGTGTGTGCGTACACAGTTGTATGTGTGTACACAGTGTGTGTGAGTATGTACACAGTGTGTGTTTGTGTTTGTGTGTAGACTGTGTGTGTGTATATACAGAGTTTCTGTGTGTATACAGAGTTTGTGTGTGTGTGTGTGTGCACTGCTGTGTGTGTGTGTACACTGTGTGTGTGTGTTTATACACTGTGTGTGTGGGTGTACACAGTGTGTCTGTGTGTGTACATAGTATGTGTGTGTGCATACACACTGTGTGTGTACACAGTTGTGTGTGCGTGTGTCTACACTCTTTTGTGTGCCTGTGTGTGTATTCACAGTGTGTGTGTGTGTGTGTGTGTGTACACAGTTTGTGTGTGTACACAGTTGCGTGTGTGTGTACACAGTTGCGTGTATGTATGTGTGTACACAGTTGTGTGTGTGTGTGTACACAGTTGTGTGTGAGTGTATGTGTGTCTACACAGTGGCATGTGAGTGTGTACACATTTTCGTGGGTGTGCATACAAAATTGTGAGTGTGTGTACACAGTTGTGTGTGTGTACACAGTTGTGTGTGTGTGTATGTGTGTCTACACAGTTCCGAGTGAGTGTGTACACATTTTCGTGTGTGTGTGTGTACACACTTGTGAGTGTGTGTACACAGTTGTGTGTGTGTACACAGTTTTGTGTGTTTGTGTGTACACAGTTGTGTGTGTATGTACACAGTTGTGTGTGTGTGCACACAGTTGTGTGTCTGTATGTGTGTACACAGTTGTGTGTGTGTGTTCACATAGGTGTGTGTGTTTGTGTACAGAGTTGTGTGTTTCTACACAGTTGTGTGTGTGTACACAGATGTGTGTGTGTGTGTACACAGTTGTTTCTGTGTGTACACTGTTGTGGGTGTGTACACAATTGTGTGTGTACACAGTGTGTATGTATACACATTATGCGTGTGTGTACACAGTTGTGTGTGTGTACAAAGTTGTGTATGTGTGCAAACCGTTGTGTGTGTACACAGTTGTGTGTGGGTGTTTGTGTGTGTACACAGTTGTGCGTGTGTAAACAATTGTGTGTGTGTACACAGTTGTGCATGTGTACACAGTTGTGTGTGTGTCTACACATTTGTCTGTGAGTGTGTACACAGTTGTATGTGTGTGTACACAGTTGTGTGTGTGAGTGTACACAGTTTTTGTGTGTGTGTGTACACAGTTGTGTGTGCCTGTGTATAGACAGTTGTGTGTGTTTACACATTTGTACATATGTGTGTACAGTTGTATCTGTGTGTACACAAATGAATCTGTGTGTGTGTACACAGTTGTGTTTATGTGTGTGTGTGTTCACAGTTGTGTGTGTGTATACACAGTTGGGTGTGTACACAGTTGTGTTTGTGTGTGTGTGTACACAGTTGTTTGTGTGTACCAAATGTTGTGTGTGTGTACACAGTTGTTTGTCTGTACACAGTTGTGTGTGTGTGTACACAGTTGTGTGTGTGTATGTGCGTATGTACACCGTTGTTCGTGTGTGTGTACACTGTGTTTGTGTGTGTGTGGGTGTGTGTGTACAGTGTGTGTTTTTGTGTACACTGTGTGTGTGTTTGAACAATTTTGTGAGTGTGCGTGCGTACAGTGATCTGTGTGTGTACACATTGTGTGTGTGTACACAGTTCTGTGTGTGTGTACACAGTTCTGTGTGTGTGTGTGTGTGTACACGGTTCTGTGTGTGTGTGTGTGTGTGTGTGTGAGTACACAGTTGTGTGTGTGAGTACGGTCAATTGTGTCTGTGTACACAGTTGTTTGTGTGTGTGTGTACACAGTTGTGTGTGAGTTTATATAGTTGTGTGTGTCTGTGTGTGTGTGTGTGTACAAAGTTGCGTGTGTGTGTACAAAGTTTTTTCTGTGTGTGCACAGTTGTGCGTGTGTATGTGTGTCTACAGAGTTGCGTGTGTGTGTATGTGCACATTTTTGTTTGTGTGTGTACACACGTGTGTTTGTGCACACCGTTGTGTGTGTGCGTGTGTACACAGTTGGGTGTGTGTGTGTGCGTACACACTTGTGTATGTGTACACACTTGTGTGTGTGTGTACACAGTTTTGTGTGTGTACACAGTTGTTTGTGTGCGTGTGTACACAGGTGTTTGTGTGTGTGTACACAGTTGTGTGTGGATACAGTTGTGTGTGTGCGTACACTGTGTGTGTGTGCCCATTGTGTGCATGTGTGTGTACACTGTTGTGTGTGTGTGCATACACTGTTGAGTCTGTGTACACAGTGTGTGTGTGTGTGTGTGTATGTACACAGCGTGTGTTTTTGTGTGCGTGTACACAGTGTGTGTGTGTATGTGTCTATACACAATTTTGTATGTGTGTGTGTGTGTGCACTGTTGTGTGTGTAGACACAGTGTGTGTGTGTACGCAGTTGTGTGTGTGTGTCTCTACACTGTTGTGTGTGTCTGTTTGTGTATTCACAGTGTGTGTGTGTGTACACAGTGTGTGTTTGTACACAGTTGCGTGTGTGTGTGTACACAGTGGTGTGTGTGTGTCTACACCGTTGTGTGTCTGTATACACAGTGTGTATGTATACACAGTGTGTGTGTACACATTTGTGTGTGTATGAACACAGCTGTGTGTGTGTGTGTGTGTGTTTACACAGTGGGTGTGTGTACACAGTGTCTGTGCGTGTGTACACGGTTGTGCATGTGTGTGTGTACACAGTTGTTTGTGTGTGTACACAGTTGTGTTTGTAGGTGTGTGTACACTGTTGTTTGTGTGTGTACAATATTGTGTGTGTGTACACAGTTGTGTGTGTGCACACATTTGTTTGTGTGTGTACACAGTTGTGTGTGTGTATGTGTGTGTGTACACTGTGGTGTGTGTGTGTAAACTGTGTGTTTGTGTGTACACTGTGTGTTTTTGTGTACACTGTGTGTGTGTACACTTTTATGAGTGTGTGTGCGTACACTTTTCTGTGTGTGTACACAGTGTGTGTGTGCACAGTTGTGTGTGTGTTTGTACACAGTTGTGTGTGTGTACACAGTTGTGTGTGTACACAGTTGTGTGTTTGTGTACACAGTTGAGTGTGTGTGTCTGTACACAGTTGTGTGTGTGTATACATACACATTTGTTAGTGTGTGTGTGTAAAAAGCTGTGTGTGTGTGTACACTGTTGTGTGTGTGGGTACACAGTAGTGTGTGAGCGTGCACACAGTTGTGTGTGGGTGGGTGTGTGTGTACACAGTTGTGATTGTGTGTGCACACAGCTGTGTGTGTACACAGTTGTGTGTGTGTGTACACAGTTGTCTGTGTGTGTTTACACAGTTGTGTGAGTTTGTGTGTACACAGTTGTGTGTGTGTGTACACAGTTGTGTGTTTGTGTGCACACAGTTGTGTGTGTGCATACACAGTTGTGTGTGTGTGTATGGGCACAGATAGGTGAGTGTGAGTACACAATAGTGTGTGTGTGTGTGTCTGTTTATACACAGTTGTGTGTGTGTATGTACACAGTGTGTGTGTGTGTGTACACAGTTGTGTGTGTGTGTGTGTACACAGTTGTGTGTGAGTGTGTGTGTCTGTCTGTCTGCACACTTGTGTGTGAGTGTTTACACAGTTGTGGCTGTGTACACATTTGTGGCTGTGCACACATTTGTGTGTGCGTGTGTGTGTACACAGTTGTGTGTGTGTGTGTGTACACTGTGTGTGTGCACTCTGTGTTTGTGTGCGTACACTGTTGTGTGTGCATGCGTACATTATTGTGTGTATACACTGTGTGTGTGTATGTGTGATGTGTGCAGACAGTGTATGGGTGTGTGTGTACACAGTGTGTGCTGTAATATACACAGTGTAAGTGTGTGCACACAGTGTGTCTGTGTGTTTATACACTGTGTGTGTGTACACAGTTTGTGTGTGTGTGTACACAGTGTGTGTGTGTGTATACAGTGTGTGTGTGTGCACTCAGTGTGTTTGTAGACACAGTGTGTGTGTACACACGTGTGTGTGTGTGTGTGTGTCTACACAGTTTTGTGTGTGTGTGTGTGTACACAGTGTGTGTGTGTATCTACACAGTTGTGTGTGGGTGTGTGTGTATACACAGTGTGTGTGTGTGTACACAGTGTATATGTGTGTGCGTACGCACTTGTGTGTGTGTACATAGTTGTGTGTGTTTGTACACCATTGTGTGTGTGTGTACACAGTTGTTTCTGTGTGTGCACAGCTGTGCATGTGTGTGTATGTGTGTCTACACAGTTGACTGTGTGTACACATTTGTGTGTGTGTGTGTGTACACACTTGTGTGCGTGTGTACACAGTTGTGTGTGTGCGTGTGTACACAGTTGTGTGTGTTTTTGTATGCACAGTTGGGTGTGTATGTACACAGTTGTGAGTGTGTGCACACAGTTGTGTGTCTGTGTGTGTGTACACAGTTGTGAGTGTGTGTGTGTGTTCACACAGGTGTGTGTGCGTGTACACAATTTTATGTGTGTGTGTGTACACAGTTGTGTGTGTGTGTTCACAGTTGTGTGTGTGTGTACACAGTTGTGTGTGTGTGTACGCACTTGTTTCTGTGTGTACACAGTTGTTTGTGTCTGTACACAATTGTGTGTGTGTACACATTCTGTATGTATACACAGTGTGTGTGTGTACACATTTGTGTGTGTGTGTACACAGTTGAGTGTGTGTCTGTGTGTATACATAGTGTGTGTGTGTGTGTGTGTGTGTACACAGTGTCTGTGCATATGTACACGATTGTGTGTGTACACAGTTGTGTGTGTGTGTGTGTACACAGTTGTGTGTTTGTGTGTACACAGTTGTGTGTGTGTGTGCGTACACAGTTGTGTGTGTGTGTGTGCACAGTTAGGTGAGCGTGAGTGCACAATAATGTGTGTCTGTGTGTGTGTGTCTGTTTATACACAGTTGTGTGTGTGTGTATGTACACAGTGTGTGTGTGTGTGTACACAGTTGTGTGTGTGTGTTCACACAGTTGTGTGTGTGTGTACACAGTTGTGTATGAGTGTGTGTGTGTCTGTCTGCACACTTGTGTGTGAGTGTTTTCACAGTTGTGGCTGTGTACACAGTTGTGGCTGTGTACACATTTGTGTGTGTGTGTACACTGTGTGTGTGTGCACTGTGTGTTTGTGTGTGTACACTGTTGTGTGTGCATGCGTACATTATTGTGTGTATACACTGTGTGTGTGTGTGTGTGTGTGTGTGTGTGTGTGTGTGTGTGTGTGTGTGTGTGTGCAGACAGTGCATGGGTGTCTGTGTACACAGTGTGTGTTGTAATATACACAGTGTATGTGTGTATACGCAGTGTTTGTGTGTGTGTACAGTGTGTCTGTGTGTTTATACACTGTGTGTGTGTGTACACAGTTTGTGTGTGTGTGTGCACACAGCGTGTGTGTGTGTATACAGTGTGTGTGTGTGTGTGTGTGCACTCAGCGTGTTTGTAGACACAGTGTGTGTGTGTACACACTTGTGTGTGTGTGTGTGTCTACACAGTTGTGTGTGTGTGTATACACAGTGTGTGTGTGTGTCTACACAGTTGTGTGTGTGTGTGTGTGTGTGTATACACAGTGTGTGTGTGTGTACACAGTGTGTATGTGTGTGCGTACGCACTTGTGTGTGTGTACATAGTTGTGTGCGTGTGTTTGTACACCATTGTGTGTGTGTGTACACAGTTGTTTCTGTGTGTGCACAGCTGTGCGTGTGTGTGTATGTGCATCTACACAGTTGCGTGTGTGTACACATTTGTGTGTTAGTGTGTACACACTTGTGTGCGTGTGTACACAGTTGTGTGTGTGTGTGTGTACACAGTTGTGTGTGTTTTAGTGTGCACAGTTGGGTGTGTATGTACACAGTTGTGAGTGTGTGCACACAGTTGTGTGTCTCTGTGTGTGTACACAGTTGTGTGTGTGTGTACACAGTTGAGTGTGTGTCTGTGTGTATACACAGTGTGTGTGTGTGTGTACACAGTTGTGTGTGTGTACACAGTTCTGTGTGTGTGTACAGAGTTGTGTGTGTGTGTGTGTACACAATTGTGTGTGTGAGTACACAGTTGTGTGTGTGCTTACAGTTATGTGTGTGTATGTACACAGTTGTGTGTGTTTGTATATACACAGTGTGTGTGTCTGTTTGTACACAGTGTGTGTGCGTGTGTTCACAGTTGTGTGTGTGTATGTTTGTGCACAGTTTTGTGTGTCTGTGTGTGTACACATATGCGTGTGTGAGTACACAGTTGTGTGTGTGTACAGTTATGTGTGTGTGTGCACAGCTGTGTTTGTGTGTGTGTACACAGCTGTGGGTGTGAGTACACAGTTGTGTTTGTGTGTACAGTTATGTGTGTGTGTACACAACTGTTTGTGTGTGTGTGTGTGTGTGTACACAGTGGTGTGTGTGTGTGTATAGAGTTGTGTGTGTCTGTGCGTGTGTGTACACAGTTGCGCGTGTGTGTACACAGTTGTGTATGTCTGTACACAGTTGTGTGTGTGTACACATTTGTGTTTGGGTGTTTGCGTATGTTTACACAGTTGTGTGTGTACAGAATTGTGTGTGTGTGTACATAGATGTGTGTGTGTGTCCACACAGTTGTGTGTGTGTGTGCTTACAGAGCTGTATCTGTGTACACAGTTGTGTGTGCATGTTTGTGTACCCAGTTCTAGGTGTGTGTACACAGTTGTGTCTGTGTGTACACAGATGAGTCTGTGTGTGTGTACACAGTTGTGTTTGTGTGTGTGTGTGTGTGTGTACACAGTTGTGTGTGTGTGTACACAGCTGTGTGCGTACACAGTTGTGTTTGTGTCTACACAAAGTTGTGTGTATGTGTGTACACAGTTGTGTGTATGTGTGTACACAGTTGTGTATGTGTGTACACAGTTGGGTGTGTGTACACAGTTGGGTGTGTGTGTATTCACTGTGTGTGTGTGTTTGTAAACAGTGTGTGTGCGTGTGTACACGGTTCTGTGCGTGTGTGTGTGTGTACAGTGTTGTGTGTGTGTGTACACAGTTGTGTGTGTGTGTGTGTACACAGTTGTGTGTGTGTCTGTGTGCACAGTTCTGTGTGTGTGTACACAGTTGTGTGTGTGTGTACACAATTGTTTGTGTATGTACATAGTTGTGCATGTGTGTGTGTCTACACAGTTGTGTGTGTGTGTTTACAAAGTTCTGTCTGTACACAGTTGTGTGCGCATGTATGTGTACACAGTTGTAAGTGTGTGTGTACTCAGTTGTGTCTGTGTGTACACAAATGATTCTGTGTGTGTACACAGTTGTGTTTGTATGTGTGTGTGTGTACACAGTTGTGTGTGTGTGTGTACACAGTTGTGTGTGTACACAGTTGTGTTTGTGTGTGTGTACACAGTTGTTTGTGTGTACACAAAGTTGTGTGTGTGTGTATACAGTTGTTTGTGTGTGTACACAGTTGTGTGTGTGTGTGTACACAGTTGTGTGTGTGTATGTGTGTGTGTGTACACTGTTGTTTGTGTGTGTGTACACTGTGTGTGTGTGTGTAGTGTGTGTTTTTGTGTACACTGTGTGTGTGTACACTTTTGTGAGTGTGTGTGCGTACACTGATCTGTGTGTGTACACAGTGTGTGTGTATGTGTACACAGTTGTGTGTGTGTGCACACAGTTGTGTGTGTGTGTACACAGTTGTGTGTGTGTGTACAGTTATGTGTGTGTGTACACAGTTGTGTGTGTGTTTGTGTACACTGTGTGTGTGTTTCTGTGTGTGTACAGTGTGTGTTTTTGTGTAAACTGTGTGTGTGTGTTTGTACACTTTTGTGAGTGTGTGTACATACACTGATCTGTGTGTGTACACAGTGTGTGTGTGTGTACACAGTTGTGTGTGTGTGTGTGTGTGTGAACACAGTTGTGTGTGTGTGCACAGTTCTGTGTGTGTGTTTGTACACAGTTGTGTGTGTGTGTACACAATTGTGTGTGTGTACATAGTTGTGCGTGTGTGTGTGTCTACACAGTTGTGTGTGTGTTTACACAGTTCTGTCTGTACACAGTTGTGTGTGTACACAGTTGTATGTGTGTGTGTGTACACAGTTGTGTCTGTGTGTACACAAATGATTCTGTGTGTGTACACAGTTGTGTTTGTGTGTGTGTGTGTACACAGTTGTGTATGTGTGTGTGTGTGTGTAGACAGTTGTGTGTGTACACAGTTGTGTTTGTGTGGGTGTACACATTTGTTTGTGTGTACACAAAGTTGTGTGTCTGTACACAGTTGTTTGTGTGTGTACACAGTTGTGTGTGTGTGTACACTTTTGTGAGTGTGTGTGCTACACTGATCTGTGTGTGTACACAGTGTGTGTGTACACAGTTGTATGTGTGTGTGTGTATACACAATTGTGTGTGTGTACACAGTTCTGTGTGTGTGTACACAGTTGTGTGTGTGTGTACACAATTGTGTGTGTGAGTACACAGTTGTGTGTGTGTTTACAGTTATGTGTGTGTGTACACAGTTGTGTGTGTGTGTATATATACACAGTGTGTGTGTCTGTTTGTACACAGTGTGTGTGCGTGTGTTCACAGTTGTGTGTGTGTATGTTTGTGCACAGTTTTGTGTGTCTGTGTGTGTACACATATGTGTGATTGAGTACACAGTTGTGTGTGTGTGTACAGTTATGTGTGTGTGTACACAGCTGTGTTTGTGTGTGTGTACACAGTTGTGTGTGTGAGTACACAGTTGTGTTTGTGCGTACAGTTATGTGTGTGTGCACACAACTGTGTGTGTGTGTACACAGTTGTGTGTGTGTATGTGTGTCTACAAAGCTGTGTGTGTGTGTGTACACATTATTGTGCGTGTGTGTACACAGTTGTGTGTGTGTGTACACAGTTGTGTGTGTGTGTGTACACAGTTGTGTGTGTCTGTGAGTGAGTACACAGTTGCGTGAGTGTGTACACAGTTTTGTGTGTGTGTCTGTGTACATACTTGTGTGTTTCTGTACACAGTTGTGTGTGTTTGTGTGTACACAATTGTGTGTGTGTGTGTACACAGTGTGTATGTATACACAGTATGTGTGTGTGTACACAATTGTGTGTGTGTGTGTATACACACAGTGTGTGTGTGTGTGTGTTTGTAAACAGTGTGTGTGCGTGTGTACATGGTTCTCTGTGTGTGTACACAGTGTTGTGTGTGTGTGTGTGTACACAGTTGTGTGTGTTTACACAGTTGTATATATGTGTGTACACAGTTGTGTCTGTACACAGTTGTGTGTGTGTGTACACAGTTCTGTGTATGTGTGTACACGTGTGTGTATGTGTGTCTACACAGTTGCATGTGTGTGTGTGTGTACACATTTTGTGTGTGTGTGTGTACACACTTGTGTGTGTGTGTACACAGTTGTGTGTGTGTGTACACAGTTGTGTGTGTGTGTGTGTATACACAGTTGTTTGTGTCTGTGTGTGTGTGTACACAGTTGCAAGTGTGTGTGTGTACATATTTTTGTGTGTGTGTTTGTACACACCTGTGTGTGTGTGTGTACACAGTTGTGTTTGTGTGTGTACACAGTGTGTATGTATACACAGTATGTGTGTGTGTACACAGTTTTGTGCGTGTGTGTGTGTCTACACTGTTGTGTGTGTGTGTGTATATACACCGTGTGTGTGTGTGTTTGTACAGAGTGTGTGTGCTTGTGTACATGGTTGTGTGCGTGTGTGTTCACAGTTGTGTGTGTGTACACAGTTGTGTGTATTACACAGTTGTATATATGTGTGTACACAGTTGTGTCTGTACGCAGTCGTGTGTGTGTGTACACGGTTGTGTGTACGTGTGTACACAGTTGTGTATGTCTGTACACAGTTGTGTGTGTGTACACATTTGTGTGTGGGTGTGTGCGTATGTTTACACAGATGTGTGTGTACACAATTGTGTGTGTGTGTGTACATAGATGTGTGTGTGTGTCCACACAGTTGTGTGTGTGTGTTTACAGAGCTGTGTCTGTGTACACAGTTGTGTGTGCGTGTTTGTGTACCCAGTTGTAGGTGTGTGTACACAGTTGTGTCTGTGTGTACACAGATGAGTCTGTGTGTGTGTACACAGTTGTGTTTGTGTGTGTGTGTGTACACAGTTGTGTGTGTGTGTGTACACAGTTGTGTGTGTACACAGTTGTGTTTGTGTGTACACAAAGTTGTGTGTGTGTACACGGTTGTTTGTGTGTGTACACAGTTGTGTGTATGTGTGTACACAGTTGTGTATGTGTGTACACAGTTGTGTGTGTGTCCACAGTTGTGTGTGTGTGTGTATTCACTGTGTGTGTGTGTGTATGTAAACAGTGTGTGTGCGTGTGTACACGTTTCTGTGTGTGCGTGTGTACAGTGTTGTGTGTGTGTGTACACAGTTGTGTGTGTGTGTGTACACAGTTGTGTGTGTGTACACAATTGTTTGTGTATGTACATAGTTGTACGTGTGTGTGTGTCTACACAGTTGTGTGTGTGTGTTTACAAAGTTCTGTCTGTACACAGTTGTGTGTGTGTGTGTGTGTACACAGTTGTAAGTGTGTGTGTACTCAGTTGTGTCTGTGTGTACACAAATGATTCTGTGTGTGTACACAGTTGTGTTTGTGTGTGTGTGTGTACACAGTTGTGTGTGTGTGTACACAGTTGTGTGTGTACACAGATGTGTTTGTGTGTGTACACACTTGTTTGTGTGCACGCAAAGTTGTGTGTGTACACAGTTGTTTGTGTGTGTACACAGTTGTGTGTGAGTGTACACAGTTGCGTGTGTATGTGTGTGTGTGTACACTGTTGTTTGTGTGTGTGTACACTGTGTGTGTGTGTGTACAGTGTGTGTTTTTGTGTACACTGTGTGTGTGTGCACACTTTTGTGAGTGTGTGTGCGTACACTGATATGTGTGTGTACACAGTGTGTGTGTGTATGTGTACACAGTTGTGTGTGTGTGTACACAGTTGTGTGTGCGTGTACACAGTTGTGTGTGTGTGTACATTTATGTGTGTGTGTGTACACAGTTGTGTGTGTGTGTATGTACACTGTGTGTGTGTTTCTGTGTGTGTACAGTGTGTGTTTTTGTATAAACTGTGTGTGTGTTTGTACACTTTTGTGAGTGTGTGTACTAACACTGATCTGTGTGTGTACACAGTGTGTGTGTATGTGTACACAGTTGTGTGTGTTTGTGTGTGAACACAGTTGTGTGTGTGCACAGTTCTGTGTGTGTGTTTGTACACAATTGTGTGTGTGTGTACACAATTGTGTGTGTGTACATAGTTGTGCGTGTGTGTGTGTCTACACAGTTGTGTGTGTGTTTACACAGTTCTGTCTGTACACAGTTGTGTGTGTACACAGTTGTATGTGTGTGTTTACACAGTTCTGTCTGTACACAGTTGTATGTGTGTGTGTACACAGTTGTGTCTGTGTGTACACAAATGATTCTGTATGTGTACACAGTTGTGTTTGTGTGTGTGTGTGTACACAGTTGTGTATGTGTGCGTGTAGACAGTTGTGTGTGTACACGGTTGTGTTTGTGTGTGTGTACACAGTTGTGTGTGTGTACACAAAGTTGTGTGTGTGTACACAGTTGTGTGTGTGTGTGTACACTTTTGTGAGTGTCTGTGCTACACTGATCTGTGTGTGTACACAGTGTGTGTGTGTGTACACAGTTGTATGTGTGTGTGCGTGTGTGTACACAGTTGTGTGTGTGTACACAGTTGTGTGTGTGTGTGTACACAGTTGTGTGTGTGTGTACACAGTAGTGTGTGTACACAGATGTGTTTGTGTGCGCGTACACAGTTGTTTGTGTGTGCACAAAGTTGTGTGTGTGTACACAGTTGTTTGTGTGTGTACACAGTTGTGTGTGTGTACACAGTTGTGTGTGTGTATGTGTGTGTGTACACTGTTTTTTGTGTCTGTGTACACTGTGTGTGTGTGTGTACAGTGTGTGTTTTTGTGTACACTGTGTGTGTGTGTGTGTACTCTTTAGTGAGTGTGTGTGCGTACACTGATCTGTGTGTGTACACAGTGTGTGTGTGTATGTGTACACAGTTGTGTGTGTGTACAGTTATGTGTGTGTGTGTACACAGTTGTGTGTGTGTGTGTGTGTACACTGTGTGTGTGTTTCTGTGTGTGTACAGTGTGTGTTTTTGTGTAAACTGTGTGTGTGTTTGTACACTTTTGTGAGTGTGTGTACTAACACTGATCTGTGTGTGTACACAGTGTGTGTGTGTGTACACAGTTGTGTGTGTGTGTGTGAACACAGTTGTGTGTGTGTGTGCACAGTTCTGTGTGTGTGTTTGTGCACAGTTTTGTGTGTGTGTACACAATTGTGTGTGTGTACATAGTTGTGCGTGTGTGTGTGTCTACACAGTTGTGTGTGTGTGTTTACACAGTTCTGTCTGTACACAGTTGTGTGTGCGTGTGTGTGTACACAGTTGTATGTGTGTGTGTACACAGTTGTGTCTGTGTGTACACAAATGATTCTGTATGTGTACACAGTTGTGTTTGTGTGTGTGTGTGTACACAGTTGTGTATGTGTGTGTGTAGACAGTTGTGTGTGTACACGGTTGTGTTTGTGTGTGTGTACACAGTTGATTGTGTGTACACAAAGTTGTGTGTGTGTACACAGTTGTTTGTGTGTGTACACAGTTGTGTGTGTGTGTACACTTTTGTGAGTGTGTGTGCTACACTGATCTGTGTGTGTACACAGTGTGTGTGTGTGTACACAGTTGTATGTGTGTGTGCGTGTGTGTACACAGTTGTGTGTGTGTACACAGTTGTGTGTGTGTGCGTACACAGTTGTGTGTGTGTGTACACAGTAGTGTGTGTACACAGATGTGTTTGTGTGCGTGTACACAGTTGTTTGTGTGTACACAAAGTTGTGTGTGTGTACACAGTTGTTTGTGTGTGTACACAGTTGTGTGTGTGTACACAGTTGTGTGGGTGTATGTGTGTGTGTGTACACTGTTGTTTGTGTGTGTGTACACTGTGTGTGTGTGTACAGTGTGTGTTTTTGTGTACACTGTGTGTGTGTGTACTCTTTAGTGAGTGTGTGTGCGTACACTGATCTGTGTGTGTACACAGTGTGTGTGTGTATGTGTACACAGTTGTGTGTGTACACAGTTATGTGTGTGTACACAGTTGTGTGTGTGTATAGTTATGTGTGTGTGTACACAGTTGTGTGTGTGTGTGTGTACACTGTGTGTGTGTTTCTGTGTGTGTACAGTGTGTGTTTTTGTGTAAACTGTGTGTGTGTGTTTGCACACTTTTGTGAGTGTGTGTACATACAATGATCTGTGTGTGTACACAGTGTGTGTGTACATAGTTGTGTGTGTGTGTGTGAACACAGTTGTGTGTGTGTGTGCACAGTTCTGTGTGTTTACACAGTTGTACATATGTGTCGTACGCAGCTGTGTGTGTGTGTACACAGTTGTGTGTGTGTGTGAACACAGTTGTGTGTGTGTGTGTGCACAGTTCTGTGTGTGTGTGTACACAGTTGTGTGTGTGTACACAATTGTGTGTGTGAGTACACAGTTGTGTGTGTGTATACAGTAATGTGTGTTTGTACACAGTTGTGTGTGTGTGTGTGTACAAAGTTGTGTGTGTCTGTGTGTGTAAACAGTTTTTGTGTGTATGCACAGTTTTTTTTCTGTGTGTGCACAGTTGCGCGTGTGTGAGTATGTGTGTCTACAAAGTTGCGTGTGTCTGTGTACTAATTTGTGTGTGTGTCTACACACTTGTGTGTGTGTGTACACAGTTGTGTGTGTGTGTGTTCACAGTTGTGTGTGTCTATGTTTGTACACGTTGTGTGTGTCTGTATGTGTACACATTTGTGTGTGTGAGTACACAGTTGTGTGTGTGTGTACAGTTATGTGTGTGTGTACACAGTTGTGTTTGTGTGTGTGTACACAGTTGTGTGTGTGAGTACACAGTTGTGTTTGTGTGTACAGTTATGTGTGTGTGTACACAGTTGTGTGTGTGTGTGTGTGTGTGTACACAGTGGTGTGTGTGTGTGTATAGAGTTGTGTGTGTCTGTGCGTGTGTGTACACAGTTGCGCGTGTGTGTACACAGTTTTATCTGTGTGTGCACAGTTGTGCGTGTGTGCGTATGTGTGTCTACACAGTTCCGTGTGTGTGTGTGTACACATTTGTGTGTGTGTGTGTACACACTTGTGTGTGTATGTACACAGTTGTGTGTGTGTGTACACAGTTGTGTGTGTGTGTGTGTGTACACAGTTGTTTGTGTCTGTGTGTGTGTGTACACAGTTGCAAGTGTGTGTGTGTGCACATTTTTGTGTGTGTGTTTGTACACACCTGTGTGTGTGTGTACACAGTTGTGTGTGAGTACACAGATGTTTGTGTGTGTGTGTGTACACATTGTGTGTGTGTACGTGTGTGTACACAGTTGTGCGTGTGTGTACACTGTGTGTGTGAACACTGTGTGCGTGTGTGTGTACACTGTTGTGTGTGTGGGTGTTTACACTTGTGTGTGTGTACACAGTGTGTGTGTGTATGTACACAGTGTGTGTTTGTGTGTGTGTACACAGTGTGTGTATATACAGAGTGTATGTGTGTATACACATGTTTTGTGTGTGTGAGCACTGTTGTGTGTGCGTGTACGCTGTGTGTGTGTTTATACACTGTGTGTGTGGGTGTACACAGTGCGTGTGTATACACAGTATGTCTGTGTACACAGTTGTGTGTGTGTGCACAGTTGTGTGTGTATACACAGTGTGTGTGTCTGTTTGTACACAGTGTGTGTGTGTGTACGCGGTTGTGTGTGTGTACACAGTTGTTTGCGTGTGTACACAGTTGTGTGTGTTTACACAGTTGTACATATGTGTGCACACAGTTGTGTCTGTACGCAGTTGTGTGTGTGTACACAGTTGTTTATGTCTGTACACAGTTGTGTGTGGGTGTACATAGCTGTGCGTGTGTGTGTGTCTACACAGTTGTGTGTGTGTGTTTACACAGTTCTGTCTGTGTACACAGTTGTGTGTGTGTGTGTACACAGTTGTATGTGTGTGTGTACACAGTTGTGTCTGTGTGCGTACACAATAGTTTGTGTGTGTGTACACAGTGTGTATGTATACACAGTATGTGTGTGTACACAGTTGTGTGTGTGTACACAGTTGTGTGTGTATACACAGTGTGCGTGTCTGTTTGTACACTGTGTGTGTGCGTGTGTACGCGGTTGTGTGTGTGTGTACACAGTTGTGCGTGTGTGTGTGTCTACATAGTTGTGTGTGTGCATTTACACAGTTCTGTCTGTGTACACAGTTGTGTGTGTGTGTGTGTGTACACAGTTGTAAGTGTATGTGTACTCAGTTGTGTCTGTGTGTACACAAATGATTCTGTGTGTGTACACAGTTGTGTTTGTGTGTGTGTGTGTGTACACAGTTGTGTGTGTGTGTACACAGTTGTGTGTGTACACAGTTGTGTTTGTGTGTGTGTACACACTTGTTTGTGTGCACACAAAGTTGTGTGTGTGTACACGGTTGTTTGTGTGTGTACACAGTTGTGTGTGAGTGTACACAGTTGCGTGTGTATGTGTGTGTGTGTACACTGTTGTTTGTGTGTGTGTACACTGTGTGTGTGTGTGTACAGTGTGTGTTTTTGTGTACACTGTGTGTGTGTGCACACTTTTGTGAGTGTGTGTGCGTACACTGATATGTGTGTGTACCCAGTGTGTGTGTGTATGTGTACACAGTTGTGTGTGTGTGTACACTGTTGTGTGTGCGTGTACACAGTTGTGTGTTTGTACACAGTTGTGTGTGGGTGTACATAGTTGTGCGTGTGTGTGTGTCTACATAGTTGTGTGTGTGCGTTTACACAGTTCTGTCTGTGTACACAGTTGTGTGTGCGTGTGTGTGTGTACACAGTTGTATGTGTGTGTACATAGTCGTGTCTGTGTGTACACAAATGATTCTGTGTGTGTACACAGTTGTGTTTGTGTGTGTGTGTACACAGTTGTGTGTGTGTGCGTACACAATAGTTTGTGTGTGTGTACACAGTGTTTATGTGTACACAGTATGTGTGTGTACACAGTTGTGTGTGTACACAGTTGTGTGTGTGTGTATACACAGTTGTGTGTGTCTGTTGGTATACAGTGTGTGTGCGTGTGTACTAGGTTGTGTGTGTGTGTGTGCACAGTTTTTTGTGTGTGTACACAGTTGTGTGTGTTTACACAGTTGTATATATGAGTGTACACAATTGTGTCTGTACGCAGTTGTGTGTATGTGTACACATTGTGTGTGTGTGTGTGCAAGGTTGTGTATGTGTGTACACAGTTGTGTGTGTGTACACAGTTGTGTGTGGGTGTGTTTGTGTGTGTCACAGTTGTGTGTGTGTACACAGTTGTGTGTGTGTACATAGTTGTGCGTGTGTGTGTGTGCCTACACAGATGTGTGTGTGTGTTTACACAGTTCTGTCTGTGTACACAGTTGTGTGTGCGTGTGTGTGTACATAGTTGTATGTGTGTGTGTACACAGTTGTGTCTGTGTGTACACAAGTGAATCTGTGTGTGTACACAGTTGTGTTTGTGTGTGTGTGTACACAGTTGTGCGTGTGTGTGGGTACACAGTTGTGCTTGTGTGTGTGTATACACAGTTGTTTGTGTGTACACAAAGTTAAGTACGTGTACACAGTTATTTGTGTGTGTACACAGTTGTGTGTGTGTGTACACAGTTGTGTTTGTGTATGTGTGTGTACACTGTTGTTTGTGTGTGTGTACACTGTTTGTGTGTGTGCGTGTGTGTACAGTGTGTGTTTTTGTGTACACTGTGTTTCTGTACACTTTAGTGAGTGTGTGTGTGTGTGCACTGATCTGTGTGTGTACACAGTGTGTGTGTGTATGTGTACACAGTTGTGTGTGTGTGTTTACACAGTTGTGTGTGTGTGTACACATTTCTGTGTGTGTGTACACAGTTGTGTGTGTGTGTGTGTACAGTTATGTGAGTGTGTGTACACAGTTGTGTGTTTGTGTGTACACTGTGTGTGTGTTTGTGTGTGTGTACACTTTGTGTGTGTGTTTGTACAGTGTGTGTTTTTATGTACACTGTGTGTGTGTTTGTACACTTTTGTGAGTGTGTGTACGTACACTGATCTGTGTGTGTACACAGTGTGTGTGTGTGTACACAGTTGTGTGTGTGTGTGTACAAAGTTGTGTGTGTGTGTGCATAGTTTTGTGTGTGTGTGTTTACACAGTTGTGTGTGTGTGTACACAATTGCGTGTGTGTGAGAACACAGGTGTGTGTGTATACAATTATGTATGTGTGTACACATTTGTGTGTGTGTGTACAAAGTTGTGTGTGTGTATATACAGTTGTGTGTGTCTCTGTGTGTGTGTGTACACAGTTGCGTGTGTGTATGCACAATTTTTTTCTGTGTGTGCACAGTTGTGCGTGTGTGTGTATGTGTGTATAAAAAGATGCGTGTGTGTGTGTACACATTTGTGTGTGAGTGTACACACTTGTGTGTGTGTGCACACAGTTGTGTGTGTGTGTACAGAGCTGTGTGTGTGTGTATGTGTACACAGTTGCGCTTGTTTGTACACAGCTGTGTGTTTGTGTGTGTACACAGTTTTGTGTTTTTGTGTGTGTGTACACAGTTGTTTGTGCATGTACACAGTTGTGTGTGTGTGCACACAGTTGTGTGTGTGTACACAGTTGTGTTTGTGTGTGTGTGCACACAGTTGTGTGTGTGTGTTCACACAGTTGTGTGTGTGAGTACACTGTTCTGTGTGTGTACACAGTGTGCATGTGTGTTTGTGTGTGTACTCAGTTGTGTGTGTGTGTACACAGTTGTGTGTGTGTGCACACAGTTGTGTGTATGTGTACACAGTTGTGTGGGTCAGTACACAGTTGTGTGTGTGTGTACAGTTATGTGTGTGTGTACACAGTTGTCTGTGTGTGTGTACACAGTTGTCTGTGTGTGTTTACACAGTTGTGTGTGTGTACACAGTTGAGTGTATTTGTGTACACAGTTGTGTGTTTGGGTGTATGTGTGTGTACACCGTTGAGTGTGTGTTTACACGGTTTTCTTTGTGTGTGTGTGTACACACTTGTGTGTGTGTGTACACAGTTGTGTGTGTTTGTGTGTACACAGTGTGTGTGTGCAGTTTTGTGTGTGTATGTACACAGTTGTGTGTGCATTTACACAATTCTATGTGTGTGTACACAGTTGTCTGTGTGTGTGTGTACACAGATGTGTGTGTGTGTGTGTTCACACAGTGGTGTTTGTGTGTGTGTGTGTGTACACAGTTGTGTGTGTGTGTGCACAGTTGTGTGTGTGTGTGCACAGTTTTGTGTTTGTGTGTGTGTGTACACAGTTGTGTGTGCATGTACACAATTCTGTGTGTGTACACAGTTCACATAGAGGTGTGTGTGTGTACACAGTTGTGTGTGTGTGTGTAACAGTTGTGTGTGTGTGACTACACAGTTGTGTGTGTATGTGTGTGTACACAATTGATTGTGTGTGAGTACACAGTTGTTTGTCTGTGTGTGTGTACACAGTTGTGCGTGTGTGTATATACAGTTGTGAGTGTGTGTGTGTTTGTGTGTCTACACAGTTGCGTGTGTGTGTACACATTTTTGTGCTTGTGTGTACACACTTGTGTGTGTGTGTACACAGCTGTGTGTGTGTACACATTTGTGTGTGTTTGAGTGTACACAGTTGTGTGTGTATGTACACAGTTGTGTGTGTGCACACAATTGTGTGTGTGAGTGTGTACACAGTTGTGTGTGTATGTATGTGCTCACACAGGTGTGTGTGTGTGTGTGTACACAGTTGTATTTGTGCGTGAGTGTGTGTGTGTGCGTAAACAGTTGTGTTTGTGTGTACACATTTGTGTGTGTGTGTACACAGGTGTGTGTGTGTGTATACACAGTTGTGTGCTGGTGTGTGTGTACACAGTTGTGTATGTGTGTCTGTGTGTATGCCGTTGTATCTGTGGGTACACAGTTGTGTGTGTGTTTATACACAAGTGTGTGTGTGTGTACACAGTTGTCTGTGTGTGTGTGTGTGTACACAGTGTGGTTGTGTTTACACAGTTGTGTTTGTGTGTACAGTTGCTTGCGTGTGTACACAGTTGTGTGTGTGCATGTGTGTACACAGCTGTGTGTTTGTGTGTACACAGTTGTGTGTATGTGTGTGTACACATATTTGTGTGTACACACTATTGTCTGTGTGTATACAGTTGTGTGTGTGTGTGCACATGTGTGTTTGTGTGTGTGTACACATTTTTGTGTGTATGTACACAGTTGTGTGTGTGTACACAGTTGTGTTTGTGTGTGTGTGTGTACACAGTTGTGTGTGTGTGTGTGTACACAGTTGTGTGTGTGTGTGTACACATTTGTGGGTGTATGTGTGTGTGTACACAGTTGTGTGTGTGTGTACACAGTTGTGTGTGTGTGTACACATTTGTGTGTGTATGTGTGTGTACACAGTTGTTTGTGCATGTAAACAGGTGTGTGTGTGTGCACACAGTTCTGTGTGTGTACACAGTTGTGTGTGTGTATGTGTGTGTGTACACAGTTGTGTGTGTGCACACAGTTTTGTGTGTGTGTACACAGTTGTGTGTGTGCACACAGTTTTGTGTGTGTGTACACAGTTGTGTGTGTGTATAGTGGTGTGTGTGTGTGTGTACACTGCTGTTTGTGTGTGCGTTTACACAGTTGTGTCTGCATGTACACAGTTGTGTGTGTGCATACAGTTGTGAATGTGTGTGTACACAGTTGTGTTTGTGTGTTCACACAGTTGTGTGTGTGTGCGTGTGTGTGTACACAGTTGTGTGTCTGTGTGTACACTGTTGTGTGTGTGTACACAGTTGTTTCTGTGTGTACACAGTTGTGTTTGTGTGCGTACACATTTGTGTGTGTGTACACAGTTGTGTGTGTGTGTGTACACAGTTGTGTGTGTACACAGTTGTTTCTGCGTGTACGCAGTTGTGTGTGTGTGTGTGAACACAGTTGTGTGTGTGTGTACACAGTTGTGTGCGTTTGTGTGTGTACACAGAGAGTCTGTGTATACTCAGTTGTGTGTGTGTGTCTGCGTGTGGACTCAGATGTTTCTGTGTGTACACAGTTGTGTGTGTATGTGTGTACACAGTTGTGTGTGTGTGTACACACTTGTGTGTGTGTACACAATTGTGTGTGTGTGTACACACTTGTGTGTGTTTGTGTATACACAGTTGTTTGTGTACACAGTATTGTGTGTGTGTGTACAGAGCTGTGTGTGTGTGTGTGTGTGCAGAGTTGCGTGTATGTGTACACAGTTGTGTGTTTGTGTGTGTACACAGTTTTGTGTTTTTGTGTGTGTGTACACAGTTGTGTGTGCATGTACACAGTTGTGTGTGTGTGCACCCAGTTGTGTGTGTACAAAGTAGTGTGTGTGTGTGTTCACACAGTTGTGTGTGTGTGTGTGTGTGTGATTGTACATAGTTGTATGTCAGTGTGTGTTTGTGTACACAGTTGTGTGTGTGTACACAGTTGTGTGTGTGTACACAGTTGTGTGTGTGTGCATGTGCTCTGTTGTTGGTGGGTGTGTGTGTACACAGTTGTGTGTTTGTGTGTACACTGTGTGTGTGAGTGTACACTCTGTGTATTTGTGTACACTGTCTGTGTGTGTGTACACTTTTGTGAGTGTGTGTGTGTGCACTGTTATGTGTGTGTACACAGTATGTGTTTGTGTACACAGTTGTGTGAGTGTGCGTACACAGTTGTGTGTGTGTGTACACAGTTGTGTGTGTGTGTGTAACAGTTGTGTGTGTGTACACAGTTATGTGTTTGTGTGTGTACACAGTTGTGTGTATGTGTGTACACAGATATATGTGTGGGTGTACAGAGTTGTGAGTGTGTATGTGTGTGTGTACACTCTGTATGTGCTTTTGTGTGTCTCTACACAGTTGTGTGTGTGTGTACACAGTTGTGTGTGTGTGTATGTACACATTTGTGTGTTTGTGTACGCAGTTGTGCATGTGTACACAGTTGTGTGAGTGTGTACACAGTTGTGTGTGTGTGTGTGTGTACACAGTGTTTGTGTGTACACAGTGGTGTCTGTGTGTACACAGTTTTGTGCTTGTGTGTGTACACTGTGTGTGTGTTTGTGTACACTGTGTGTGTGTGTGTGTGTGTGTGTGTGTGTGTGTGTGTGTGTGTGTGTGTGTGTGTGTGTGTGTGTACAAGGTTGAGTGTGGGTGGGTGGGTGTGTACACAGTTTTGTGTATGTGTGCACACAGTTGTGCGTTTGTACACAGTTGTGTGTGTGTGTACATATTTGTGTGTGTGTACACAGTTGTGTGTCTGTGTACACAGTTGTGTGTGTGTGTGCGTATACAGTTGTGTGTGTGTGTATACGTTTGTTTCTGTGTGTGCACAGTTGTGTGTGTGTGTACACATTTGTGTGTGTGTGCACAGTTGTTTGTGTCTGTGTGTGTACACAGCTGTGTGAGTGTGTACATTTTAAGTGTGTGTGTGTGTGTACACTCTGTGTTTTTGTGTACACTGTCTGTGTGTGTACACTTTTGTAAGTGTGTGTGCATACACTGTTCTGTGTGTTTACACAGTGTGTGTGTGTGTGTACACACAGTTGTGTTTGTGTGTGTACACAGTTGTTTGTGTGTATACACAGTTGTGTGTGTGCGTGTGTGTACGCAGTTGTCTGTCTGTGTGTGTACACAGTTGTGCATGTGTTAATACACAGATGTGTGTGTGTGCACACAGTTGTGTGTGCGTGTACACAGTGTGTGTGTGTATACACAGCTGTGTGTGTGTGTACACAGTTGTGTGTGTGTGTACACTATGTGTGTGTGTCTGTGTGCACGATGTGTTTGTGTGTGTGTGGACACAGTGTATGTGTTTATACACAGTGTTTTATTTGTTTACACTGTTGTGTGTGCATGTGTACACTGTGTGTGTGTGTATACACTGTGTGTGTGTGTACACAGTATGTGTGTGTGTGTGTGTACACAGTGTGTGTGTGTGTGTATACACAGTGTGTGTGTGTGTGTGTGCACACAGTGTGTGTTTGTAGACAGTTGTGTGCATGTGTGTGTACACAGTTGAGTCTGTGTAAACAGTTGTGTGTGTGTAACCAGTTGTGTGTGTGTACACAGTTGTGTGAGTGTATGTGTGTGTGTACACAGTTGTGTGTGTGTACACTGTGTTTTTTTTCTGTACACTGTGTGTGTGTGTGTTTGTTTACACTGTTGTGTGTGTGTGTGCATTCACATTTGTGTGTGTGTATGTTCACAATGAGTGTGTGTGTGTGTGTACGAAGTGATTGTGAGTGTGTACACTGTTGTGTGTGTGTGTGTGTGTGTGTGTGTGTGTGTGTACACTATGTGTGTGTGTTCGCAGTGTGTGTGTGTGTGCGTGTACACAGTGTGTGTGTGTATACACAGTGTGTGTGTGTGTACACAGTTGTGTGTGTGTGTATATAAACTATGTGTGTGTACGCATTGTATATGTGTACACAGTTGTTTGTGTGTGTACACAGTCGTGTGTGTGTAGAGAGTTGTGTGTTTGTACACAGTTGTATTTGTGTGCGTGTACACAGTTGTGTGTGTACACAGTTGTGTGTGTACACAGTTGTGTGTGTGTGTACGCAGTGTTTGTGTGTGTAAACTGTTGTGTGTGTGTGTGTGTCTGTGTACACTGTGTGTGTATTCAGTTCGTGTGTGGGTACACAGCTGTGTGTGTGTATGTGTGTGTACACAGTTGTGTGTGTGTACAAAGTTGTGTGTGTGTGTACACATTTGTGTGTGTGTCTGTGTACACAGTTGTGCGTGTGTGTGTGTACACAGTGTGTGTATATACACAGTTGTGTGTGTGTGTACACAGTTGTGTGTCTGTGTGTACATAGTTGAGTGTGTGTGTGTGTGCACAGTTGTTTGTGTGTGTACACAGGTGTGTGTGTGTACACCGTTGTGTGTGTGTACCCAGTTGTGTGTGTGTGTGTACACAGTTGTGTGAGTGTACGTGTGTGTGTACACAGTTGTGTGTGTGTGCGTGTGTACACTGTGTGTGTGTGTGCGTACACTATGTGTGTGTGCACACTGTGTGTTTCTCTGTACACGGTGTGTGTGTGTTTGTTTACACTGTTGTGTGTGTGTGCATACACATTTGTGTGTGTGTGTATGTTCACAGTGAGTGTCTGTGTGTGTACGCAGTGTTTGTGAGTGTGTACACTGTTGTGTGGGTGTGAGAACACAGTGTGTGTGTATACACAGTGTGTGTTTGTACACAGTGTGTGTGTGTACAGAGTTGTGTGTGTGTGTACACAGTTGTTTGTGTGTGTGTGTGTATACACTGTGTGTGTGTACGCATTGTATATTTGTGTGTACACAGTAGTGTGTGGGTGGGTGTGTGTGTACACAGTGTGTCTGTGTACTCAGTTGTGTGTGTTTGTGTGTACACAGTTGTGTGTGTGTCTACATAGTTGTGTGTGTGTATACACTCTTGTGTCTGTGTGTACACAGTTGTGTTTGTGTGTGTACACAGTTGTGTGTGAGTGTGTGTGTGCACAGTTGTGTGTGTGTGTACACAGTTGTGTGTGTGTGCGTGTGCACAGTTGTGTGCGAGTATGTACACAGCTGTGTGTGTGTGTACACAGTTGTGTGTGTGTCTGTACACAGTTGTGTGTGGCTGCGTACACAGTTGTGTGTGCGTGGGTGTGTGTGTACACAGTTGTGTGTGTGTACACAGTTGTGTGTGTGTGTGTAACAGTTGTGTGTGTGTACACAGTTATGTGTTTGTGTGTGTACACAGTTGTGTGTATGTGTGTACACAGATATATGTGTGGGTGTACAGAGTTGTGAGTGTGTATGTGTGTGTGTACACTCTGTATGTGCTTTTGTGTGTCTCTACACAGTTGTGTGTGTGTGTACACAGTTGTGTGTGTGTGTATGTACACATTTGTGTGTTTGTGTACGCAGTTGTGCATGTGTACACAGTTGTGTGAGTGTGTACACAGTTGTGTGTGTGTGTGTGTGTACACAGTGTTTGTGTGTACACAGTGGTGTCTGTGTGTACACAGTTTTGTGCTTGTGTGTGTACACTGTGTGTGTGTTTGTGTACACTGTGTGTGTGTGTGTGTGTGTGTGTGTGTGTGTGTGTGTGTGTGTGTGTGTGTGTGTGTGTGTGTGTACAAGGTTGAGTGTGGGTGGGTGGGTGTGTACACAGTTTTGTGTATGTGTGCACACAGTTGTGCGTTTGTACACAGTTGTGTGTGTGTGTACATATTTGTGTGTGTGTACACAGTTGTGTGTCTGTGTACACAGTTGTGTGTGTGTGTGCGTATACAGTTGTGTGTGTGTGTATACGTTTGTTTCTGTGTGTGCACAGTTGTGTGTGTGTGTACACATTTGTGTGTGTGTGCACAGTTGTTTGTGTCTGTGTGTGTACACAGCTGTGTGAGTGTGTACATTTTAAGTGTGTGTGTGTGTGTACACTCTGTGTTTTTGTGTACACTGTCTGTGTGTGTACACTTTTGTAAGTGTGTGTGCATACACTGTTCTGTGTGTTTACACAGTGTGTGTGTGTGTGTACACACAGTTGTGTTTGTGTGTGTACACAGTTGTTTGTGTGTATACACAGTTGTGTGTGTGCGTGTGTGTACGCAGTTGTCTGTCTGTGTGTGTACACAGTTGTGCATGTGTTAATACACAGATGTGTGTGTGTGCACACAGTTGTGTGTGCGTGTACACAGTGTGTGTGTGTATACACAGCTGTGTGTGTGTGTACACAGTTGTGTGTGTGTGTACACTATGTGTGTGTGTCTGTGTGCACGATGTGTTTGTGTGTGTGTGGACACAGTGTATGTGTTTATACACAGTGTTTTATTTGTTTACACTGTTGTGTGTGCATGTGTACACTGTGTGTGTGTGTATACACTGTGTGTGTGTGTACACAGTATGTGTGTGTGTGTGTGTACACAGTGTGTGTGTGTGTGTATACACAGTGTGTGTGTGTGTGTGTGCACACAGTGTGTGTTTGTAGACAGTTGTGTGCATGTGTGTGTACACAGTTGAGTCTGTGTAAACAGTTGTGTGTGTGTAACCAGTTGTGTGTGTGTACACAGTTGTGTGAGTGTATGTGTGTGTGTACACAGTTGTGTGTGTGTACACTGTGTTTTTTTTCTGTACACTGTGTGTGTGTGTGTTTGTTTACACTGTTGTGTGTGTGTGTGCATTCACATTTGTGTGTGTGTATGTTCACAATGAGTGTGTGTGTGTGTGTACGAAGTGATTGTGAGTGTGTACACTGTTGTGTGTGTGTGTGTGTGTGTGTGTGTGTGTGTGTACACTATGTGTGTGTGTTCGCAGTGTGTGTGTGTGTGCGTGTACACAGTGTGTGTGTGTATACACAGTGTGTGTGTGTGTACACAGTTGTGTGTGTGTGTATATAAACTATGTGTGTGTACGCATTGTATATGTGTACACAGTTGTTTGTGTGTGTACACAGTCGTGTGTGTGTAGAGAGTTGTGTGTTTGTACACAGTTGTATTTGTGTGCGTGTACACAGTTGTGTGTGTACACAGTTGTGTGTGTACACAGTTGTGTGTGTGTGTACGCAGTGTTTGTGTGTGTAAACTGTTGTGTGTGTGTGTGTGTCTGTGTACACTGTGTGTGTATTCAGTTCGTGTGTGGGTACACAGCTGTGTGTGTGTATGTGTGTGTACACAGTTGTGTGTGTGTACAAAGTTGTGTGTGTGTGTACACATTTGTGTGTGTGTCTGTGTACACAGTTGTGCGTGTGTGTGTGTACACAGTGTGTGTATATACACAGTTGTGTGTGTGTGTACACAGTTGTGTGTCTGTGTGTACATAGTTGAGTGTGTGTGTGTGTGCACAGTTGTTTGTGTGTGTACACAGGTGTGTGTGTGTACACCGTTGTGTGTGTGTACCCAGTTGTGTGTGTGTGTGTACACAGTTGTGTGAGTGTACGTGTGTGTGTACACAGTTGTGTGTGTGTGCGTGTGTACACTGTGTGTGTGTGTGCGTACACTATGTGTGTGTGCACACTGTGTGTTTCTCTGTACACGGTGTGTGTGTGTTTGTTTACACTGTTGTGTGTGTGTGCATACACATTTGTGTGTGAGTGTATGTTCACAGTGAGTGTCTGTGTGTGTACGCAGTGTTTGTGAGTGTGTACACTGTTGTGTGGGTGTGAGAACACAGTGTGTGTGTATACACAGTGTGTGTTTGTACACAGTGTGTGTGTGTACAGAGTTGTGTGTGTGTGTACACAGTTGTTTGTGTGTGTGTGTGTATACACTGTGTGTGTGTACGCATTGTATATTTGTGTGTACACAGTTGTGTGTGGGTGGGTGTGTGTGTACACAGTGTGTCTGTGTACTCAGTTGTGTGTGTTTGTGTGTACACAGTTGTGTGTGTGTCTACATAGTTGTGTGTGTGTATACACTCTTGTGTCTGTGTGTACACAGTTGTGTTTGTGTGTGTACACAGTTGTGTGTGAGTGTGTGTGTGCACAGTTGTGTGTGTGTGTACACAGTTGTGTGTGTGTGCGTGTGCACAGTTGTGTGCGAGTATGTACACAGCTGTGTGTGTGTGTACACAGTTGTGTGTGTGTCTGTACACAGTTGTGTGTGGCTGCGTACACAGTTGTGTGTGCGTGGGTGTGTGTGTACACAGTTGTGTGTGTGTACACAGTTGTGCATGTGTACACAGTTGTGTGTGTGTACACAGTTGTGTGTGTGTGTTTGTACACAGTTGCGTGTGTGTACACAGTTGTGTGTTTGTGTGTACACAGTTGTGTGTATGTATGTGTGTATGTATACAGTTGTGTGTGCTTGTACAAAGTTGATTGTGCGTGTGTACAGTTATGTGTGTATGTAAACAGTTGTGTTCGTGTGTTTGTACACAGTTGTGTGTGTATGTACACAGTTGTGAATGTGTGTGTGTACACAGTTGTGTGTGTTTGTGTGTGTACACGGTTGTGTGTGTGTGTACACATTTGTGTGTGTGTGGTCACAGTTGTGTGTCTGTGTACAAAGTTGTGTGTGTGTGTACACAGTTGTGTGTGTGTGTACACAGTGTCTGTGTGTGTACACAGATGTGTATGGATGTACACAGTTGTGTGTGTGTACACAGTTGTGTGTGTTTGTGTGTACATAGTTGTTTGTGTGTGTACACAGTTGTGTGTGCCTGCCTGTGTGTGCGTACACAGTTGTGTGTGTGAACACACATTAGTGTGTGTGTGTAAACAGTTGTGTGTGTAAGTGTGTGTACGCAGTTGTATGTGTGTGTGTACACTGTGTGTGTGTGTGTGTGTACACAGTGTGTGAGGGCACACAGTGTGTTTTTGTGTACACTGTGTGTGTGTGCATGTACACTTTTGGGTTTGTGTGAGCATACAATTTGTGTGTGTGTGTGTACACAGTGTGTGAGGGCACACAGTCTGTTTTTGTGTACACTGTGTGTGTGTGCATGTACACTTTTGGGTTTGTGTGAGCATACAATTTGTGTGTGTGTGTGTACACAGTGTGTGTGTGTGTGTGTGTGTGTGTGTGTGTGTGTGTGTGTGTGTGTGCACGATATGTTTGTGTGTGTGTGTGTGTGGACACAGTTTATGTGTTTATACACAGTGTTTTATTTGTTTACACTGTTGTGTGGGTGTCTGTGCATGTGTACACTGTGTGTGTGTGTATTCACTGAGCGTGTGTGTACACAGTATGTGTGTTTGTGTGTGTGTACACAGTGTGCGTGTGTCTGTGTATACACAGTGTGTGTGTGTGTGCACACAGTGTGTGTTTGTAGACAGTTGTGTGCGTGTGTGTACCCAGTTGAGTGTGTGTAAACAGTTGTGTGTGTGTACCCAGTTGTGTGTGTGTGTGTACACAGTTGTGTGAGTGTATGTTTGTGTGTACACAGTTGTGTGTGCGTGTGTACACTGTGTGTGTGTGTGTGTACACTATGTGTGTGTGTGTGTACACAGTTGTGTGTGTGTGTGTACACAGTTGTTTGTGTGTGTACAAAGTTGTGTATGTGTGTGTACACAGTTGTGTGTGTGTGTGTGTACATTTGTGTGTGTGTGTGTACACAGTGTGTGTGTGTGTTTACCCTCTGTGTGTGTGTCTACTGATTGTTTTTGTGTACACTGTGTGTTTGTGTGTTTACACCGTTGTGTGAGTGTGTGTGCGTACACATTTGTGTGTGTGTATGTACACAGTGTGTGTGTGTACGCAAAGTATGTGTGTATGTGCTTACACAGTGTATGTGTGTATACACAGTGTTTGTGTGTGGGTACACTGTTGTGTGCGTGTGTGTGTGTGTACACTGTGTGTGTATACACAGAGTGTGTGTGTACACAGTGTGTGTGTATACACAGTGTGTGTGTATGTGTACACAGTGTGTGTGTGTGTGAGTGTGTGTTTATGTGTGTGTACACTGTGTGTGTGAACACTGTGTTTTTGTGTACACTGTGTGAATGTGTTTGTGTACACTGTTGTGTGTGTGTGTGCGTACACATTTGTGTGTGTGCACACCGTGTGTGTGTGTGTGTGCACGCAGTGTTTGTGTGTGTGTACATTGCTCTGTGTGTGTGTGTGTACACACTATCTGTGTGTGTATACACTGTGTGTGTGTACACAGTTGTGTGTGTGTGTACACAGTTGTGTGTGTGTGTGTGCACAGTTGTTTGTGTGTGTACACAGTTGTGTGTGTGTGTGTACACAGTTGTGTGTGTTTGTGTGTACACAGTTGTTTGTGTGTGTACACAGTTGTGTGTGCCTGCCTGTGTGTGCGTACACAGTTGTGTGTGTGTGTACACAGTTGTGTGAGTGTATGTGTGTGTACACAGTTGTGTGTATGTGCGTGTGTACACTGTGTGTGTATGTGCGTGCACTATGTGTGTGTGTACACTGTGTTTTTTTGTGTACGCTGTGTGTGTGTTTGTGTACACTGTTGTGTGTGTGTGTGCATACACATTTGTGTGTGTGTATGTTCACAGTGAGTGTGCGTGTGTACGCAGTGTTTGTGTGCGTGTACACTGTTGTGTGTGTGTGAACACAGTGTGTGTATGTGTACAATGTGTGTGTGTGTACACAGTTATGTGTGCATGTACACAGCTGTGTGTGTGTACACAGTGGTGTCTGTGTGTGTGTACACAGTTGCGTGTGTGTACACAGTTGTCTGTGTGTGTACACAGTGGTGTCTGTGTGTACACAGTTTTGTGCTTGTGTGTGTACACTGTGTGTGTGTTTGTGTACACTGTGTGTGTGTGTGTGTACAAGGTTGAGTGTGGGTGGGTGGGTGTGTACACAGTTTTGTGTGTGTGTGCACACAGTTGTGCGTTTGTACACAGTTGTGTGTGTGTGTACACATTTGTGTGTGTGTACACAGTTGTGTGTCTGTGTACACAGTTGTGTGTGTGTGTGTGTGCGTACACAGTTGTGTGTGTGTGTGTATACGTTTGTTTCTGTGTGTGCACAGTTGTGTGTGTGTGTACACATTTGTGTGTGTGTGCACAGTTGTTTGTGTCTGTGTGTGTACACAGCTGTGTGAGTGTGTACATTTTAAGTGTGTGTGTGTGTGTACACTCTGTGTTTTTGTGTACACTGTCTGTGTGTGTACACTTTTGTAAGTGTGTGTGCATACACTGTTCTGTGTGTTTACACAGTGTGTGTGTGTGTGTGTACACAGTTTTGTGTGTGTATGTGCACAGTTGTGTGTGTGCACAATTATGTGTGTTTGTGTACACAGTTGTGTGTCTGAGTGTGTTTGTGTGTGTGTGTAAACAATTGTGTGTTTGTGTGTTCACAGTAGTGTGTGTTTACACTGTTGTGAGTGCGTGTGTGTGTACACAGTTGTGTGTGTACACAGTTGTGTCTGTGTGTACACAGTTGTGTGTGTGTGCACACTGTTGTGTGAGTGTGTGTACACAGTTGTGTGTGTGTGTGCACACTTGTGTGTGTGTATGTGTGTACACAGATATGTGTGTGTTTGTACACAGTTGTGTGTGAGTGTGTGTGCACATTTGTGTGTGTGTATGTGTGTGTGTGTACACTCTGTATGTGTGTGTGCACTACACAGCTGTGTGTGTGTGTTTACACAGTTGTGTCTGTGTACAGAGTTATGTGTGCATGTGTGTGTACACAGATGTGTGTGTGTGTACACAGCTGTGTCTGTGTGTACACAGTTGTCTGTGGGTGTGTGTACACAGTTGTGTTTGTGTGCGTGTGTACACAGTTGTGTGTGTGTACACAGTGTGTGTGTACACACAGTTGTGTTTGTGTGTGTACACAGTTGTTTGTGTGTATACACAGTTGTGTGTGTGCGTGTGTGTACGCAGTTGTCTGTCTGTGTGTGTACACAGTTATGTGTGCGTGTACACAGTGTGTGTGTGTATACACAGCTGTGTGTGTGTGTACACAGTTGTGTGTGTGTGTACACTATGTGTGTGTGTGTGTGTGCACGATGTGTTTGTGTGTGTGTGGACACAGTGTATGTGTTTATACACAGTGTTTTATTTGTTTACACTGTTGTGTGTGCGTGTGTACACTGTGTGTGTGTGTACAGAGTTGTGTGTGTGTGTACACAGTTGTTTGTGTGTGTGTGTATACACTGTGTGTGTGTACGCATTGTATATGTGTGTGTACACAGTTGTGTGTGGGTGGGTGTGTGTGTACACATTGTGTCTGTGTACTCAGTTGTGTGTGTTTGTGTGTACACAGTTGTGTGTGTGTCTACATAGTTGTGTGTGTGTATACACTCTTGTGTCTGTGTGTACACAGTTGTGTTTGTGTGTGTACACAGTTGTGTGTGAGTGTGTGTGTGCACAATTGTGTGTGTGTGTACACAGTTGTGTGTGTGTGCGTGTGCACAGTTGTGTGCGAGTATGTACACAGCTGTGTGTGTGTGTACACAGTTGTGTGTGTGTCTGTACACAGTTGTGTGTGGCTGCGTACACAGTTGTGTGTGCGTGGGTGTGTGTGTACACAGTTGTGTGTGTGTACACAGTTGTGCATGTGTACACAGTTGTGTGTGTGTACACAGTTGTGTGTGTGTGTTTGTACACAGTTGCGTGTGTGTACACAGTTGTGTGTTTGTGTGTACACAGTTGTGTGTATGTATGTGTGTATGTATACAGTTGTGTGTGCTTGTACAAAGTTGATTGTGCGTGTGTACAGTTATGTGTGTATGTAAACAGTTGTGTTCGTGTGTTTGTACACAGTTGTGTGTGTATGTACACAGTTGTGAATGTGTGTGTGTACACAGTTGTGTGTGTTTGTGTGTGTACACGGTTGTGTGTGTGTGTACACATTTGTGTGTGTGTGGTCACAGTTGTGTGTCTGTGTACAAAGTTGTGTGTGTGTGTACACAGTTGTGTGTGTGTGTACACAGTGTCTGTGTGTGTACACAGATGTGTATGGATGTACACAGTTGTGTGTGTGTACACAGTTGTGTGTGAGTGTGTGTGTGCACAGTTGTGTGTGTGTGTACACAGTTGTGTGTGTTTGTGTGTACACATTAGTGTGTGTGTGTAAACAGTTGTGTGTGTAAGTGTGTGTACGCAGTTGTATGTGTGTGTGTACACTGTGTGTGTGTGTGTGTGTGTGTACACAGTGTGTGAGGGCACACAGTGTGTTTTTGTGTACACTGTGTGTGTGTGCATGTACACTTTTGGGTTTGTGTGAGCATACAATTTGTGTGTGTGTGTGTACACAGTGTGTGAGGGCACACAGTGTGTTTTTGTGTACACTGTGTGTGTGTGCATGTACACTTTTGGGTTTGTGTGAGCATACAATTTGTGTGTGTGTGTGTACACAGTGTGTGTGTGTGTGTGTGTGTGTGTGTGTGTGTGTGTGTGTGTGTGTGTGTGTGTGTGCACGATATGTTTGTGTGTGTGTGTGTGTGGACACAGTGTATGTGTTTATACACAGTGTTTTATTTGTTTACACTGTTGTGTGTGTGTCTGTGCATGTGTACACTGTGTGTGTGTGTATTCACTGAGCGTGTGTGTACACAGTATGTGTGTGTGTGTGTGTGTACACAGTGTGCGTGTGTCTGTGTATACACAGTGTGTGTGTGTGCACACAGTGTGTGTTTGTAGACAGTTGTGTGCGTGTGTGTACCCAGTTGAGTGTGTGTAAACAGTTGTGTGTGTGTACCCAGTTGTGTGTGTGTGTGTACACAGTTGTGTGAGTGTATGTTTGTGTGTACACAGTTGTGTGTGCGTGTGTACACTGTGTGTGTGTGTGTGTACACTATGTGTGTGTGTGTGTACACAGTTGTGTGTGTGTGTGTACACAGTTGTTTATGTGTGTACAAAGTTGTGTATGTGTGTGTACACAGTTGTGTGTGTGTGTGTACATTTGTGTGTGTGTGTGTACACAGTGTGTGTGTGTGTTTACACTCTGTGTGTGTGTATACTGAGTGTTTTTGTGTACACTGTGTGTTTGTGTGTTTACACCGTTGTGTGAGTGTGTGTGCGTACACATTTGTGTGTGTGTATGTACACAGTGTGTGTGTGTACGCAAAGTATGTGTGTATGTGCTTACACAGTGTATGTGTGTATACACAGTGTTTGTGTGTGGGTACACTGTTGTGTGTGTGTGTGTGTGTACACTGTGTGTGTATACACAGAGTGTGTGTGTACACAGTGTGTGTGTATACACAGTGTGTGTGTATGTGTACACAGTGTGTGTGTGTGTGAGTGTGTGTTTATGTGTGTGTACACTGTGTGTGTGAACACTGTGTTTTTGTGTACACTGTGTGAATGTGTTTGTGTACACTGTTGTGTGTGTGTGTGCGTACACATTTGTGTGTGTGCACACCGTGTGTGTGTGTGTGTGTACGCAGTGTTTGTGTGTGTGTACATTGCTCTGTGTGTGTGTGTACACACTGTCTGTGTGTGTATACACTGTGTGTGTGTACACAGTTGTGTGTGTGTGTACACAGTTGTGTGTGTGTGTGTGCACAGTTGTTTGTGTGTGTACACAGTTGTGTGTGTGTGTGTACACAGTTGTGTGTATTTGTGTGCACACAGTTGTTTGTGTGTGTACACAGTTGTGTGTGCCTGCCTGTGTGTGCGTACACAGTTGTGTGTGTGTGTACACAGTTGTGTGAGTGTATGTGTGTGTACACAGTTGTGTGTATGTGCGTGTGTACACTGTGTGTGGTTGTGCGTGCACTATGTGTGTGTGTACACTGTGTTTTTTTGTGTACGCTGTGTGTGTGTTTGTGTACACTGTTGTGTGTGTGTGTGCATACACATTTGTGTGTGTGTATGTTCACAGTGAGTGTGCGTGTGTACGCAGTGTTTGTGTGCGTGTACACTGTTGTGTGTGTGTGAACACAGTGTGTGTATGTGTACAATGTGTGTGTGTGTACGCAGTGTGTGTGTATTTGTTCACAGTTGTCTGTGTGTGTGTGTACTATGTTGTGTGAGTGTGTGCACAGTTGTATGTGTGTGTGTTTACACAGTTGTGTGTGTGTGTACACAGTTTTGTGTGTGTGAGTGTGTGTGCACACTTTTGTGTGTGTGCGTAGACACTTGTGTGCGTATGTACACACTTGTCAGTGTGTGTGTACACAGTTGTGTGTGTTTGTGTGTACACAGTTGTCTGTATGTACACAGTTTTGTGTGTGTGTGTACACAGTTGTGTTTGTGTGTTAACACAGTTGTGTGTGCGTGTGTACACAATTGTGTGTCTGTGTGTGTGTACACAGTTGTGCGTGTGCGTACACAGTTGTGTGTGTGTACACAGTTGTGTGTGTGTGCGCGTGTGTGTACGCAGTTGTGTGTCTGTGTGTGTACACAGTTGTGCATGTGTGCATACACAGTTGTGTGTGTGTACACAGTTGTGTGTGTGTGTGTACACAGTTGTGTCTGTGTGTACACAGTTGTGTGTGTGTGCACAGTTTTGTGTGTATGTGTGTGTACACACTTGTGTACGTATGTACACGCTTGGGTGTGTGTGTGTGTGTGTACACAGTTGTGTGTGTTTATGTGTACACAGTTGTGTGTGTGTGTGTTTGTTTGTACACAGTTGTGTGAGTGTGTGTAAACAGTGTGTGTGTGTTCACACAGTTGTGTGCGTGTGTGTACACAGTTGTGTGTGTGTCTACACAGTTGTGTGTGTGTGTGTTTAAAAAGTTGTGTCTGTGTACACAGTTGTGTCTCCATGTGTGTGTACACAGTTGTGTGTGTGTATGAGTGTGTATACACAGTTGTGTGTGTGTATACTGTGTGTGTGTCTGTGTACACTCTGTTTTTTTGTGTGCACTGTCTGTGTGTGTGTACACTTTTGTTACTGTGTGTGCGTACACTGTTCTGTGTGTGTACACAGTGTGTGTGTGTGTGTACACAGTTGTGTGTGTGTGCGTACACAGTGGTGTGTGTGTGTGTACACAGTTGTGTGTGTGTATCTACACAGTTGTGTGTGTGTACACAGTTGTGTGTGTGTGTGTGTGTACGCAGTTGTGTGATTGTGTGTATGTGTGTGTACACAGTCGCATGTGTGTGTGTGCACAGTTTTTTGTGTGTGTACTCACTTGTGTGCATATGTACACACTTGTCTGTGTGTACACAGTTGTGTGTGTTTGTGTGTACACAGTTATCTGTGTGTGCACAGTTTTGTGTGTGTGTGTACACAGTTGTGTTTGTGTGTTAACACAGTTGTGTGTGTGTGTACACAATTGTGTGTGTGTGTGTACACAGTTGTGTGTGTGTGCGTATACAGTTGTGTGTGTGTACACAGTTGTGTGTGCGTGTGTGCGTACACAGTTGTGTGTGTGTGTACACGTTTGTTTCTGTGTGTTCACAGTTGTGTGTGTGTACACATTTGTGTGTGTGTGCACAGTTGTTTGTGTGTGTGTGTACACAGCTGTGTGAGTGTGTACATTTTAAGTGTGTGTGTGTGTGTACACTCTGTGTTTTTGTGTACACTGTCTGTGTGTACACTTTTGTAACTGTGTGTGCATACACTGTTCTGTGTGTTTACACAGTGTTTGTGTGTGTACACAGTTTTGTGTGTGTATGTGCACAGTTGTGTGTGTGTGCACAATTATGTGTGTTTGTGTACACAGTTGTGTGTCTGAGTGTGTTTGTGTGTGTGTGTAAACAATTGTGTGTTTGTGTGTTCACAGTTGTGTGTGTACGCAGTTGTGAGTGCGTGTGTGTGTACACAGTTGTGTGTGTGTACACAGTTGTGTCTGTGTGTACACAGTTGAGTGTGTGTGCACACTGTTGTGTGTGTGTGTACACAGTTGTTTGTGTGTGCACACTTGTGTGTGTGTATGTGTGTACACAGATATGTGTGTGTTTGTACACAGTTGTGTGTGAGTGTGTGTGCACATTTGTGTGCTTGTATGTGTGTGTGTACACAGTTGTGTTTGTGTGTGTATACACAGTTGTTTGTGTGGGTACACAATTGTGTGTGTGCGTGAGTGTACGCAGTTGTGTGTGTGCACACAGTTGTGTGTGTACACACAGTTGTGTGTGTACATAGTTGTGTATGTGTGTGCGTACACAGTGTGTGTGTGTACACAGTTGTGTGTGTGCGTGTGTGTACGCAGTTGTGTGTCTGTGTGTGTGTACACAGTTGTGCATGTGTGCATACACAGTTGTGTCTGAGTACAGAGTTGTGTGTGCATGTGTGTGTACACAGATGTGTGTGTGTGTGTACACAGTCGTGTCTGTGTGTACACAGTTGTGTGTGGGTGTGTGTACACAGTTGTGTTTGTGTGCGTGTGTACACAGTTGCGTGTGTGTGTGCGTACACAGTGTGTGTGTGTACATAGTTGTGTTTGTGTGTGTACACAGTTGTGTGTGTGCGTGTGTGTACGCAGTTGTGTGTCTGTGTGTGTGTACACAGTTGTGCATGTGTGCATACACAGTTGTGTGTGTGTACACAGTTGTGTGTGTGTGTGTGTGTGTGTGTGTGTGTGTGTGTGTGTGTGTGTGCACAGTATTGTGTGTATGTGTGTGTACACACTTGTGTGCGTATGTACACAATTGGGTGTCTGTGTGTACACAGTTGTGTGTGTTTATGTGTACACAGTTGTGTGTGTGTGTGTTTGTTTGTACACAGTTGTGTGAGTGTGTGTGTACACAGTGTGTGTATATACACAGTTGTGTGTGTGTGTGTGTACACAGTTGTGTGTCTGTGTGTACATAGTTGAGTGTGTGTGTGTGCACAGTTGTTTGTGTGTGTACACAGGTGTGTGTGTGTACACAGTTGTGTGTGTACCCAGTTGTGTGTGTGTGTGTACACAGTTGTGTGAGTGTACGTGTGTGTGTACACAGTTGTGTGTGTGTGCGTGTGTACACTGTGTGTGTGTGTGCGTACACTATGTGTGTGTGCACACTGTGTGTTTCTCTGTACACGGTGTGTGTGTGTTTGTTTACACTGTTGTGTGTGTGTGCATACACATTTGTGTCTGTGTGTGTATGTTCACAGTGAGTGTCTGTGTGTGTACGCAGTGTTTGTGAGTGTGTACACTGTTGTGTGTGTGTGAACACAGTGTGTGTGTGTATACACAGTGTGTGTTTGTACACAGTGTGTGTGTGTACAGAGTTGTGTGTGTGTGTGTACACAGTTGTTTGTGTGTGTGTGTGTATACACTGTGTGTGTGTACGCATTGTATATGTGTGTGTACACAGTTGTGTGTGGGTGGGTGTGTGTGTACACAGTGTGTCTGTGTACTCAGTTGTGTGTGTTTGTGTGTACACAGTTGTGTGTGTGTCTACATAGTTGTGTGTGTGTGTATACACTCTTGTGTCTGTGTGTACACAGTTGTGTTTGTGTGTGTACACAGTTGTGTGTGAGTGTGTGTGTGCACAGTTGTGTGTGTGTGTACACAGTTGTGTGTGTGTGCGTGTGCACAGTTGTGTGCGAGTATGTACACAGCTGTGTGTGTGTGTACACAGTTGTGTGTGTGTCGGTACACAGTTGTGTGTGGCTGCGTACACAGTTGTGTGTGCGTGGGTGTGTGTGTACACAGTTGTGTGTGTGTACACAGTTGTGCATGTGTACACAGTTGTGTGTGTGTACACCGTTGTGTGTGTGTGTGTGTTTGTACACAGTTGCGTGTGTGTACACAGCTGTGTGTTTGTGTGTACACAGTTGTGTGTATGTATGTGTGTATGTATACAGTTGTGTGTGCTTGTACAAAGTTGATTGTGCGTGTGTACAGTTATGTGTGTATGTAAATAGTTGTGTTCGTGTGTTTGTACACAGTTGTGTGTGTATGTACACAGTTGTGAATGTGTGTGTGTACACAGTTGTGTGTGTTTGTGTGTGTACACGGTTGTGTGTGTGTGTACACATTTGTGTGTGTGTGGTCACAGTTGTGTGTCTGTGTACAAAGTTGTGTGTGTGTGCACACAGTTGTGTGTGTGTGTGTGTGTACACAGTTGTGTGTGTTTGTGTGTACACAGTTGTTTGTGTGTGTACACAGTTGTGTGTGCCTGCCTGTGTGTGCGTACACAGTTGTGTGTGTGAACACACATTAGTGTGTGTGTGTGTGTAAACAGTTGTGTGTGTAAGTGTGTGTACGCAGTTGTATGTGTGTGTGTACACTGTGTGTGCGTGTGTGTACACAGTGTGTGAGGGCACACAGTGTGTTTTTGTGTACACTGTGTGTGTGTGCATGTACACTTTTGGGTTTGTGTGAGCATACAATTTGTGTGTGTGTGTGTACACAGTGTGTGTGTGTGTGTGTGTGTGTGTGTGTGCGTGTGCACGATATGTTTGTGTGTGTGTGTGTGTGTGGACACAGTGTATGTGTTTATACACAGTGTTTTATTTGTTTACACTGTTGTGTGTGTGTCTGTGCGTGTGTACACTGTGTGTGTGTATTCACTGAGCGTGTGTGTACACAGTATGTGTGTGTGTGTGTGTGTGTGTGTACACAGTGTGCGTGTGTCTGTGTATACACAGTGTGTGTGTGTGTGTGCACACAGTGTGTGTTTGTAGACAGTTGCGTGCGTGTGTGTACCCAGTTGAGTGTGTGTAAACAGTTGTGTGTGTGTACCCAGTTGTGTGTGTGTGTGTACACAGTTGTGTGAGTGTATGTTTGTGTGTACACAGTTCTGTGTGCGTGTGCGTGTGTACACTGTGTGTGTGTGTGTGTACACTATGTGTGTGTGTGTACACAGTTGTGTGTGTGTGTGTACACAGTTGTTTGTGTGTGTACAAAGTTGTGTATGTGTGTGTACACAGTTGTGTGTGTGTGTGTAGAGTTGTGTGTGTGTGTGTACACAGTGCGTGTCTGTGTGTGTGTGTGTTTACACTCTGTGTGTGTGTATACAGAGTGTTTTAGTGTACACTGTGTGTTTGTGTGTTTACACTGTTGTGTGAGTGTGTGTGTGTACAATTTGTGTGTGTGTATGTACACAGTGTGTGTGTGTACGCAAAGTATGTGTGTATGTGCTTACACAGTGTATGTGTGTATACACAGTGTTTGTGTGTGGGTACACTGTTGTGTGTGTGTGTGTGTGTGTGTACACTGTGTGTGTATACACAGAGTGTGTGTGTACACAGTGTGTGTGTATACACAGTGTGTGTGTATGTGTACACAGTGTGTGTGTGTGTGTGTGTGTGTTTATGTGTGTGTACACTGTGTGTGTGAACACTGTGTTTTTGTGTACACTGTGTGAATGTGTTTGTGTACACTGTTGTGTGTGTGTGTGTGTACACATTTGTGTGTGTGCACACCGTGTGTGTGTGTGTGTACGCAGTGTTTGTGTGTGTGTACATTGCTCTGTGTGTGTGTGTGTACACACTGTCTGTGTGTGTATACACTGTGTGTGTGTACACAGTTGTGTGTGTGTGTACACAGTTGTGTGTGTGTGTGTGCACAGTTGTTTGTGTGTGTACACAGTTGTGTGTGTGTGTGTACACAGTTGTGTGTGTTTGTGTGTACACAGTTGTTTGTGTGTGTACACAGTTGTGTGTGCCTGCCTGTGTGTGCGTACACAGTTGTGTGTGTGTGTACACAGTTGTGTGAGTGTATGTGTGTGTACACAGTTGTGTGTATGTGCGTGTGTACACTGTGTGTGTATGTGCGTGCACTATGTGTGTGTGTACACTGTGTTTTTTGTGTACACTGTGTGTGTGTTTGTGTACACTGTTGTGTGTGTGTGTGCATACACATTTGTATGTGTGTATGTTCACAGTGAGTGTGCGTGTGTACGCAGTGTTTGTGTGCGTGTACACTGTTGTGTGTGTGTGAACACAGTGTGTGTATGTGTACAATGTGTGTGTGTGTACGCAGTGTGTGTGTATTTGTTCACAGTTGTCTGTGTGTGTGTGTACTATGTTGTGTGAGTGTGTGCACAGTTGTATGTGTGTGTGTTTACACAGTTGTGTGTGTGTGTACACAGTTTTGTGTGTGTGAGTGTGTGTACACACTTGTGTGTGTGTGTATATACAGTTGTATGTGTGTGTACACAGTTGTGTGTGTATGTACACAGTTGTGTGCGTGTACACAGTTTTGTGTGTGTATTTATACAGTTGTGTGTGTGTTTGTGTGTGTGTACAGTTGTGTGTGTGTGTACACAGTTGTGTGTGTGTGTGTACACAGTTGTGTGTGTGTGTACACAGTTGTGTATGTGTGTACACAGTTGTTTGTTTGTGTGTGTGTGTACACAGTTGTGTGTGTGTACACAGTGTGTGTGTACACAGTTATGTGTGTGTGTGTACACAGTTTTGTGTGTGTGTGTGTGTAAACAGTTGTTTCTGTGCGTACATAGTTGTGTGAGTGTGTACATAGTGCTGTGTGTGTGTGTGTGTGTGTAGACTGTGTGTGTGTAGACTGTGTGTGTGTTTACACTATGTTATTGAGTATACTGTGTTTGTGTGTGTGTGTGTTTGTGTGTGTGTGTGCGTACACTACTGTGTGTGTGTACACAGTGTATGTGTGTGTGTGCATACAGAGTGTGTGTGTATTAACTGTGTATGTGTGTATACACAGTATTTATGTGTGTGTGTACACTGTTTTGTGTGTGTCTGTCTGTGTGCACACTGTATTTGTGTGTGTATACACTGTGTGTGTGTGTTTGTGTACACTGTGTGTGTGTGTACACTGTTGTGCGTGTGTGTACACAGTTGTGTGTGTGTGTGTACACAGTTGTGTGTGTGTGTGTGCACAGTTGTTTGTGTGTGTACACAGCTGTGTGTGTGAGTGTACACAGTTGTGTGTGTGTACCCAGTTGTGTGTGTGTGTACACAGTTGTGTGAGTGTATGTGTGTGTGTACACAGTTGTGTGTGTGTTTGTGTACACTGTGTGTACACACTATGTGTGTGTGTACACTGTGTGTTTTTGTGTACACTGTGTGTGTGTGTTTGAGTACACTGTTGTGTGTGTGTGCATACACATTTGTGTGTGTGTGTATGTTCACAGTGAGTGTGTGTGTGTATGCAGTGTTTGTGAGTGTGTACAACGTTGTGTGTGTGTGTGTAAACACAGTGTGTGTGTGTACACTGTTGTGTGTGTGTCTGTGTACACAGTTGTGCGTGTGTGTGTGTACACAGTGTGTGTATATACACAGTTGTGTGTGTGTGTGTACACAGTTGTGTGTGTGTGTACATAGTTGAGTGTGTGTGTGTGCACAGTTGTTTGTGTGTGTACACAGGTGTGTGTGTGTGTGTACACAGTTGTGTGTGTGTACCCAGTTGTGTGTGTGTGTGTGTGTGTACACAGTTGTGTGTGTGTGTGTGTGCACAGTTGTTTGTGTGTGTACACAGCTGTGTGTGTGAGTGTACACAGTTGTGTGTGTGTACCCAGTTGTGTGTGTGTGTACACAGTTGTGTGAGTGTATGTGTGTGTGTACACAGTTGTGTGTGTGTTTGTGTACACTGTGTGTATACACTATGTGTTGTGTACACTGTGTGTTTTTGTGTACACTGTGTGTGTGTGTTTGAGTACACTGTTGTGTGTGTGTGCATACACATTTGTGTGTGTGTGTATGTTCACAGTGAGTGTGTGTGTGTACGCAGTGTTTGTGAGTGTGTACAACGTTGTGTGTGTGTGTGTAAACACAGTGTGTGTGTGTATACTGTGTGTGTGTGTACGCAGTGTGTGTGTGCGTGTACACAGTGTGTGTGTGTGGCAACACAGTGTGTGTGTGTACACAGTGTGTGTGTCTACACAGTTGTGTGTGTGTACACAGTTGTTTGTGTGTGCGTATATACACTGTGTGTGTGTACGCATTGTAAATGTGTACACAGTTGTGTTTGTGTACACAGTCGTGTGTGTGTGTACACAGATGTGTGTCTGTACACAGTTGTGTTTGTGTGCGGGTACACAGTTGTGTGTGTGTGCGTGTACACAGTTGTGTGTGTGTGTCGGTACACAGCTGTGTGTGTGTGTACACAGTTGTGTGTGCATGTACACAGTTATGTGTGTGTGTACACAGTTGTGTGTGGGTGTGTGTGTGTGTAGACAGTTGTGGGTGCTTGTGTGTACACTGTTGAGTGTGTTTGTGTGTGTATACACAGTGTGTGTGTGTGTGTGTGTGTGTACACAGTGTGTGTGTGTACACAGTTGTGTTTGTGTTTGTACACAGTTGTCTGTGTCTGTGTACACAGCTCTGTGTGTGTGTGTTTATTTACACTTTTGAGTGTGTGTGTACACAGTTGTCTGTGTGTGTACACAGTTGTGTGTGGGCGGGTGTGTGTGTACACAGTTGTGTGTGTGTACACAGTTGTGTGTGTGTGTACACGGTTGTGTGTGTGAATGTATACAGTTGTGTGTGTGTGTACACAGTTGTGTCTGTGTGTGTACACAGTTGTGTGTGTGTGTGTACACAGTTGTGTGTCTGTGTCTGTGTACACAGCTGTGTGTGTGTGTACACAGTTATGTGTGTGTGTACACAGTTATGTGTGTGTACACAGTTGTGTGTGTGTACATAGTTTTGTGTGTGTGTGTACACAGTTGTGTGTGTTTGAGTGTGTGTGTGTGTGCACACAGTAGCGTGTGTGTGTTTAGACTGTTGTGTACTTAGTGTGTACACAGTTTTCTATGTACACAGTTTGGTGTGTGGGTTTGTGTGTACACAGTTGTTTGTGTGTGTACACGTTTGTGTGTGTGTGCGTACACAGTCCTGTGTGTGTGTGTACACAGTTGTGTGTGTGTACACAGTTGTGTGTGTGTACACACTTGTGTGTCTATGTACACAGTTGTGTGTTTGTGTGTATACAGTTGTGTGTGTGTGTACACAGTTGATTCTGTGTGTAATCAGTTGTGTGTGTGTGTGTACAAAGTTGTGTGTGTGTGTGTACACAGTTGTCTGTGTGTGTGTGTATGTGTGTGTACACAGTTGTGTCTGTGTGTGTGCACAGTTGTGTGTGTACGTAGTTGTGTGTGTGTGTGTACACAGTTGCGTGTGTTTGTGTGTACACAGTTGAGTGCTTGTACACAGTTTTGTGTGTGTGAGTGTGTGTACACACTTGTGTGTGTGTGTATATACAGTTGTATGTGTGTGTACACAGTTGTGTGTGTATGTACACAGTTGTGTGCGTGTACACAGTTTTGTGTGTGTATTTATACAGTTGTGTGTGTGTTTGTGTGTGTGTACAGTTGTGTGTGTGTGTACACAGTTGTGTGTGTGTGTGTACACAGTTGTGTGTGTGTGTACACAGTTGTGTATGTGTGTACACAGTTGTTTGTTTGTGTGTGTGTGTACACAGTTGTGTGTGTGTACACAGTGTGTGTGTACACAGTTATGTGTGTGTGTGTACACAGTTGTGTGTGTTTGTGTGTGTAAACAGTTGTTTCTGTGCGTACATAGTTGTGTGAGTGTGTACATAGTGCTGTGTGTGTGTGTGTGTGTGTAGACTGTGTGTGTGTAGACTGTGTGTGTGTTTACACTATGTTATTGAGTATACTGTGTTTGTGTGTGTGTGTGTTTGTGTGTGTGTGTGCGTACACTACTGTGTGTGTGTACACAGTGTATGTGTGTGTGTGCATACAGAGTGTGTGTGTATTAACTGTGTATGTGTGTATACACAGTGTTTATGTGTGTGTGTACACTGTTTTGTGTGTGTCTGTCTGTGTGCACACTGTATTTGTGTGTGTATACACTGTGTGTGTGTGTTTGTGTACACTGTGTGTGTGTGTACACAGTTGTGTGTGTGTGTGTGTTTGTTTGTACACAGTTGTGTGAGTGTGTGTAAACAGTGTGTGTGTGTTCACACAGTTGTGTGTGTCTGTGTGTACACAGTTGTGTGTGTGTCTACACAGTTGTGTGTGTGTGTTTAAAAGTTGTGTCTGTGTACACAGTTGTGTCTCCGTGTGTGTGTACACAGTTGTGTGTGTGTATGAGTGTGTATACACAGTTGTGTGTGTGTGTGTATACTGTGTGTGTGTCTGTGTACACTCTGTTTTTTGTGTACACTGTCTGTGTGTGTGTACACTTTTGTTACTGTGTGTGCGTACACTGTTCTGTGTGTGTACACAGTGTGTGTGTGTGTGTGTGTGTGTACACAGTTGTATGTGTGTGCGTACACAGTGGTGTGTGTGTGTACACAGTGGTGTGTGTGTGTATCTACACAGTTGTGTGTGTGTACACAGTTGTGTGTGTGTGTGTGTACGCAGTTGTGTGATTGTGTGTATGTGTGTGTACACAGTCGCATGTGTGTGTGTGCACAGTTTTGTGTGTGTTTACTCACTTGTGTGCATATGTACACACTTGTCTGTGTGTACACAGTTGTGTGTGTTTGTGTGTACACAGTTATCTGTGTGTGCACAGTTTTGTGTGTGTGTGTACACAGTTGTGTTTGTGTGTTAACACAGTTGTGTGTGTGTGTACACAATTGTGTGTGTGTGTGTGTGTACACAGTTGTGTGTGTGTGCGTACACAGTTGTGTGTGTGTACACAGTTGTGTGTGCGTGTGTGCGTACACAGTTGTGTGTGTGTGTACACGTTTGTTTCTGTGTGTTCACAGTTGTGTGTGTGTACACATTTGTGTGTGTGTGTGCACAGTTGTTTGTGTGTGTGTGTACACAGCTCTGTGAGTGTGTACATTTTAAGTGTGTGTGTGTGTGTACACTCTGTGTTTTTGTGTACACTGTCTGTGTGTACACTTTTGTAACTGTGCGTGCATACACTGTTCTGTGTGTTTACACAGTGTGTGTGTGTGTACACAGTTTTGTGTGTGTATGTGCACAGTTGTGTGTGTGTGCACAATTATGTGTGTTTGTGTACACAGCTGTGTGTCTGAGTGTGTTTGTGTGTGTGTAAACAATTGTGTGTTTGTGTGTTCACAGTTGTGTGTGTACGCAGTTGTGAGTGCGTGTGTGTGTACACAGTTGTGTGTGTGTACACAGTTGTGTCTGTGTGTACACAGTTGAGTGTGTGTGCACACTGTTGTGTGTGTATGTGTGTACACAGATATGTGTGTGTTTGTACACAGTTGTGTGTGAGTGTGTGTGCACATTTGTGTGCTTGTATGTGTGTGTGTACACAGTTGTGTTTGTGTGTGTATACACAGTTGTTTGTGTGGGTACACAATTGTGTGTGTGCGTGAGTGTACGCAGTTGTGTGTGTGCACACAGTTGTGTGTGTACACACAGTTGTGTGTGTACATATTTGTGTATGTGTGTGCGTACACAGTGTGTGTGTGTGTACACAGTTGTGTTTGTGTGTGTACACAGTTGTGTGTGTGCGTGTGTGTACGCAGTTCTGTGTCTGTGTGTGTGTACACAGTTGTGCATGTGTGCATACACAGTTGTGTCTGAGTACAGAGTTGTGTGTGCATGTGTGTGTACACAGATGTGTGTGTGTGTGTACACAGTCGTGTCTGTGTGTACACAGATGTGTGTGGGTGTGTGTACACAGTTGTGTTTGTGTGCGTGTGTACACAGTTGCGTGTGTGTGCGCGTACACAGTGTGTGTGTGTACACAGTTGTGTTTGTGTGTGTACACAGTTGTGTGTGTGCGTGTGTGTACGCAGTTGTGTGTCTGTGTGTGTGTACACAGTTGTGCATGTGTGCATACACAGTTGTGTGTGTGTACACAGTTGTGTGTGTGTGTGTGTGTGTGCACAGTATTGTGTGTATGTGTGTGTACACACTTGTGTGCGTATGTACACAATTGGGTGTCTGTGTGTACACAGTTGTGTGTGTTTATGTGTACACAGTTGTGTGTGTGTGTGTTTGTTTGTACACAGTTGTGTGAGTGTGTGTAAACAGTGTGCGTGTGTGTTCACACAGTTGTGTGTGTGTGTGTACACAGTTGTGTGTGTGTGTGTGCGTACACAGTTGTGTGTGTGTACACGTTTGTTTCTGTGTGTTCACAGTTGTGTGTGTGTGTGTACACAGCTGTGTGAGTGTGTACATTTTAAGTGTGTGTGTGTACTCTCTGTGTTTTTGTGTACACTGTCTGTGTGTGTACACTTTTGTAACTGTGTGTGCATACACTGTTCTGTGTGTTTACACAGTGTGTGTGTGTACACAGTTTTGTGTGTGTGTGCACAGTTGTGTGTGTGTGCACAATTATGTGGGTTTGTGTACACAGTTGTGTGTCTGAGTGTGTTTGTGTGTGTGTGTAAACAATTGTGTGTTTGTGTGTTCACAGTTGTGTGTGTGTATACAGTTGTGAGTGCGTGTGTGTGTACACAGTTGTGTGTGTGTACACAGTTGTGTGTGTGTACACAGTTTTGTGTGTGTGTACACAGTTGTGTTTGTGTGTTAACTCAGTTGTGTGTGCGTGTGTACACAATTGTGTGTCTGCCTTTGTGTACACAGTTGTGCGTGTGCGTACACAGTTGTGTGTGTGTACACAGTTGTGTGTGTGTGCGCGTGTGTGTACGCAGTTGTGTGTCTGTGTGTGTACACAGCTGTGCATGTGTGCATACACAGTTCTGTGTTTGTACACAGTTGTGTGTGTGTGTACACAGTTGTGTCTGTGTGTACACAGTTGTGTGTGCGTGTGTGTGTGTGCACAGTTTTGTGTGTATGTGTGTGTACACACTTGTGTGCGAATGTACACACTTGGGTGTGTGTGTACACAGTTGTGTGTGTTTATGTGTACACAGTTGTGTGTATGTGTGTTTGTTTGTACACAGTTGTGTGAGTGTGTGTAAACAGTGTGTGTGTGTTCACACAGTTGTGTGTGTGTACACAGTTGTGTGTGTGTCTACACAGTTGTGTGTGTGTGTTTAAAAAGTTGTGCCTGTGTACACAGTTGTGTCTCCGTGTGTGTGTACACAGTTGTGTGTGTGTATGAGTGTGTATACACAGTTGTGTGTGTGTGTATACTGTGTGTGTGTCTGTGTACACTCTGTTTTTTTGTGTACACTGTCTGTGTGTGTGTACACTTTTGTGACTGTGTGTGCGTACACTGTTCTGTGTGTGTAGACAGTGTGTGTGTGTACACAGTTGTGTGTGTGTGCGTACACAGTGGTGTGTGTGTGTACACAGTTGTGTGTGTGTATCTACACAGTTGTGTGTGTGTACACAGTTGTGTGTGTGTGTACACAGTTGTGTGATTGTGTGTATGTGTGAGTACACAGTCGCATGTGTGTGTGTGCACAGTTTTGTGTGTGTGTACTCACTTGTGTGCATATGTACACACTTGTCTGTGTGTACACAGTTGTGTGTGTTTGTGTGTACACAGTTATCTGTGCGTGCACAGTTGTGTGTGTGTGTGTGTACACAGTTGTGTTTGTGTGTTAACACAGTTGTGTGTGTGTACACAACTGTGTGTGTGTGTGTGTACACAGTTGTGTGTGTGCGCGTACACAGTTTTGTGTGTGTGTGTACACAGTTGTGTGTGTGTGTGTGTGCGTACACAGTGGTGTGTGTGTGTGTGTACACAGTTGTGTGTGTATATCTACACAGTTGTGTATGTGTGTACACAGTTGTGTGTGTGTGTGCGTACACAGTTGTGTGATTCTGTGTATGTGTGTGTACACAGTTGCATGTGTGTGTGTGCACACTTTTGTGTGTGTGCGTAGACACTTGTGTGCGTATGTACACACTTGTCAGTGTGTGTGTACACTGTTGTGTGTGTTTGTGTGTACACAGTTGTGTGTGTGTACACAGTTTTGTGTGTGTGTGTACACAGTTGTGTTTGTGTGTTAACACAGTTGTGTGTGCGTGTGTACACAATTGTGTGTCTGTGTGTGTGTACACAGTTGTGCGTGTGCGTACACAGTTGTGTGTGTGTACACAGTTGTGTGTGTGTGCACGTGTGTGTACGCAGTTGTGTGTCTGTGTGTGTACACAGTTGTGCATGTGTGCATACACAGTTTTGTGTGTGTACACAGTTGTGTGTGTGTGTACACAGTTGTGTCTGTGTGTACACAGTTGTGTGTGTGTGCACAGTTTTGTGTGTATGTGTGTGTACACACTTGTGTGTGTATGTACACACTTGGGTTTGTGTGTGTGTGTGCGTGTGTGTACACAGTTGTGTGTGTTTATGTGTACACAGTTGTGTGTGTGTGTGTGTTTGTTTGTACACAGTTGTGTGAGTGTCTGTAAACAGTGTGTGTGTGTTCACACAGTTGTGTGTGTGTGTGTACACAGTTGTGTGTGTGTGTTTAAAAAGTTGTGTCTGTGTACACAGTTGTGTCTCCGTGTGTGTGTACACAGTTGTGTGTGTGTATGCGTGTGTATACACAGTTGTGTGTGTGTGTGTATACTGTGTGTGCGTCTGTGTACACTCTGTTTTTTTGTGTACACTGTCTGTGTGTGTGTACACTTTTGTTACTGTGTGTGCGTACACTGTTCTGTGTGTGTACACAGTGTGTGTGTGTGTGTGTGTGTACACAGTTGTGTGTGTGTGCGTACACAGTGGTGTGTGTGTGTACACAGTTGTGTGTGTGTATCTACACAGTTGTGTATGTGTGTACACAGTTGTGTGTGTGTGTGTGTGTGTGTACACAGTTGTGTGATTCTGTGTATGTGTGTGTACACAGTTGCATGTGTGTGTGTGCACACTTTTGTGTGTGTGCGTAGACACTTGTGTGCGTATGTACACACTTGTCAGTGTGTGTGTACACAGTTGTGTGTGTTTGTGTGTACACAGTTGTCTGTGTGTACACAGTTTTGTGTGTGTGTGTACACAGTTGTGTTTGTGTGTTAACACAGTTGTGTGTGCGTGTGCACACAATTGTGTGTCTGTGTGAGTGTACACAGTTGTGCGTGTGTGTACACAGTTGTGTGTGTGTACACAGTTGTGTGTGCGTGCGCGTGTGTGTACGCAGTTGTGTGTCTGTGTGTGTACACAGTTGTGCATGTGTGCATACACAGTTGTGTGTGTGTACACAGTTGTGTGTGTGTGTGTACACAGTTGTGTCTGTGTGTACACAGTTGTGTGTGTGTGCACAGTTTTGTGTGTATGTGTGTGTACACACTTGTGTGCGTATGTACACACTTGGGTGTGTGTGTGTGTGTGTGTGCGTGTGTGTACACAGTTGTGTGTGTTTATGTGTACACAGTTGTGTGTGTGTGTGTTTGTTTGTACACAGTTGTGTGAGTGTGTGTAAACAGTGTGTGTGTGTTCACACAGTTGTGTGTGTGTGTGTACACAGTTATGTGTGTGTCTACACAGTTGTGTGTGTGTGTTTAAAAAGTTGTGTCTGTGTACACAGTTGTGTCTCCGTGTGTGTGTACACAGTTGTGTGTGTGTATGAGTGTGTATACACAGTTGTGTGTGTGTGTGTGTATACTGTGTGTGTGTCTGTGTACACTCTGTTTTTTTGTGTACACTGTCTGTGTGTGTGTACACTTTTGTTACTGTGTGTGCGTACACTGTTCTGTGTGTGTACACAGTGTGTGTGTGTGTGTGTGTGTACACAGTTGTATGTGTGTGCGTACACAGTGGTGTGTGTGTGTACACAGTTGTGTGTGTGTATCTACACAGTTGTGTGTGTGTACACAGTTGTGTGTGTGTGTACGCAGTTGTGTGATTGTGTGTATGTGTGTGTACACAGTCGCATGTGTGTGTGTGCACAGTTTTGTGTGTGTGTACTCACTTGTGTGCATATGTACACACTTGTCTGTGTGCACACAGTTGTGTGTGTTTGTGTGTACACAGTTATCTGTGTGTGCACAGTTTTGTGTGTGTGTACACAGTTGTGTTTGTGTGTTAACACAGTTGTGTGTGTGTGTACACAATTGTGTGTGTGTGTGTACACAGTTGTGGGTGTGTGCGTACACAGTTGTGTGTGTGTACACAGTTGTGTGTGCGTGTGTGCGTACACAGTTGTGTGTGTGTGTACACGTTTGTTTCTGTGTGTTCACAGTTGTGTGTGTGTACACAGTTGTGTGCGTGTGTGTGTGTGTGTGTGTACACAGTTGTGTGTGTGTGTACACGATTGTTTGTGTGAGTACACAGTTGTGTGTGTGCGTGTGTGTACGCAGCTGTGTGTCTGTGTGTGTACACAGTTGTGCATGTGTGCATACACAGTTGTGTCTGAGTACAGAGTTCTGTGTGCATGTGTGTGTACACAGATGTGTGTGTGTGTGTGTACACAGTCGTGTCTGTGTGTACACAGTTGTGTGTGGGTGTGTGTACACAGTTGTGTTTGTGTGCGTGTGTACACAGTTGCGTGTGTGTGTGCGTACACAGTGTGTGTGTGTACACAGTTGTGTTTGTGTGTGTACACAGTTGTGTGTGTGCGTGTGTGTACGCAGTTGTGTGTCTGTGTGTGTGTACACAGTTGTGCATGTGTGCATACACAGTTGTGTGTGTGTACACAGTTGTGTGTGTGTGTGTGTGTGCACAGTATTGTGTGTATGTGTGTGTACACACTTGTGTGCGTATGTACACAATTGGGTGTCTGTGTGTACACAGTTGTGTGTGTTTATGTGTACACAGTTGTGTGTGTGTGTGTTTGTTTGTACACAGTTGTGTGAGTGTGTGTAAACAGTGTGTGTGTGTGTTCACACAGTTGTGTGTGTGTGTGTGTACACAGTTGTGTGTGTGTGTGCGTACACAGTTGTGTGTGTACACGTTTGTTTCTGTGTGTTCACAGTTGTGTGTGTGTGTGTACACAGCTGCGTGAGTGTGTACATTTTAAGTGTGTGTGTGTGTACTCTCTGTGTTTTTGTGTACACTGTCTGTGTGTGTACACTTTTGTAACTGTGTGTGCATACACTGTTCTGTGTGTTTACACAGTGTGTGTGTGTACACAGTTTTGTGTGTGTGTGTGTGCACAGTTGTGTGTGTGTGCACAATTATGTGGGTTTGTGTACACAGTTGTGTGTCTGAGTGTGTTTGTGTGTGTGTGTAAACAATTGTGTGTTTGTGTGTTCACAGTTGTGTGTGTGTACACAGTTGTGAGTGCGTGTGTGTGTACACAGTTGTGTGTGTGTACACAGTTGTGTGTGTGTACACAGTTTTGTGTGTGTGTGTACACAGTTGTGTTTGTGTGTTAACACAGTTGTGTGTGCGTGTGTACACAATTGTGTGTCTGTGTGTGTGTACACAGTTGTGCGTGTGCGTACACAGTTGTGTGTGTGTACACCGTTGTGTGTGTGCGCGTGTGTGTATGCAGTTGTGTGTCTGTGTGTGTACACAGTTGAGCATGTGTGCATACACAGTTGTGTGTGTGTACACAGTTGTGTGTGTGTGTACACAGTTGTGTCTGTGTGTACACAGTTGTGTGTGCGTGTGTGTGTGCACAGTTTTGTGTGTATGTGTGTGTACACAGTTGTGTGCGTATGTACACACTTGGGTGTGTGTGTGTGTGTGTACACAGTTGTGTGTGTTTATGTGTACACAGTTGTGTGTGTGTGTGTTTGTTTGTACACAGTTGTGTGAGTGTGTGTAAACAGTGTGTGTGTGTTCACACAGTTGTGTGTATGTGTACACAGTTGTGTGTGTGTCTACACAGTTGTGTGTGTGTGTTTAAAAAGTTGTGTCTGTGTACACAGTTGTGTCTCCGTGTGTGTGTACACAGTTGTGTGCGTGTATGAGTGTGTATAAACAGTTGTGTGTGTGTGTGTGTATACTGTGTGTGTGTCTGTGTACACTCTGTTCTTTTGTGTACACTGTCTGTGTGTGTGTACACTTTTGTGACTGTGTGTGCGTACACTGTTCTGTGTGTGTACACAGTGTGTGTGTGTGTGTACACAGTTGTGTGTGTGTGCGTACACAGTGGTGCGTGTGTGTACACAGTTGTGTGTGTGTATCTACACAGTTGTGTGTGTGTACACAGTTGTGTGTGTGTGTGTGTGTACACAGTTGTGTGATTGTGTATATGTGTGTGTACACAGTCGCATGTGTGTGTGTGCACAGTTTTGTGCGTGTGTACTCACTTGTGTGCATATGTACACACTTGTCTGTGTGTACACAGTTGTGTGTGTTTGTGTGTACACAGTTATCTGTGTGTGCACAGTTTTGTGTGTGTACACAGTTGTGTTTGTGTGTTAGCACAGTTGTGTGTGTGTGTACACAATTGTGCGTGTGTGTGTACACAGTTGTGTGTGTGTGTACACGTTTGTTTCTGTGTGTTCACAGTTGTGTGTGTGTACACATTTGTGTGTGTGTGCACAGTTGTTTGTGTGTGTGTGTACACAGCTGTGTGAGTGTGTACATTTTAAGTGTGTGTGTGTGTGTACACTCTGTGTTTTTGTGTACACTGTCTGTGTGTGTACACTTTTGTAACTGTGTGTGCATACACTGTTCTGTGTGTTTACACAGTGTGTGTGTGTGTACACAGTTTTGTGTGTGTATGTGCACAGTTGTGTGTGTGTGCACAATTATGTGTGTTTGTGTACACAGTTGTGTGTCTGAGTGTGTTTGTGTGTGTGTGTAAACAATTGTGTGTTTGTGTGTTCACAGTTGTGTGTGTACGCAGTTGTGAGTGCGTGTGTGTGTACACAGTTGTGTGTGTGTACACAGTTGTGTCTGTGTGTACACAGTTGAGTGTGTGTGCACACTGTTGTGTGTGTGTGTGTACACAGTTGTTTGTGTGTGCACACTTGTGTGTGTGTATGTGTGTACACAGATATGTGTGTGTTTGTACACAGTCGTGTATGTTTATGTGTACACAGTTGTGTGTGTGTGTGTTTGTTTGTACACAGTTGTGTGAGTGTGTGTAAACAGTGTGTGTATGTGTGTTCACACAGTTGTGTGTGTGTGTACACAGTTGTGTGTGTGTGTGCGTACACAGTTGTGTGTGTGTACACGTTTGTTTCTGTGTGTTCACAGTTGTGTGTGTGTGTGTACACAGCTGTGTGAGTGTATACATTTTAAGTGTGTGTGTGTGTACTCTCTGTGTTTTTGTGTACACTGTCTGTGTGTGTACAATTTTGTAACTGTGTGTGCATACACTGTTCTGTGTGTTTACACAGTGTGTGTGTGTACACAGTTTTGTGTGTGTGTGTGCACAGTTGTGTGTGTGTGCACAATTATGTGGGTTTGTGTACACAGTTGTGTGTCTGAGTGTGTTTGTGTGTGTGTGTAAACAATTGTGTGTTTGTGTGTTCACAGTTGTCTGTGTGTACACAGTTGTGAATGCGTGAGTGTGTACACAGTTGTGTGTGTACACAGTTGTGTCTGTGTGTACACAGTTGAGTGTGTGTGCACACTGTTGTGTGTGTGTGTACACAGTTGTTTGTGTGTGTGCACACTTGTGTGTGTGTATGTGTGTACACAGATATGTGTGTGTTTGTACACAGTTGTGTGTGAGTGTGTGTGCACATTTGTGTGCTTGTATGTGTGTGTGTACACAGTTGTGTTTGTGTGTGTACACACAGTTGTTTGTGTGGGTACACAATTGTGTGTGTGTGTGAGTGTACGCAGTTGTGTGTGTGCACACAGTTGTGTGTGTGTATGTGTGTGTGTACATAGTTGTGTGTGTGTGTGAGTGTACACTCTGTATGTGTGTGTCTACACAGTTGTGTGTGTGTGTTTACACAATTGTGTCTGTGTACAGAGTTGTGTGTGCATGTGTGTGTACACAGATGTGTGTGTGTGTGTACACAGTCGTGTCTGTGTGTACACATTTTTGTGGTTGTGTGTACACTGTTGTGTTTGTGTGTGTGTGTACACAGTTGTGTGTGTGTGTGCGTACACAGTGTGTGTGTACACAGTTGTGTTTGTGTGTGTACACAGTTGTGTGTGTGCGTGTGTGTATGCAGTTGTGTGTCTGTGTGTGTGTACACAGTTGTGCATGTGTGCATACACAGTTGTGTGCGTGTACACAGTTGTGTGTGTGTGTGTGTGCACAGTATTGTGTGTATGTGTGTGTGTACATAGTTGTGTGTGTGTGTGAGTGTACACTCTGTATGTGTGTGTTTACACAGTTGTGTGTGTGTGTTGTGTGTGCATGTGTGTGTACACAGATGTGTGTGTGTGTGTACACAGTCGTGTCTGTGTGTACACAGTTGTGTGTGGATGTGTGTACACAGTTGTGTTTGTGTGCGTGTGTACACAGTTGTGTGTGTGTGTGCGTACATAGTGTGTGTGTGTACACAGTTGTGTTTGTGTGTGTACACAGTTGTGTGTGTGCGTGTGTGTACGCAGTTGTGTGTCTGTGTGTGTGTACACAGTTGTGCATGTGTGCATACACAGTTGAGTGTGTGTACACAGTTGTGTGTGTGTGTGTGTGTGCACAGTATTGTGTGTATGTGTGTGTACACACTTGTGTGCGTATGTACACACCTGGGTGTGTGTGTGTACACAGTTGTGTGCGTTTATGTGTACACAGTTGTGAGTGTGTGTGTTTGTTTGTACACAGTTGTGTGAGTGTGTGTAAACAGTGTGTGTGTGTGTGTTCACACAGTTGTGTGTGTGTGTACACAGTTGTGTGTGTGTGTCTACACAGTTGTGTGTGTGTGTTTACAAAGTTGTGTCTGTGTACACAGTTGTGTCTGCGTGTGTGTGTACACAGTTGTGTGTGTGTGTGTGTACACAGTTGTCTCTGTGTGTACACAGTTGTGTGTGTGTGTTTAAAAAGTTGTGTCTGTGTACACAGTTGTGTCTATCTGTGTGTGTACACAGTTGTATGTGTGTATGAGTGTGTGTACACAGTTGTGTGTGTGTGTGTACACTGTGTGTGTGTGTCTGTGTACAGTCTGTGCTTTTGTGTACACTGTCTGTGTGTGTGTGTGTACACTTTTGTGAGTGTGTGTGCGTACACTGTTCTGTGTGTGTACACAGTGTGTGTGTGTGTACACAGTTGTGTGTGTGTTTGCGTACACAGTGGTGTGTGTGTGCGTACACAGTTGTGTGTGTGTATCTACACAGTTGTGTGTGTGTACACAGTTGTGTGTGTGTGTGTACACAGTTGTGTGATTGTGTGTATGTGTGTGTACACAGTTGCATGTGTGTTTGTGCACAGCTTTGTGTGTGTGTACACACTTGTGTTCATATGTACACACTTGTCTGTGTGTGTGTACACAGTTGTGTGTGCTTGTGTGTACGCAGTTGTCTGTGTATGCACAGTTGTGTGTGTGTGTGTACACAGTTGCGTTTGTGTGTTAACACAGTTGTGTGTGTGTGTGTGTACACAGTTGTGTGTGTGTGCGTACACAGTTGTGTGTGTACACAGTTGTGTGCGTGTGTGTGTGTATACACAGTTGTGTGTGTACACGATTGTTTCTGTGTGTACACAGTTGTGTGTGTACACATTTGTGTGTGTGTGTGCATAGTTGTTTGAGTGTGTGTGTACACAGGTATGTGAGTGTGTACATTTTAAGTGTGTGTGTGTGCACACTCTGTGTTTTTGTGTACACTGTCTCTGTGTGAACACTTTTGTGAGTGTGTGTGCATACACTGTTCTGTGTGTTTACACAGTGTGTGTGTGTACACAGTTTTGTGTGTGTATGTACACAGTTGTGTGTGTGTACACAATTGTGTGTGTTTGTGTACACAGTTGTGTGTCTGAGTGTGTTTGTGTGTGTGTGTAAACAGTTGTGTGTTTGTGTGTTCACAGTTGTGTGTGTACATAGTTGTGAGTGCGTGTGTGTGTACACAGTTGTGTGTGTGTACAGAGTTGTGTGTCTGTGTGTACACAGTTATGTGTGTGTGCACACTGTTGTGTGTGTAAACAGTTGTTTGTGTGTGTGCACACTTGTGTTTGTGTATATGTGTACACAGATATGTGTGTGTGTACTCAGTTTTGTGTGAGTGTGTGTGCACATTTGTGTGTGTGTGTGTGAGTGTACACTCTGCATGTGTCTGTGTGTCCACACTGTTGTATGTGTGTGTTTACACAGTTGTGTCTGTGTACAGAGTTGTGTGTGCATGTGTGTGTACACAGATGTGTGTGTGTACACAGTTGTGTCTGTGTGTACACAGTTGTGCGTGGGTGTGTGTACACAGTTGTGTTTGTGTGCGTGAGTACACAGTTGTGTGTGTGTGTGTGTGTGTGTGTACACAGTGTGTGTGTGTCCACAGTTGTGTTTTTGTGTGTACACAGTTGTTTGTGTGCATACGCAGTTGTGTGTGTGTACACAGTTGTGTGTGTGTGTACACAGTTCTGTCTCTGTGTACACAGTTGTGTGTGTGTGTGTGTGCACAGTTTTGTGTGTATGTGTGTGTACACACTTGTGTGCGTATGTACACACTTGGTTGTGTGTGTGTGTGTACACAGTTGTGTGTGTTTATGTATACACAGTTGTGTGTGTGTGTTTGTACACAGTTGTTTGAGTGTGTGTAAACAGTGTGTGTGTGTTCACACAGTTGTGTGTGTGCGTGTGTACACAGTTGTGTGATTTTGTGTATGTGTGTGTACATAGTTGCATGTGTGTGTGCACAGTTTTGTGTGTGTGTACACACTTGTGTGCGTATGTACACACTTGTCTGTGTGTGTGTACACAGTTGTGAGTGTTGGTGTGTACACAGTTGTCTGTGTGTGCACAGTTTTGTGTGTGTGTGTACACAGTTGTGTTTGTGTGTCAACACAGTTGCGTGTGTATGTACACTATTGTGTGTCTGTGTGTGTGTGTATACAGTTGTGTGTGTGCGTACACAGTTGTGTGTGTACACAGTTGTGTGTGTGTGTGTGTGTGTGTGTGTACACAGTTGTGTGTGTGTGTACACGTTTGTTTCTGTGTGTACACAGTTGTGTGTGTGTGTTTAAAAAGTTGTGTCTGTGTACACAGTTGTGTCTCCGTGTGTGTACACAGTTGTGTGTGTGTGAGTGTGTATACACAGTTGTGTGTGTGTGTGTACACTGTGTGTGTGTCTGTGTACACTCTGTTTTTTTGTGTACACTGTCTGTGTGTTTGTACACTTTTGTGAGTGTGTGTGCGTACACTGTTCTGTGTGTGTACACAGTGTGTGTGTGTGTACACAGTTGTGTGTGTGTGTGTGCACACAGTGGTGTGTATGTGTACACAGTTGTGTGTGTGTATCTACACAGTTGTGTGTACACAGTTGTGTGATTGTGTGTATGTGTGTGTACACAGTCGCATGTGTGTGCGTGCACAGTTTTATGTGTGTGTGTACTCACTAGTGTGCGTATGTACACACTTGTCTGTGTGTGTGTACACAGTTGTGTGTGTTTGTGTGTACACAGTTGTCTGTGTGTGCACAGTTTTGTGTGTGTGTGTACACAGTTGTGTTTGTGTGTTAACACAGTTGTGTGTGTGTACACAATTGTGTGTGTGTGTGTGTACACAGTTGTGTGTTTGTACGTACACAAATGTGTGTGTGTACACAGTTGTGTGTGTGTGTGCGTACACAGTTGTGTGTCTGTGTACACGTTTGTTTCTGTGTGTACACAGTTGTGTGTGTGTGTACACATTTGTGTGTGTGTGCACAGTTGTTTGTGTGTGTGTGTACACAGCTGTGTGAGTGTGTACATTTTAAGTGTGTGTGTGTACACACTGTGTTTTTGTGTACACTGTCTGTGTGTGTACACTTTTGTAAGTGTGTGTGCATACTCTGTTCTGTGTGTTTACACAGTGTGTGTGTGTGTACACAGTTTTGTGTGTGTATATGCACAGTTGTGTGTGTGTGCACAATTACGTGTGTTTGTGTACACAGTTGTGAGTCTGAGTGTGTTTGTGTGTGTGTGTAAACAATTGTGTTTTTGTGTGTTCACAGTTGTGTGTGTGTACACAGTTGTGAGTGCGTGTGTGTGTACACAGTTGTGTGTGTGTATACAGTTGTGTCTGTGTGTACACAGTTGTGTGTGTGTGCACACTGTTGTGTGTGTGTGTACACAGTTGTTTGTGTGTGTGCACAATTGTGTGTGTGTATGTGTGTACACAGATATGTGTGTGTTTGTACACAGTTGTGTGTGAGTGTGTGTGCACATTTGTGTGTGTGTGTGTGAGTGTACACTCTGTATGTGTCTGTGTGTCTACACTGTTGTGTGTGTGTGTTTACACAGTTGTGTCTGTGTACAGAGTTGTGTGTGCATTTGTGTGTACACAGATGTGTGTGTGTACACAGTTGTGTCTGTGTGTACACAGTTGTGCGTGGGTGTGTGTACACAGTTGTGTTTGTGTGCATGAGTACACAGTTGTGTGTGTGTGTGTGTACACAGTGTGTGTGTGTACACAGTTGTGTTTTTGTGTGTACACAGTTGTTTGTGTGCATACGCAGTTGTGTGTGTGTACACAGTTGTGTGTGTGTTTGTACACAGTTGTGTCTCTGTGTACACAGTTGTGTGTGTGTGTGTGTGTGTGCACAGTTTTGTGTGTATGTGTGTGTACACACTTGTGTGCGTATGTACACAATTGGTTGTGTGTGTGTGTACACAGTTGTGTGTGTTTATGTATACACAGTTGTGTGTGTCTGTGTACACTCTGTTTTTTGTGTACACTGTCTGTGTGTGTGTACACTTTTGTGAGTGTGTGTGTGTTCACTGTTCTGTGTGTGTACACAGTGTTTGTGTGTGTGTGTACACAGTTGTGTGTGTGTGTGCGTACACAGTGGTGTGTGTGTTTGTACACAGTTGTGTGAGTGTGTGTAAACAGTGTGTGTGTGTTCACACAGTTGTGTGTGTGCGTGTGTACACAGTTGCGTGTGTGTGTGTGTACACAGTTGTGTGTGTGTGTTTAAAAAGTTGTGTCTGTGTACACAGTTGTGTCTCCGTGTGTGTGTACACAGTTGTGTGTGTGTATGAGTGTGTATACACAGTTGTGTGTGTCTGTGTACACTCTGTTTTTTGTGTACACTGTCTGTGTGTGTGTACACTTTTGTGAGTGTGTGTGCGTTCACTGTTCTGTGTGTGTACACAGTGTTTGTGTGTGTGTGTACACAGTTGTGTGTGTGTGCGTACACAGTGGTGTGTGTGCGTGTACACAGTTGTGTGTGTGTGTGTACACAGTTGTGTGATTTTGTGTATGTGTGTGTACATAGTTGCATGTGTGTGTGCACAGTTTTGTGTGTGTGTACACACTTGTGTGCGTATGTACACACTCGTCTGTGTGTGTGTACACAGTTGTGTGTGTACACAGTTGTGTGTGTGTGTGTACACAGTTGTGTGTGTGTACACGTTTGTTTCTGTGTGTACACAGTTGTGTGTGTGTGTTTAAAAAGTTTTGTCTGTGTACACAGTTGTGTCTCCGTGTGTGTGTATACACAGTTGTGTGTGTGTGAGTGTGTATACACAGTTGTGTGTGTGTGTGTACACTGTGTGTGTGTCTGTGTACACTCTGTTTTTTTGTGTACACTGTCTGTGTGTTTGTAAACTTTGTGAGTGTGTGTGCGTACACTGTTGTGTGTGTGTGCACAGTTGTTTGTGTGTGTGTGTACACAGCTGTGTGAGTGTGTACATTTTAAGTGTGTGTGTGTACACTCTGTGTTTTTGTGTACACTGTCTGTGTGTGTACACTTTTGTAAGTGTGTGTGCATACTCTGTTCTGTGTGTTTACACAGTGTGTGTGTGTGTACACAGTTTTGTGTGTGTATATGCACAGTTGTGTGTGTGTGCACAATTATGTGTGTTTGTGTACACAGTTGTGAGTCTGAGTGTGTTTGTGTGTGTGTGTAAACAATTGTGTGTTTGTGTGTTCACAGTTGTGTGTGTGTACACAGTTGTGAGTGCGTGTGTGTGTACACAGTTGTGTGTGTGTATACAGTTGTGTCTATGTGTACACAGTTGTGTGTGTGTGCACACTGTTGTGTGTGTGTGTGTACACAGTTGTTTGTGTGTGTGCACAGTTGTGTGTGTGTATGTGTGTACACAGATATGTGTGTGTTTGTACACAGTTGTGTGTGAGTGTGTGTGCACATTTGTGTGTGTGTATATGTGTGTGTGTACACTCTGTATGTGTGTGTGTCTACACAGTTGTGTGTGTGTGTTTACACAGTTGTGTCTGTGTACAGAGTTGTGTGTGCATGTGTGTGTACACATATGTGTGTGTGTATACACAGTTGTGTCTGTGTGTACACAGTTGTCTGTGGGTGTGTGTACACAGTTGTGTGAGTGTGTGTACACAGTGTGTGTGTGTACACAGTTGTGTTTGTGTGTGTGCACACAGTTGTTTGTGTGTGTACACAGTTGTGTGTGTGTGTACACGTTTGTTTCTGTGTGTTCACAGTTGTGTGTGTGTGTACACATTTGTGTGTGTGTGCACATTTGTTTGTGTGTGTGTGTACACAGCTGTGTGAGTGTGTACATTTTAAGTGTGTGTGTGTGTGTACTCTCTGTGTTTTTGTGTACACTGTCTGTGTGTGTACACTTTTGTAATTGTGTGTGCATACACTGTTCTGTGTGTTTACACAGTGTGTGTGTGTGTACAAAGTTTTGTGTGTGTGTGCACAGTTGTGTGTGTGTGCACAACTATGTGTGTTTGTGTACACACTTGTGTGTCTGAGTGTGTTTGTGTGTGTGTAAACAATTGTGTGTTTGTGTGTTCACAGTTGTGTGTGTGCACACAGTTGTGAGTGCGTGTGTGTGTACACAGTTGTGTGTGTGTACACAGTTGTGTCTGTGTGTACACAGTTCAGTGTGTGTGCACTCTGTTGTGTGTGTGTGTGTACACAGTTGTTTGTGTGTGTGCACACTTGTGTGTGTATGTGTGTACACAGATATGTGTGTGCTTGTACACAGTTGTGTGTGAGTGTGTGTGCACATTTGTGTGCTTGTATGTGTGTGTGTACACAGTTGTGTTTGTGTGTGTATACACAGTTGTGTTTGTGTGGGTACACAATTGTGTGTGTGCGTGAGTGTACGCAGTTGTGTGTGTGCACACAGTTGAGTGTGTGTATGTGTGTGTACATAGTTATGTGTGTGTGTGAGTGTACACTCTGTATGTGTGTGTCTACACAGTTGTGTGTGTGTGTGTTTACACAATTGTGTCTGTGTACAGAGTTGTGTGTGAATGTGTGTGTACACAGATGTGTGTGTGTGTACACAGTCGTGTCTGTGTGTACACAGTTGTGTGTTTGTGTGTGTGCACAGTATTGTGTGTATGTGTGTGTACACACTTGTGTGCATATGTACACACTTGGGTGTCTGTGTGTACACAGTTGTATGTGTTTATGTGTACACAGTTGTGTGTGTGTGTTTGTTTGTACACAGTTGTGTGAGTGTGTGTAAACAGTGTGTGTGTGTGTTCACACAGTTGTGTGTGTGTGTGTACACAGTTGTGTGTGTGTGTGCGTACACAGTTGTGTGTGTGTACACGTTTGTTTCTGTGTGTTCACAGCTGTGTGTGTGTGTACACATTTGTGTGTGTGTGCACGGTTGTTTGTGTGTGTGTGTACACAGCTGTGTGAGTGTGTACATTTTAAGTGTGTGTGTGTACACTCTGTTTTTGTGTACACTGTCTGTGTGTGTACACTTTTGTAACTGTGTGTGCATACACTGTTCTGTGTGTTTACACAGTGTGTGTGTGTGTACACAGTTTTGTGTGTGTATGTGCATAGTTGTGTGTGTGTGCACAATTATGTGTGTTTGTGTACACAGCTGTGTGTCTGAGTGTGTTTGTGTGTGTGTAAACAATTGTGTGTTTGTGTGTTCACAGTTGTGTGTGTGTACACAGTTGTGAGTGCGCGTGTGTGTACACAGTTCTGTGTGTGTACACAGCTGTGTCTGTGTGTACACAGTTGAGTGTGTGTGCACACTGTTGTGTGTGTGTGTGTACACAGTTGTTTGTGTGTGTGCACACTTGTGTGTGTGTATGTGTGTACACAGATATGTGTGTGTTTGTACACAGTTGTGTGTGAGTGTGTGTGCACATTTGTGTGCTTGTATGTGTGTGTGTACACAGTTGTGTTTGTGTGTGTATACACAGTTGTTTGTGTGGGTACACAATTGTGTGTGTGCGTGAGTGTACGCAGTTGTGTGTGTGCACACAATTGTGTGTGTGTATGTGTGTGTGTGCATAGTTGTGTGTGTGTATGAGTGTACACTCTGTATGTGTGTGTTTACACAGTTGTGTGTGTGTGTTGTGTGTGCATGTGTGTGTACACAGATGTGTGTGTGCGTGTACACAGTCGTGTCTGTGTGTACACAGTTGTGTGTGGGTGTGTGTACACAGTTGTGTTTGTGTGCGTGTGTACACAGTTGTGTGTGTGTGTACACAGTGTGTGTGTGTACACAGTTGTGTTTGTGTGTGTGTACACAGTTGTTTGTGTGTGTACACAGTTGTGTGTGTGCATGTGTGTACGCAGTTGTCTGTGTGTGTGTACACAGTTGTGCATGTGTGAATACACAGTTGTGTGTGTGTACACAGTTGTGTGTGTGTGTACACAGTTGTGTCTGTGTGTACACAGTTGTGTGTGTGCACGTGCACACTGTTGTGTGAGTGTGTGCACACAGTTGTTTGTGTGTGTACACACTTGTGTATGTGTAAGTGTGTACACAGATATGTGTGTTTGTGTACACAGTTGTGAATGTGTGTGTGTGGACAGTTACGTGTGCGTGTGTGTGTGTGTTTACACAGTTGTGTCTGTGTACAGAGTTGTGTGAGCATGTGTGTGTACACAGATGTGTGTGTATTTACACAGTTGTGTCTGTGTGTACACAGTTGTGTGTGGGTGTGTGCACACAGTTGTGTTTGTGTGCGTGTGTACACAGTTGTGTGTGTGTGTGTACACAGTGTGTGTGTACACAGTTGTGTTTGTGTGTGTATACACAGTTGTTTGTGTGGGTACACAATTGTGTGTGTGCGTGAGTGTACGCAGTTGTGTGTGTGCACACAGTTGTGTGTGTGTATACACATTTGTGTGTGTATGTGTGTACATAGTTGTGTGTGTGTGTGTGTGAGTGTACACTCTGTATGTGTGTGTGTTTCTACACAGTTGTGTGTGTGTGTTTACACAGTTGTGTCTGTGTACAGAGTTGTGTGTACATGTGTGTGTACACAGATGTGTGTGTGTGTGTGTACACAGTTGTGTCTGTGTGTACACAGTTGTGTGTGGGTGTGTGTACACAGTTGTGTTTGTGTGCGTGTGTACACAGTTGTGTGTGTGTGTACACAGTGTGTGTGTGTACACAGTTGTGTTTGTGTGTGTACACAGTTGTGTGTGTGCGTGTGTGTACGCAGTTGTGTGTCTGTGTGTGTACACAGTTGTGCATGTGTGCATACACAGTTGTGTGTGTGTACACAGTGGTGTGTGTGTGTATGTACACAGTTGTGTGTGTGTACACAATTGTGTGTGTTTGTGTACACAGTTGTGTGTCTGAGTGTGTTTGTGTGTGTGTAAACAGTTGTGTGTTTGTGTGTTCACAGTTGTGTGTGTACATAGTTGTGAGTGCGTGTGTGTGTACACAGTTGTGTGTGTGTACAGAGTTGTGTGTCTGTGTGTACACAGTTATGTGTGTGTGCACACTGTTGTGTGTGTAAACAGTTGTTTGTGTGTGTGCACACTTGTGTTTGTGTATATGTGTACACAGATATGTGTGTGTGTACTCAGTTTTGTGTGAGTGTGTGTGCACATTTGTGTGTGTGTGTGTGAGTGTACACTCTGCATGTGTCTGTGTGTCCACACTGTTGTATGTGTGTGTTTACACAGTTGTGTCTGTGTACAGAGTTGTGTGTGCATGTGTGTGTACACAGATGTGTGTGTGTACACAGTTGTGTCTGTGTGTACACAGTTGTGCGTGGGTGTGTGTACACAGTTGTGTTTGTGTGCGTGAGTACACAGTTGTGTGTGTGTGTGTGTGTACACAGTGTGTGTGTGTCCACAGTTGTGTTTTTGTGTGTACACAGTTGTTTGTGTGCATACGCAGTTGTGTGTGTGTACACAGTTGTGTGTGTGTGTACACAGTTCTGTCTCTGTGTACACAGTTGTGTGTGTGTGTGTGCACAGTTTTGTGTGTATGTGTGTGTACACACTTGTGTGCGTATGTACACACTTGGTTGTGTGTGTGTGTGTACACAGTTGTGTGTGTTTATGTATACACAGTTGTGTGTGTGTGTTTGTACACAGTTGTTTGAGTGTGTGTAAACAGTGTGTGTGTGTTCACACAGTTGTGTGTGTGCGTGTGTACACAGTTGTGTGATTTTGTGTATGTGTGTGTACATAGTTGCATGTGTGTGTGCACAGTTTTGTGTGTACACACTTGTGTGCGTATGTACACACTTGTCTGTGTGTGTGTACACAGTTGTGAGTGTTTGTGTGTACACAGTTGTCTGTGTGTGCACAGTTTTGTGTGTGTGTGTACACAGTTGTGTTTGTGTGTCAACACAGTTGCGTGTGTGTGTATACTATTGTGTGTCTGTGTGTGTGTGTGTATACAGTTGTGTGTGTGCGTACACAGTTGTGTGTGTACACAGTTGTGTGTGTGTGTGTGTGTGTGTGTACACAGTTGTGTGTGTGTGTACACGTTTGTTTCTGTGTGTACGCAGTTGTGTGTGTGTGTTTAAAAAGTTGTGTCTGTGTACACAGTTGTGTCTCCGTGTGTGTACACAGTTGTGTGTGTGTGAGTGTGTATACACAGTTGTGTGTGTGTGTGTACACTGTGTGTGTGTCTGTGTACACTCTGTTTTTTTGTGTACACTGTCTGTGTGTTTGTACACTTTTGTGAGTGTGTGTGCGTACACTGTTCTGTGTGTGTACACAGTGTGTGTGTGTGTACACAGTTGTGTGTGTGTGTGCACACAGTGGTGTGTGTGTGTACACAGTTGTGTGTGTGTATCTACACAGTTGTGTGTACACAGTTGTGTGATTGTGTGTATGTGTGTGTACACAGTCGCATGTGTGTGCGTGCACAGTTTTATGTGTGTGTGTACTCACTAGTGTGCGTATGTACACACTTGTCTGTGTGTGTGTACACAGTTGTGTGTGTTTGTGTGTACACAGTTGTCTGTGTGTGCACAGTTTTGTGTGTGTGTGTACACAGTTGTGTTTGTGTGTTAACACAGTTGTGTGTGTGTACACAATTGTGTGTGTGTGTGTGTGTGTGTACACAGTTGTGTGTTTGTACGTACACAAATGTGTGTGTGTACACAGTTGTGTGTGTGTATGCGTACACAGTTGTGTGTCTGTGTACACGTTTGTTTCTGTGTGTACACAGTTGTGTGTGTGTGTACACATTTGTGTGTGTGTGCACAGTTGTTTGTGTGTGTGTGTACACAGCTGTGTGAGTGTGTACATTTTAAGTGTGTGTGTGTACACACTGTGTTTTTGTGTACACTGTCTGTGTGTGTACACTTTTGTAAGTGTGTGTGCATACTCTGTTCTGTGTGTTTACACAGTGTGTGTGTGTACACAGTTTTGTGTGTGTATATGCACAGTTGTGTGTGTGTGCACAATTACGTGTGTTTGTGTACACAGTTGTGAGTCTGAGTGTGTTTGTGTGTGTGTGTAAACAATTGTGTTTTTGTGTATTCACAGTTGTGTGTGTGTACACAGTTGTGAGTGCGTGTGTGTGTACACAGTTGTGTGTGTGTATACAGTTGTGTCTGTGTGTACACAGTTGTGTGTGTGTGCACACAGTTGTGTGTGTGTGTACACAGTTGTTTGTGTGTGTGCACAATTGTGTGTGTGTATGTGTGTACACAGATATGTGTGTGTTTGTACACAGTTGTGTGTGAGTGTGTGTGCACATTTGTGTGTGTGTGTGTGAGTGTACACTCTGTATGTGTCTGTGTGTCTACACTGTTGTGTGTGTGTGTTTACACAGTTGTGTCTGTGTACAGAGTTGTGTGTGCATTTGTGTGTACACAGATGTGTGTGTGTACACAGTTGTGTCTGTGTGTACACAGTTGTGCGTGGGTGTGTGTACACAGTTGTGTTTGTGTGCATGAGTACACAGTTGTGTGTGTGTGTGTGTACACAGTGTGTGTGTGTACACAGTTGTGTTTTTGTGTGTACACAGTTGTTTGTGTGCATACGCAGTTGTGTGTGTGTACACAGTTGTGTGTGTGTGTGTACACAGTTGTGTCTCTGTGTACACAGTTGTGTGTGTGTGTGTGTGTGTGCACAGTTTTGTGTGTATGTGTGTGTACACACTTGTGTGCGTATGTACACAATTGGTTTTGTGTGTGTGTGTACACAGTTGTGTGTGTTTATGTATACACAGTTGTGTGTGTCTGTGTACACTCTGTTTTTTGTGTACACTGTCTGTGTGTGTGTACACTTTTGTGAGTGTGTGTGCGTTCACTGTTCTGTGTGTGTACACAGTGTTTGTGTGTGTGTGTACACAGTTGTGTGTGTGTGTGCGTACACAGTGGTGTGTGTGTTTGTACACAGTTGTGTGAGTGTGTGTAAACAGTGTGTGTGTGTTCACACAGTTGTGTGTGTGCGTGTGTACACAGTTGCGTGTGTGTGTGTGTACACAGTTGTGTGTGTGTGTTTAAAAAGTTGTGTCTGTGTACACAGTTGTGTCTCCGTGTGTGTGTACACAGTTGTGTGTGTGTATGAGTGTGTATACACAGTTGTGTGTGTCTGTGTACACTCTGTTTTTTGTGTACACAGTTGTGTGTGTGTGTTTGTTTGTACACAGTTGTGTGAGTGTGTGTAAACAGTGTGTGTGTGTGTTCACACAGTTGTGTGTGTGTGTGTATACACAGTTGTGTGTGTGTGTGTGTCTACACAGTTGTGTGTGTGTGTTTAAAAAGTTGTGTCTGTGTACACAGTTGTGTCTACGTGTGTGTATACAGTTTTATGTGTGTATGAGTGTTTGTACGCAGTTGTGTGTGTGTGTACACTGTGTGTGTGTGTCTGTGTACAGTCTGTGCTTTTGTGTACACTGACTGTGTGTGTGTTCACTTTTGTGAGTATGTGTGCGTACACTGTTCTGTGTGTGTACACAGTGTGTGTGTATGTGTGTGTACACAGTTGTGTGTGTGTTTGCATACACAGTGGTGTGTGTGTGTGTGCGTACAGAGTTGTGTGCGTGTATCTACACAGTTGTGTGTGTGTATACACAGTTGTGTGTGTGTGTGTGTACACAGTTGTGTGATTGTGTGTATGTGTGTGTACACAGTTGCATGTGTGTGTGCACAGCTTTGTGTGTATGTACACACTTGTGTGCGTATGTACACACTTGTCTGTGTGTGTGTACACAGTTGTGTTTGTTTGTGTGCACACAGTTGTCTGTGTGTGCACAGTTTTGTGTGTGTGTACACAGTTGTGTCTGTGTGTTAACACAGTTGTGTGTGTGTGTGTACACAATTGTCTGTCTGTGTGTGTGTGCGTACACAGTTGTGTGTGTGTACACAGTTGTGTGCGTGTGTGTGTGTGTGTGTACACAGTTGTGTGTGTCTGTACACGTTTGTTTCTGTGTGTACACAATTGTGTGTGTACACATTTGTGTGTGTGTGTGCACAGTTGTTTGTGTGTGTTTGTACACAGCTATGTGAGTGTGTACATTTTAAGTGTGTGTGTGTGTGTGTACACTCTGTGTTTTTGTGTACACTGTCTATGTGTGTACACTTTTGTGAGTGTATGTGCATACACTGTTCTGTGTGTTTACACAGTGTGTGTGTGTACACAGTTTTGTGTGTGTATGTACACAGTTGTGTGTGTGTACACAATTGTGTGTGTTTGTGTACACAGTTGTGTGTCTGAGTGTGTTTGTGTGTGTAAACAGTTGTGTGTTTGTGTGTTCACAGTTGTGTGTGTACATAGTAGTGAGTGCGTGTGTGTGTACACAGTTGTGTGTGTGTACACAGTTGTGTGTCTGTGTGTACACAGTAATGTGTGTGTACACACTGTTGTGTGTGTGTGTACACAGTTGTTTCTGTGTGCACACTTGTGTGTGTATATGTGCAGACAGATATGTGTGTGTGTGTACACAGTTTTGTGTGAGTGTGTGTGCACATTTGTGTGTGTGTGTGTGTGAGTGTACACTCTGTATGTGTGTGTGTGTCTACACAGTTGTGTGTGTGTGTGTTTACACAGTTGTGTCTGTGTACAGAGTTGTGTGTGCATGTGTATGTACACAGATGTGTGTGTGTGTACACAGTTGTATCTGTGTGTACACAGTTGCGTGTGGGTGTGTGTACACAGTTGTGTTTGTGTGCGTGAGTACACAGTTGTGTGTGTGTGTGTGTGTGTGTGTGTGTGTGTACACAGTGTGTGTGTATAAAGTTGTGTTTCTGTGTGTGTACACAGTTGTTTGTGTGCATACGCAGTTGTGTGTGTGTACACAGTTGTGTGTGTGTACACAGTTGTGTCTGTGTGTACACAGTTGTGTGTGTGTGTGTGCACAGTTTTGTGTGTATGTGTGTGTACACACTTGTGTGCATATGTACACACTTGGTTGCGTGTGTGTGTACACAGTTGTGTGTGTTTATGTATACACAGTTGTGTGTGTGTGTTTGTTTGTACACAGCTGTGTGAGTGTGTGTAAACAGTGTGTGTGTGTTCACACAGTTGTGTGTGTGCGTGTGTACACAGTTGTGTGTGTGTGTGTGTGTGTGTGTGTGTCTACACAGTTGAGTGTGTGTGTTTTAAAAGTTGTGTCTGTGTACACAGTTGTGTCTCCGTGTGTGTGTACACAGTTGTGTGTGTGTGTATGAGTGTGTATACACAGCTGTGTGTGTGTGTGTGTACACTTTCTGTGTGTGTCTGTGTATACTCTGTTTTTTGTGTACACTGTCTGTGTGTGTACACTTTTGTGAGTGTGTGTACACGTTTGTTTCTGTGTGTACACAGTTGTGTGTGTGTGTCTACACAGTTGTGTGTGTGTGTTTACACAGTTGTGTCTGTGTACAGAGTTGTGTGAGCATGTGTGTGTACACAGATATGTGTGTATTTACACAGTTGTGTCTGTGTGTACACAGTTGTGTGTGGGTGTGTGCACACAGTTGTGTTTGTGTGCGTGTGTACACAGTTGCGTGTGTGTGTGTGTGTGTGTGTGTGTGTACAGTGTGTGTGTGTGTACACAGTTGTGTTTGTGTGTGTATACACAGTTGTTTGTGTGGGTACACAATTGTGTGTGTGCATGAGTGTACGCAGTTGTGTGTGTGCACACAGTTGTGTGTGTGTATACACATTTGTGTGTGTGTATGTGTGTGTACATAGTTGTGTGTGTGTGTGTGAGTGTACACTCTGTATGTGTGTGTGTGTCTACACAGTTGTGTGTGTGTGTTTACACAGTTGTGTCTGTGTACAGAGTTGTGTGTGCATGTGTGTGTACACAGATGTGTGTGTGTGTACACAGTTGTGTCTGTGTGTACACAGTTGTGTGTGGGTGTGTGTACACAGTTGTGTTTGTGTGCGTGTGTACACAGTTGTGTGTGTGTGTGTACACAGTGTGTGTGTGTACACAGTTGTGTTTGTGTGTGTACACAGTTGTGTGTGTGCGTGTGTGTACGCATTTGTGTGTCTGTGTGTGTGTACACAGTTGTGCATGTGTGCATACACAGTTGTGTGTGTACACAGTGGTGTGTGTGTGTGTGTACACAGTTGTGTCTGTGTGTACACAGTTGTGTGTTTGTGTGTGTGCACAGTATTGTGTGTATGTGTGTGTACACACTTGTGTGCGTATGTACACACCTGGGTGTCTGTGTGTACACAGTTGTGTGTGTTTATGTGTACACAGTTGTGTGTGTGTGTTTGTTTGTACACAGTTGTGTGAGTGTGTGTAAACAGTGTGTGTGTGTGTTCACACAGTTGTGTGTGTGTGTGTGTACACAGTTGTGTGTGTGTGTCTACACAGTTGTGTGTGTGTTTAAAACGTTGTGTCTGTGTACACAGTTGTGTCTACGTGTGTGTACACAGTTGTATGTGTGTATGAGTGTGTGTACACAGTTGTGTGTGTGTGTACACTGTGTGTGTGTGTCTGTGTACAGTCTGTGCTTTTGTGTACACTGTCTGTGTTTGTGTACACTTTTGTGAGTGTGTGTGCATACACTGTTCTGTGTGTGTACACAGTGTGTGTGTGTGTGTGTGTGTACACAGTTGTGTGTGTGTTTGCGTACACAGTGGTGTGTGTGTGTGCGTACACAGTTGTGTGTGTGTATCTACACAGTTGGGTGTGTGTGTACACAGTTGTGTGTGTGTGTGTGCACAGTTGTGTGATTGTGTGTATGTGTGTGCACACAGTTGCATGTGTGTGTGTGCACAGCTTTGTGTGTGTGTACACACTTGTGTGCGTATGTACACACTTGTCTGTGTGTGTGCACACAGTTGTGTGTGTTTGTGTGTACACAGTTGTCTGTGTGTGCACAGTTTTGTGTGTGTGTGTACATAGTTTTGTTTGTGTGTTAACACAGTTGTGTGTGTGTGTACACAATTGTGTGTCTGTGTGTGTGTGTACACAGTTGTGTGTGTGTGCGTACACAGTTGTGTGCGTGTACACAGTTGTGTGCGTGTGTGTGTGTACACAGTTGTGTGTGTGTGTACACGTTTGTTTCTGTGTGTACACAGTTGTGTGTGTACCCATTTGTGTGTGTGTGTGCACAGTTGTTTGTGTGTGTTTGTACACAGCTATGTGTGTGTGTACATTTTAAGTGTGTGTGTGTGTACACTCTGTGTTTTTGTGTACACTGTCTGTGTGTGTACACTTTTGTGAGTGTGTGTGCATACACTGTTCTGTGTGTTTACACAATGTGTGTGTGTGTACACAGTTTTGTGTGTGTATGTACACAGTTGTGTGTGTGTGTACACAATTGTGTGTGTTTGTGTACACAGTTGTGTGTCTGAGTGTGTTTGTGTGTGTGTGTAAACAATTGTGTGTTTGTGTGTTCACAGTTGTGTGTGTGTACATAGTTGTGAGTGCGTGTGTGTGTACACAGTTGTGTGTGTGTACACAGTTTTGTGTGTGTACACAGTTGTGTGTCTGTATGTACACAGTTATGTGTGTGTGCACACTGTTGTGTGTGTGTGTACACAGTTGTTTCTGTGTGCACACTTGTGTGTGTGTATATGTGCACACAGATATGTGTGTGTGTGTGCACAGTTTTGTGTGAGTGTGTGTGCACATTTGTGTGTGTGTGTGTGAGTGTACACTCTGTATGTGTGTGTGTGTCTACACAGTTGTGTGTGTGTGTTTACACAGTTGTGTCTGTGTACAGAGTTGTGTGTGCATGTGTGTGTACAAAGATATGTGTGTGTCTGTGTGTACACAGTTGTGTGTGGGTGTGTGTACACAGTTGTGTTTGTGTGCGTGAGTACACAGTTGTGTGTGTGTGTGTGTATACAGTGTGTGTGTGTACACAGTTGTGTTTCTGTGTGTGTACACAGTTGTTTGTGTGCATACGCAGTTGTGTGTGTGTACACAGTTGTGTGTGTGTGTACACAGTTGTGTCTGTGTGTACACAGTTGTGTGTGTGTGTGTGTGCACAGTTTTGTGTGTATGTGTGTGTACACACTTGTGTGCGTATGTACACACTTGGTTGTGTGTGTGTGTACACAGTTGTGTGTGTTTATGTATACACAGTTGTGTGTGTGTACACAGTTGTGTGTGTGTGTACACAGTTGTGTCTGTGTGTACACAGTTGTGTGTGTGTGTGCACAGTTTTGTGTGTATGTGTGTGTACACACTTGTGTGCGTATGTACACACTTGGTTGTGTGTGTGTGTACACAGTTGTGTGTGTTTATGTATACACAGTTGTGTGTGCGTGTTTGTTTGTACACAGCTGTGTGAGTGTGTGTAAACAGTGTGTGTGTGTTCACACAGTTGTGTGTGTGCGTGTGTACACAGTTGTGTGTGTGTGTGTGTGTGTCTACACAGTTGAGTGTGTGTGTTTAAAAAGTTGTGTCTGTGTAGACAGTTGTGTCTCCGTGTGTGTGTACACAGTTGTGTGTGTGTATGAGTGTGTATACACAGCTGTGTGTGTGTGTGTGTACACTTTCTGTGTGTGTCTGTGTACACTCTGATTTTTTGTGTACACTGCCTGTGTGTGTACACTTTTGTGAGTGTGTGTACACGTTTGTTTCTGTGTGTACACAGTTGTGTGTGTGTGTTTACACAGTTGTGTGTGTGTGTACACGTTTGTTTCTGTGTGTACACAGTTGTGTGTGTGTACACATTTGTGTGTGTGTGTGCAATGCTGTTTGTGTATGTGTACACAGCTGTGTGTGTGTGTGTGTGTGTGTAAATTTCAAGTGTGTCTGTGTACACTCTGTGTTTTTGTGTACACTGTCTGTGAGTGTACACTTTTGTGAGTGTGTGTTCATACACTGTTCTGTGTGTTTACACAGTGTATGTGTGTGTGTACACAGTTTTGTGTGTGTATGTACACAGTTGTGTGTGTGTGTACACAATTGTGTGTCTTTGTGTACACAGTTGTGTGTCTGAGTGTGTTTGTGTGTGTGTAAACAGTTGTGTGTTTGTGTGTTCACATTTGTGTGTGTGTACACAGTTGTGAGTGCGTGTGTGTGTGTACACAGTTGTGTGTGTACACAGTTGTGTCTGTGTGTACACAGTTGTGTGTGTGTGCACACTGTTGTGTGTGTGTGTGTACACAGTTGTATGTGTGTGTGCACACTTGTGTGTGTGTGTGTACACAGATATGTGTGTGTGTACACAGTTGTGTGTGAGTGTGTGTGCACATTTGTGTGTGTGTATGTGTGTGTGTGTAGACTCTGTATGTGTGTGTGTGTCTACACAGTTGTGTGTGTGTGTTTACACAGATGTGTCTGTGTATAGAGTTGTGTGTGCATGTCTGTGTACACAGATGTGTGTGTGTGTACACAGTTGTGTCTGTGTGTACACAGTTGTGTGTGGGTGTGTGTTTCATAGTTGTGTTTGTGTGCATGTGTACACAGTTGTGTGTGCGTGTACACAGTGTGTGTGTACACAGTTGTGTTTTATGTGTGTGTACACAGTTGTTTGTGTGTGTACAGAGTTGTGTGTGTGCGTGTGTGTACGCAGTTGTGTGCCTGTGTGTGTGTACACAGTTGTGCATACACAGTTGTGTGTGTGTACACAGTTGTGTGTGTGTGTGTACACAGTTGTGTCTGTGTGTACACAGTTGTGTGTGTGTGCACACTGTTGTGTGAGTGTGTGTACACAGTTGTTTGTGTGTGTACACACTTGTGTGTGTATGTGTGTACACAGTTTTGTGTGTGTGTGTACACACTTGTGTGTGTATGTACACTGTTGTGTGTGTTTGTGTGTACACAGTTGTCTGTGTGTACACAGTTTTGTGTGTGTGTGTACACAGTTGTGAGTGAGTGTGTGTGCACAGATGTGTGTGTGTGTGTGTATGTGTGTGTGTGTACACTCTGTATATGTGTGTGTGTGTGTCTACACAGTTGTGTGTGTGGGTGTTTACACAGTTGTGTCTGTGTACAGAGTTGTGTGAGCTTGTGTGTGTACACAGATGTGTGTGTATTTACACAGTTGTATCTGTGTGTAGACAGTTGTGTGTGGGTGTGTGTACACAGTTGTGTTTGTGTGCGTGTGTACACAGTTGTGTGTGTGTGTATGTACACAGTTGTGTTTGTGTGTGTATACACAGTTGTTTGTGTGTGTAAACAATTGTGTGTGTGCGTGAGTGTACGCAGTTGTGTGTGTGTGTACACAGTTGTGTGTGTGTGTACACAGTTGTGTTTGTGTGTGTGTGTGTGTGCACAGTTTTGTGTGTGTGTGTGTGTGTGTGTACACAGCTGTGTGTGTGTGTACATTTTAAGTGTGTGTGTGTACACTCTGTGTTTTGTGTACACTGTCTGTGTGTGTACACTTTTCTGAGTGTTTGTGCGTACACTGTTCTGTGTGTGTACACAGTTGTGTGTGTGTGTGTGTACACAGTTGTGTGTGTGTACACAGTTGTGTGTGTGTGTCTACACAATTGTCTGTGTGTGTACTCAGTTGTGTATGTGTGTACACAGTTGCGAGTGTGTGTGTGTACACAGTTTTGTGTGTGTGTGTATGTACACTGTTGTGTGTGTTTGTGTGTACACAGTTGTCTGTGTGTACACAGTTTTGTGTGTGTGTGTACATAGTTTTGTGTGTGTTCACAGTGGTCTGTGTTTGTGTGTATACACAGCTGTGTGTGTGTACACATTTGTGTGTGAGTGTACACAGCTTTGTGTTTGTGTGTGTTTGTACACAGTTGTGTGTGCATGTACACAGTTGTGTGTGTGTACACAGTTGTGTGTGTGTGTACACAGTTGTGTGTGTGTGTGTACACGTTTGTTTCTGTGTGTACACAGTTGTGTATGTACACATTTGTGTGTGTGTGCACAGTTGTTTGTTTGTGTGTGTACACAGCTATGTGAGTGTGTACATTTTAAGTGTGTGTGTGTGTACACTCTGTGTTTTTGTTTTAACTGTCCGTGTGTGTACACTTTTGTGAGTGTGTGTACATACACTGTTCTGTGTGTTTACACAGTGTGTGTGTGTGTGTGTGTACACAGTTTTGTGTGTGTATGTACACAGTTGTGTGTGTACACAATTGTATGTGTGTTTGTGTACACAGTTGTGTGTCTGAGTGTGTTTGTGTGTGTGTGTAAACAGTTGTGTGTTTGTGTGTTGACAGTTGTGTGTGTACATAGTTGTGAGTGCGTGTGTGTGTACACAGTTGTGTGTGTGTACACAGTTGTGTCTGTGTGTACACAGTTATGTGTGTGCACACTGTTGTGTGTGTACACAGTTGTTAGTGTGTGTGCACACTTGTGTGTGTGTATATGTGCACACAGATATGTGTGTGTGTACACAGTTTTGTGTGAGTGTGTGTGCAAATTTGTGTGTGTGTGTGAGTGTACACTCTGTACGTGTGTGTGTGTCTGCACAGTTGTGTGTGTGTGTTTACACAGTTGTGTCTGTGTACAGAGTTGTGTGTGCATGTGTGTGTACACAGATGTGTGTGTATGTACACAGTTGCGTCTGTGTGTACACAGTTGTGTGTGGGTGTGTGTACACAGTTGTGTTTGTGTGCATGAGTACACAGTTGTGTGTGTGTGTATGTGTGTACACAGTGTGTGTGTGTACACAGTTGTTTGTGTGCATACGCAGTTGTGTGTGTGTACACAGTTGTGTGTGTGTGTGTGCACAGTTTTGTGTGTATGTGTGTGTACACACTTGTGTGCGTATGTACACACTTGGTTGTGTGTGTGTACACAGTAATGTGTGTTTATGTATACACAGTTGTGTGTGTGTGTTTGTTTGTACACAGCTGTGTGAGTGTGTGTAAACAGTGTGTGTTCAGACAGTTGTGTGTGTGCGTGTGTACACAGTTGTGTGTGTGTGTGTGTGTGTGTGTCTACACAGTTGAGTGTGTGTGTTTAAAAAGTTGTGTCTGTTTACACAGTTGTGTCTCCGTGTGTGTGTACACAGTTGTGTGTGTGTATGAGTGTGTATACACAGTTGTGTGTGTGTGTACACTTTCTGTGTGTGTCTGTGTACACTCTGTTTTTTGTGTACACTGTCTGTGTGTGTGTACACTTTTGTTAGTGTGTGTGCGTACACTGTTCTGTGTGTGTACACAGTGTGTGTGTGTGTGTGTGTGTACACAGTTGTGTGTGTGTTTGCGTACACAGTGGTGTGTGTGTGTGTGCATACACAGTTGTGTGTGTGTGTGTACACTTTCTGTGTGTGTCTGTGTACACTCTGTCTTTTTGTGTACACTGTCTGTGTGTGTGTACACTTTTGTGAGTGTGTGTGCGTACACTGTTCTGTGTGTGTACACAGTGTTTGTGTGTGTGTGTACACAGTTGTGTGTGTGTGTGTGTGCGTACACAGTGGTGTGTGTGTCTGTACACAGTTGTGTGTGTATCTACACAGTTGTGTGTGTGTGTACACAGTTGTGTGTGTGTGTGTACACAGTTGTGTGATTGCGTGTATGTGTGTACACAGTTGCATGTGTGTGTGTTCACAGTTGTGTGTGTGTGTACACAGTTGTGAGTGCATGTGTGTGTACACAGTTGTGTGTGTACACAGTTGTGTCTGTGTGTACACAGTTGTGTGTGTGTGCACACTGTTGTGTGTGTGTGTGTACACAGTTGTTTGTGTGTGTGCACACTTGTTTGTGTGTGTGTGTGTACACAGCTATGTGAGTGTGTACATTTTAAGTGTCTGTGTGTACACTCTGTGTTTTTGTGTACACTGTCTGTGTGTGTACACTTTTGTGAGTGTGTGTGCGTACACTGTTCTGTGTGTGTATACAGTGTGTGTGTGTCTGTGTGTGTACACAGTTGTGTGTGTGTGTGTGTGTGCATACACAGTTGTTTGTGTGTGTATACAGTTGTGTGGTTGTGTTTACACAGTTGTGTGTGTGTACACAGTTGTGTGTGTGTGTACACAGTTGTGTGTTTGTGTGTATGTGTGTGTACAAAATTGCGTGTGTGTGCATGTGCACAATTTTGTGTGTATGTGTGTGTACACACTTGTGTGCGTATGTACACACCTGGGTGTGTGTGTATACACAGTTGTGTGTGTTTATATGTACACAGTTGTGTGTGTGTGTGTGTTAGTTTGTACACAGTTGTGTGAGTGTGTCTAAACAGTGTGTGTGTGTGTGTGTGTGTGTGTTCACACAGTTGTGTGTGTGTGTACACAGTTGTGTGTGTGTGTGTGTGTGTGTGTGTCTACACAGTTGTCTGTGTGTGTTTACAAAGTTGTGTCTGTGTACACAGTTGTGTCTGCGTGTGTGTGTACAGAGTTGTTTGTGTGTGTACACAGTTGTGTCTGTGTGTACACAGTTGTGTGTGGGTGTGTGTACACATTTGTGTTTGTGTGCGTGTGTGCACAGTTGTGTGTGTGTGTGTACACAGTTTGTGTGTGTACACAGTTGTGTTTGTGTGTGTGTACACAGTTGTTTGTGCATGTACACAGTTGTGTGTTTGCTTGTGGGTACACAGTTGTGTGTGTGTGTACACAGTTGTTTGTGTGTGTACACACTTGTGTTTGTGTATGTGTGTGTGTACACAGTTGTGTGTCTGTGTGTGTGTGTATACTGAGTGTGTGTATGTGTGTGTATGTGTGTGTGTACACGCTGTGTTTTTGTGTACACTGTGTGTGTGTGTACACTTTTCTGAGTGTTTGTGCGTACACTGTTCTGTGTGTGTACACAGTTGTGTGTGTGTGTGTGTGTACACAGTTGTGAGTGCATGTGTGTGTACACAGTTGTGTGTGTACACAGTTGTGTCTGTGTGTACACAGTTGTGTGTGTGTGCACACTGTTGTGTGTGTGTGTGTACACAGTTGTTTGTGTGTGTGCACACTTGTTTGTGTGTGTGTGTGTGTACACAGCTATGTGAGTGTGTACATTTTAAGTGTCTGTGTGTACACTCTGTGTTTTTGTGTACACTGTCTGTGTGTGTACACTTTTGTGAGTGTGTGTGCGTACACTGTTCTGTGTGTGTATACAGTGTGTGTGTGTCTGTGTGTGTACACAGTTGTGTGTGTGTGTGTGTGTGTGCATACACAGTTGTTTGTGTGTGTATACAGTTGTGTGGTTGTGTTTACACAGTTGTGTGTGTGTACACAGTTGTGTGTGTGTGTACACAGTTGTGTGTTTGTGTGTATGTGTGTGTACAAAATTGCGTGTGTGTGCATGTGCACAATTTTGTGTGTATGTGTGTGTACACACTTGTGTGAGTATGTACACACCTGGGTGTGTGTGTATACACAGTTGTGTGTGTTTATATGTACACAGTTGTGTGTGTGTGTGTGTTAGTTTGTACACAGTTGTGTGAGTGTGTCTAAACAGTGTGTGTGTGTGTGTGTGTGTGTGTTCACACAGTTGTGTGTGTGTGTACACAGTTGTGTGTGTGTGTGTGTGTGTGTGTGTCTACACAGTTGTCTGTGTGTGTTTACAAAGTTGTGTCTGTGTACACAGTTGTGTCTGCGTGTGTGTGTACAGAGTTGTTTGTGTGTGTACACAGTTGTGTCTGTGTGTACACAGTTGTGTGTGGGTGTGTGTACACATTTGTGTTTGTGTGCGTGTGTGCCCAGTTGTGTGTGTGTGTGTACACAGTTTGTGTGTGTACACAGTTGTGTTTGTGTGTGTGTACACAGTTGTTTGTGCATGTACACAGTTGTGTGTTTGCTTGTGGGTACACAGTTGTGTGTGTGTGTACACAGTTGTTTGTGTGTGTACACACTTGTGTTTGTGTATGTGTGTGTGTACACAGTTGTGTGTCTGTGTGTGTGTGTATACTGAGTGTGTGTATGTGTGTGTATGTGTGTGTGTACACGCTGTGTTTTTGTGTACACTGTGTGTGTGTGTACACTTTTCTGAGTGTTTGTGCGTACACTGTTCTGTGTGTGTACACAGTTGTGTGTGTGTGTGTGTGTGTACACAGTTGTGTGTGTGTGTGTACACAGTTGTGTGTGTGAGCACAGAGTTGTGTGTGTGTGTTTACACAGTTGTGTGTGTGTGTACACAGTTGTGTGTTTGTGTGTACACAGTTTTGTGTGTGTGTATACATAGTTGTGTGTGTTTTCACAGTGGTCTGTGTTTGTGTGTGTACACAGCTGTGTGTGTGTGTGTGTACACAGTTGTGTGTGTGTGTACACAGCTTTGTGTTTGTGTGTGTTTGTACACAGTTGTGTGTGCATGTACACAGTTGTGTGTTTGTACACAGTTGTGTGTGTGTGTGTACACAGTTGTGTGTGGGTGTACACGTTTGTTTCTGTGTGTACACAGTTGTGTGTGTACACATTTTTGGGTGTGTGCACAGTTGTTTGTGTGTGTGTGTACACAGCTATGTGAGTGTGTACATTTTAAGTGTGTGTGTGTGTACACTCTGTGTTTTTGTGTACACTGTCTGTGTGTGTACACTTTTGTGAGTGTGTGTGCATACACTGTTCTGTGTGTTTACACAGTGTGTGTGTGTGTGTACACAGTTTTGTGTGTGTATGTACACAGTTGTGTGTGTGTACACAATTGTGTGTGTGTTTGTGTACACAGTTGTGTGTTTGAGTGTGTTTGTGTGTGTGTGTAAACAGTTGTGTGTTTGTGTGCTCACAGTTGTGTGTGTGTACATAGTTGTAGGTGCGTGTGTGTGTACACAGTTGTGTGTGTACACAGTTGTGTGTGTACACAGTTGTGTTTGTGTGCTTGTACAAAGTTGTGTGTGTACACAATTGTATGTGTGTATACAGTTGTGTGTGTGTGTGTACACAGTTGTGTATGTGTGTACACAGTTGTGTGTGTATACACAGTGTGTGTGTGTGTACACCATGTGTGTGTGTGCATACACATTTGTGTGTGTGTGAACGCAGTGTTTGTATGTGTGTACACTGTTGTGGTTGTGTGTGTACACTGTGTGTGTGTGTACATTGTGTGTGTGTGTCTGTACACAGTTGTGTGTGTGTATGTGTGTGTACACAGTTGTGTGTGTGTGTACACAGTTGTGCGTGTTTGTACACAGTGTGTGTTTGTGTGCACAGTTGTGTGTGTGTGTACACTGTGTGTGTGTGTGTGTATGTGAGTACACTGTGTGTGTGTGCACTCTGTGTGTTAGTACACTGTGTGTTTTGTGTACACTGTGTGTATGTGTTTGTGTACACTGTTGTGTGTGTGTGTCTGCATACACAGTGTGTGTGTACACAGTTGTGTGTGTGTGCGTATATACACTGTGTGTGTACACATTGTGTTTTTGTACACAGTTGTGTGTGTGTACACAGTTCTGTGTGTACACAGTTGTGTCTGTACACAGTTGTGTTTGTGTGCTTGTACACAGTTGTGTGTGTACACAGTTGTGTGTGTATGCAGTTGTGTGTGTGTACACAGTTGTTTATGTGTGTACACAGTTATGTGTGTGTACACAGTTGTGTGTGTGTGTGTACACAGTTCTGTGAGTGTGTGTACACAGTTGAGTGTGTGTACACAGTTGTACATGTGTACACATTTGTGTGTGTATGTCTACACAGTTGTGAGTGTGTGTACACAGTTTGTGTGTTTACACAGTTGTGTGTGTGTTCAGACTTGTGTGTGTGTATGTGTCTGTACACAGTTGCGTGTGTGTGTGTACACAGTTTTGTGTGTGTGTGTACACACTTGGGTGTGTGTGTGTGTACACACTTGGGTGTGTGTGTAAACAGTTGTGTGTGTGTGTGTGTGTACACAGTTGTATGTGTGTACACAGTTTTGTGTGTGTCTGCGTACACAGTTTTGTGTGTATGTACACAGTTGTGTGTGTGTGTGTACACAGTTGTGTGTGTGTACACAGTTGTGTGTGTATGCATACAGTTGTGTGTGTCAGCAGCTGTGTGTGTGTGTACACAGTGTGTGTGTGTGTGTGTACATAGTGTGTGTGTGCAATCACAGTGTGTGTGTGTGTACACAGTGTGTGTGTGCGTACACATTTGTGTGTGTATGTACGCAGTGTTTGTGTGTGTGTACACTGTTGTGAGTGTGTGTGTACACTGTGTGTGTGTACATTGTGTGTGTGTGTACACAGTTGTGCATTTGTGTGTGTACATAGTGTGTGTTTGTGTACACAGTTGTGTGTGTGTGTACACTGTGTGTGTGTGTGTGTGTACACGGTGTGCGTGTACTCAGCTTGTTTGTACACTGTGTGTTTTGTGTACACTGTGTGTATGTGTTTGTGTACACTGCTGTGCGTGTGTGTGTCGGCGTACACAGTGTGTGTGTGTACACAGTTGTGTGTGTGTACACAGTTGTGTGTGTTTACACAGTTGTTTGTGTGTGTGTGTGTATATACACTGTGTGTGTGTACACATTGTGTTTTTTTACACAGTTGTCTGTGTGTACACAGTTGTGTGTGTACACAGTTGTGTTTGTGTGCTTGTACGCAGTTGTGTGTGTGTATACAGTTGTGTGTGTGTGTGTACACAGTTGTGTATGTGTGTACACAGTTGTGTGTGTATACACAGTGTGGGTGTATACACAGTGTGTGTGTGTGTGCGTACACATTTGTGTGTGTGTGTGTGTACGCAGTGTTTGTGTGTGTGTACACTGTTGTGGTTGTGTGTGTACACTGTGTGTGTGTGTGTGTACATTGTGTGTGTGTGTCTGTACACAGTTGTGTGTGTGTGAGTGTGTAAACAGTTGTTTGTGTGTGTACATAGTTGTATGTGTGTGTACATTGTTGTGTGTGTGTGTGTGTAGACAGTGTGTGTGTGTGTGTGTGTGTGTTTACACTGCCTGTTATTGAGTATACTTTGTTTGTGTGTGTGTGTGCGTACACTATTGTGTGTGTACACAGTGTATGTGTGTGTGTGTGCATACACAGTGTGTGTGTGTATAAACTGTGTATGTGTGCATACACAGTGTTTATGTGTGTGTGTACACTGTTTTCTGTGTGTGTGTCTGTGTGTCCACTGTGTTTGTGTGTGTATACACTGTGTGTGTGTGTTTGGGTACACTGTGTGTGTGTGTGTGTGTGTGTGTAAACACTGTTGTGTGTGTGTAGACAGTTGTGTGTATGTGTGTGTGTGTGTAAACATTTGTTTCTGTGTGCACATAGTTGTGTGTGCACATAATTGTGTGTGTGTGTGTACACAGCTGTGTGTGTGTGTGTAGACAGTTGTATGTGTGTATGTGTGTGTGAACACAGTTGGGTGTGTGTCAGTGTGTGTGTACACTGTGTGTGTGTGTACACTGTGATTCTGTGTACACTGCGTGTTATTGAGTATACTTTGTGTGTGTGTGTGCTTACACTATTGTGTGTGTGTATACACAGTATGTGTGTGTGTGTACAGATTGTGTGTGTGTGTATATACACAGTGTGTGTGTGTGTGTATAAACAGTGTATGTGGGTATACACAGTGTTATGTGTGTGTACACTGTTTTGTGTGTGTGTGTCTGTGTGTACACAGTGTGTGTTTCTGTGTTTACACTGTGTGTGTGTACACTATGTGTGTGTGTGTGTGTACACAGTGTGTGTGTGTACGCAGTGTATGTGTGTATGTGTATACACAGTGTATGTGTGTATACACAGTGTTTGTGTGTGTGTACACTGTTGTGTGTGTGTGTGTACACTGTGTGTATTTGTATACACAGTGTGTGTGTGTGTGTGTGTGTGTACACAGTTGTGTGTGTGTGAGTGTGTACACAGTGTGCGTGTTTGTACACAGTTGTGTGTGTGTGTACACAGTTATGTGTGTGTACACAGTTGTTTGTGTGTGTACACTGTTGTGTGTGTGTGTCTGTGTGTGTGTACACAGTTGTGTGTGTGTGCACACAGTTGTGTGTGTGTGTAGACAGTTGTGTGTGTATGCTTGGGTGTATGCAGTTGTGAGTTTGTGTGTGGGTTCACTGTGTGTGTGTGTGTGTGTGTGCACACAGTGTGTGTGTGTACACAGTGTGTTTTTAGTGTACACTGTATGTGTGTGTGTGTGTATGTGTGTACACTGTTTGGCTTGTGTGTGTGTACAATTTGTGTGTGTGTGTGTCTACACAGTTTGTGTGTGTGCGTGTGTACGCAGTGTGTTTGTGTGTGTGGACACAGTGTATGTGTTTATACACAGTGTTTGTTTGTTTACACTGTTTTGTGTGTGTGTGTGTGTACACTGTGTGTATGTATAAACTGTGTGTGTGTGTACACAGTGTGTGCGTGTGTGTACACAGTGTGTGTGTGTGTGTATACACAGTGTGTGTGTGTGTACACAGTGTGTGTCTGTGTGCGTACACATTTGTGTGTGTGTGTGTACGCAGTGTTTGTGTGTGTGTACACTGTGTGGGTGTGTGTGTACACTGTGTGTTTGTGTGTACATTGTGTGTGTGTCTGTACACAGTTGTGTGTGTGTATGTGTGTGTACACAGTTGTGTGTGTGTGTACACAGTTGTGCGTGTGTGTGTGTGTGTACACAGTGTGTGTGTGTGTACACTGTGTGTGTGTGTGTGTGTGTACACTGTGTGTGTACTCTGTGTGTTTGTACACTGTGTGTTTTGTGTACACTGTGTGTATGTGTTTGTGCACACTGCTGTGTGTGTGTGTCGGCGTACACAGTGTGTTTGTGTACACAGTTGTGTTTGTGTACACAGTTGTTTGTGTGTGTGTGTGTGTATACACTGTGGGTGTGTACACATTGTGTTTTTGTACACAGTTGCGTGTGTGTACACAGTTGTGTGTGTACACAGTTGTGTGTGTACACAGTTGTGTTTGTGTGCTTGTACACAGTTGTGTGTGTACACAAGAGTGTGTGTATACAGTTGTGTGTGTGTGTACACAGTTGTGTATGTTTGTACACAGTTGTGTGTGTGTACACAGTTGTGTGTGTGTGTCTGTGTGTGTGTACACAGTTGTGTGTGTGTGCACACAGTTGTGTGTGTGTACACAGTTCTGTGAGTGTGTGTACACAGTTGAGTGTGTGTACACAGTTGTACATGTGTACACATTTGTGTGTGTATGTCTACACAGTTGTGAGTGTGTGTACACAGTTTGTGTGTTTACACAGTTGTGTGTGTGTTCAGACTTGTGTGTGTGTATGTGTCTGTACACAGTTGCGTGTGTGTGTGTACACAGTTTTGTGTGTGTGTGTACACACTTGGGTGTGTGTGTGTGTACACACTTGGGTGTGTGTGTAAACAGTTGTGTGTGTGTGTGTGTGTACACAGTTGTATGTGTGTACACAGTTTTGTGTGTGTCTGCGTACACAGTTTTGTGTGTATGTACACAGTTGTGTGTGTGTGTACACAGTTGTGTGTGTGTACACAGTTGTGTGTGTATGCATACAGTTGTGTGTGTCAGCAGCTGTGTGTGTGTGTACACAGTGTGTGTGTGTGTGTGTGTACATAGTGTGTGTGTGCAATCACAGTGTGTGTGTGTGTACACAGTGTGTGTGTGTGCGTACACATTTGTGTGTGTATGTACGCAGTGTTTGTGTGTGTGTACACTGTTGTGAGTGTGTGTGTACACTGTGTGTGTGTGTACATTGTGTGTGTGTGTACACAGTTGTGCATTTGTGTGTGTACATAGTGTGTGTTTGTGTACACAGTTGTGTGTGTGTGTACACTGTGTGTGTGTGTGTGTGTACACGGTGTGCGTGTACTCAGCTTGTTTGTACACTGTGTGTTTTGTGTACACTGTGTGTATGTGTTTGTGTACACTGCTGTGCGTGTGTGTGTCGGCGTACACAGTGTGTGTGTGTACACAGTTGTGTGTGTGTACACAGTTGTGTGTGTTTACACAGTTGTTTGTGTGTGTGTGTGTATATACACTGTGTGTGTGTACACATTGTGTTTTTTTACACAGTTGTCTGTGTGTACACAGTTGTGTGTGTACACAGTTGTGTTTGTGTGCTTGTACGCAGTTGTGTGTGTGTATACAGTTGTGTGTGTGTGTGTACACAGTTGTGTATGTGTGTACACAGTTGTGTGTGTATACACAGTGTGGGTGTATACACAGTGTGTGTGTGTGTGCGTACACATTTGTGTGTGTGTGTGTGTGTACGCAGTGTTTGTGTGTGTGTACACTGTTGTGGTTGTGTGTGTACACTGTGTGTGTGTGTGTGTACATTGTGTGTGTGTGTCTGTACACAGTTGTGTGTGTGTGAGTGTGTAAACAGTTGTTTGTGTGTGTACATAGTTGTATGTGTGTGTACATTGTTGTGTGTGTGTGTGTGTAGACAGTGTGTGTGTGTGTGTGTGTGTGTGTTTACACTGCCTGTTATTGAGTATACTTTGTTTGTGTGTGTGTGTGTGTGCGTACACTATTGTGTGTGTACACAGTGTATGTGTGTGTGTGTGCATACACAGTGTGTGTGTGTATAAACTGTGTATGCGTGCATACACAGTGTTTATGTGTGTGTGTACACTGTTTTCTGTGTGTGTGTCTGTGTGTCCACTGTGTTTGTGTGTGTATACACTGTGTGTGTGTGTTTGGGTACACTGTGTGTGTGTGTGTGTGTGTGTAAACACTGTTGTGTGTGTGTAGACAGTTGTGTGTATGTGTGTGTGTGTGTAAACATTTGTTTCTGTGTGCACATAGTTGTGTGTGCACATAATTGTGTGTGTGTGTGTACACAGCTGTGTGTGTGTGTGTAGACAGTTGTATGTGTGTATGTGTGTGTGAACACAGTTGGGTGTGTGTCAGTGTGTGTGTACACTGTGTGTGTGTGTACACTGTGATTCTGTGTACACTGCGTGTTATTGAGTATACTTTGTGTGTGTGTGCTTACACTATTGTGTGTGTGTATACACAGTATGTGTGTGTGTGTACAGATTGTGTGTGTGTGTATATACACAGTGTGTGTGTGTGTGTATAAACAGTGTATGTGGGTATACACAGTGTTATGTGTGTGTACACTGTTTTGTGTGTGTGTGTCTGTGTGTACACAGTGTGTGTTTCTGTGTTTACACTGTGTGTGTGTACACTATGTGTGTGTGTGTGTGTACACAGTGTGTGTGTGTACGCAGTGTATGTGTGTATGTGTATACACAGTGTATGTGTGTATACACAGTGTTTGTGTGTGTGTACACTGTTGTGTGTGTGTGTGTACACTGTGTGTATTTGTATACACAGTGTGTGTGTGTGTGTGTGTACACAGTTGTGTGTGTGTGAGTGTGTACACAGTGTGCGTGTCTGTACACAGTTGTGTGTGTGTGTACACAGTTATGTGTGTGTACACAGTTGTTTGTGTGTGTACACTGTTGTGTGTGTGTGTCTGTGTGTGTGTACACAGTTGTGTGTGTGTGCACACAGTTGTGTGTGTGTGTAGACAGTTGTGTGTGTATGCTTGGGTGTATGCAGTTGTGAGTTTGTGTGTGGGTTCACTGTGTGTGTGTGTGTGTGTGTGCACACAGTGTGTGTGTGTACACAGTGTGTTTTTAGTGTACACTGTATGTGTGTGTGTGTGTATGTGTGTACACTGTTTGGCTTGTGTGTGTGTACAATTTGTGTGTGTGTGTGTCTACACAGTTTGTGTGTGTGCGTGTGTACGCAGTGTGTTTGTGTGTGTGGACACAGTGTATGTGTTTATACACAGTGTTTGTTTGTTTACACTGTTTTGTGTGTGTGTGTGTGTACACTGTGTGTATGTATAAACTGTGTGTGTGTGTACACAGTGTGTGCGTGTGTGTACACAGTGTGTGTGTGTGTGTGTATACACAGTGTGTGTGTGTGTACACAGTGTGTGTCTGTGTGCGTACACATTTGTGTGTGTGTGTGTACGCAGTGTTTGTGTGTGTGTACACTGTGTGGGTGTGTGTGTACACTGTGTGTTTGTGTGTACATTGTGTGTGTGTCTGTACACAGTTGTGTGTGTGTATGTGTGTGTACACAGTTGTGTGTGTGTGTACACAGTTGTGCGTGTGTGTGTGTGTACACAGTGTGTGTGTGTGTACACTGTGTGTGTGTGTGTGTGTGTGTACACTGTGTGTGTACTCTGTGTGTTTGTACACTGTGTGTTTTGTGTACACTGTGTGTATGTGTTTGTGCACACTGCTGTGTGTGTGTGTCGGCGTACACAGTGTGTTTGTGTACACAGTTGTGTTTGTGTACACAGTTGTTTGTGTGTGTGTGTGTATATACACTGTGGGTGTGTACACATTGTGTTTTTGTACACAGTTGCGTGTGTGTACACAGTTGTGTGTGTACACAGTTGTGTGTGTACACAGTTGTGTTTGTGTGCTTGTACACAGTTGTGTGTGTACACAAGAGTGTGTGTATACAGTTGTGTGTGTGTGTACACAGTTGTGTATGTTTGTACACAGTTGTGTGTGTGTACACAGTTGTGTGTGTGTGTCTGTGTGTGTGTACACAGTTGTGTGTGTGTGCACACAGTTGTGTGTGTGTGTGTACACAGTTGTGTGTGTATGTTTGTGTGTACACAGTTGTGAGTTTGTGTGTGGGTTCACTGTGTGTGTGTGTGTGTACACAGTGTGTGTGTGTACACAGTGTGTTTTTAGTGTACACTGTATGTATGTGTGTGCGTGTGTGTACACTGTTAGGCTTGTGTGTGCGTACAATTTGTGTGTGTGTGTCTACACAGTTTGTGTGTGTGCATGTGTGTGCAGTGTGTGTGTGTGTGTGGACACAGTGTATGTGTTTATACACAGTGTTTGTTTGTTTACACTGTTTTGTGTGTGTGTGCGTGTGTACACTGTGTGTATGTACACTGTGTGTGTGTGTACACAGTGTGTGTGTGTGTGTGTACACAGTATGTGTGTGTGTGTATACACAGTGTGTGTGTGTGTACACAGTGTGTGTCTGTGTGCGTACACATTTGTGTGTGTGTGTGTACGCAGTGTTTGTGTGTGTGTACACTTTGTGGGTGTGTGTGTACACTGTGTGTGTGTGTGTACATTGTGTTTGTGTGTCTGTACACAGTTGTGTGTGTCTATGTGTGTGTACACAGTTGTGTGTGCGTGTACACAGTTGTGTGTGTGTGTGTGTACACAGTGTGTGTGTGTGTGTACACTGTGTGTGTGTGTGTGTGTGTGTACACTGTGTGTGTACTCTGTGTGTTTGTACACTGTGTGTTTTGTGTACACTGTGTGTATGTGTTTGTGCACACTGCTGTGTGTGTGTGTCGGCGTACACAGTGTGTTTGTGTACACAGTTGTGTGTGTGTACACAGTTGTTTGTGTGTGTGTGTATATACACTGTGGGTGTGTACACATTGTGTTTTTGGACACAGTTGTGTGTGTGTACACAGTTGTGTGTGTACACAGTTGTGTGTGTACACAATTGTGTTTGTGTGCTTGTACACAGTTGTGTGTGTACACAATTGTGTGTGTGTATACAGTTGTGTGGGTGTGTACACAGTTGTGTATGTGTGCACACAGTTGTGTGTGTATACACAGTGTGTGTGTGTGTGTGTGTGTACACCGTGTGTGTGTGTGTGTGCATAGACATTTGTGTGTGTGTGCAAGCAGTGTTTGTGTGTGTGTACACTGTTATGGTTGTGTGTGTACACTGTGTGTGTGTGTACATTGTGTGTGTGTGTCTGTACACAGTTGTGTGTGTGTATGTGTGTGTACACAGTTGTGTGTGTGTGTACACAGTTGTGCGTGTGTGTACACAGTGTGTGTTTGTGTACACAGTTGTGTGTGTGTGTACACTGTGTGTGTGTGTATGTGTGTGTACACAGTTGTGTGTGTGTGTGTGTACACAGTTGTGCGTGTGTGTGTGTACACAGTGTGTGTTTGTGTACACAGTTGTGTGTGTGTGTACACTGTGTGTGTGTGTGTATGTGTGTACACTGTGTGCGTGTGCACTCTGTGTGTTTGTACACTGTGTATTTTGTGTACACTGTGTGTATGTGTTTGTGTACACTGTTGTGTGTGTGTGTCTGCGTACACAGTGTGTGTGTACACAGTTGTGTGTGTGTGTGTACACAGTTGTTTGTGTGTGTGTGCATATATACACTGTGTGTGTGTACACATTGTGTTTTTGTACACAGTTGTGTGTGTGTACACAGTTGTGTGTGTACACAGTTGTGTGTGTACACAGTTGTGTTTGTGTGCTTGTACACAGTTGTGTGTGCACACAGTGGTGTGTGTGTATACAGTTGTGTGTGTGTACACAGTTGTGTATGTGTGTACACAGTTATGTGTGTGTACACAGTTGTGTGTGTGTGTACACAGTTCTGTGAGTGTGTGTACACAGTTGAGTGTGTGTACACAGTTGTACATGTGTACGCAGTTGTGTGTGTGTCTACACAGTTGTGAGTGTGTGTACACAGTTGTGTGTCTGTGTGTACACAGTTGTATGTCTGTGTGTTTACACAGTTGTGTGTGTGTTCAGACTTGTGTGTGTATGTGTGTGTACACAGTTGCGTGTGTGTACACAGTTTTGTGTGTGTGTGTGTACACACTTGGGTGTGTGTGTGTAAACAGTTGTGTGTGTGTGTGTACACAGTTGTATCTTTGTACACAGTTTTGTGTGTGTCTGCATACACAGTTTTGTGTGTGTGTACACAGTTGTGTGTGTGTGTACACAGTTGTGTGTGTGTGTACACAGTTGTGTGTGTGTACACAGATGTGTGTGTATGCATACAGTTGTGTGTGTGTCAGCAGCTGTGTGTGTGTGTGTACACAGTTGTGTGTGTGTGTCTGTGTGCGAGTGTGTAAACAGTTGTTTCTGTGTGTACATAGTTGTGTGTGTGTACATTGTTGTGTGTGTGTGTGTAGACAGTGTGTGTGTGTTTACTCTGCGTGTTATTGAGTATACTGTGTTTGTGTGTGTGTGTGCGTACACTATTGTGTGTGTACACAGTGCATGTGTGTGTGTGTGCATACACTGTGTGTGTGTATAAACTGTGTATGTGTGTATACACAGTGTTTATGTGCGTGTGTACACTGTTTGGTGTGTGTGTGTGTCTGTGTGTACACTGTGTTTGTGTGTGTATACGCTGTGTGTGTGTGTTTGTGTACGCTGTGTGTGTGTGTGTGTGTGTGTGTGTACACTGTTGTGTGTGTGTGTAGACAGTTGTGTGTGTGTAAACAGTTGTTTCTTTGTGTACATAGTTGTGTGTGTACATAGTTGTGTGTGTGTGTACACAGCTGTGTGTGTGTGTGTACACAGTTGTATGTGTGTATGTGTCTGTGAACACAGTTGTGTATGTGTCAGTGTGTGTGTACACTGTGTGTGTGTGTACACTGTGATTCTGTGTACACTGCGTGTTATTGAGTATACTGTGTGTGTGTGTGTGTGTGCGTACACTATTATGTGTGTGTGTACACAGTGTGTGTGTGTGTGTACAGAGTGTGTGAGTGTATACAAAGTGTGTGTGTATAAACAGTGTATGTGGGTATACACAGTGTTATGTGTGTGAACACTGTTTTGTGTGTATGTGTCTGTGTGTACACAGTGTGTGTTTCTGTGTTTACACTGTGTGTGTACACTGTGTGTGTGCGTACACAGAGTGTGTCTATACACAGTGTGTGTGTGTGTGTGTGTTTGTGTGTGTACACAGTGTGTGTGTACACAGTGTGTGTGTGTGTACACAGTTGTGTGTGTGTGTGCACAGTTGTGTTTATGTGTGTATACACAGTTTGTGTGTGTGTGTGTACACAGTGTGTGTGTGTACACAGTTGTGTGTGTGTGTACACAGTTGAGTGTGCGTGTGTACACATTTGTGTGTTTGTGTGTGTGTGTACACAGTTGTTTGTGTGTGTACACAGTTGTGTGTGTGTGTACTGAATGTTTTTGTGCACACAGTTGTGTGTGTGTACACAGTTGTGTGTGTGTATGTGTGTACACAGTTGTGTATGTGTGTGTGTACACAGTGTGTGTGTGTGTACGCAGTGTATGTGTGTATGTGTATGTGAACACAGTGTATGTGTGTATACACAGTGTGTGTGTGTGTGTGTGTGTACACCGTGTGTGTGTGTGTGTGCATAGACATTTGTGTGTGTGTGCAAGCAGTGTTTGTGTGTGTGTACACTGTTATGGTTGTGTGTGTACACTGTGTGTGTGTGTACATTGTGTGTGTGTGTCTGTACACAGTTGTGTGTGTGTATGTGTGTGTACACAGTTGTGTGTGTGTGTACACAGTTGTGCGTGTGTGTACACAGTGTGTGTTTGTGTACACAGTTGTGTGTGTGTGTACACTGTGTGTGTGTGTATGTGTGTGTACACAGTTGTGTGTGTGTGTGTGTACACAGTTGTGCGTGTGTGTGTGTACACAGTGTGTGTTTGTGTACACAGTTGTGTGTGTGTGTACACTGTGTGTGTGTGTGTATGTGTGTACACTGTGTGCGTGTGCACTCTGTGTGTTTGTACACTGTGTATTTTGTGTACACTGTGTGTATGTGTTTGTGTACACTGTTGTGTGTGTGTGTCTGCGTACACAGTGTGTGTGTACACAGTTGTGTGTGTGTGTACACAGTTGTTTGTGTGTGTGTGCATATATACACTGTGTGTGTGTACACATTGTGTTTTTGTACACAGTTGTGTGTGTGTACACAGTTGTGTGTGTACACAGTTGTGTGTGTACACAGTTGTGTTTGTGTGCTTGTACACAGTTGTGTGTGCACACAGTGGTGTGTGTGTGTATACAGTTGTGTGTGTGTACACAGTTGTGTATGTGTGTACACAGTTATGTGTGTGTACACAGTTGTGTGTGTGTGTACACAGTTCTGTGAGTGTGTGTACACAGTTGAGTGTGTGTACACAGTTGTACATGTGTACGCAGTTGTGTGTGTGTCTACACAGTTGTGAGTGTGTGTACACAGTTGTGTGTCTGTGTGTACACAGTTGTATGTCTGTGTGTTTACACAGTTGTGTGTGTGTTCAGACTTGTGTGTGTATGTGTGTGTACACAGTTGCGTGTGTGTACACAGTTTTGTGTGTGTGTGTGTACACACTTGGGTGTGTGTGTGTAAACAGTTGTGTGTGTGTGTGTACACAGTTGTATCTGTGTACACAGTTTTGTGTGTGTCTGCATACACAGTTTTGTGTGTGTGTACACAGTTGTGTGTGTGTGTACACAGTTGTGTGTGTGTGTGTACACAGTTGTGTGTGTGTACACAGATGTGTGTGTATGCATACAGTTGTGTGTGTGTCAGCAGCTGTGTGTGTGTGTGTACACAGTTGTGTGTGTGTGTCTGTGTGCGAGTGTGTAAACAGTTGTTTCTGTGTGTACATAGTTGTGTGTGTGTACATTGTTGTGTGTGTGTGTGTAGACAGTGTGTGTGTGTTTACTCTGCGTGTTATTGAGTATACTGTGTTTGTGTGTGTGTGTGCGTACACTATTGTGTGTGTGTACACAGTGCATGTGTGTGTGTGTGCATACACTGTGTGTGTGTATAAACTGTGTATGTGTGTATACACAGTGTTTATGTGCGTGTGTACACTGTTTGGTGTGTGTGTGTGTCTGTGTGTACACTGTGTTTGTGTGTGTATACGCTGTGTGTGTGTGTTTGTGTACGCTGTGTGTGTGTGTGTGTGTGTGTGTGTACACTGTTGTGTGTGTGTGTAGACAGTTGTGTGTGTGTAAACAGTTGTTTCTTTGTGTACATAGTTGTGTGTGTACATAGTTGTGTGTGTGTGTACACAGCTGTGTGTGTGTGTGTACACAGTTGTATGTGTGTATGTGTCTGTGAACACAGTTGTGTATGTGTCAGTGTGTGTGTACACTGTGTGTGTGTGTACACTGTGATTCTGTGTACACTGCGTGTTATTGAGTATACTGTGTGTGTGTGTGTGTGTGCGTACACTATTATGTGTGTGTGTACACAGTGTGTGTGTGTGTGTACAGAGTGTGTGTGTGTATACAAAGTGTGTGTGTATAAACAGTGTATGTGGGTATACACAGTGTTATGTGTGTGAACACTGTTTTGTGTGTATGTGTCTGTGTGTACACAGTGTGTGTTTCTGTGTTTACACTGTGTGTGTACACTGTGTGTGTGCGTACACAGAGTGTGTCTATACACAGTGTGTGTGTGTGTGTGTGTTTGTGTGTGTACACAGTGTGTGTGTACACAGTGTGTGTGTGTGTACACAGTTGTGTGTGTGTGTGCACAGTTGTGTTTATGTGTGTATACACAGTTTGTGTGTGTGTGTGTGTACACAGTGTGTGTGTGTACACAGTTGTGTGTGTGTACACAGTTGAGTGTGCGTGTGTACACATTTGTGTGTTTGTGTGTGTGTGTACACAGTTGTTTGTGTGTGTACACAGTTGTGTGTGTGTGTACTGAATGTTTTTGTGCACACAGTTGTGTGTGTGTACACAGTTGTGTGTGTGTATGTGTGTACACAGTTGTGTATGTGTGTGTGTACGCAGTGTGTGTGTGTGTACGCAGTGTATGTGTGTATGTGTATGTGAACACAGTGTATGTGTGTATACACAGTGTTTGTGTGCGTGTACACTGTTGTGTGTGTGTGTACACAGTTGTATGTTTGTGTGTTTACACAGTTGTGTGTGTGTTCAGACTTGTGTGTGTGTATGTGTGTGTACATAGATGCGTGTGTGTACACAGTTGTGTGTGTGTGTGTGTGTACACACTTGGGTGTGTGTGTAAACAGTTTGTGTGTGTGTACACAGTTGTATCTGTGTACACAGTTTTGTGTGTGTCTGCATACACAGTTTTGTGTGTGTGTACACAGTTGTGTGTGTGTGTACACAGTTGTGTGTGTGTACACAGTTGTGTGTGTGTACACAGATGTGTGTGTATGCATACAGTTGTGTGTGTGTCAGCAGCTGTGTGTGTGTGTGTACACAGTTGTGTGTGTTGTCTGTGTGCGAGTGTGTAAACAGTTGTTTCTGTGTGTACATAGTTGTGTGTGTGTACATTGTTGTGTGTGTGTGTGTAGACAGTGTGTGTGTGTGTTTACACTGCGTGTTATTGAGTATACTGTGTTTGTGTGTGTGTGTGCGTACACTATTGTGTGTGTGTACACAGTGCATGTGTGTGTGTGTGCATACACTGTGTGTGTGTATAAACTGTGTATGTGTGTATACACAGTGTTTATGTGTGTGTGTACACTGTTTGGTGTGTGTGTGTGTCTGTGTGTACACTGTGTTTGTGTGTGTATACACTGTGTGTGTGTGTTTGTGTACGCTGTGTGTGTGTGTGTACACTGTTGTGTGTGTGTGTAGACAGTTGTGTGTGTGTAAACAGTTGTTTCTTTGTGTACATAGTTGTGTGTGTACATAGTTGTGTGTGTGTGTACACAGCTGTGTGTGTGTGTGTGTACACAGTTGTATGTGTGTATGTGTCTGTGAACACAGTTGTGTATGTGTCAGTGTGTGTGTACACTGTGTGTGTGTGTACACTGTGATTCTGTGTACACTGCGTGTTATTGAGTATACTGTGTGTGTGTGTGTGTGTGTGCGTACACTATTATGTGTGTGTGTACACAGTGTGTGTGTGTGTGTACAGAGTGTGTGTGTGTATACAAAGTGTGTGTGTATAAACAGTGTATGTGGGTATACACAGTGTTATGTGTGTGTACACTGTTTTGTGTGTATGTGTCTGTGTGTACACAGTGTGTGTTTCTGTGTTTACACTGTGTGTGTACACTGTGTGTGTGCGTACACAGAGTGTGTCTATACACAGTGTGTGTGTGTGTGTGTTTGTGTGTGTACACAGTGTGTGTGTACACAGTGTGTGTGTGTGTACACAGTTGTGTGTGTGTGTGTGCACAGTTGTGTTTATGTGTGTATACACAGTTTGTGTGTGTGTGTACACAGTGTGTGTGTGTACACAGTTGTGTGTGTGTGTACACAGTTGAGTGTGCGTGTGTACACATTTGTGTGTTTGTGTGTGTGTGTACACAGTTGTGTGTGTGTGTACTGAATGTTTTTGTGCACACAGTTGTGTGTGTGTACACAGTTGTGTGTGTGTATGTGTGTACACAGTTGTGTATGTGTGTGTGTACACAGTGTGTGTGTGTACGCAGTGTATGTGTGTATGTGTATGTGAACACAGTGTATGTGTGTATACACAGTGTTTGTGTGCGTGTACACTGTTGTGTGTGTGTGTGTACACAGTGTGTGTGTATACTCAGTGTGTGTGTGTGTGTGTATGTATACACGGTGTGTGTGTTTGCATGTGTGTGTACACTGTGTGTATGTGTACACTGTGTGTTGTTGTGTACACTGTGTGTATGTGTTTGTGAACACTGTTGTGTGTGCGTACACATTTGTGTGTATGTGTGCACACAGTGTGTGTGTGTGTGTACGCAGTGTTTGTGTGTGTACACTGTTGTGTGTGTGTGTGTGTGTGGGTGTGTACACTGTGTGTGTGTATACTCTTCGTGTGTGCGTACACAGCTGTGTGTGTGTATGTGTGTGTACACAGTTGTGTGTGTGTGTACAAAGTTGTGTGTGTACACAGTTGTGTGTGTGTGTGTACACATTTGTGCATGAGTGTGTGTACACAGTGTGTGTGTATATACACAGTTGTGTGTGTGTACACAGTTGTGTGTGTACATAGTTGTGCGTGTGTGTGCACAGTTGTTTGTGTGTGTACACAGTTGTGTGTGTGTGTGTGTGTACACAGTTGTGTGTGTGTACCCAGTTGTGTGTGTACACAGTTATGTGAGTGTATGTGTGCGTGTACACAGTTGTGTTTGTGTCCTTGTGTACACTGTGTGTGTGTGTGTGTGTGTGTGTGTGTGTGTGTGTGTACAATATGTGTGTGTGTACACTGTGTTTTTTCTGTACACTGTGTGTGTGTGTTTGTTTACACTGTTGTGTGTGTGTGTGCATACACATTTGTGTGTGTGTGTGTGTATGTTCACAGTGAGTGTGTGTGTGTACGCAGTGTTTGTGAGTGTGTACACTGTTGTGTGAGTGTGTGTGTGTGTGTGAACACAGTGTGTTTGTGTACACTGTGTGTGTGCGTGTAAACAGTGTGTGTATGTATACACAGTGTGTGTGTACACAGTGTGCGTGTATACACAGTTGTGTGTGTGTGTAGACAGTTGTTTGTGTGTGTGTATGCATTGTATATGTGTACACAGTTGTGTGTGTGTGTACACAGACGTGTGTGTGTGCACACAGTTGTGTGTTTGTACACAGTTGTGTTTGTGTGCGTGTACACAGTTGTGTGTGTACACAGTTTTGTGTGTATCTGTACACAGTTGTGTGTGTCTGCGTACACAGTTGTGTGTGCATGGGTGGGTGTGTACACAGTTGTGTGTGTGAACACAGTTGTGCATGTGTACACAGTTGTGTGTGTGTACACAGTTGTGTGTGTGTGTTTGTACACAGTTGTGTGTGCCTGCCTGTGCGTGCGTACACAGTTGTGTGTGTGAACACACATTAGTGTGTGTGTGTAAACAGTTGTGTGTGTAAGTGTGTGTACGCAGTTGTATGTGTGTGTGTACAGTGTGTGTGTGTGTGTGTGTGTGTACACAGTGTGTGAGGGCACACAGTGTGTTTTTGTGTACACTGTGTGTTTGTGTGTGTGTGTACACTGTTGTGTTTGTGTGAGCATACAATTTGTGTGTGTGTGTGTACACAGTGTGTGTGTGCACGATATGTTTGTGTGTGTTTGTGTGGACACAGTGTATGTGTTTATACACAGAGTTTTATTTGTTTACACTGTTGTGTGTGTGTGTGCGTGTGTACACTGTGTGTGTGTGTATACACTGTGCGTGTGTGTACGCAGTATGTGTGTGTGTGTGTGTGTACACAGTGTGTGTGTGTGTGTGTATACACAGTGTGTGTTTGTAGACTGTTGTGTGCGTGTGTGTACACAGTTGAGTGTGTGTAAACTGTTGTGTGTGTGTACCTAGTTGTGTGTGTGTGTACACACAGTTGTGTGAGCGTATGTGTGTGTGTACACAGTTGTGTGTGCGTGTGTGTGTGTGTGGACACAGTGTATGTGTTTATACACAGTGTTTTATTTGTTTACACTGTTGTGTGTGTGTGTGTGCGTGTGTACACTGTGTGTGTGTGCACACAGTATGTGTGTGTGTACACAGTGTGTGTCTGTATACACAGTGTGTGTGTGTGCACACAGTGTATGTTTGTAGTCAGCTGTGTGCGTGTGTGTACACAGTTGAGTGTGTGTAAACAGTTGTGTGTGTGTACCCAGTTGTGTGTGTACACAGTTGTGTGAGTGTATGTGTGTGTGTATACAGTTGTGTGTGTACACTGTGTTTTTTTCTGTACACTGTGTGTGTGTGTTTGTTTACACTGTTGTGTGTGTGTGTGCATACACATTTGTGTGTGTGTGTATGTTCACAGTGAGTGTGTGTGTGTACGAAGTGTTTGTGAGTGTGTACACTGTTGTGTATGTGTGTGTGTGTGTGTGTGTGTGTGTGTGTGAACACAGTGTGTGTGTACACTACGTGTGTGTGTTCGCAGTGTGTGTGTGCGTGTACACAGTGTGTGTGTGTGTATACACAGTGTGTGTGTGTACACAGTGTGTGTGTGTACACAGTTGTGTGTTGTGTATAAACTGTGTGTGTGTACGCATTGCATATGTGTACACAGTTGTTTGTGTGTGCACACAGTCGTGTGTGCGTGTACACAGTTGTGTGTTTGCACACAGTTGTGTTTGTGTGCGTGTACACAGTTGTGTGTGTACACAGTTGTGTGTGTACGCAGTGTTTGTGTGTGTAAACTGTTGTGTGTGTGTGTGTGTGTACACTGTGTGTGTATAGACTTCGTGTGTGTGTACACAGCTGTGTGTGTGTGTATGTGTGTGTACACAGTTGTGTGTGTGTGTGTACAAAGTTGTGTGTGTACACTGTTGTGTGTGTGTCTGTGTACACAGTTGTGCGTGTGTGTGTGTACACAGTGTGTGTATATACACAGTTGTGTGTGTGTGTGTGTACACAGTTGTGTGTGTGTGTACATAGTTGAGTGTGTGTGTGTGTGCACAGTTGTTTGTGTGTGTACACAGGTGTGTGTGTGTGTGTACACAGTTGTGTGTGTGTACCCAGTTGTGTGTGTGTGTGTACCCAGTTGTGTGTGTCTGTGTACACAGTTGTGTGAGTGTACGTGTGTGTGTACACAGTTGTGTGTGTGTGCGTGTGTACACTGTGTGTGTGTACACTATGTGTGTGAGTACACTTTGTGTTTCTCTGTACATGGTGTGTGTGTGTTTGTTTACACTGTTGTGTTTGTGTGTGCATACACATTTGTGTGTGTGTGTGTATGTTCACAGTGAGTGTCTGTGTGTGTACGCAGTGTTTGTGAGTGTGTACACTGTTGTGTGTGTGTGTGTGAACTCAGTGTGTGTGTGTACACTGTGTGTGTTCGCATTGTGTGTGTGCGTGTACACAGTGTTTGTGTATACACAGTGTGTGTTTGTACACAGTGTGTTTGTGTACACAGTTGTGTGTGTGTACACAGTTGTTTGTGTGTGTATATACACTGTGTGTGTACGCATTGTATATGTGTACACAGTCGTGTGTGTGTGTGTACACAGTTGTGTGTGTACACAGTCTTTGTGTGTGTGTACGCAGTGTTTGTGCGTGTACACTGTTGTGTTTGTGTGTGTACACTGTGTGTGTGTATACACTTCGTGTGTGTGTACACAGCTGTGTGTGTGTTTATCTGTGTGTACACAGTTGTGTTTGTGTGTACAAAGTTGTGTGTGTGTGCGTACACAGTTGTGTGTCTGTGTGTGTGTGTGTGTACACAGTTGTGCGTGTGTGTGTGTACACAGTGTGTGTGTGTATACACAGTTGTGTGTGTGTGTGTACACAGTTGTGAATGTGTGTGTACATAGTTGTGTGTGTGTGTGTATGTGTAAACAGTTGTTTCTGTGTGTACATAGTTGTGTGTGTGCACATAGTTGTGTGTGTGTACACAGCTGTGTGTGTGTGTGAGAACAGTTGTAAGCGTGTATGTGTGTGTGAACACAGATGTGTGTGTGTCAGTGTGTGTGTACATTGTGTGTGTGTGTGTACACTATGTGCGTGTGTACACTGCGTGTTATTGAGTATACTCTGTTTCTGTGTGAATGCGTACATTATTGTGTGTGTGTACACAGTGTGTGTGTGTCTGTTGTCACAGTGTGTGTGTGTGTATACACAGTGTTATGTGTGTGTACACTTTTTAGTGTGTGTCTGTGTGTACACGGTGTGTGTTTGTGCGTATACATTGTGTGTGTGTGTACACTGTGTGTGTGTGTACAGTGTCAGTGTATATACACAGTGTGTGTGTGTTTGTGTGTGTACACAGTGTGTGTGTACACACTGTGTGTGTGTGTACACAGTTGTGTGTGTGTGTACACAGTTGTGTGTGTGTACATAGTTGAGTGTGCGTGTGTACACAGTTGTGTGTGTGTGTGTACACAGTTGTGTGTGGGTGTGTGTAAACAGTTGTTTCTGTGTGTACATAGTTGTGTGTGTGTGTACATAGTTGTGTGTATGTGTACACAGCTGTGTGTGTGTGTACACAGTTGTATGTGTGTATGTTTGTGTGAACACTGTTGTGTGTGTGTCAGTGTGTGTGTACACTGTGTGTCTGTGTACACTGTGTGTCTGTGTACACTGCGTGTTATTGAGTATACTGTGTTTGTGTGTGTGTGCGTACACTATTGTGTGTGTGTACACAGTGTGTGTGTGTGTACACAGTGTGTGTGTGTATACACAGTGTGTGTGTGTATAAACAGTGTATGTGTGTATACACAGTGTTATGTGTCTGTGTACACTGTTGTGTGTATGTGTCTGTGTGTACATGGTGTGTGTTTGTGTGTGTACACTGTGTGTGCGTGTACACTTTGTGTGTGTGTGTGTGCACACAGTGTGTGTGTATATACACAGTGTGTGTGTTTGTGTGTGTACACAGTGTGTGTGTACACATTGTGTGTGTGTACACAGTTGTGTGTGTGTGCACAGTTCTGTGTGTGTGTATACACAGTTTGTGTGTGTGTGTGTGTACACAGTGTGTGTGTGTACACAGTTGTTTGTGTGTGTACACATTTGAGTGTGTGTGTGTGTACACAGTTGTGTGTGTGTGTACACATTTGTGTGTGTGTGTACACAGTGGTTTGTGTGTGTACACAGTTGTGTATGTGTGTGTACACAGTTGTGTGTGTGTGTACACAGTTGTGTGTGTGTGTGTACACAGTGTTTGTGTGTGTGTGTTTACACTCTGTGTGTGTGTGTATACTGAGTGTTTTTGTGTACACTGTGTGTTTGTGTGTGTACACTGTTGTGTGAGTGTGTGTGCGTACACATTTGTGTGTGTATGTACACAGTGTGTGTGTGTACGCAGTGTATGTGTGTATGTGCTTACACAGTGTATGTGTGTATACACAGTGTTTGTGTGTGGGTACACTGTTGTGTGTGTGTGTGTACACTGTGTGTGTGTGTATACACAGAGTGTGTGTGTACACAGTGTGTGTGTATACACAGTGTGTGTGTGTATGTGTACACAGTGTGTGTGTGTGTGTGTGTTTAAGTGTGTGTACACTGTGTTTTGGTGTACACTGTGTGTGTGTGTTTGTGTACACTGTTGTGTGTGTGTGCGTACACATTTGTGTGTGTGCACACCGTGTGTGTGTGTGTGTGTGTGTACGCAGTGTTTGTGTGTGTGTACATTGCTCTGTGTGTGTGTGTGTACACACTGTCTGTGTGTGTATACACTGTGTGTGTGTACACAGTTGTGTGTGTGTGTACACAGTTGTGTGTGTGTGTGTACACAGTTGTGCGTGTGTGTACCCAGTTGTGTGTGTGTGTGTGTGTACACAGTTGTGTGAGTGTATGTGTGTGTACACAGTTGTGTGTATGTGCGTGTGTACACTGTGTGTGGTTGTGCGTGCACTATGTGTGTGTGTACACAGTGTTTTTTGTGTACACTGTGTGTGTGTTTGTGTACACTGTTGTGTGTGTGTGTGCATACACATTTGTGTGTGTGTATGTTCACAGTGAGTGTGCGTGTGTATGCAGTGTTTGTGTGCATGTACACTGTTGTGTGTGTGTGTGAACACAGTGTGTGTATGCGTACAATGTGTGTGTGTGTGTATGCAGTGTGTGTGTGCGTGTACACAATGTGTGTACACAGTTGTGTGAGTGTGTGTGCATATACACTGTGTATGTGTACACAGTTGTGTGTGTACACAGTTGTGTGTTTGTGTACACAGTTGTGTGTTTGTACACAGCTGTGCTTGTGTGCGTGTACACAGTTATGTGTGTACACAGTTGTGTGTGTGTATACAGTTGTGGGGGTGTGTGTACACAGTTGTATATGTGTGTACACATTTGTGTGTGTGTGTACAGAGTTGTGTGAGTGTGTGTACACAGTTGTGTGTGTGTGCACACAATTGTGTGTGTGCACAAAGCTGTGTGTGTGTCTACACAGCTCTGTGTGTGTTTGTGTACACAGATGTGTGTGTATGTGTACACAGTTGTCTGTGTGTGTGTACTCCGTTGTGTGAGTGTGTGCACACAGTTGTGTGTGTGTGTGTACACAGTTGTATGTGTGTGTGTTTACACAGTTGTGTGTGTGCGTACACAGTTGTCTGTCTGTGTGTGTGTGTGTACACAGTTGTGCGTGTGTGTGTGTGTACACAGTGTGTGTGTGTATACACAGTTGTGTGTGTGTACACAGTTGTGAATGTGTGTGTACATAGTTGTGTGTGTGTGTGTGTATGTGTAAACAGTTGTTTCTGTGTGTACATAGTTGTGTGTGTGCACATAGTTGTGTGTGTGTGTACACAGCTGTGTGTGTGTGTGTGAAAACAGTTGTAAGCGTGTATGTGTGTGTGAACACAGTCGTGTGTGTGTCAGTGTGTGTGTACATTGTGTGTGTGTGTACACTGTGTGCGTGTGTACACTGCGTGTTATTGAGTATACGGTGTTTGTGTGTGAATGCGTACATTATTGTGTGTGTGTACACAGTGTGTGTGTGTCTGTTGTCACAGTGTGTGTGTGTGTGTATACACAGTGTTATGTGTGTGTACACTTTTTAGTGTGTGTGTCTGTGTGTACACGGTGTGTGTTTGTGTGTATACATTGTGTGTGTGTACACTGTGTGTGTGTACACAGTGTCAGTGTATATACACAGTGTGTGTGTGTTTGTGTGTGTACACAGTGTGTGTGTACACACTGTGTGTGTACACAGTTGTGTGTGTGTACATAGTTGAGTGTGCGTGTGTACACAGTTGTGTGTGGGTGTGTGTAAACAGTTGTTTCTGTGTGTACATAGTTGTGTGTGTGTACATAGTTGTGTGGGTGTGTGTACATAGCTGTGTGTGTGTGTACACAGTTGTATGTGTGTATGTGTGTGTGAACACTGTTGTGTGTGTCAGTGTGTGTGTACACTGTGTGTCTGTGTACACTGTGTGTCTGTGTACACTGCGTGTTATTGAGTATACTGTGTTTGTGTGTGTGCGTACACTATTGTGTGTGTGCACACAGTGTGTGTGTGTATACACAGTGTGTGTGTGTATAAACAGTGTATGTGTGTATACACAGTGTTATGTGTCTGTGTACACTGTTGTGTGTATGTGTCTGTGTGTACATGGTGTGTGTTTGTGTGTGTACACTGTGTGTGCGTGTAAACTTTGTGTGTGTGCGTGTGCACACAGTGTGTGTGTATATACACAGTGTGTGTGTTTGTGTGTGTAAACAGTGTGTGTGTACACATTGTGTGTGTGTACACATTTGTGTGTGTGTGTGCACAGTTCTGTGTGTGTATACACAGTTTGTGTGTGTGTGTACACAGTGTGTGTGTGTACACAGTTGTTTGTGTGTGTACACAGTTGAGTGTGTGTGTGTGTGTACACCGTTGTGTGTGTGTGTACACAGTTGTGTGTGTGTGTGTGTACACAGTGGTTTGTGTGTGTACACAGTTGTGTATGTGTGTGTACACAGTAGTGTGTGTGTGTACACAGTTGTGTGTGTGTGTACACTGTGTGTGTGTGTGTTTACACTCTGTGTGTGTGTGTATACTGAGCGTTTTGTGTACACTGTGTGTATGTGTGTGTACACTGTTGTGTGAGTGTGTGTGCGTACACATTTGTGTGCGTATGTACACAGTGTGTGTGTGTACGCAGTGTATGTGTGTATGTGCTTACACAGTGTATGTGTGTATACACAGTGTTTGTGTGTGTGTACAATGTGTGTGTGTATACACAGAGTGTGTGTGTACACAGTGTGTGTGTGTACACAGTGTGTTTTTAGTGTACACTGTATGTGTGTGTGTGTGTATGTGTGTACACTGTTTGGCTTGTGTGTGTGTACAATTTGTGTGTGTGTGTGTCTACACAGTTTGTGTGTGTGCGTGTGTACGCAGTGTGTTTGTGTGTGTGGACACAGTGTATGTGTTTATACACAGTGTTTGTTTGTTTACACTGTTTTGTGTGTGTGTGTGTGTACACTGTGTGTATGTATAAACTGTGTGTGTGTGTACACAGTGTGTGCGTGTGTGTACACAGTGTGTGTGTGTGTGTGTATACACAGTGTGTGTGTGTGTACACAGTGTGTGTCTGTGTGCGTACACATTTGTGTGTGTGTGTGTACGCAGTGTTTGTGTGTGTGTACACTGTGTGGGTGTGTGTGTACACTGTGTGTTTGTGTGTACATTGTGTGTGTGTCTGTACACAGTTGTGTGTGTGTATGTGTGTGTACACAGTTGTGTGTGTGTGTACACAGTTGTGCGTGTGTGTGTGTGTACACAGTGTGTGTGTGTGTACACTGTGTGTGTGTGTGTGTGTGTACACTGTGTGTGTACTCTGTGTGTTTGTACACTGTGTGTTTTGTGTACACTGTGTGTATGTGTTTGTGCACACTGCTGTGTGTGTGTGTCGGCGTACACAGTGTGTTTGTGTACACAGTTGTGTTTGTGTACACAGTTGTTTGTGTGTGTGTGTGTATATACACTGTGGGTGTGTACACATTGTGTTTTTGTACACAGTTGCGTGTGTGTACACAGTTGTGTGTGTACACAGTTGTGTGTGTACACAGTTGTGTTTGTGTGCTTGTACACAGTTGTGTGTGTACACAAGAGTGTGTGTATACAGTTGTGTGTGTGTGTACACAGTTGTGTATGTTTGTACACAGTTGTGTGTGTGTACACAGTTGTGTGTGTGTGTCTGTGTGTGTGTACACAGTTGTGTGTGTGTGCACACAGTTGTGTGTGTGTGTACACAGTTGTGTGTGTATGTTTGTGTGTACACAGTTGTGAGTTTGTGTGTGGGTTCACTGTGTGTGTGTGTGTGTGTGTGTACACAGTGTGTGTGTGTACACAGTGTGTTTTTAGTGTACACTGTATGTATGTGTGTGCGTGTGTGTACACTGTTAGGCTTGTGTGTGCGTACAATTTGTGTGTGTGTGTCTACACAGTTTGTGTGTGTGCGTGTGTGTGCAGTGTGTGTGTGTGTGTGGACACAGTGTATGTGTTTATACACAGTGTTTGTTTGTTTACACTGTTTTGTGTGTGTGTGCGTGTGTACACTGTGTGTATGTACACTGTGTGTGTGTGTACACAGTGTGTGTGTGTGTGTGTACACAGTATGTGTGTGTGTGTGTGTGTATACACAGTGTGTGTGTGTGTACACAGTGTGTGTCTGCGTGCGTACACATTTGTGTGTGTGTGTGTACGCAGTGTTTGTGTGTGTGTACACTGTGTGGGTGTGTGTGTACACTGTGTGTGTGTGTGTGTACATTGTGTTTGTGTGTCTGTACACAGTTGTGTGTGTCTATGTGTGTGTACACAGTTGTGTGTGCGTGTACACAGTTGTGTGTGTGTGTGTACACAGTGTGTGTGTGTGTGTACACTGTGTGTGTGTGTGTGTGTACACTGTGTGTGTACTCTGTGTGTTTGTACACTGTGTGTTTTGTGTACACTGTGTGTATGTGTTTGTGCACACTGCTGTGTGTGTGTGTCGGCGTACACAGTGTGTTTGTGTACACAGTTGTGTGTGTGTACACAGTTGTTTGTGTGTGTGTGTATATACACTGTGGGTGTGTACACATTGTGTTTTTGGACACAGTTGTGTGTGTGTACACAGTTGTGTGTGTACACAGTTGTGTGTGTACACAATTGTGTTTGTGTGCTTGTACACAGTTGTGTGTGTACACAATTGTGTGTGTGTATACAGTTGTGTGGGTGTGTACACAGTTGTGTATGTGTGCACACAGTTGTGTGTGTATACACAGTGTGTGTGTGTGTGTGTGTACACCGTGTGTGTGTGTGTGTGCATAGACATTTGTGTGTGTGTGCAAGCAGTGTTTGTGTGTGTGTACACTGTTATGGTTGTGTGTGTACACTGTGTGTGTGTGTACATTGTGTGTGTGTGTCTGTACACAGTTGTGTGTGTGTATGTGTGTGTACACAGTTGTGTGTGTGTGTACACAGTTGTGCGTGTGTGTACACAGTGTGTGTTTGTGTACACAGTTGTGTGTGTGTGTACACTGTGTGTGTGTGTATGTGTGTGTACACAGTTGTGTGTGTGTGTGTGTACACAGTTGTGCGTGTGTGTGTGTACACAGTGTGTGTTTGTGTACACAGTTGTGTGTGTGTGTACACTGTGTGTGTGTGTATGTGTGTACACTGTGTGCGTGTGCACTCTGTGTGTTTGTACACTGTGTATTTTGTGTACACTGTGTGTATGTGTTTGTGTACACTGTTGTGTGTGTGTGTCTGCGTACACAGTGTGTGTGTACACAGTTGTGTGTGTGTGTGTACACAGTTGTTTGTGTGTGTGTGCATATATACACTGTGTGTGTGTACACATTGTGTTTTTGTACACAGTTGTGTGTGTGTACACAGTTGTGTGTGTACACAGTTGTGTGTGTACACAGTTGTGTTTGTGTGCTTGTACACAGTTGTGTGTGCACACAGTGGTGTGTGTGTATACAGTTGTGTGTGTGTACACAGTTGTGTATGTGTGTACACAGTTATGTGTGTGTACACAGTTGTGTGTGTGTGTACACAGTTCTGTGAGTGTGTGTACACAGTTGAGTGTGTGTACACAGTTGTACATGTGTACGCAGTTGTGTGTGTGTCTACACAGTTGTGAGTGTGTGTACACAGTTGTGTGTCTGTGTGTACACAGTTGTATGTCTGTGTGTTTACACAGTTGTGTGTGTGTTCAGACTTGTGTGTGTATGTGTGTGTACACAGTTGCGTGTGTGTACACAGTTTTGTGTGTGTGTGTGTACACACTTGGGTGTGTGTGTGTAAACAGTTGTGTGTGTGTGTGTACACAGTTGTATCTGTGTACACAGTTTTGTGTGTGTCTGCATACACAGTTTTGTGTGTGTGTACACAGTTGTGTGTGTGTGTACACAGTTGTGTGTGTGTGTACACAGTTGTGTGTGTGTACACAGATGTGTGTGTATGCATACAGTTGTGTGTGTGTCAGCAGCTGTGTGTGTGTGTGTACACAGTTGTGTGTGTGTGTCTGTGTGCGAGTGTGTAAACAGTTGTTTCTGTGTGTACATAGTTGTGTGTGTGTACATTGTTGTGTGTGTGTGTGTAGACAGTGTGTGTGTGTTTACTCTGCGTGTTATTGAGTATACTGTGTTTGTGTGTGTGTGTGCGTACACTATTGTGTGTGTACACAGTGCGTGTGTGTGTGTGCATACACTGTGTGTGTGTATAAACTGTGTATGTGTGTATACACAGTGTTTATGTGCGTGTGTACACTGTTTGGTGTGTGTGTGTGTCTGTGTGTACACTGTGTTTGTGTGTGTATACGCTGTGTGTGTGTGTTTGTGTACGCTGTGTGTGTGTGTGTGTGTGTGTGTACACTGTTGTGTGTGTGTGTAGACAGTTGTGTGTGTGTAAACAGTTGTTTCTTTGTGTACATAGTTGTGTGTGTACATAGTTGTGTGTGTGTGTACACAGCTGTGTGTGTGTGTGTACACAGTTGTATGTGTGTATGTGTCTGTGAACACAGTTGTGTATGTGTCAGTGTGTGTGTACACTGTGTGTGTGTGTACACTGTGATTCTGTGTACACTGCGTGTTATTGAGTATACTGTGTGTGTGTGTGTGTGTGCGTACACTATTATGTGTGTGTGTACACAGTGTGTGTGTGTGTGTACAGAGTGTGTGAGTGTATACAAAGTGTGTGTGTATAAACAGTGTATGTGGGTATACACAGTGTTATGTGTGTGAACACTGTTTTGTGTGTATGTGTCTGTGTGTACACAGTGTGTGTTTCTGTGTTTACACTGTGTGTGTACACTGTGTGTGTGCGTACACAGAGTGTGTCTATACACAGTGTGTGTGTGTGTGTGTGTTTGTGTGTGTACACAGTGTGTGTGTACACAGTGTGTGTGTGTGTACACAGTTGTGTGTGTGTGTGCACAGTTGTGTTTATGTGTGTATACACAGTTTGTGTGTGTGTGTGTGTACACAGTGTGTGTGTGTACACAGTTGTGTGTGTGTGTACACAGTTGAGTGTGCGTGTGTACACATTTGTGTGTTTGTGTGTGTGTGTACACAGTTGTTTGTGTGTGTACACAGTTGTGTGTGTGTGTACTGAATGTTTTTGTGCACACAGTTGTGTGTGTGTACACAGTTGTGTGTGTGTATGTGTGTACACAGTTGTGTATGTGTGTGTGTACACAGTGTGTGTGTGTGTACGCAGTGTATGTGTGTATGTGTATGTGAACACAGTGTATGTGTGTATACACAGTGTGTGTGTGTGTGTGTGTTTGTACACCGTGTGTGTGTGTGTGTGTGTGCATAGACATTTGTGTGTGTGTGCAAGCAGTGTTTGTGTGTGTGTACACTGTTATGGTTGTGTGTGTACACTGTGTGTGTGTGTACATTGTGTGTGTGTGTCTGTACACAGTTGTGTGTGTGTATGTGTGTGTACACAGTTGTGTGTGTGTGTACACAGTTGTGCGTGTGTGTACACAGTGTGTGTTTGTGTACACAGTTGTGTGTGTGTGTACACTGTGTGTGTGTGTATGTGTGTGTACACAGTTGTGTGTGTGTGTGTACACAGTTGTGCGTGTGTGTGTGTACACAGTGTGTATTTGTGTACACAGTTGTGTGTGTGTGTACACTGTGTGTGTGTGTGTATGTGTGTACACTGTGTGCGTGTGCACTCTGTGTGTTTGTACACTGTGTATTTTGTGTACACTGTGTGTATGTGTTTGTGTACACTGTTGTGTGTGTGTGTCTGCGTACACAGTGTGTGTGTACACAGTTGTGTGTGTGTGTGTACACAGTTGTTTGTGTGTGTGTGCATATATACACTGTGTGTGTGTACACATTGTGTTTTTGTACACAGTTGTGTGTGTGTACACAGTTGTGTGTGTACACAGTTGTGTGTGTACACAGTTGTGTTTGTGTGCTTGTACACAGTTGTGTGTGCACACAGTGGTGTGTGTGTATACAGTTGTGTGTGTGTACACAGTTGTGTATGTGTGTACGCAGTTATGTGTGTGTACACAGTTGTGTGTGTGTGTACACAGTTCTGTGAGTGTGTGTACACAGTTGAGTGTGTGTACACAGTTGTACATGTGTACGCAGTTGTGTGTGTGTCTACACAGTTGTGAGTGTGTGTACACAGTTGTGTGTCTGTGTGTACACAGTTGTATGTCTGTGTGTTTACACAGTTGTGTGTGTGTTCAGACTTGTGTGTGTATGTGTGTGTACACAGTTGCGTGTGTGTACACAGTTTTGTGTGTGTGTGTGTACACACTTGGGTGTGTGTGTGTAAACAGTTGTGTGTGTGTGTGTACACAGTTGTATCTGTGTACACAGTTTTGTGTGTGTCTGCATACACAGTTTTGTGTGTGTGTACACAGTTGTGTGTGTGTGTACACAGTTGTGTGTGTGTGTGTACACAGTTGTGTGTGTGTACACAGATGTGTGTGTATGCATACAGTTGTGTGTGTGTCAGCAGCTGTGTGTGTGTGTGTACACAGTTGTGTGTGTGTGTCTGTGTGCGAGTGTGTAAACAGTTGTTTCTGTGTGTACATAGTTGTGTGTGTGTACATTGTTGTGTGTGTGTGTGTAGACAGTGTGTGTGTGTTTACTCTGCGTGTTATTGAGTATACTGTGTTTGTGTGTGTGTGTGCGTACACTATTGTGTGTGTGTACACAGTGCATGTGTGTGTGTGTGCATACACTGTGTGTGTGTATAAACTGTGTATGTGTGTATACACAGTGTTTATGTGCGTGTGTACACTGTTTGGTGTGTGTGTGTGTCTGTGTGTACACTGTGTTTGTGTGTGTATACGCTGTGTGTGTGTGTTTGTGTACGCTGTGTGTGTGTGTGTGTGTGTGTGTGTGTACACTGTTGTGTGTGTGTGTAGACAGTTGTGTGTGTGTAAACAGTTGTTTCTTTGTGTACATAGTTGTGTGTGTACATAGTTGTGTGTGTGTGTACACAGCTGTGTGTGTGTGTGTACACAGTTGTATGTGTGTATGTGTCTGTGAACACAGTTGTGTATGTGTCAGTGTGTGTGTACACTGTGTGTGTGTGTACACTGTGATTCTGTGTACACTGCGTGTTATTGAGTATACTGTGTGTGTGTGTGTGTGTGCGTACACTATTATGTGTGTGTGTACACAGTGTGTGTGTGTGTGTACAGAGTGTGTGTGTGTATACAAAGTGTGTGTGTATAAACAGTGTATGTGGGTATACACAGTGTTATGTGTGTGAACACTGTTTTGTGTGTATGTGTCTGTGTGTACACAGTGTGTGTTTCTGTGTTTACACTGTGTGTGTACACTGTGTGTGTGCGTACACAGAGTGTGTCTATACACAGTGTGTGTGTGTGTGTGTGTTTGTGTGTGTACACAGTGTGTGTGTACACAGTGTGTGTGTGTGTGTACACAGTTGTGTGTGTGTGTGCACAGTTGTGTTTATGTGTGTATACACAGTTTGTGTGTGTGTGTGTGTACACAGTGTGTGTGTGTACACAGTTGTGTGTGTGTGTACACAGTTGAGTGTGCGTGTGTACACATTTGTGTGTTTGTGTGTGTGTGTACACAGTTGTTTGTGTGTGTACACAGTTGTGTGTGTGTGTACTGAATGTTTTTGTGCACACAGTTGTGTGTGTGTACACAGTTGTGTGTGTGTATGTGTGTACACAGTTGTGTATGTGTGTGTGTACACAGTGTGTGTGTGTGTACGCAGTGTATGTGTGTATGTGTATGTGAACACAGTGTATGTGTGTATACACAGTGTTTGTGTGCGTGTACACTGTTGTGTGTGTGTGTACACAGTTGTATGTTTGTGTGTTTACACAGTTGTGTGTGTGTTCAGACTTGTGTGTGTGTATGTGTGTGTACATAGATGCGTGTGTGTACACAGTTGTGTGTGTGTGTGTGTACACACTTGGGTGTGTGTGTAAACAGTTTGTGTGTGTGTACACAGTTGTATCTGTGTACACAGTTTTGTGTGTGTCTGCATACACAGTTTTGTGTGTGTGTACACAGTTGTGTGTGTGTGTACACAGTTGTGTGTGTGTACACAGTTGTGTGTGTGTACACAGATGTGTGTGTATGCATACAGTTGTGTGTGTGTCAGCAGCTGTGTGTGTGTGTGTACACAGTTGTGTGTGTTGTCTGTGTGCGAGTGTGTAAACAGTTGTTTCTGTGTGTACATAGTTGTGTGTGTGTACATTGTTGTGTGTGTGTGTGTAGACAGTATGTGTGTGTGTTTACACTGCGTGTTATTGAGTATACTGTGTTTGTGTGTGTGTGTGCGTACACTATTGTGTGTGTGTACACAGTGCATGTGTGTGTGTGTGCATACACTGTGTGTGTGTATAAACTGTGTATGTGTGTATACACAGTGTTTATGTGTGTGTGTACACTGTTTGGTGTGTGTGTGTGTCTGTGTGTACACTGTGTTTGTGTGTGTATACACTGTGTGTGTGTGTTTGTGTACGCTGTGTGTGTGTGTGTACACTGTTGTGTGTGTGTGTAGACAGTTGTGTGTGTGTAAACAGTTGTGTGTGTGTGTGTATACACAGTGTTATGTGTGTGTATACTTTTTAGTGTGTGTGTCTGTGTGTACACGGTGTGTGTTTGTGTGTATACATTGTGTGTGTGTACACTGTGTGTGTGTACACAGTGTCAGTGTATATACACAGTGTGTGTGTGTTTGTGTGTGTACACAGTGTGTGTGTACACACTGTGTGTGTACACAGTTGTGTGTGTGTGTACACAGTTGTGTGTGTGTACATAGTTGAGTGTGCGTGTGTACACAGTTGTGTGTGGGTGTGTGTAAACAGTTGTTTCTGTGTGTACATAGTTGTGTGTGTGTACATAGTTGTGTGGGTGTGTGTACATAGCTGTGTGTGTGTGTACACAGTTGTATGTGTGTATGTGTGTGTGAACACTGTTGTGTGTGTCAGTGTGTGTACACTGTGTGTCTGTGTACACTGCGTGTTATTGAGTATACTGTGTTTGTGTGTGTGTGCGTACACTATTGTGTGTGTGCACACAGTGTGTGTGTGTGTACACAGAGTGTGTGTGTATACACAGTGTGTGTGTGTATAAACAGTGTATGTGTGTATACACAGTGTTATGTGTCTGTGTACACTGTTGTGTGTATGTGTCTGTGTGTACATGGTGTGTGTTTGTGTGTGTACACTGTGTGTGCGTGTAAACTTTGTGTGTGTGTGTGCGCACACAGTGTGTGTGTATATACACAGTGTGTGTGTTTGTGTGTGTACACAGTGTGTGTGTACACATTGTGTGTGTGTACACAGTTGTGTGTGTGTGTGCACAGTTCTGTGTGTGTGTATACACAATTTGTGTGTGTGTGTACACAGTGTGTGTGTGTACACAGTTGTTTGTGTGTGTACACAGTTGAGTGTGTGTGTGTGTACACAGTGGTTTGTGTGTGTACACAGTTGTGTATGTGTGTGTACACAGTTGTGTGTGTGTGTACACAGTTGTGTGTGTGTGTGTACACTGTGTGTGTGTGTGTGTTTACACTCTGTGTGTGTGTGTATACTGAGCGTTTTGTGTACACTGTGTGTATGTGGGTGTACACTGTTGTGTGAGTGTGTGTGCGTACACATTTGTGTGTGTATGTACACAGTGTGTGTGTGTACGCAGTGTATGTGTGTATGTGCTTACACAGTGTATGTGTGTATACACAGTGTTTGTTTGTGGGTACACTGTTGTGTGTGTGTGTGTGTGTGTACAATGTGTGTGTGTATACACAGAGTGTGTGTGTACACAGTGTGTGTGTATACACAGTGTGTGTGTGTATGTGTACACAGTTTGTGTGTGTGTGTGTGTTTATGTGTGTGTACACTGTGTGTGTGTACACTGTGTTTTTGTGTACACTGTGTGTATGTGTTTGTGTACACTGTTGTGTGTGTGTGTGCGTACACATTTGTGTGTGTGCACACCGTGTGTGTGTGTGTGTACGCAGTGTTTGTGTGTGTGTACATTGCTCTGTGTGTGTGTGCGTGTACACACTGTCTGTGTGTGTATACACTGTGTGTGTGTACACAGTTGTGTGTGTGTGTACACAGTTGTGTGTGTGTGTGTACACAGTTGTGTGTGTGTGCACAGTTGTTTGTGTGTGTACACAGTTGTGTGTGTGTGTGTGTGTACACAGTTGTGCGTGTGTGTACCCAGTTGTGTGTGTGTGTGTGTGTACACTGTGTGTGTATGTGCGTGCACTATGTGTGTGTGTACACTGTGTTTTTTGTGTACACTGTGTGTGTGTTTGTGCACACTGTTGTGTGTGTGTGTGCATACACATTTGTGTGTGTGTATGTTCACAGTGAGTGTGCGTGTGTACGCAGTGTTTGTGTGCGTGTACACTGTTGTGTGTGTGTGTGAACACAGTGTGTGTATGCGTACAATGTGTGTGTGTGTACGCAGTGTGTGTGTGCGTGTACACATGTGTGTACACAGTTGTTTGAGTGTGTGTGCATATACACTGTGTGTGTGTACACAGTTGTGTGTGTGTGTACACAGTTGTTTGAGTGTGTGTGCATATCCACTGTGTGAGTGTACACTGTGTGTCTGTGTACACTGTGTGTCTGTGTACACTGCGTGTTATTGAGTATACTGTGTTTGTGTGTGTGTGCGTACACATTTTTGTGTGTGCACACCGTGTGTGTGTGTGTGTGTGTGTACGCAGTGTTTGTGTGTGTGTACATTGCTCTGTGTGTGTGTGTGTGTACACACTGTCTGTGTGTGTATACACTGTGTGCGTGTACACAGTTGTGTGTGTGTGTACACAGTTGTGTGTGTGTGTGTGTACACAGTTGTGTGTGTGTGCACAGTTGTTTGTGTGTGTACACAGTTGTGTGTGTGTGTACACAGTTGTGCGTGTGTGTACCCAGTTGTGTGTGTGTGTGTGTACACTGTGTGTGTATGTGCGTGCACTATGTGTGTGTGTACACTGTGTTTTTTGTGTACACTGTGTGTGTGTTTGTGCACACTGTTGTGTGTGTGTGTGCATACACATTTGTGTGTGTGTATGTTCACAGTGAGTGTGCGTGTGTACGCAGTGTTTGTGTGCGTGTACACTGTTGTGTGTGTGTGTGTGAACACAGTGTGTGTATGCGTACAATGTGTGTGTGTGTACGCAGTGTGTGTGTGCGTGTACACATGTGTGTACACAGTTGTTTGAGTGTGTGTGCATATACACTGTGTGTGTGTACACAGTTGTGTGTGTGTACACAGTTGTTTGAGTGCGTGTGCATATCCACTGTGTGTGTGTACACTGTGTGTCTGTGTACACTGTGTGTCTGTGTACACTGCGTGTTATTGAGTATACTGTGTTTGTGTGTGTGTGCGTACACTATTGTGTGTGTGTACACAGTGTGTGTGTGTGTGTACACAGTGTGTGTGTGTATACACAGTGTGTGTGTGTATAAACAGTGTATGTGTGTATACACAGTGTTATGTGTCTGTGTACACTGTTGTGTGTATGTGTCTGTGTGTACATGGTGTGTGTTTGTGTGTGTACACTGTGTGGTTTGTGTGTGTACACAGTTGTGTATGTGTGTGTACACAGTTGTGTGTGTGTATACACAGTTGTGTGTGTGTGTGTACACTGTGTGTGTGTGTTTAAACTCTGTGTGTGTGTGTATACTGAGTGTTTTTGTGTACACTGTGTGTATGTGTGTGTACACTGTTGTGTGAGTGTGTGTGCGTACACATTTGTGTGTGTATGTACACAGTGTGTGTGTGTACGCAGTGTATCTGTGTATGTGTTACACAGTGTATGTGTTTACACAGTGTATGTGTGTATACACAGTGTTTGTGTGTGGGTACACTGTTGTGTGTGTGTGTGTGTGTGTGTACACTGTGTGTGTGTGTATACACAGAGTGTGTGTGTACACAGTGTATGTGTATACACAGTGTGTGTGTGTATGTGTACACAGTGTGTGTGTGTGTGTGTTTATGTGTGTGTACACTGTGTGTGTACACTGTGTTTTTGTGTACACTGTGTGTATGTGTTTGTGTACACTGTTGTGTGTGTGTGCATACACATTTGTGTGTGTGCACACCGTGTGTGTGTGTGCGCACACAGTGTGTGTGTATATACACAGTGTGTGTGTTTGTGTTTGTACACAGTGTGTGTGTACACATTGTGTGTGTGTACACAGTTGTGTGTTTGTGTGCACAGTTCTGTGTGTGTGTATACACAGTTCGTGTGTGTGTACACAGTTGTTTGTGTGTGTACACAGTTGAGTGTGTGTGTGTGTACACAGTTGTGTGTGTGTGTACACAGTTGTGTGTGTGTGTACACAGTGGTTTGTGTGTGTACACAGTTGTGTATGTGTGTGTACACAGTTGTGTGTGTGTACACAGTTGTGTGTGTGTGTACACAGTGTTTGTGTGTGGGTACACTGTTGTGTGTGTGTGTGTGTGTACACTGTGTGTGTGTGTATACACAGAGTGTGTGTGTACACAGTGTGTGTGTATACACAGTGTGTGTGTATGTGTACACAGTGTGTGTGTGTGTGTGTGTGTGTACACTGTGTGTGTGTACACTGTGTTTTTGTGTACACAGTGTGTATGTGTTTGTGTACACTGTTGTGTGTGTGTGTGCGTACACATTTGTGTGTGTGCACACCGTGTGTGTGTGTGTGTGTACGCAGTGTTTGTGTGTGTGTACATTGCTCTGTGTGTGTGTGTGTACACACTGTCTGTGTGTGTATACACTGTGTGTGTACACAGTTGTGTGTGTGTGTACACAGTTGTGTGTGTGTGTACACAGTTGTGTGTGTGTGTGTACACAGTTGTGCTTGTGTGTACCCAGTTGTGTGTGTGTGTGTGTACACAGTTGTGTGAGTGTATGTGTGTGTACACAGTTGTGTGTATGTGCGTGTGTACACTGTGTGTGTATGTGCGTGCACTATGTGTGTGTGTACACTGTGTTTTTTGTGTACACTGTGTGTGTGTTTGTGTACACTGTTGTGTGTGTGTGTGCATACACATTTGTGTGTGTGTATGTTCACAGTGAGTGTGCGTGTGTACGCAGTGTTTGTGTGCATGTACACTGTTGTGTGTGTGTGTGTGTGAACACAGTGTGTGTATGCGTGCAATGTGTGTGTGTGTACGCAGTGTGTGTGTGCGTGTGCACAATGTGTGTACACAGTTGTTTGAGTGTGTGTGCATATACACTGTGTGTGTGTACACAGTTGTGTGTGTGTGTACACAGTTGTTTGAGTGTGTGTGCATATCCACTGTGTATGTGTACACAGTTGTGTGTGTACACAGTTGTGTGTTTGTGTACACAGTTGTGTGTTTGTACACAGCTGTGCTTGTGTGCGTGTACACAGTTATGTGTGTACACAGTTGTGTGTGTGTATACAGTTGTGGGGGAGTGTGTACACAGTGTGTGTGTATACACAGTGTGTGTGTGTATGTGTACACAGTGTGTGTGTGTGTGTGTGTTTATGTGTGTGTACACTGTGTGTGTACACTGTGTTTTTGTGTACACTGTGTGTATGTGTTTGTGTACACTGTTGTGTGTGTGTGTGCATACACATTTGTGTGTGTGCACACCGTGTGTGTGTGTGCGCACACAGTGTGTGTGTATATACACAGTGTGTGTGTTTGTGTTTGTACACAGTGTGTGTGTACACATTGTGTGTGTACACAGTTGTGTGTTTGTGTGCACAGTTCTGTGTGTGTGTATACACAGTTTGTGTGTGTGTGTGTACACAGTTGTTTGTGTGTGTACACAGTTGAGTGTGTGTGTGTACACAGTTGTGTGTGTGTGTACACAGTTGTGTGTGTGTGTACACAGTGGTTTGTGTGTGTACACAGTTATGTATGTGTGTGTACACAGTTGTGTGTGTGTGTACACAGTTGTGTGTGTGTGTACACAGTGTTTGTGTGTGGGTACACTGTTGTGTGTGTGTGTGTGTGTACACTGTGTGTGTGTGTATACACAGAGTGTGTGTGTACACAGTGTGTGTGTATACACAGTGTGTGTGTATGTGTACACAGTGTGTGTATGTGTGTGTATGTGTGTACACTGTGTGTGTGTACACTGTGTTTTTGTGTACACAGTGTGTATGTGTTTGTGTACACTGTTGTGTGTGTGTGTGCATACACATTTGTGTGTGTGCACACCGTGTGTGTGTGTGCGCACACAGTGTGTGTGTATATACACAGTGTGTGTGTTTGTGTTTGTACACAGTGTGTGTGTACACATTGTGTGTGTGTACACAGTTGTGTGTTTGTGTGCACAGTTCTGTGTGTGTGTATACACAGTTTGTGTGTGTGTGTGTACACAGTTGTTTGTGTGTGTACACAGTTGAGTGTGTGTGTGTACACAGTTGTGTGTGTGTGTACACAGTTGTGTGTGTGTGTACACAGTGGTTTGTGTGTGTACACAGTTGTGTATGTGTGTGTACACAGTTGTGTGTGTGTGTACACAGTTGTGTGTGTGTGTACACAGTGTTTGTGTGTGGGTACACTGTTGTGTGTGTGTGTGTACACTGTGTGTGTGTGTATACACAGAGTGTGTGTGTACACAGTGTGTGTGTATACACAGTGTGTGTGTATGTGTACACAGTGTGTGTGTGTGTGTGTGTGTGTGTACACTGTGTGTGTGTACACTGTGTTTTTGTGTACACTGTGTGTATGTGTTTGTGTACACTGTTGTGTGTGTGTGTGCGTACACATTTGTGTGTGTGCACACCGTGTGTGTGTGTGTGTACGCAGTGTTTGTGTGTGTGTGCATTGCTCTGTGTGTGTGTGTACACACTGTCTGTGTGTGTATACACTGTGTGTGTACACAGTTGTGTGTGTGTGTACACAGTTGTGTGTGTGTGTACACAGTTGTGTGTGTGTGTGTACACAGTTGTGCATGTGTGTACCCAGTTGTGTGTGTGTGTGTACACAGTTGTGTGAGTGTATGTGTGTGTACACAGTTGTGTGTATGTGCGTGTGTACACTGTGTGTGTATGTGCGTGCACTATGTGTGTGTGTACACTGTGTTTTTTGTGTACACTGTGTGTGTGTTTGTGTACACTGTTGTGTGTGTGTGTGCATACACATTTGTGTGTGTGTATGTTCACAGTGAGTGTGCGTGTGTACGCAGTGTTTGTGTGCATGTACACTGTTGTGTGTGTGTGTGTGAACACAGTGTGTGTATGCGTGCAATGTGTGTGTGTGTACGCAGTGTGTGTGTGTGTGTGCACAATGTGTGTACACAGTTGTTTGAGTGTGTGTGCATATACACTGTGTGTGTGTACACAGTTGTGTGTGTGTGTACACAGTTGTTTGAGTGTGTGTGCATATCCACTGTGTGTGTGTACACATTGTGTATGTGCACACAGTTGTGTGTGTACACAGTTGTGTGTTTGTGTACACAGTTGTGTGTTTGTACACAGCTGTGCTTGTGTGCGTGTACACAGTTATGTGTGTACACAGTTGTGTGTGTGTATACAGTTGTGGGGGTGTGTGTACACAGTTGTATATGTGTGTACACATTTGTGTGTGTGTGTACAGAGTTGTGTGAGTGTGTGTACACAGTTGTGTGTGTGTGCACACAATTGTGCGTGTGCACAAAGTTTTGTGTGTGTCTACACAGCTCTGTGTGTGTTTGTGTACACAGATGTGTGTGTATGTGTACACGGTTGTCTGTGTGTGTGTACTCGGTTGTGTGAGTGTGTGCACACAGTTGTGTGTGTTTATACACAGTTGTATGTGTGTGTGTTTACACAGTTGTGTGTGTGTGTACACAGTTTTGTGTGTGTGTGTGTACACACTTGTGTGTGTGTGTATATACAGTTGTATGTGTGTGTGTACACAGTTGTGTGTGTATGTACACAGTTGTGTGTGTGTACACAGTTTCGTGTGTGTGTTTACACAGTTGTGTGTGTGTTTGTGTGTGTGTACAGTTGTGTGTGTGTGTACACAGTTGTGTGTGTGTGTGCACACAGTTGTGTGTGTGTGTACACAGTTGTGTATGTGTGTACACAGTTGTTTGTTTGTGTGTGTGTGTACACAGTTGTGTGTGTGTGTGTACACAGTGTGTGTGTACACAGTTATGTGTGTGTGTGTGTACACAGTTGTGTGTGTGTGTGTAAACAGTTGTTTCTGTGCGTACATAGTTGTGTGAGTGTGTACATAGTGCTGTGTGTGTGTGTGTGTGTGTGTGTGTGTGTGTGTGCAGACTGTGTGTGTGTGTGCACACTGTGTGTGTGTGTTTACACTGTGTGTTATTGAGTATACTGTGTTTGTGTGCATGTGTGTTTGTGTGTGTGTGTGTGCGTACACTACTGTGTGTGTGTACACAGTGTATGTGTGTGTGTGTGTGCATACAGAGTGTGTGTGTATAAACTGTGTATGTGTGTATACACAGTGTTTATGTGTGTGTGTACACTGTTTTGTGTGTGTGTGTCTATGTGCACACTGTGTTTGTGTGTGTATACACTGTGTGTGTGTGTGTTTGTGTACACTGTGTGTGTGTGTACACTGTTGTGCGTGTGTGTAAACAGTTGTGTGTGTGTGTTCACAGTTGTGTGTGTGTGTGCACAGTTGTTTGTGTGTGTACACAGTGGTGTGTGTGTGTGTACACAGTTGTGTGTGTGTACCCAGTTGTGTGTGTGTGTACACAGTTGTGTGAGTGTATGTGTGTGTGTACACAGTTGTGTGTGTGTTTGTGTACACTGTGTGTGTACACTATGTGTGTGTGTACACTGTGTGTTTTTGTGTACACTGTGTGTGTGTGTTTGAGTTCACTGTTGTGTGTGTGTGCATACACATTTGTGTGTGTGCGTATGTTCACAGTGAGTGTGTGTGTACACAGTGTTTGTGAGTGTGTACAACGTTATGTGTGTGTGTCAACACAGTGTGTGTGTGTACACAGTGTGTGTATGTACGCAGTGTGTGTGCGTGTACAAAGTGTGTGTGTGGCAACACAGTGTGTGTGTGTACACAGTGTGTGTGTCTACACAGTTGTGTGTGTGTACACAGTTGTTTGTGTGTGTGTATATATACACTGTGTGTGTGTGGACGCATTGTATATGTGTACACAGTTGTGTGTGTGTACACAGTCGTGTGTGTGTGTACACAGATGTGTGTCTGTACACTGTTGTGTGTGTGTGCGTGTACACAGTTGTTTGTGTGTGTGTCAGTACCCAGCTGTGTGTGTGTGTGTACACAGTTGTGTGTGTGTGTACACAGTTGTGTGTGGGTGGGTGTGTGTGTACACAGTTGTGTGTGCTTGTGTGTACACTGTTGTGCGTGTTTGTGTGTGTATACACAGTGTGTGTGTGTGTGTGTGTATACACAGTGTGTGTGTACACAGTTGTGTTTGTGTTTGTACACAGTTGTCTGTGTCTGTGTACACAGCTCTGTGTGTGTGTTTGTTTACACTGTTGTGTGTGTGTGTACACAGTTGTCTGTGTGTGTACACAGTTGTGTGTGGGCGGGTGTGTGTGAACACAGCTGTGTGTGTGTGTATACACAGTTGTGCGTGTGTACACAGTTGGGCTTGTGTGTACACAATTGTGTGTGTGAATGTATACAGTTGTGTGTGTGTGTACACAGTTGTGTCTGTGTGTGTACACAGTTGGTTATGTGTGTACACAGTTGTGTGTCTGTGTCTGTGTACACAGCTGAGTGTGTGTGTACACAGTTATGTGTGTGTACACAGTTATGTGTGTGTACACAGTTGTGTGTGTGTGTACACAGTTTTGTGTGTGTGTGTACACAGTTGTGTGTGTTTGAGTGTGTGTGTGTGTACACAGTTGCGTGTGTGTGTTTAGACTGTTGTGTACTGAGTGTGTACACAGTTTTCTATGTACACAGTTTGGTGTGTGGGTTTGTGTGTACACAGTTGTTTGTGTGTGTACACGTTTGTGTGTGTGTGTGTGCGTACACAGTCCTGTGTGTGTACACAGTTGTGTGTGTGTGTGTGTGTGTGTGTGTGTACACAGTTGTGTTTGTACACAGTCGTCTGTGTCTGTGTACACAGCTCTGTGTGTTTGTTTACACTGTTGTGTGTGTGTGTGTGTGTGTACAAAGTTGTCTGTGTGTGTACACAGTTGTGTGTGGGCGGGTGTGTGTGTACACAGTTGTGTGTGTTTGTACACAGTTGTGTGTGTGTGTACACAGTTGTGCGTGTGTACACAGTTGTGTTTGTGTGTACACAGTTGTGTGTGTGAATGTATACAGTTGTGTGTGTGTGTTTACACAGTTGCATCTGTGTGTACACAGTTGTGTGTGTGTACACAGTTGTGTGTCTGTGTCTGTGTACACAGCTGTGTGTGTGTGTACACAGTTATGTGTGTGTACACAGTTATGTGTGTGTACACAGTTGTGTGTGTGTACACAGATTTGTGTGTGTGTGTACACAGTTGTGTGTGTCTGAGTGTGTGTGTGTGTACACAGGAGCGTGTGTGTGTTTAGACTGTTGTGTACTGAGTGTGTACACAGTTTTCTATGTACACAGTTTGGTGTGTGGGTTTATGTGTACATAGTTGTTTGTGTGTGTACACGTTTGTGTGTGTGTGCGTACACAGTCCTGTGTGTGTGTGTGTGTAAACAGTTGTGAGTGTGTACACAGTTGTGTGTGTGTACACACTTGTGTGTCTATGTACAGAGTTGTGTGTTTGTGTGTATACAGTTGTGTGTGCGTGTGTACACAGTTGATTCTGTGTGTAATCAGTTGTGTGTGTGTGTGTGTGTGTACAAAGTTGTGTGTGTGTGTGTACACAGTTGTCTGTGTTTGTGTGTGTGTGTGTGTACACAGTTGTGTCTGTGTGTGTGCACAGTTGTGTGTGTGTACGTAGTTGTGTGTGTATGTGTACACAGTTGCGTGTGTTTGTGTGTACACAGTTGAGTGTTTGTACACAGTTTTGTGCGTGTGTGTGCGTACACAGTTGTGTGTGTGTGTGTACACAGTTGTGTGTGTGTGTGTGTGTACACAGTTGTGTGTGTATGTACACAGTTGTGTGTGTGTGTGTACACAGTTGTGTGAGTGTGTTGTACACAGTTGTGTGTGGGAGCGTGTTTACACAGTTCACTGTGTGTGTTAGCAGTTGTGTGTGTGTGTACACAGTTGTGCTTGTGTACACAGTTGTGTGTGTGTCTACACAGTTGTGGTATTGTGTGTACACTGTTGTGTGTGCGTGGGTACACAGTTGTGTTTGTGTGTGTGGGTTGGTGTGTGTGTACCGTTGTGTGTGTGTACACAGTTGTGCGTGTGTACACAGTTGTGTGTGCGTGTACACAGTTATGTGTGTGTGTGTACACAGTTGTGTGCGTGTGTGTATTCAATTGTGTTTGTGTGTGTGTGTACACAGTGTGTGCGTGTGTGTAGACTGTGTGTGTGTCTACACTGTGTGTGTGTACACTGTGTGTGTGTTTGTACACTGTTCTCTCTGTGTGTACACTGTTGTGTGTGTACACAGTTTGTGTATTTGTACACAGTGTGTATGTGAGTGTATGTGTACACAGTGTGTGTGTGTGTGTAAACACATTGTGTATGTGTGTGTGTACACAGTGTGTGTGTTTGCATTGTGTGTGTGTGTGTGTACACAGTGTGTGTGTGTTTATACACAGTTGTGTGTGTGTACACTGTTGTGCATGTGTGTGTACAGTTGTGCGTGTTTGTATGTACACAGTTGTGTGTGTGTCTGCACACAGTAGTGTGTCTGTGTGTACACAGTTTTGTGTGTGTACACAGTTGTGTGTGTATGTGTGTGTACACAGTTGCGTGTGTGTGTACGCAGTTGTGTGTGTGTGTACAAAATTGTGTGTGTATGTACACAGTTGTGTGTGTGTACAAAGTTGTGGGTGTGTGTGTGTACACAGTTGTGTGTGTGTGTACACAGTTGTGTGTGTACACAGTTGTGTGTGTGTACGCTGTGTGTGTGTGTGCACTGTGTGTGTGTGTACACTGTTGTGTGTGTGTGTACACGGTTGTGTGTGTACACAGTGTGTGTGTGTGTGTACACGCAGTGTGTGCGTGTATACACACTGTGTGTGTATATATACACAGCGTGTGTGTGTACACTGTTGTGTGTATGTGTGTGTACAGTGTGTGTGTATACTCAGTGTGTGTGTGTGAGTACACAGTGTGTGTGTGTGTGTGTGTATACAGTGTGTGTGTGTACACAGCGTGTGTGTGTACACAGTTGTGTATGTTTGTGCGTGTGTACACAGGTGTGTGTGTGTACACAAATGTGTGTGTATGTACACAGTTGAGTGTGTGTGTGTACACAATTGTGTGTGTGTGTGTGTACACAGTTGTGTGTATGTGTGTGTCAGGGCACAGTTGTGTGTATGTACGCAGTTCTGTTTGTGTGTGTGTTTGTGTGTAAACAGTTGTGCGTGTGTACACAGTTTTGTATGTGTGTGTGTGTACACAGTTGTGTGTGTTCGTGTACACAGTGTGTGTGTGTATACACAGTTGTGTGTGTGCGTATACAGTTATGAGTGTGTGTGTACTGTGTGTGTGTACACAGTCGTGTGTGTGTGTGTGTGTGTACACAATTTTGTGTGTGTCTGTGTGTGTGTATACAGTTGTGTATGTGTGTGTTTGTACGCAATTGTGTGTGTGTAGAATGTGTGTGTGTACACTGTGTGTGTGTGTACACTCTGTGTGTGTGCACTGTGTGTGTGTACACTGTTGTGTGTGTGTACACTGCTGTGTGTGAGTGTACAGTTGTGTGTGTGTACACTGTGTGCGTGTACACTGTGTGTGTGCACACTGTGTGTGTGTACACTGTTGTGTGTATGTGTGTGTACACTGTTGTGTCTGTGTGTACACAGTGTGTGTGTTTGTACATAGTGTGTATGTGTGTGTGTACACAGTTGTGTGTGTGTATACAGTGTGTGTGTGTGTGTGTGTACACAGTTGTGTATGTCTACACCGTTGTTTGTGTGTGTGTACACAGTTGTGTTTGTATACACAGCGTGTGTGTTTGTGTGTGTACACAGTCGTGTGTGTGTGCACACAGTTGTGTGTGTGTACACTGTGTGTGTACACAGTTGTGTGTGTGTGTGTACAATGTGCGTGTGAGTGTGTGTGTGCATACACTGTTGTGTTAGTGTGTGTGTACTTAGTGTGTGTGTCTGTGTACACTGTTGTGTGAGTGTGTGTGTACACTGTGTGTGTGTGTACTCTGATGTGTGTGTGTGTACAATGTGTGTTTGTGTACACTATTGTGTGTGTGTGTGTGTACACTATGTGTGTACACTGTTTTGTGCGTGTGTACACTGTGTGTGTGTGTACACTGTGTGTGTGTTTACACTGTGTGTGTGTGTACAGTTGTGTGTGTGTACACTGTGTGCGTGTACACTGTCTGTGCACACTGTGTGTGTGTACACTGTTGTGTGTATGTGTGTGTACACTGTTGTGTCTGTGTGTACACAGTGTGTGTGTTTGTACACAGTGTGTATGTGTGTGTGTACACAGTTGTGTGTGTGTATACAGTGTGTGTGTGTGTGTGTGTGTGTGTGTACACAGTTGTGTATGTCTACACCGTTGTTTGTGTGTGTGTACACAGTTGTGTTTGTATACACAGCGTGTGTGTTTGTGTGTGTACACAGTCGTGTGTGTGTGTGTGCACACAGTTGTGTGTGTGTACACTGTGTGTGTACACAGTTGAGTGTGTGTGTGTACAATGTGTGTGTGAGTGTGTGTGTGCATACACGGTTGTGTTAGTGTGTGTGTACTTAGTGTGTGTGTCTGTGTACACTGTTGTGTGAGTGTGTGTGTACACTGTGTGTGTGTGTGTACTCTGATGTGTGTGTGTGTACAATGTGTGTTTGTGTACACTATTGTGTGTGTGTGTGTACACTAAGTGTGTGTACACTGTTTTGTGCGTGTGTACACTGTGTGTGTGTGTACACTGTGTGTGTGTTTACACTGTGTGTGTGTGTGTGTGTGTGTACACTGTGTGTGTATATACTGTGTGTATGTGTGTTTACACCGTGTGTGTGTGTACACTGTGTGTGTACACTGTGTGTGTGTGTACACAGTGTGTTTGTTTGTGTTTACAGTTGTGTGTGTATGTGTGTGTACACAGTTGTGTGTGTGTGTGTACACAGTTGTGTGTGTGAGCACACAGTTGTGTGTGTGTGTTTACACAGTTGTGTGTGTGTGTACACAGTTGTGGGTGCGTGTGTTTACACAGTTGTGTGTGTGTGTGTATGTGTGTGAACACAGTTGTGTGTGTGTGTGTGTGTACACTGTTTTGTGCGTGTGTACACTGTATGTGTGTGCACACTGATGTGTGTGTGTGTGTACACTGTTGTGTGTGTGTGTGTATACACTGTGTGTGTGTGTACACTTGTGTGTGTGTACTCTGTGTGTGTCTGTACACTTGTGTGTATTTGTGCACTGTGTATGTGTGTACACTGTTGTGTGTGTGTGTGTACACTGTGTGTGTGTGTGTACACTGTGTGTGTTTACACTGTGTGTGTGTGTACACTGTGTGTGTATATACTGTGTGTGTGTGTGTTTACACCGTGTGTGTGTGTACACTGTGTGTGTACACTGTGTGTATGTGTGTACACAGTGTGTTTGTGTGTGTTTACTGTTGTGTGTGTGTATGTGTGTGTACACAGTTGTGTGTGTGTGTGTACACAGTTGTGTGTGTGAGCACACAGTTGTGTGTGTGTGTTTACACAGTTGTGTGTGTGTGTACACATTTGTGGGTGCGTGTGTTTACACAGTTGTGTGTGTGTGTATGTGTGTGAACACAGTTGTGTGTTTGTGTGTGTGTACACTGTGTGTGTGTGTACACTGTGTGAACTGTGTGTTTATACTGTGTGTGTGTGTGTACACTGTGTGTATGTACACCGTGTGTGTGTACAGATGTGTGTGTTGGTGTGTACACAGTTGTGTGTGTGTGTCTGTATACAGTTGTGTGTCTGTGTGTACAAAGTTGTGTGTGTGTGTGTGTGTGTGTGTACACAGTTGTGTGTGTATGTGTGTGTAAACAGTTGTGTATGTGTGTACGCAGTTGTGTGTGTGTGTGTGTGAACACAGATGTGTGTGTGTCAGTGTGTGTGTACAATGTGTGTGTGTGTAGACTGTGAGTCTGTGTACACTGTGCGTTATTGAGTATACCGTGTTTGTGTGTGTGTGTGTGTGTGTGTGTGTGTGCATACACTATTGTGTTTTGTACACAGTGTGTGTATGTGTGTACAGAGTGTGTGTGTGTGTACACACAGTGTCTGTGTGTGTATGTTTATAAACAGTGTATGTGAGTATACACAGTGTTATATGTGTGTGTACACTGTTTTGTGTGTGTGTGTCTGTGTGTACACGGTGTGTTTTTCTGTGTATACACAGTGTGTGTGTGTTCGTGGGTGTACAAAGTGTGTGTGTACACAGTGTGTGTGTGTACACAGTTGTGTGTGTGTGTGCCCAGTTTTGTGTGTGTTTGTGTATACACAGTTTGTGTGTGTGTGTACTCAGTGTGTGTGTGTACACAGTTGTGTTTGTGTGTACACATTTGTTTGTGTGTGTACACAGTTGTGTGTGTGTATACTGAGTGTTTTTGTGTACACAGTTTTGTGTGTGTGTGTACACTCTCTGTGTATGTGTACACTGTGTGTGTATACTGAGTGTTTTTGCGTACACTGTGTGTTTGTGTGTGTACACTGTTGTGTGTGTGTGTGCATACACATTTGTGTGTGTGTATGTGCACCATGTGTGTGTAAGCAGTGTATGTGTGTATGTGTATACACAGTGTATGTGTGTATACACAGTGTTTGTGTGTGTGTACACAGTGTATGTGTGTGTGTATGTGTGTGTACACTGTGTGTGTGTACACTGTGCATTTTTGTGTACAATGTGTACGTGTTTGTGAACACTGTTGTGTGTGTGTGTACACACAACTGAGCAGTAACTGAAAAGATGAAGCTTCTAATTGTTGGGTTTTGTGACTCTGATATGTTGACGCCAGCCTTTACATGCCTGATGAACATGATGCATGTGCCAAGGTTAAGAGTGAATCTCTACACCTTCTCAGGTGGGTGGTCACGTTGCAGTGATAATAAATAGTTAGACACACACTTCACTGCTCCTCTGATTCTCAAACCCAGAATAGGCAGAGAGCTTTGCACTTCACCTGTATTGGATAAAAACTCCTGTAGGGGGTGTGCCATTCCTACCAGCAAGCCATTGTCATAACTTTGGGTCACGCTTGCCATTGTCAATTTCTATGTCAACATTTCCCATTCATGTTGGCCATGTTGACTGTCACAATGTTTTTACAGGCACTGTCCATTAAGTGGCGCTGATGACCAAGTCTCCGAAGCCTTCTAACTACACTGCCACCTTATGTTTCAAAAAAAAGACTCACATCCATCAAAAGATTGGGCATGACATCATCATCCGAATGAGTGCAGAGCTGATGAAAGGACAGAGAAACCTTTATTACCCATGATCAGTATTGAGAGTTCCCCAGATAATTCACAACCTCTCACTTGTAGAAATATGTTGCTCCTCATTTCTCCAAGTTCTTGAGATGCCCAATTGATGAGGCATTCGGAGAACCCGGGTGCATTTGTGAGCCCAAAATGTAATCGCCCAGTCCCAAATCAGCCTGAAATAGTCCATAAAGCAGCTTTCTTAGGGCCAGTCCAATCTCTCCTCGATTCCTTGCGTCACCAGGTCCTTGTGATGATGTCCTTGTGATGACACATACAGTTGTGTGTGTGTATGTGTGTGTACACAGTTGTGTGTGTGTACAAAGTAGTGTGTGTGTACACAGTTGTGCGTGTGTGTGTGCACACAGTGTGTGTGTGATACACAGTTGTGTGTGTGTACACAGTTGTGTGTGTGTGTGTGTGTACACAGTTGTGTGTGTGTGTGTGTGCACTGTTGTTTGTGTGTGTACACAGTTGTGTGTGTGTGTGTACACAGTTGTGTGTGTGTGTACCCAGTTGTGTGTGTGTGTACACAGTTGTGTGAGTGTATGTGTGTGTGTACACAGTTGTGTGTGTGTTTGTGTACACTGTGTGTGTACACTATGTGTGTGTGTACACTGTGTGTTTTTGTGTACACTGTGTGTGTGTGTTTGAGTTCACTGTTGTGTGTGTGTGCATACACATTTGTGTGTGTGCGTATGTTCACAGTGAGTGTGTGTGTGTACGCAGTGTTTGTGAGTGTGTACAACGTTGTGTGTGTGTGTCAACACAGTGTGTGTGTGTACACAGTGTGTGTATGTACGCAGTGTGTGTGTGCGTGTACAAAGTGTGTGTGTGGCAACACAGTGTGTGTGTGTACACAGTGTGTGTGTCTACACAGTTGTGTGTGTGTACACAGTTGTTTGTGTGTGTGTATATACACTGTGTGTGTGTGTGGACGCATTGTATATGTGTACACAGTTGTGTGTGTGTACACAGTCGTGTGTGTGTGTACACAGATGTGTGTCTGTACACAGTTGTGTTTGTGTGCGGGTACAATGTTGTGTGTGTGTGCGTGTACACAGTTGTGTGTGTGTGTGTCAGTACCCAGCTGTGTGTGTGTGTGTACACAGTTGTGTGTGTGTGTACACAGTTGTGTGTGGGTGGGTGTGTGTGTACACAGTTGTGTGTGCTTGTGTGTACACTGTTGTGCGTGTTTGTGTGTGTATACACAGTGTGTGTGTGTGTGTATACACAGTGTGTGTGTACACAGTTGTGTTTGTGTTTGTACACAGTTGTCTGTGTCTGTGTACACAGCTCTGTGTGTGTGTGTTTGTTTACACTGTTGTGTGTGTGTGTACACAATTGTCTGTGTGTGTACACAGTTGTGTGTGGGCGGGTGTGTGTGTACACAGTTGTGTGTGTGTGTGTATACACAGTTGTGCGTGTGTACACAGTTGTGCTTGTGTGTACACAATTGTGTGTGTGAATGTATACAGTTGTGTGTGTGTGTACACAGTTGTGTCTGTGTGTGTACACAGTTGGTTATGTGTGTACACAGTTGTGTGTCTGTGTCTGTGTACACAGCTGAGTGTGTGTGTACACAGTTATGTGTGTGTACACAGTTATGTGTGTGTACACAGTTGTGTGTGTGTGTACACAGTTTTGTGTGTGTGTGTACACAGTTGTGTGTGTTTGAGTGTGTGTGTGTGTGTGTGTGTGTACACAGTTGCGTGTGTGTGTTTAGACTGTTGTGTACTGAGTGTGTACACAGTTTTCTATGTACACAGTTTGGTGTGTGGGTTTGTGTGTACACAGTTGTTTATGTGTGTACACGTTTGTGTGTGTGTGCGTACACAGTCCTGTGTGTGTACACAGTTGTGGGTGGGCGGGTGTGTGTGTACACAGTTGTGTGTGTTTGTACACAGTTGTGTGTGTGTGTACACAGTTGTGCGTGTGTACACAGTTGTGTTTGTGTGTACACAGTTGTGTGTGTGATTGTATACAGTTGTGTGTGTGTGTACACAGTTGCATCTGTGTGTACACAGTTGTGTGTGTGTACACAGTTGTGTGTCTGTGTCTGTGTACACAGCTGTGTGTGTGTGTACACAGTTATGTGTGTGTACACAGTTATGTGTGTGTACACAGTTGTGTGTGTGTACACAGTTTTGTGTGTGTGTGTACACAGTTGTGTGTGTCTGAGTGTGTGTGTGTGTACACAGTAGCGTGTGTGTGTTTAGACTGTTGTGTACTGAGTGTGTACACAGTTTTCTATGTACACAGTTTGGTGTGTGGGTTTATGTGTACACAGTTGTTTGTGTGTGTACACGTTTGTGTGTGTGTGCGTACACAGTCCTGTGTGTGTGTGTGTGTGTGTGTACACAGTTGTGTGTGTGTACACAGTTGTGTGTGTGTACACACTTGTGTGTCTATGTACACAGTTGTGTGTTTGTGTGTATACAGTTGTGTGTGCGTGTGTACACAGTTGATTCTGTGTGTAATCAGTTGTGTGTGTGTGTGTTTGTACAAAGTTGTGTGTGTGTCTGTACACAGTTTTCTGTGTGTGTGTGTGTGTATGTACACAGTTGTGCCTGTGTGTGTGCACAGTTGTGTGTGTGTACGTAGTTGTGTGTGTATGTGTACACAGTTGCGTGTGTTTGTGTGTACACAGTTGAGTGTTTGTACACGGTTTTGTGCGTGTGTGCGCGTACACAGTTGTGTGTGTGTGTGTACACAGTTGTGTGTGTGTGTGTGTGTGTGTGTGTGTGTACACAGTTGTGTGTGTATGTACACAGTTGTGTGTGTGTGTGTACACAGTTGTGTGAGTGTGTTGTACACAGTTGTGTGTGGGAGCGTGTTTACACAGTTCACTGTGTGTGTTAGCAGTTGTGTGTGTGTGTACACAGTTGTGCTTGTGTACACAGTTGTGTGTGTGTCTACACAGTTGTGGTATTGTGTGTACACTGTTGTGTGTGCGTGCGTACACAGTTGTGTTTGTGTGTGTGGGTTGGTGTGTGTGTACAGTTGTGTGTGTGTACACAGTTGTGCGTGTGTACACAGTTGTGTGTGCGTGTACACAGTTATGTGTGTGTGTGTACACAGTTGTGTGCGTGTTTGTATTCAATTGTGTTTGTGTGTGTGTGTGTACACTGTGTGTGCGTGTGTGTAGACTGTGTGTGTGTCTACACTGTGTGTGTGTACACTGTGTGTGTGTTTGTACACTGTTCTCTGTGTGTGTACACTGTTGTGTGTGTGTACACAGTTTGTGTATTTGTACACAGTGTGTATGTGAGTGTGTGTGTACACAGTGTGTGTGTGTGTAAACACATTGTGTATGTGTGTGTGTACACAGTGTGTGTGTTTGCATTGTGTGTGTGTGTGTGTACACAGTGTGTGTGTGTTTATACACAGTTGTGTGTGTGTACACTGTTGTGCATGTGTGTGTACAGTTGTGCGTGTTTGTATGTACACAGTTGTGTGGGTGTCTGCACACAGTAGTGTGTCTGTGTGTACACAGTTTTGTGTGTGTACACAGTTGTGTGTGTATGTGTGTACACAGTTGCGTGTGTGTGTACGCAGTTGTGTGTGTGTGTACAAAATTGTGTGTGTATGTACACATTGAGTGTGTGTACAAAGTTGTGGGTGTGTGTGTGTACACAGGTGTGTGTGTGTGTACACAAATGTGTGTGTATGTACACAGTTGAGTGTGTGTGTGTACACAATTGTGTGTGTGTGTGTGTGTACACAGTTGTGTGTATGTGTGTGTCAGGGCACAGTTGTGTGTGTGTACGCAGTTCTGTTTGTGTGTGTGTTTGTGTGTAAACAGTTGTGTGTGTGTACACAGTTTTGTATGTGTGTGTGTGTACACAGTTGTGTGTGTTCGTGTACACAGTGTGTGTGTGTGTATACACAGTTGTGTGTGTGCGTATACAGTTATGAGTGTGTGTGTACTGTGTGTGTGTACACAGTCGTGTGTGTGTGTGTGTGTACACAATTTTGTGTGTGTCTGTGTGTGTGTATACAGGTGTGTGTGTGTGTGTTTGTACGCAATTGTGTGTGTGTGTAGAATGTGTGTGTGTACACTGTGTGTGTGTGTACACTCTGTGTGTGTGCACTGTGTGTGTGTGTACACTGTTGTGTGTGTGTACACTGCTGTGTGTGAGTGTACAGTTGTGTGTGTGTACACTGTGTGCGTGTACACTGTGTGTGTGCACACTGTGTGTGTGTACACTGTTGTGTGTATGTGTGTGCACACGGTTGTGTCTGTGTGTACACAGTGTGTGTGTTTGTACACAGTGTGTATGTGTGTGTGTACACAGTTGTGTGTGGGTGGGTGTAAACAGTTGTTTCTGTGTGTACATAGTTGTGTGTGTGTACATAGTTGTGTGGGTGTGTGTACATAGCTGTGTGTGTGTGTACACAGTTGTATGCGTGTATGTGTGTGTGAACACTGTTGTGTGTGTCAGTGTGTGTGTACACTGTGTGTCTGTGTACACTGTGTGTCTGTGTACACTGCGTGTTATTGAGTATACTGTGTTTGTGTGTGTGTGCGTACACTATTGTGTGTGTGCACACAGTGTGTGTGTGTGTGTACACAGTGTGTGTGTGTATACACAGTGTGTGTGTGTATAAACAGTGTATGTGTGTATACACAGTGTTATGTGTCTGTGTACACTGTTGTGTGTATGTGTCTGTGTGTACATGGTGTGTGTTTGTGTGTGTACACTGTGTGTGCGTGTAAACTTTGTGTGTGTGTGTGCGCACACAGTGTGTGTGTATATACACAGTGTGTGTGTTTGTGTGTGTACACAGTGTGTGTGTACACATTGTGTGTGTGTACACAGTTGTGTGTGTGTGCGCACAGTTCTGTGTGTGTGTATACACAGTTTGTGTGTGTGTGTACACAGTGTGTGTGTGTACACAGTTGTTTGTGTGTGTACACAGTTGAGTGTGTGTGTGTGTACACCGTTGTGTGTGTGTGTACACAGTTGTGTGTGTGTGTGTACACAGTGGTTTGTGTGTGTACACAGTTGTGTATGTGTGTGTACACAGTTGTGTGTGTGTGTGTACACTGTTGTGTGTGTGTGTACACTGTGTGTGTGTGTGTTTACACTCTGTGTGTGTGTGTATACTGAGCGTTTTGTGTACACTGTGTGTATGTGTGTGTACACTGTTGTGTGAGTGTGTGTGCGTACACATTTGTGTGTGTATGTACACAGTGTGTGTGTGTACGCAGTGTATGTGTGTATGTGCTTACACAGTGTATGTGTGTATACACAGTGTTTGTGTGTGGGTACACTGTTGTGTGTGTGTGTGTGTGCAATGTGTGTGTGTATACACAGAGTGTGTGTGTACACAGTGTGTGTGTATACACACTGTGTGTGCGTATGTGTACACAGTTTGTGTGTGTGTGTGTGTGTTTATGTGTGTGTACACTGTGTGTGTGTACACTGTGTTTTTGTGTACACTGTGTGAATGTGTTTGTGTACACTGCTGTGTGTGTGTGTGCGTATACATTTGTGTGTGTGCACACCGTGTGTGTGTGTGTGTGTGCATATACACTGTGTGTGTGTACACAGTTGTGTGTGTGTACACAGTTGTTTGAGTGCGTGTGCATATCCACAGTGTGTGTGTACACATTGTGTATGTGTACACAGTTGTGTGTGTGTACACAGTTGTGTGTTTGTGTACACAGTTGTGTGTTTGTACACAGCTGTGCTTGTGTGCGTGTACACAGTTATGTGTGTACACAGTTGTGTGTGTGTATACAGTTGTGGGGGTGTGTGTACACAGTTGTATATGTGTGTACACATTTGTGTGTGTGTGTACAGAGTTGTGTGAGTGTGTGTACACAGTTGTGTGTGTGTGCACACAATTGTGCGTGTGCACAAAGCTGTGTGTGTGTCTACACAGCTCTGTGTGTGTTTGTGTACACAGATGTGTGTGTATGTGTACACAGTTGTCTGTGTGTGTGTACTCCGTTGTGTGAGTGTGTGCACACAGTTGTGTGTGTGTGTGTACACAGTTGTATGTGTGTGTGTTTACACAGTTGTGTGTGTGCGTACACAGTTGTCTGTCTGTGTGTGTGTGTGTACACAGTTGTGCGTGTGTGTGTGTGTACACAGTGTGTGTGTGTATACACAGTTGTGTGTGTGTACACAGTTGTGAATGTGTGTGTACATAGTTGTGTGTGTGTGTGTGTATGTGTAAACAGTTGTTTCTGTGTGTACATAGTTGTGTGTGTGCACATAGTTGTGTGTGTGTGTACACAGCTGTGTGTGTGTGTGTGTGAAAACAGTTGTAAGCGTGTATGTGTGTGTGAACACAGTTGTGTGTGTGTCAGTGTGTGTGTACATTGTGTGTGTGTGTACACTGTGTGCGTGCGTACAATGCGTGTTATTGAGTATACTGTGTTTGTGTGTGAATGCGTACATTATTGTGTGTGTGTACACAGTGTGTGTGTGTCTGTTGTCACAGTGTGTGTGTGTGTGTATACACAGTGTTATGTGTATGTACACTTTTTAGTGTGTGTGTCTGTGTGTACACGGTGTGTGTTTGTGTGTATACATTGTGTGTGTGTACACTGTGTGTGTGTACACAGTGTCAGTGTATATACACAGTGTGTGTGTGTTTGTGTGTGTACACACTGTGTGTGTACACACTGTGTGTGTACACAGTTGTGTGTGTGTGTACACAGTTGTGTGTGTGTACATAGTTGAGTGTGCGTGTGTACACAGTTGTGTGTGGGTGTGTGTAAACAGTTGTTTCTGTGTGTACATAGTTGTGTGTGTGTACATAGTTGTGTGGGTGTGTGTACATAGCTGTGTGTGTGTGTACACAGTTGTATGTGTGTATGTGTGTGTGAACACTGTTGTGTGTGTCAGTGTGTGTGTACACTGTGTGTCTGTGTACACTGTGTGTCTGTGTACACTGCGTGTTATTGAGTATACTGTGTTTGTGTGTGTGTGCGTACACTATTTTGTGTGTGCACACAGTGTGTGTGTGTGTGTACACAGTGTGTGTGTGTATACACAGTGTGTGTGTGTATAAACAGTGTATGTGTGTATACACAGTGTTATGTGTCTGTGTACACTGTTGTGTGTATGTGTCTGTGTGTACATGGTGTGTGTTTGTGTGTGTACACTGTGTGTGCGTGTAAACTTTGTGTGTGTGTGTGCGCACACAGTGTGTGTGTATATACACAGTGTGTGTGTTTGTGTGTGTACACAGTGTGTGTGTACACATTGTGTGTGTGCACACAGTTGTGTGTGTGTGTGCACAGTTCTGTGTGTGTGTATACACAACTTGTGTGTGTGTGTACACAGTGTGTGTGTGTACACAGTTGTTTGTGTGTGTACACAGTTGAGTGTGTGTGTGTGTACACCGTTGTGTGTGTGTGTACACAGTTGTGTGTGTGTGTGTACACAGTGGTTTGTGTGTGTACACAGTTGTGTATGTGTGTGTACACAGTTGTGTGTGTGTGTACACAGTTGTGTGTGTGTGTGTACACTGTGTGTGTGTGTGTTTACACTCTGTGTGTGTGTGTATACTGAGCGTTTTGGGTACACTGTGTGTATGTGTGTGTACACTGTTGTGTGAGTGTCTGTGCGTACACATTTGTGTGTGTATGTACACAGTGTGTGTGTGTACGCAGTGTATGTGTGTATGTGCTTACACAGTGTATGTGTGTATACACAGTGTTTGTTTGTGGGTACACTGTTGTGTGTGTGTGTGTGTGTGTACAATGTGTGTGTATACACAGAGTGTGTGTGTACACAGTGTGTGTGTATACACAGTGTGTGTGTGTATGTGTACACAGTTTGTGTGTGTGTGTGTGTGTTTATGTGTGTGTACACTGTGTGTGTGTACACTGTGTTTTTGTGTACACTGTGTGTATGTGTTCGTGTACACTGTTGTGTGTGTGTGTGTGCGTACACATTTGTGTGTGTGCACACCGTGTGTGTGTGTGTGTGTGTGTACGCAGTGTTTGTGTGTGTGTACATTGCTCTGTGTGTGTGTGTGTACACACTGTCTGTGTGTGTATACACTGTGTGTGTACACAGTTGTGTGTGTGTGTACACAGTTGTGTGTGTGTGTGTACACAGTTGTGTGTGTGTGCACAGTGTTTGTGTGTGTACACAGTTGTGTGTGTGTGTGTGTACACAGTTGTGCGTGTGTGTACCCAGTTGTGTGTGTGTGTGTGTACACTGTGTGTGTATGTGCGTGCACTATGTGTGTGTGTACACTGTGTTTTTTGTGTACACTGTGTGTGTGTTTGTGCACACTGTTGTGTGTGTGTGTGCATACACATTTGTGTGTGTGTATGTTCACAGTGAGTGTGCGTGTGTACGCAGTGTTTGTGTGCATGTACACTGTTGTGTGTGTGTGTGTGAACACAGTGTGTGTATGCGTACAATGTGTGTGTGTGTACGCAGTGTGTGTGTGCGTGTACACATGTGTGTACACAGTTGTTTGAGTGTGTGTGCATATACACTGTGTGTGTGTACACAGTTGTGTGTGTGTACACAGTTGTTTGAGTGCGTGTGCATATCCACTGTGTGTGTGTACACTGTGTGTCTGTGTACACTGTGTGTCTGTGTACACTGCGTGTTATTGAGTATACTGTGTTTGTGTGTGTGTGCGTACACTATTGTGTGTGTGTACACAGTGTGTGTGTGTGTACACAGTGTGTGTGTGTATACACAGTGTGTGTGTGTATAAACAGTGTATGTGTGTATACACAGTGTTATGTATCTGTGTACACTGTTGTGTGTATGTGTCTGTGTGTACATGGTGTGTGTTTGTGTGTGTACACTGTGTGGGCGTGTACACTTTGTGTGTGTGTGTGCGCACACAGTGTGTGTGTATATACACAGTGTGTGTGTTTGTGTGTGTACACAGTCTGTGTGTACACATTGTGTGTGTACACAGTTGTGTGTGTGTGTGCACAGTTCTGTGTGTGTGTATACACAGTTTGTGTGTGTGTGTGTACACAGTGTGTGTGTGTACACAGTTGTTTGTGTGTGTACACAGTTGAGTGTGTGTGTGTGTACACAGTTGTGTGTGTGTGTACACAGTTGTGTGTGTGTACACAGTGGTTTGTGTGTGTACACAGTTGTGTATGTGTGTGTACACAGTTGTGTGTGTGTATACACAGTTGTGTGTGTGTGTACACTGTGTGTGTGTGTGTGTTTAAACTCTGTGTGTGTGTGTATACTGAGTGTTTTTGTGTACACTGTGTGTATGTGTGTGTACACTGTTGTGTGAGTGTGTGTGCGTACACATTTGTGTGTGTATGTATACAGTGTGTGTGTGTACGCAGTGTATCTGTGTATGTGTTACACAGTGTATGTGTTTACACAGTGTATGTGTGTATACACAGTGTTTGTGTGTGGGTACACTGTTGTGTGTGTGTGTCTGTGTGTGTACACTGTGTGTGTGTATACACAGAGTGTGTGTGTACACAGTGTGTGTGTATACACAGTGTGTGTGTGTATGTGTACACAGTGTGTGTGTGTGTGTGTGTTTATGTGTGTGTACACTGTGTGTGTACACTGTGTTTTTGTGTACACTGTGTGTATGTGTTTGTGTACACTGTTGCGTGTGTGTGTGCATACACATTTGTGTGTGTGCACACCGTGTGTGTGTGTGCGCACACAGTGTGTGTGTATATACACAGTGTGTGTGTTTGTGTTTGTACACAGTGTGTGTGTACACATTGTGTGTGTGTACACAGTTGTGTGTTTGTGTGCACAGTTCTGTGTGTGTGTATACACAGTTTGTGTGTGTGTGTGTACACAGTTGTTTGTGTGTGTACACAGTTGAGTGTGTGTGTGTACACAGTTGTGTGTGTGTGTACACAGTTGTGTGTGTGTGTACACAGTGGTTTGTGTGTGTACACAGTTGTGTATGTGTGTGTACACAGTTGTGTGTGTGTGTACACAGTTGTGTGTGTGTGTACACAGTGTTTGTGTGTGGGTACACTGTTGTGTGTGTGTGTGTGTACACTGTGTGTGTGTGTATACACAGAGTGTGTGTGTACACAGTGTGTGTGTATACACTGTGTGTGTGTATGTGTACACAGTGTGTGTGTGTGTGTGTGTGTGTGTGTGTGTGTGTGTGTACACTGTGTGTGTGTACACTATGTTTTTGTGTACACTGTGTGTATGTGTTTGTGTACAATGTTGTGTGTGTGTGTGCGTACACATTTGTGTGTGTGCACACCGTGTGTGTGTGTGTGTGTACGCAGTGTTTGTGTGTGTGTACATTGCTCTGTGTGTGTGTGTGTACACACTGTCTGTGTGTGTATACACTGTGTGTGTACACAGTTGTGTGTGTGTGTACACAGTTGTGTGTGTGTGTACACAGTTGTGTGTGTGTGTGTGTACACAGTTGTGCATGTGTGTACCCAGTTGTGTGTGTACACAGTTGTGTGAGTGTATGTGTGTGTACACATTTGTGTGTATGTGCGTGTGTACACTGTGTGTGTATGTGCGTGCACTATGTGTGTGTGTACACTGTGTTTTTTGTGTACACTGTGTGTGTGTTTGTGTACACTGTTGTGTGTGTGTGTGCATACACATTTGTGTGTGTGTATGTTCACAGTGAGTGTGCGTGTGTATGCAGTGTTTGTGTGCATGTACACTGTTGTGTGTGTGTGTGTGAACACAGTGTGTGTATGCGTACAATGTGTGTGTGTGTACGCAGTGTGTGTGTGCGTGTGCACAATGTGTGTACACAGTTGTTTGAGTGTGTGTGCATATACACTGTGTGTGTGTGCACAGTTGTGTGTGTGTGTACACAGTTGTTTGAGTGTGTGTGCATATCCACTGTGTGTGTGGACACATTGTGTATGTGTACACAGTTGTGTGTGTACACAGTTGTGTGTTTGTGTACACAGTTGTGTGTTTGTACACAGCTGTGCTTGTGTGCGTGTACACAGTTATGTGTGTACACAGTTGTGTGTGTGTATACAGTTGTGGGGGTGTGTGTACACAGTTGTATATGTGTGTACACATTTGTGTGTGTGTGTACAGAGTTATGTGAGTGTGTGTACACAGTTGTGTGTGTGTGCACACAATTGTGCGTGTGCACAAAGTTTTGTGTGTGTCTACACAGCTCTGTGTGTGTTTGTGTACACAGATGTGTGTGTATGTGTACACGGTTGTCTGTGTGTGTGTACTCGGTTGTGTGAGTGTGTGCACACAGTTGTGTGTGTTTGTACACAGTTGTATGTGTGTGTGTTTACACAGTTGTGTGTGTGTGTACACAGTTTTGTGTGTGTGTGTGTACACACTTGTGTGTGTGTATATACAGTTGTATGTGTGTGTGTAGACAGTTGTGTGTGTACGTACACAGTTGTGTGTGTGTACACAGTTTCGTGTGTGTGTTTACACAGTTGTGTGTGTGTTTGTGTGTGTGTACAGTTGTGTGTGTGTGTACACAGTTGTGTGTGTGTGTGCACACAGTTGTGTGTGTGTGTACACAGTTGTGTATGTGTGTACACAGTTGTTTGTTTGTGTGTGTGTGTACACAGTTGTGTGTGTGTGTGTACACAGTGTGTGTGTACACAGTTATGTGTGTGTGTGTGTGTACACAGTTGTGTGTGTGTGTGTAAACAGTTGTTTCTGTGCGTACATAGTTGTGTGAGTGTGTACATAGTGCTGTGTGTGTGTGTGTGTGTGCAGACTGTGTGTGTGTGTGCACACTGTGTGTGTGTGTTTACACTGTGTGTTATTGAGTATACTGTGTTTGTGTGCATGTGTGTTTGTGTGTGTGTGTGTGCGTACACTACTGTGTGTGTGTACACAGTGTATGTGTGTGTGTGTGTGCATACAGAGTGTGTGTGTATAAACTGTGTATGTGTGTATACACAGTGTTTATGTGTGTGTGTACACTGTTTTGTGTGTGTGTGTCTATGTGCACACTGTGTTTGTGTGTGTATACACTGTGTGTGTGTGTGTTTGTGTACACTGTGTGTGTGTGTACACTGTTGTGCGTGTGTGTAAACAGTTGTGTGTGTGTGTTCACAGTTGTGTGTGTGTGTGCACAGTTGTTTGTGTGTGTACACAGTGGTGTGTGTGTGTGTACACAGTTGTGTGTGTGTACCCAGTTGTGTGTGTGTGTACACAGTTGTGTGAGTGTATGTGTGTGTGTACACAGTTGTGTGTGTGTTTGTGTACACTGTGTGTGTACACTATGTGTGTGTGTACACTGTGTGTTTTTGTGTACACTGTGTGTGTGTGTTTGAGTTCACTGTTGTGTGTGTGTGCATACACATTTGTGTGTGTGCGTATGTTCACAGTGAGTGTGTGTATGTACGCAGTGTTTGTGAGTGTGTACAACGTTATGTGTGTGTGTCAACACAGTGTGTGTGTGTACACAGTGTGTGTATGTACGCAGTGTGTGTGTGCGTGTACAAAGTGTGTGTGTGGCAACACAGTGTGTGTGTGTACACAGTGTGTGTGTCTACACAGTTGTGTGTGTGTACACAGCTGTTTGTGTGTGTGTATATACACTGTGTGTGTGTGGACGCATTGTATATGTGTACACAGTTGTGTGTGTGTACACAGTCGTGTGTGTGTGTACACAGATGTGTGTCTGTACACAGTTGTGTTTGTGTGCGGGTACACTGTTGTGTGTGTGTGCGTGTACACAGTTGTGTGTGTGTGTGTCAGTACCCAGCTGTGTGTGTGTGTGTACACAGTTGTGTGTGTGTACACAGTTGTGTGTGGGTGGGTGTGTGTGTACACAGTTGTGTGTGCTTGTGTGTACACTGTTGTGCGTGTTTGTGTGTGTATACACAGTGTGTGTGTGTGTGTATACACAGTGTGTGTGTACACAGTTGTGTTTGTGTTTGTACACAGTTGTCTGTGTCTGTGTACACAGCTCTGTGTGTGTGTTTGTTTACACTGTTGTGTGTGTGTGTACACAGTTGTCTGTGTGTGTACACAGTTGTGTGTGGGCGGGTGTGTGTGAACACAGCTGTGTGTGTGTATACACAGTTGTGCGTGTGTACACAGTTGTGCTTGTGTGTACACAATTGTGTGTGTGAATGTATACAGTTGTGTGTGTGTGTACACAGTTGTGTCTGTGTGTGTACACAGTTGGTTATGTGTGTACACAGTTGTGTGTCTGTGTCTGTGTACACAGCTGAGTGTGTGTGTACACAATTATGTGTGTGTACACAGTTATGTGTGTGTACACAGTTGTGTGTGTGTGTACACAGTTTTGTGTGTGTGTGTACACAGTTGTGTGTGTTTGAGTGTGTGTGTGTGTACACAGTTGCGTGTGTGTGTTTAGACTGTTGTGTACTGAGTGTGTACACAGTTTTCTATGTACACAGTTTGGTGTGTGGGTTTGTGTGTACACAGTTGTTTGTGTGTGTACACGTTTGTGTGTGTGTGTGTGCGTACACAGTCCTGTGTGTGTACACAGTTGTGTGTGTGTGTGTGTGTGTGTGTGTGTGTACACAGTTGTGTTTGTACACAGTCGTCTGTGTCTGTGTACACAGCTCTGTGTGTTTGTTTACACTGTTGTGTCTGTGTGTGTGTACAAAGTTGTCTGTGTGTGTACACAGTTGTGTGTGGGCGGGTGTGTGTGTACACAGTTGTGTGCGTTTGTACACAGTTGTGTGTGTGTGTACACAGTTGTGCGTGTGTACACAGTTGTGTTTGTGTGTACACAGTTGTGTGTGTGAATGTATACAGTTGTGTGTGTGTGTTTACACAGTTGCATCTGTGTGTACACAGTTGTGTGTGTGTGTACACAGTTGTGTGTCTGTGTCTGTGTACACAGCTGTGTGTGTGTGTACACAGTTATGTGTGTGTACACAGTTATGTGTGTGTACACAGTTGTGTGTGTGTACACAGTTTTGTGTGTGTGTGTGTACACAGTTGTGTGTGTCTGAGTGTGTGTGTGTGTACACAGTAGCGTGTGTGTGTTTAGACTGTTGTGTACTGAGTGTGTACACAGTTTTCTATGTACACAGTTTGGTGTGTGGGTTTATGTGTACACAGTTGTTTGTGTGTGTACACGTTTGTGTGTGTGTGCGTACACAGTCCTGTGTGTGTGTGTGTACACAGTTGTGTGTGTGTACACAGTTGTGTGTGTGTACACACTTGTGTGTCTATGTACAGAGTTGTGTGTTTGTGTGTATACAGTTGTGTGTGCGTGTGTACACAGTTGATTCTGTGTGTAATCAGTTGTGTGTGTGTGTGTGTGTGTGTGTACAAAGTTGTGTGTGTGTGTGTACACAGTTGTCTGTGTGTGTGTGTGTGTGTATGTACACAGTTGTGCCTGTGTGTGTGCACAGTTGTGTGTGTGTACGTAGTTGTGTGTGTATGTGTACACAGTTGCGTGTGTTTGTGTGTACACAGTTGAGTGTTTGTACACAGTTTTGTGCATGTGTGTGCGTACACAGTTGTGTGTGTGTGTGTACACAGTTGTGTGTGTGTGTGTGTGTGTGTGTGTGTACACAGTTGTGTGTGTATGTACACAGTTGTGTGTGTGTGTGTACACAGTTGTGTGAGTGTGTTGTACACAGTTGTGTGTGGGAGCGTGTTTACACAGTTCACTGTGTGTGTTAGCAGTTGTGTGTGTGTGTACACAGTTGTGCTTGTGTACACAGTTGTGTGTGTGTCTACACAGTTGTGGTATTGTGTGTACACTGTTGTGTGTGCGTGGGTACACAGTTGTGTTTGTGTGTGTGGGTTGGTGTGTGTGTGCAGTTGTGTGTGTGTACACAGTTGTGCGTGTGTACACAGTTGTGTGTGCGTGTACACAGTTATGTGTGTGTGTGTACACAGTTGTGTGCGTGTGTGTATTCAATTGTGTTTGTGTGTGTGTGTACACAGTGTGTGCGTGTGTGTAGACTGTGTGTGTGTCTACACTGTGTGTGTGTACACTGTGTGTGTGTTTGTACACTGTTCTCTCTGTGTGTACACTGTTGTGTGTGTACACAGTTTGTGTATTTGTACACAGTGTGTATGTGAGTGTGTGTGTACACAGTGTGTGTGTGTGTGTAAACACATTGTGTATGTGTGTGTGTACACAGTGTGTGTGTTTGCATTGTGTGTGTGTGTGTGTACACAGTGTGTGTGTGTTTATACACAGTTGTGTGTGTGTACACTGTTGTGCATGTGTGTGTACAGTTGTGCGTGTTTGTATGTACACAGTTGTGTGTGTGTCTGCACACAGTAGTGTGTCTGTGTGTACACAGTTTTGTGTGTGTACACAGTTGTGTGTGTATGTGTGTGTACACAGTTGCGTGTGTGTGTACGCAGTTGTGTGTGTGTGTACAAAATTGTGTGTGTATGTACACAGTTGTGTGTGTGTACAAAGTTGTGGGTGTGTGTGTGTACACAGTTGTGTGTGTGTGTACACAGTTGTGTGTGTACACAGTTGTGTGTGTGTGTGTGTACGCTGTGTGTGTGTGCACTGTGTGTGTGTGTACACTGTTGTGTGTGTGTGTACACGGTTGTGTGTGTACACAGTGTGTGAGTGTGTACACGCAGTGTGTGCGTGTATACACACTGTGTGTGTATATATACACAGCGTGTGTGTGTACACTGTTGTGTGTATGTGTGTGTACAGTGTGTGTGTATACTCAGTGTGTGTGTGTGAGTACACAGTGTGTGTGTGTGTGTATACAGTGTGTGTGTGTACACAGCGTGTGTGTGTACACAGTTGTGTATGTTTGTGCGTGTGTACACAGGTGTGTGTGTGTACACAAATGTGTGTGTATGTACACAGTTGAGTGTGTGTGTGTACACAATTGTGTGTGTGTGTGTGTACACAGTTGTGTGTATGTGTGTGTCAGGGCACAGTTGTGTGTGTGTACGCAGTTCTGTTTGTGTGTGTGTTTGTGTGTAAACAGTTGTGCGTGTGTACACAGTTTTGTATGTGTGTGTGTGTACATAGTTGTGTGTGTTCGTGTACACAGTGTGTGTGTGTGTATACACAGTTGTGTGTGTGCGTATACAGTTATGAGTGTGTGTGTACTGTGTGTGTGTACACAGTCGTGTGTGTGTGTGTGTGTGTGTGTGTACACAATTTTGTGTGTGTCTGTGTGTGTGTATACAGTTGTGTATGTGTGTGTTTGTACGCAATTGTGTGTGTGTAGAATGTGTGTGTGTACACTGTGTGTGTGTGTACACTCTGTGTGTGTGCACTGTGTGTGTGTGTACACTGTTGTGTGTGTGTACACTGCTGTGTGTGAGTGTACAGTTGTGTGTGTGTACACTGTGTGCGTGTACACTGTGTGTGTGCACACTGTGTGTGTGTACACTGTTGTGTGTATGTGTGTGTACACTGTTGTGTCTGTGTGTACACAGTGTGTGTGTTTGTACATAGTGTGTATGTGTGCGTGTACACAGTTGTGTGTGTGTATACAGTGTGTGTGTGTGTGTGTGTACACAGTTGTGTATGTCTACACCGTTGTTTGTGTGTGTGTACACAGTTGTGTTTGTATACACAGCGTGTGTGTTTGTGTGTGTACACAGTCGTGTGTGTGCACACAGTTGTGTGTGTGTACACTGTGTGTGTACACAGTTGTGTGTGTGTGTGTACAATGTGCGTGTGAGTGTGTGTGTGCATACACTGTTGTGTTAGTGTGTGTGTACTTAGTGTGTGTGTCTGTGTACACTGTTGTGTGAGTGTGTGTGTACACTGTGTGTGTGTGTACTCTGATGTGTGTGTGTGTACAATGTGTGTTTGTGTACACTATTGTGTGTGTGTGTGTACACTATGTGTGTGTACACTGTTTTGTGCGTGTGTACACTGTGTGTGTGTGTACACTGTGTGTGTGTTTACACTGTGTGTGTGTGTGTACAGTTGTGTGTGTGTACACTGTGTGCGTGTACACTGTGTGTGCACACTGTGTGTGTGTACACTGTTGTGTGTATGTGTGTGTACACTGTTGTGTCTGTGTGTACAAAGTGTGTGTGTTTGTACACAGTGTGTATGTGTGTGTGTACACAGTCGTGTGTGTGTATACAGTGTGTGTGTGTGTGTACACAGTTGTGTATGTCTACACCGTTGTTTGTGTGTGTGTACACAGTTGTGTTTGTATACACAGCGTGTGTGTTTGTGTGTGTACACAGTCGTGTGTGTGTGTGCACACAGTTGTGTGTGTGTACACTGTGTGTGTACACAGTTGTGTGTGTGTGTACAATGTGTGTGTGAGTGTGTGTGTGCATACACTGTTGTGTTAGTGTGTGTGTACTTAGTGTGTGTGTCTGTGTACACTGTTGTGTGAGTGTGTGTGTACACTGTGTGTGTGTGTACTCTGATGTGTGTGTGTACTATGTGTGTTTGTGTACACTATTGTGTGTGTGTGTGTACACTAAGTGTGTGTACACTGTTTTGTGCGTGTGTACACTGTGTGTGTGTGTACACTGTGTGTGTGAGTGTGTGTGTACACTGTGTGTGTGTGTACTCTGATGTGTGTGTGTGTACAATGTGTGTTTGTGTACACTATTGTGTGTGTGTGTGTACACTATGTGTGTGTACACTGTTTTGTGCGTGTGTACACTGTGTGTGTGTGTACACTGTCTGTGTGTTTACACTGTGTGTGTGTGTGTACAGTTGTGTGTGTGTACACTGTGTGCGTGTACACTGTGTGTGCACACTGTGTGTGTGTACACTGTTGTGTGTATGTGTGTGTACACTGTTGTGTCTGTGTGTACAAAGTGTGTGTGTTTGTACACAGTGTGTATGTGTGTGTGTACACAGTCGTGTGTGTGTATACAGTGTGTGTGTGTGTGTACACAGTTGTGTATGTCTACACCGTTGTTTGTGTGTGTGTACACAGTTGTGTTTGTATACACAGCGTGTGTGTTTGTGTGTGTACACAGTCGTGTGTGTGTGTGCACACAGTTGTGTGTGTGTACACTGTGTGTGTACACAGTTGTGTGTGTGTGTACAATGTGTGTGTGAGTGTGTGTGTGCATACACTGTTGTGTTAGTGTGTGTGTACTTAGTGTGTGTGTCTGTGTACACTGTTGTGTGAGTGTGTGTGTACACTGTGTGTGTGTGTACTCTGATGTGTGTGTGTACTATGTGTGTTTGTGTACACTATTGTGTGTGTGTGTGTACACTAAGTGTGTGTACACTGTTTTGTGCGTGTGTACACTGTGTGTGTGTGTACACTGTGTGTGTGTGTGTGTGTGTGTACACTGTGTGTGTATATACTGTGTGTATGTGTGTTTACACCGTGTGTGTGTGTACACTGTGTGTGTACACTGTGTGTGTGTGTACACAGTGTGTTTGTGTGTGTTTACAGTTGTGTGTGTATGTGTGTGTACACAGTTGTGTGTGTGTGTGTACACAGTTGTGTGTGTGAGCACACAGTTGTGTGTGTGTGTTTACACAGTTGTGTGTGTGTGTACACAGTTGTGGGTGCGTGTGTTTACACAGTTGTGTGTGTGTGTGTATGTGTGTGAACACAGTTGTGTGTGTGTGTGTGTGTGTGTACACTGTTTTGTGCGTGTGTACACTGTATGTGTGTGCACACTGATGTGTGTGTGTGTGTACACTGTTGTGTGTGTGTGTGTATACACTGTGTGTGTGTGTACACTTGTGTGTGTGTACTCTGTGTGTGTCTGTACACTTGTGTGTATTTGTGCACTGTGTGTGTGTGTACACTGTTGTGTGTGTGTGTGTACACTGTGTGTGTGTGTGTACACTGTGTGTGTTTACACTGTGTGTGTGTGTGTGTACACTGTGTGTGTATATACTGTGTGTGTGTGTGTGTTTACACCGTGTGTGTGTGTACACTGTGTGTGTACACTGTGTGTATGTGTGTACACAGTGTGTTTGTGTGTGTTTACTGTTGTGTGTGTGTATGTGTGTGTACACAGTTGTGTGTGTGTGTGTACACAGTTGTGTGTGTGAGCACACAGTTGTGTGTGTGTGTTTACACAGTTGTGTGTGTGTGTACACAGTTGTGGGTGCGTGTGTTTACACAGTTGTGTGTGTGTGTATGTGTGTGAACACAGTTGTGTGTTTGTGTGTGTGTACACTGTGTGTGTGTGTACACTGTGTGCACTGTGTGTGTTTACACTGTGTGTGTGTGTGTGTACACTGTGTGTGTGTACACCGTGTGTGTGTACAGATGTGTGTGTTGGTGTGTACACAGTTGTGTGTGTGTGTCTGTATACAGTTGTGTGTCTGTGTGTACAAAGTTGTGTGTGTGTGTGTGTGTGTGTGTACACAGTTGTGTGTGTATGTGTGTGTAAACAGTTGTGTATGTGTGTACGCAGTTGTGTGTGTGTGTGTGTGTGTGTGAACACAGATGTGTGTGTGTCAGTGTGTGTGTACAATGTGTGTGTGTGTAGACTGTGAGTCTGTGTACACTGTGCGTTATTGAGTATACCGTGTTTGTGTGTGTGTGTGTGTGTGTGTGCATACACTATTGTGTTTTGTACACAGTGTGTGTATGTGTGTACAGAGTGTGTGTGTGTGTGTACACACAGTGTCTGTGTGTGTATGTTTATAAACAGTGTATGTGTGTATACACAGTGTTATATGTGTGTGTACACTGTTTTGTGTGTGTGTGTCTGTGTGTACACGGTGTGTTTTTCTGTGTATACACAGTGTGTGTGTGTTCGTGGGTGTACAAAGTGTGTGTGTACACAGTGTGTGTGTGTACACAGTTGTGTGTGTGTGTGCCCAGTTTTTGTGTGTGTTTGTGTATACACAGTTTGTGTGTGTGTGTACTCAGTGTGTGTGTGTATACAGTTGTGTTTGTGTGTACACATTTGTTTGTGTGTGTACACAGTTGTGTGTGTGTATACTGAGTGTTTTTGTGTACACAGTTTTGTGTGTGTGTGTGTACACTCTGTGTATGTGTACACTGTGTGTGTATACTGAGTGTTTTTGTGTACACTGTGTGTTTGTGTGTGTACACTGTTGTGTGTGTGTGCATACACATTTGTGTGTGTGTATGTACACCATGTGTGTGTAAGCAGTGTATGTGTGTATGTGTATACACAGTGTATGTGTGTATACACAGTGTTTGTGTGTGTGTACACAGTGTATGTGTGTGTGTATGTGTGTGTACACTGTGTGTGTGTACACTGTGCGTTTTTGTGTACAATGTGTACGTGTTTGTGAACACTGTTGTGTGTGTGTGTACACACAACTGAGCAGTAACTGAAAAGATGAAGCTTCTAATTGTTGGGTTTTGTGACTCTGATATGTTGACGCCAGCCTTTACATGCCTGATGAACATGATGCATGTGCCAAGGTTAAGAGTGAATCTCTACACCTTCTCAGGTGGGTGGTCACGTTGCAGTGATAATAAATAGTTAGACACACACTTCACTGCTCCTCTGATTCTCAAACCCAGAATAGGCAGAGAGCTTTGCACTTCACCTGTATTGGATAAAAACTCCTGTAGGGGGTGTGCCATTCCTACCAGCAAGCCATTGTCATAACTTTGGGTCACGCTTGCCATTGTCAATTTCTATGTCAACATTTCCCATTCATGTTGGCCATGTTGACTGTCACAATGTTTTTACAGGCACTGTCCATTAAGTGGCGCTGATGACCAAGTCTCCGAAGCCTTCTAACTACACTGCCACCTTATGTTTCAAAAAAAAGACTCACATCCATCAAAAGATTGGGCATGATATCATCATCCGAATGAGTGCAGAGCTGATGAAAGGACAGAGAAACCTTTATTACCCATGATCAGTATTGAGAGTTCCCCAGATAATTCACAACCTCTCACTTGTAGAAATATGTTGCTCCTCATTTCTCCAAGTTCTTGAGATGCCCAATTGATGAGGCATTCGGAGAACCCGGGTGCATTTGTGAGCCCAAAATGTAATCGCCCAGTCCCAAATCAGCCTGAAATAGTCCATAAAGCAGCTTTCTTAGGGCCAGTCCAATCTCTCCTCGATTCCTTGCGTCACCAGGTCCTTGTGATGATGTCCTTGTGATGACACATACAGTTGTGTGTGTGTATGTGTGTGTACACAGTTGTGTGTGTGTACAAAGTAGTGTGTGTGTACACAGTTGTGCGTGTGTGTGTGTGATACACAGTTGTGTGTGTGTACACAGTTGTGTGTGTGTGTGTGTGTACACAGTTGTGTGTGTGTGCACTGTTGTTTGTGTGTGTACACAGTTGTGTGTGTGTGTGTACACAGTTGTGTGTGTGTGTACCCAGTTGTGTGTGTGTGTACACAGTTGTGTGAGTGTATGTGTGTGTGTACACAGTTGTGTGTGTGTTTGTGTACACTGTGTGTGTACACTATGTGTGTGTGTACACTGTGTGTTTTTGTGTACACTGTGTGTGTGTGTTTGAGTTCACTGTTGTGTGTGTGTGCATACACATTTGTGTGTGTGCGTATGTTCACAGTGAGTGTGTGTGTGTACGCAGTGTTTGTGAGTGTGTACAACGTTGTGTGTGTGTGTGTCAACACAGTGTGTGTGTGTACACAGTGTGTGTATGTACGCAGTGTGTGTGTGCGTGTACAAAGTGTGTGTGTGGCAACACAGTGTGTGTGTGTACACAGTGTGTGTGTCTACACAGTTGTGTGTGTGTACACAGTTGTTTGTGTGTGTGTATATACACTGTGTGTGTGTGGACGCATTGTATATGTGTACACAGTTGTGTGTGTGTACACAGTCGTGTGTGTGTGTACACAGATGTGTGTCTGTACACAGTTGTGTTTGTGTGCGGGTACACTGTTGTGTGTGTGTGCGTGTACACAGTTGTGTGTGTGTGTGTCAGTACCCAGCTGTGTGTGTGTGTGTACACAGTTGTGTGTGTGTGTACACAGTTGTGTGTGGGTGGGTGTGTGTGTACACAGTTGTGTGTGCTTGTGTGTACACTGTTGTGCGTGTTTGTGTGTGTATACACAGTGTGTGTGTGTGTATACACAGTGTGTGTGTACACAGTTGTGTTTGTGTTTGTACACAGTTGTCTGTGTCTGTGCACACAGCTCTGTGTGTGTGTGTTTGTTTACACTGTTGTGTGTGTGTGTACACAGTTGTCTGTGTGTGTACACAGTTGTGTGTGGGCGGGTGTGTGTGTACACAGCTGTGTGTGTGTGTATACACTTTTGCGTGTGTACACAGTTGTGCTTGTGTGTACACAATTGTGTGTGTGAATGTATACAGTTGTGTGTGTACACAGTTGTGTCTGTGTGTGTACACAGTTGGTTATGTGTGTACACAGTTGTGTGTCTGTGTCTGTGTACACAGCTGAGTGTGTGTGTACACAGTTATGTGTGTGTACACAGTTATGTGTGTGTACACAGTTGTGTGTGTGTGTACACAGTTTTGTGTGTGTGTGTACACAGTTGTGTGTGTTTGAGTGTGTGTGTGTGTGTGTACACAGTTGCGTGTGTGTGTTTAGACTGTTGTGTACTGAGTGTGTACACAGTTTTCTATGTACACAGTTTGGTGTGTGGGTTTGTGTGTACACAGTTGTTTATGTGTGTACACGTTTGTGTGTGTGTGCGTACACAGTCCTGTGTGTGTACACAGTTGTGTGTGTGTGTGTGTGTGTGTGTGTGTGTGTGTACACAGTTGTGTTTGTACACAGTCGTCTGTGTCTGTGTACACAGCTCTGTGTGTTTGTTTACACTGTTGTGTGTGTGTGTGTGTACAAAGTTGTCTGTGTGTGTACACAGTTGTGTGTGGGCGGGTGTGTGTGTACACAGTTGTGTGTGTTTGTACACAGTTGTGTGTGTGTGTACACAGTTGTGCGTGTGTACACAGTTGTGTTTGTGTGTACACAGTTGTGTGTGGGCGGGTGTGTGTGTACACAGCTGTGTGTGTGTGTGTATACACAGTTGTGCGTGTGTACACAGTTGTGCTTGTGTGTACACAGTGTGTGTGTGGCAACACAGTGTGTGTGTCTACACAGTTGTGTGTGTGTACACAGTTGTTTGTGTGTGTGTATATACACTGTGTGTGTACGCATTGTATATGTGTACACAGTTGTGTGTGCGTACACAGTCGTGTGTGTGTGTACACAGATGTGTGTCTGTACACAGTTGTGTTTGTGTGCGCGTACACAGTTGTGTGTGTGTGCATGTACACAGTTGTGTGTGTTTGTCGGTACACAGCTGTGTGTGTGTGTAAACAGTTGTGTGTGTGTGTACACAGTTGTGTGTGTGTGTACACAGTTGGGTGTGGGTGGGTGTGCGTGTACACAGTTGTGTGTGCTTGTGTGTACACTGTTGTGTGTGTATACACAGTGTGTGTGTGTGTGTGTTTGTGTGTGTGTGTGTGTGTGTGTGTGTGTGTGTGTGTGTGTGTGTGTGTGTGTGTGTGTGTGTGTGTGTGTGTGTGTGTGTGTGTGTGTGTGTGTGTACACAGTGTGTGTGTGTACACAGTTGTGTTTGTGTTTGTACACAGTTGTCTGTGTCTGTGTACACAGCTCTGTGCGTGTGTGTTTGTTTACTCTGTTGTGTGTGGGTGTGTGTGTGTGTGTGTGTGTACACAGTTGTCTGTGTGTATACACAGTTGTGTGTGGGCGGGTGTGTGTGTGTACACAGTTGTGTGTGTGTGTGTACACAGTTGTGCGTGTGTACACAGTTGTGTTTGTGTGTACACAGTTGTGTGTGTGAATGTATACAGTTGTGTGTGTGTGTGTACACAGTTGTGTCTGTGTGTGTACACAGTTGTGTGTGTGTGTACACAGTTGTGTGTCTGTGTCTGTGTACACAGCTGTGTGTGTGTGTGCACAGTTATGTGTGTGTGTACACAGTTATGTGTGTGTACACAGTTGTGTGTGTGTGTGTACACAGTTGTGTGTGTGTGTGTGTACACAGTTGTGTGTGTTTGAGTGTGTCTGTGTGTACACAGTTGCTTGTGTGTGTTTAGACTGTTGTGTACTGAGTGTGTACACAGTTAACTATGTACACAGTTTGGTGTGTGGGTTTGTGTGTACACAGTTGTTTGTGTGTGTACACGTTTGTGTGTGTGTGCGTACACAGTCCTATGTGTGTGTGTGTGTACACAGTTGTGTGTGTGTACACAGTTGTGTGTGTGTGTACACAGTTGTGTGTGTGTACACAGTTGTGTGTGTGTGTACACAGTTGTGTGTCTATGTACACATTTGTGTGTTTGTGTGTAACCAGTTTTGTGTGTGTGTGTACACAGTTGATTCTGTGTGTAACCAGTTGTGTGTGTGTGTGTGTGTGTGTACACAGTTGTCTGTGTGTGTGTGTACACAGTTGTGTCTGTGTGTGTGCACAGTTGTGTGTGTGTACATAGTTGTGCGTGTGTGTGTACACAGTTGTGTGTGTTTGTCTGTACACGGTTGAGTGTGTGTACACAGTTTTGTGAATGTGTGTGTGCGTACACAGTTGTGTGTGTGTGTGTACACAGTTGTGTGTGTGTGTGTGTGTGTACACAGTTGTGTGTGCATGTACACAGTTGTGTTTTTGTGTGTACACAGTTGTGTGAGTGTGTTGTACACAGTTGTGTGTGGGAGCGTGTTTACACAGTTCAGTGTGTGTGTTAGCAGTTGTGTGTGTGTGTACACAGTAGTGCGTGTGTACACAGTTGTGTGTGTGTCTACACAGTTGTGGTATTGTGTGTACACTGTTGTGTGTGCCTGGGTACACAGTTGTGTTTGTGTGTGTGGGTTGGTGTGTGTGTACAGTTGTGTGTGTGTACACAGTTTGTGTGTTTGTACACAGTGTGTATGTGAGTGTGTGTGTACACAGTGCGTGTGTTTGCATTGTGTGTGTGTGTGTCACAGTGTGTGTGTGTGTATACACAGTTGTGTGTGTATGTACACTGTTGTGCATGTGTGTGTACACTTGTGCGTGTTTGTGTGTACACAGTTGTGCGTGTGTCTATACACAGTAGTGTGTCTGTGTGTACACAGTTTTGTGTGTGTACACATTTTGGTGTGTATGTGTGTGTACACAGTTGCGTGTGTGTGTACGCAGTTGTGTGTGTGTGTACAAAGTTGTGGGTGTGGGTGTGTACAAAGTTGTGTGTGTACACAGTTGTGTGTGTGTGTACGCTGTGTGTGTGTACACTGTGTGTGTGTGTGTACACTGTTGTGTGTGTGTACACGGTTGTGTGTGTGTACACAGTGCGTGTGTGTGTACGCTGTGTGTGTGAACACTGTTGTGTGTGTGTACACTGCGTGTGTGTGTGTGTGTGTGTACACTGTGTGTGTGTGTACACTGTTGTGTGTGTTTGTGTGTACGTTTTGTGTGTGTTTGCACTGTGTGTGTGTGTGTACACTGTGTGTGTGTACACTGTTGTATGTGTGTGTACACTGTGTGTGTGTGTAATGTGTGTGTGTGTACACTGTGTGTGTGTGTGTGTGTGTGTGTGTGTGTGCATACAGTGTGTGTGTGTATACACTGTGTGTGTGCACTGTGTGTGTGTGTATGTGCACTATGTGTGTGTGTGTGTGTACACTGTTGTGTTTGTGTGTGTGTACACTGTGTGTGTGTGTGTGTGTATATACACTGTGTGTGTGCGTGTACACTGTGTGTGTGTGTGCACGCTGTGTGTGTGTGAACACTGTTGTGTGTGTGTACACTGCGTGTGTGTGTGTGTGTACACTGTGTGTGTGTGTACACTGTTGTGTGTGTTTGTGTGTACATTTTGTGTGTGTTTGCACTGTGTGTGTGTGTGTGTACACTGTGTGTGTGTACACTGTTGTATGTGTGTGTACACTGTGTGTGTGTGTAATGTGTGTGTGTGTACACTGTGTGTGTGTGTGTGTGCATACAGTGTGTGTGTGTAGACACTGTGTGTGTGCACTGTGTGTGTGTATGTGCACTATGTGTGTGTGTGTGTACACTGTTGTGTTTGTGTGTGTGTGTACACTGTGTGTGTGTGTGTATACACTGTGTGTGTGCGCGTACACTGTGTGTGTGTGTACACTGTGTGTGTATATACTGTGTGTGTGTGTGCACACTGACTGTGTGTGTGTGTGTACACTGTGTGTGTGAGTGTGTATACACTGTGTGTGTTATTACACTGTGTGTGTCTGTGTGGATACACTGTGTGTGTGTATACACGGTGTGTGTGTATACACTGTGTGTGTTAAACTGTGTGTGTGTGTACGCTGTGTGTGTGTACACTGCGTGTGCGTGTATACATTGTGTTTGTGTGTGTTTATACACAGTGTGTGTGTACACTTTGTGTGTGTATACACTGTGTGTGTGTATACACTGTGTGTGTACACAGTGTGTGTGTGTGTGTGCATACACTGTGTGTGTGTATACACGGTGTGTGTGTGTACACTGTGTGTGTATACACTGTGTGTGTACACTGTGTGTGTGTACACTGTGTGTGTACACTGTGTGTGTATACACTGTGTTTGTTTGTGTGTATACACTGTGTGTGTGTACATTGTGTGTGTGTATACAGTGTGTGTATACACTCTGTGTGTTTGTACACTGTGTGTATGTTGTGTGTGTGTGTGTGCATACACAGTATGTGTGTGTGTACACAGTGTGTGTGTGTGTCTGTACGCTGTGTGTGTGTATACACTGTGTTTGTGTGTGTGTACACACTGTGTGTGTGTGTACACTGTGTGTGTGTATACACTCTGTGTGTGTGTTTGTGTATAAACTGTGTGTGTGAGTGTGTTCACTGTGTGTGTGTGTTTACACTGTGTGTGTGTATACAATGTGTGTGTGTGTACACTGTGTATGTGTACACTGTGTGTGCGTGTGTGTGTGTATACACTATGTGTGTGTGTGTGTGCACACTGTGTGTGTGTACACTGTGTGTGTTTGTGTATAGTGTGTGTACACTGTGTGTGTGTTTACACTGTGTGTGTGTACACTGTGTGTGTGTGTGTGTGCACACTGTGTGCGTGTGTGTACACTGTGTGTGTGTGTGTACACTGTGTGTGTGTGTGTGTACACTGTGTGTGTATACGCTGTGTTTGTGTGTGTGTGTACACTGTGTGTGTGTGTATACACTGTGTGTGTGTGTACACTGTGTGTGTGTACACAGTGTGTGTGTGTATACACTGTGTGTTTGTGTATAGTGTGTGTGTGTGTATACACTATGTGTGTGTATACACGGTGTGTGTGTGTACACTGTGTGCGCGTGTATACACTATGTGTGTGTATACACGGTGTGTGTGTGTACACTGTGTGTGTGTATACACTGTGTGTGTGTACACTGTGCGTGTGTGTACACTGTGTGCGTGTGTATACACTGTGTTTGTGTGTGTGTATACACTGTGTGTGTATGTGTGTGTGTACACTGTGTGTGTGTATACACTGTGACTGTGTATACACTGTGTGTGTACACTGTGTGTGTGTGTATATACACTGTGTGTGTGTATACACGGTGTGTGGGTACACTGTGTGTGTGTGTGTACACTGTGTGTGTGTATACGCTGTGTGTGTGTACATTGTGTGTGTGTACACTGTGTGTGTGTGTATGTGTATACTGTGTGTGTGTGCATGCACTTTGTGTGTGTGTGTACACAGTTCTGTGTGTGTACACAGTTGTGTGTGTGTGTACAGTGTGTGTGTACACAGTCATGTGTGTGTGTGTACACAGTTTTGTGTGTGTGTGTGTGCACAGGTGTGTGTGTTTGTACGCAGTTGTGTGTGTGTGTATACTGTTTGTGTGTGTACGCTGTGTGCGTGTGTACACTGTGTGTGTGTACACTGTGTGCGTGTACACAGTTGTGTGTGTGTACACGGTTGTGTGTGTGTACACAGTGTGTGTGTGTACACAATGTGTGTGTATACATAGTGTGTCTGTGTATACACAGTGTGTTTGTGTGTGTACAATGTTGTGTGTGTGTTTGTGTGTATACACAGTGTGTGTGTATACAGTGTGTGTGTGTGTACACAGTGTGTGTGTGTGTAAACACATTGTGTATGTGTGTGTGTGTACACAGTGTGTGTGTTTGCATTGTGTGTGTGTGTGTACAAAGTGTGTGTGTGTATACACAGTTGTGTGTGTGTGTACACTGTTGTGCATGTGTGTGTACAGTTGTGCGTGTTTGTGTGTACACAGTTGTGTGTGTGTGTCTGTACACAGTCGTGTGTCTGTGTGTAGACAGTTTTGTGTGTGTACACAGTTGTGTGTGTATGTGTGTGTACACAGTTGCATGTGTGTGTACGCAGTTTTGTGTGTGTACAAAGTTGTGGGTGTGTGTGTGTGTACACAGTTGTGTGTGAACACAGTTGTGTGTTTGTGTGTGTACGCTGTGTGTGCGTACACTGTGTGTGTGTGTGTGTACACTGTTGTGTGTGTACACGGTGGTGTGTGTGTGTACACAGTGTGTGTCTGTGTGTACGCTGTGTGTGTGTGAACACTGTTGTGTGTGTGTACACTGTGTGGTTGTGTACACTGTTGTGTGTGTGTACACACTGTGTGTGTGTGTGTGTACACTGTGTGTGTGTACACTGTTGTGTGTGTTTTTGTGTACGTTTTGTGTGTGTTTGCACTGTGTGTGTGTGTACACTGTGTGTGTGTACACTGTTGTATGTGTGTGTACACTGTGTGTGTGTGTAACGTGTGTGTGTACACTGTGTGTGTGTGTGCATACAGTGAGTGTGTGTATACACTGTGTGTGTGTGCACTGTGTGTGTGCACTATGTGTGTGTGTGTGTACACTATTGTGTTTGTGTGTGTGTACACTGTGTGTGTGTGTGCGTACACAGTTGTGTGTCTGTGTGTACACAGTTTTATTTGTGTGTGTAGACAGTTGTGTGTGTGTACACAATTGTGTGTGTGTGTGTGCGCGCACACAGTTGTTTGTGTGTGTGAGTGCACAGATGTGTGTATGTAAGCAGTTGTGTGTGTGTCTGTACACAGATGTGTACGTGTACACAGTTGTGTGTGTGTGTACAGTGTGTGTGTAAACAGTCGTGTGTGTGTGTACACAGTTTTGTGTGTGTGTGTACACAGGTATGTGGGTGTGTTTGTACGCAGTTGTGTGTATGTGTGTGTACTGTGTGTGTGTACACTGTGTGTGTGTACACTGTGTGTGTACAATGTGTGTGTGTGTACACTGTTGTATGTGTGTGTACACAGTGTGTGTGTCTGTACACAGTGTGTATGTGTATACACAGTGTGTCCGTGTACACAGTGCGTGTGTGTGTACAATGATGTGTGCGTGTGTGTGTGTACACAGTGTGTGTGTGTATACAGTGTGTGTGTGTGTGTGAGTACACAGTTTGTGTGTGTGTATACAGTGTGTGTGTGTGTACACAGTGTGTGTGTTTGTACACAGTTGTGTGTGTGTGTGTACACAGTTGTGTGTATGTGTGTACAGTGTGTGTGTGTGAGAACACTGTGTGTGTATACAGTGTGTGTGTACACAGTGTGTGTGTTTGTAGACAGTTGTGTGTGTGTACACAGTTGTGTGTGTGTACACTGTTGTGTGTGTGTACACAGTGTGTGTGTCTGTACACAGTGTGTGTGTGTATACACAGTGTGTCTGTGTGTACACAGTGTGTGTGTGTATAATGTGTGTGTGTGTGTGTATACTGTGTGTGTGTATACACAGTGTGTGTGTGTGTGAGTACACAGTGTGTGTGTGTATACAGTGTGTGTGTGTACACAGTGTGTGTTTGGACACAGTTGTGTGTGTGTGTGTGTGTGTGTGTGTGTGTGTGTGTGTGTGTGTGTGTGTGTGTGTGTGTGTACACAGTTCTGTGTGTGTGTGTACAGGGTGTCTGTGTGTGTGTACTGTGTGTGTGTGTGTGTGTGTGTGTACACTGTGTGTGTGTGTACACTGTGTGTGTGTACACGGTGTGTGTGTGTACACTGTGTGTGTGTTTGTGTGTGTACACTGTGTGTGTGTGTGTACACTGTGTGTGTGTGTGTGTGTGTACATTGTGTGTGTGTGTACAGAATTGTGTGTGTGTGTGTGCGTACACAGCTGTGTGTGTGTGTGACTGCAAAGTTGTGTGTGTGTGTAAGCAGTGGTGTGTGTGTCTGTACACAGTTGTGTATGTGTACACAGTTTTGTGTGTGTGTGTGCACACAGTAGTGTGTGTGTGTGTGTGTGTACACAGTGTGTGTGTGTGTGTGTACACAGTTGTGTGTGTGTACACAGTTGTGTGTGTGTGTACACAGTTGTGTGTGTGTACAGTGTGTGTGTAAACAGTCGTGTATGTGTGTGTGTACACATTGTGTGTGTGTGTGTGTGTACACAGGTATGTGGGTGTGTTTGTACGCAGTTGTGTGTATGTGTGTATACTGTGTGTGTGTACACTGTGTGTGTGTACACTGTCTGTGTACAATGTGTGTGTGTACACTGTTGTGTGTGTGTGTACACTGTTGTGTTTGTGTACACAGTGTGTGTCTGTACACAGTGTGTGTGTATATACACAGTGTGTGTGTGTGTGTATATACAGTGTGTGTGTGTACACTGTTGTGTGTGTGTGTGTACACAATGTGTGAGTGTGTGTATAGACAGTGTGCGTGTGTGAGTACACAGTGTGTGTGTGTGGATACAGTGTCTGTGTTTGTGTATACAGTGTGTGTGTGTGTGTAAGTGTGTACACAGTTGTGTGTGTACACAGGTGTGTGTGTGTGTACACAACTGTGTGTGTATGTACACAGTTTGTGTGTGTGTACACAATTGTGTGTGTGTGTGTGTGTGAGTACACAATTGTGTGTGTGTGTGTGAGTGCACAGTTGTGTGTGTGTGTACGCAGTTGTGTGTGTGTGTGTGTGTGTGTACACAATTGTGTGTGTGTACACAGTTTTGTATATGTGTGTGTGTACACAGTTGTGTGTTTGTGTACAGTGTGTGTGTGTGTTTGTACACAGTTGTGTGTGTGTGTACACAGTTGTGTGTGTGTACAGTGTGTGTGTGTACACAGTTGTGTGCGTGTGTGTACACTGTTTTGTGTGTGTGTGTGTGTGCACAGGTGTGTGTGTGTTTGTACGCAGTTGTGTGTGTGTATACTGTTTGTGTGTGTACACTGTGTGTGTGTGTACACTGTGTGTGCGTACACTGTGTGTGTACACTGTTTTGTGTAGGTGTATACTGTTGTGTGTGTGCACACAGTGTGTGTGTGTACACACTGTGTGTGTTTATACACAGTTTGTCTGTGTATACACAGTGTGTGTGTGTGTGTGCACAATGTGGTGTGCATGTGTGTGTGCACACTGTGTGTGTGTGAATACACAGTGTGTGTGTGTGCGTACACAGTGTGTGTGTCTGTGTGTATACAGTGTGTGTGTGTACACAGTGTGTGTGTTTGTACACAGTTGTGTGTGTGTGTACACAGTTGTGTGTGTGTACACAGTGTGTGTGTCTGTACACAGTGTGTGTGTGTGTATACACAGTGTGTCTGTGAATACACAGTAAGTGTGTGTGTACAATGTTGTGTGCGTGTGTGTGTGTACACTGTGTGTGTGTGCGTACACTGTGTGTGTGTGTGTGTGTACAGTGTGTGTGTGTACACAGTTGTGTGTGTGTGTACAGGGTGTGTGTGTGTGTGTACTGTGTGTGTGTGTGTACACTGTGTGTGTGTACACTGTGTGTGTGTGTACACTGTGTGTGTGTGTGTACACTGTGTGTGTTTGTGTGTGTACACTGTGTGTGTGTACACTGTCTGTGTGTGTGTACACTGTGTGTGTGTGTGTACACTGTGTGTGTATACGCTGTGTGTGTGTGTGTACACTTTGTGTGTGTGTATACACTGTGTGTGTGTACACTGTGTGTGTGTGTACACTGTGTGTGTGTGTATACAGTGTGTGTGTACACTGTGTGTGTGTTTAAACTGTGTATGTGTGTGTACACTTTGTGTGTGTACACTGTGTGTGTACACTGTGTTTGTACACGCTGTGTGTGTATGTGTGCGTGTGTACACTGTGTGTGTGTATACATTGTGTGTGTGTGTACACTGTGAGTGTGTACACTGTGTGTGTGTATACTATGTGTGTGTGCATACACAGTGTGTGTGTGTACACAGTTGTGTGTGTGTACACAGTTTTGTATGTGTGTGTGTGTACACAGTTGTGTGTGTGCAGTGTGTGTGTACACAGTCGTGTGTGTGTGTACACAGTTTTGTGTGTGTGTGCACAGGTGTGTGTGTTTGTACGCAGCTGTGTGTGTGTGTATACTGTTTGTGTGTGTACAATGTGTGCGTGTGTACACTGTGTGTGTGTACACTGTGTGCGTGTACACTGTTGTGTGTGCGTACACTGTTGTGTGTGTGTACACAGTGTGTGTGTACACAGTGTGTGTGTATACACAGTGTGTGTGTGTGAGTACACAGTGTGTGTGTGCGTGTGTGTATACAGTGTGTGTGTACACAGTGTGTGTGTTTGTACACAGTTGTGTGTGTGTACACAGTTGTGTGTGTGTACACTGTTGTGTGTGTGTACACAGTGTGTGTGTCTGTACACAGTTGTGTGTATTCACAGTGTGTCTGTGTATACACAGTGTGTGTGTGTGTGTACAATGTTGTGTGCGTGTGTGGGTGTACACTGTGTGTGTGTGTGTGTGTGTATACAGTGTGTGTGTGTGTGAGTACACAGTTTATGTGTGTGTATACAGTGTGTGTGTGTGTGTGTGTGTACACAGTGTGTGTGTTTGTACACAGTGGTGTGTGTGTGTGTGTACACAGTTGTGTGTGTGTACAGTGTGTGTGTGTGTGTGTGTACACTGTGATTGTGTGTGTGTGTGCACTGTGTGTGTGTGTACACTGTGTGTGTGTACACTGTGTGTGTGTACACTGTGTGTGTGTGTGTGTACACTGTGTGTGTGTGTGTACACTGTGTGTGTGTGTACACTGTGTGTGTGTGTGTACACTGTGTGTGTATACGCTGTGTGTGTGTGTGTACACTGAGTGTGTGTGTGTATATACACTGTGTGTTAGTGTACACTGTGTGTTCGTGTGTACACTGTGTGTGCGTATACACTGTGTGTGGGTGTACACTGTGTGTGTGTGTATACACTGTGTGTGTATACACGGTGTGTGTGTATACACTGTGTGTGTGTATACACTGTGTGTGTGTACACTGTGTGTGTGTACATTGTGTGTGTATACACTGTGTTTGTGTGTGTTTATACACTGTGTGAGTGTGTGTGTGTGTACACTTTGTGTGTGTATACACTGTGTGTGTGTGTATACACTGTGTGTGTGAACACTGTGTGTGTGTGTGTCTACACTGTGTGTGTGTATACACGGTGTGTGTATGTACACTGTGTGTGTATACACTGTGTGTGTGTGCACTGTGTGTGTGTGTACACTGTGTGTGTGTATACACTGTGTTTGTTTGTGTGCATACACTGTGTGTGTGTGTGTGTACATTGTGTGTGTTTTAACACTGTGTGTGTGTGTACACTCTGTGTGTGTGTACACTGTGTGTGTGTGTATACTGTGTGTGTGTGTGCATAAACTGTGTGTGTGTTTGTACACTGTGTGTATGTGTGTCTGTACACTGTGTGTGTGTATACACTGTGTGTGTGTGTATGTACACACTGTGTGTGTGTGTGTACACTTAGTGTGTGTATACACTCTGTGTGTGTGTATACACTGTGTGTGTGAGTGTGTTCACTGTGTGTGTGTCTACACTGTGTGTGTGTATACACTGTGTGTGTACTCTGTGTGTGTGTGTACACTGTGTGTGTGTATACACTATGTGTGTGTGTGCACACTGCGTGTGTGTGTAAACTGTGTGTGTGTGTGTGTGTGCATAGTGTGTGTGTGTGTACACTGTGTGTGTGTTTAAACTGTGTATGTGTGTGTACACTGTGTGTGTGTGTACACTGTGTGTGTACACTGTGTTTGTATACGCTGTGTGTGTGTGTGTGCGTGTGTACACTGTGTGTGTGTATACATTGTGTATGTGTGTACACTGTGTGTGTGTACACTGTGTCTGTGTATACACTGTTTGTGTGGGTACACCGTGTGTGTGTGTATACACTGTGTGTGTGTATACACGGTGTGTGTGTATACACTGTGTGTGTGTATACACTGTGTGTGTGTGTACACTATGCGTGTGTGTACACTGTGTGTGCGTGTGTTTACACTGTGTTTGTGTGTGTGTGTATACACTGTGTGTCTGTGTGTACACTGTGTGTGTATACACTGTGTGTGTGTATACACTGTGTGTGTGTGTACACTGTGTGTGTATACACTGTGTGTGTGTATACACGGTGTGTGTGTACACTGTGTGTGTGTACACTGTGTGTGTGTATACGCTGTGTGTGTGTGTACACTGTGTGTGTGTACACTGTGTGTGTGTATACTGTGTGTGTGTGTGCATACACTGCGTGTGTGTGTACACTGTGTGTGTGTGTGTGTGTACACAGCTGTGTGTGTGTGAACGCAGTTGTGTGTGTCTGTGTACACAATTGTGTGTGTATGTACACAGTTGTGTGTGTGTACAGAATTGTGTGTGTGTGTGTGCGTACACAGCTGTGTGTGTGTTTGTGACTGCACAGTTGTGTGTGTGTAAGCAGTGGTGTGTGTGTCTGTACACAGTTGTGTATGTGTACACAGTTTTGTGTGTGTGTGTACACAGTAGTGTGTGTGTGTGTACACAGTGTGTGTGTGTACACAGTTGTGTGTGTGTGTGTACACAGTTGTGTGTGTGTGTGTATACAGTGTGTGTGTAAACAGTTTTGTGTGTGTGTGTGTACACAGGTATGTGGGTGTGTTTGTACGCAGTTGTGTGTATGTGTGTTTACTGAGTGTGTGTGTACACTGTGTGTGTGTACACTGTGTGTGTACAATGTGTGTGTGTGTGTGTGTAAACTGTTGTGTGTGTGTACACTGTTGTGTTTGTGTACACAGTGTGTGTGTGTGTACACAGTGTGTGTGTGTGTGTGTGTGTATACACAGTGTGTGTGTATACAGTGTGTGTGTGTACACAATGTGTGAGTGTGTGTATGGACAGAGTGTGTGTGTGAGTACACAGTGTCTGTGTGTGGATACAGTGTCTGTGTTTGTGTACATAGTGTGTGTGTGTGTGTGTGTACACAGTTGTGTGTGTATGTACACAGTTGTGTGTGTGTACACAATTGTGTGTGTGTGTGAGTACACAATTGTGTGTGTGTGTGTGAGTGCACAGTTGTGTGTGTGTGTACGCAGTTGTGTGTGTGTGTGTACACAATTTTGTGTGTGTACACAGTTTTGTATATGTGTGTGTACACAGTTGTGTGTTTGTATACAGTGTGTGTGTGTTTGTACACAGCTGTGTGTGTGTGTACACAGTTGTGTGTGTGTGTACACAGTCGTGTGTGTGTGTGTGCACACAGTTTTGTGTGTGTGTGTGTGCACAGGTGTGTGTGTACACTGTGTGTGTGTACACTGTGTGTGTACACTGTTTTGTGAGTGTGTACACTGTTGTGTGTGCACACAGTGTGTGTGTGTGTACACAGTGTGTGTGTTTATACACAGTGTGTCTGTGTATACACAGTGTGTGTGTACAATGTTGTGTGCATGTGTGTGTGCACACAGTGTGTGTGTGTGTGTGTGAGCACACAGTGTGTGTGTGTGTGTATACAGTGTGTGTGTACACAGTTTGTGTGTTTGTACACAGTTGTGTGTGTGTGTGTGTACACAGTTGTGTGTGTGTGTACACTGTTGTGTGTGTGTACACAGTGTGTGTGTCTGTACACAGTGTTTGTGTGTATACACAGTGTGTCTGTGTGTACACAGTGTGTGCGTGTGTACAATGTTGTGTGTGTGTGTCTGTACACTGTGTGTGTGTATACACTGTGTGTATGTGTGTACACACTGTGTGTGTGTGCGTACACTGTGTGTGTATACACTGTGTGTGTGTATACACTGTGTGTGTACACTGTGTGTGTGTGTGTACACTGTGTGTGTGTACACTGTGTGTGTGTATGTGTGTGTACACTCTGTGTGTGTGTGTGTGTGTGTGTATACACAGGAGTGTGTGTGTGTGTGTACACAACTGTGTGTGTATGTACACAGTTGTGTGTGTGTGTACACAGTGTGTGTGTGTACACAGTTGTGTGTGTGTGTGTACACAGTTGTGTGTGTGTGTGTATACAGTGTGTGTGTAAACAGTTTTGTGTGTGTGTGTGTACACAGGTATGTGGGTGTGTTTGTACGCAGTTGTGTGTATGTGTGTTTACTGAGTGTGTGTGTACACTGTGTGTGTGTACACTGTGTGTGTACAATGTGTGTGTGTGTGTGTGTAAACTGTTGTGTGTGTGTACACTGTTGTGTTTGTGTACACAGTGTGTGTGTGTGTACACAGTGTGTGTGTGTGTGTGTGTGTGTATACACAGTGTGTGTGTATACAGTGTGTGTGTGTACACAATGTGTGAGTGTGTGTATGGACAGAGTGTGTGTGTGAGTACACAGTGTCTGTGTGTGGATACAGTGTCTGTGTTTGTGTACATAGTGTGTGTGTGTGTGTGTGTACACAGTTGTGTGTGTATGTACACAGTTGTGTGTGTGTACACAATTGTGTGTGTGTGTGAGTACACAATTGTGTGTGTGTGTGTGAGTGCACAGTTGTGTGTGTGTGTACGCAGTTGTGTGTGTGTGTGTACACAATTTTGTGTGTGTACACAGTTTTGTATATGTGTGTGTACACAGTTGTGTGTTTGTATACAGTGTGTGTGTGTTTGTACACAGCTGTGTGTGTGTGTACACAGTTGTGTGTGTGTGTACACAGTCGTGTGTGTGTGTGTGCACACAGTTTTGTGTGTGTGTGTGTGCACAGGTGTGTGTGTACACTGTGTGTGTGTACACTGTGTGTGTACACTGTTTTGTGAGTGTGTACACTGTTGTGTGTGCACACAGTGTGTGTGTGTGTACACAGTGTGTGTGTTTATACACAGTGTGTCTGTGTATACACAGTGTGTGTGTACAATGTTGTGTGCATGTGTGTGTGCACACAGTGTGTGTGTGTGTGTGTGAGCACACAGTGTGTGTGTGTGTGTGTATACAGTGTGTGTGTACACAGTTTGTGTGTTTGTACACAGTTGTGTGTGTGTGTGTGTACACAGTTGTGTGTGTGTGTACACTGTTGTGTGTGTGTACACAGTGTGTGTGTCTGTACACAGTGTTTGTGTGTATACACAGTGTGTCTGTGTGTACACAGTGTGTGCGTGTGTACAATGTTGTGTGTGTGTGTCTGTACACTGTGTGTGTGTATACACTGTGTGTATGTGTGTACACACTGTGTGTGTGTGCGTACACTGTGTGTGTATACACTGTGTGTGTGTATACACTGTGTGTGTACACTGTGTGTGTGTGTGTACACTGTGTGTGTGTACACTGTGTGTGTGTATGTGTGTGTACACTCTGTGTGTGTGTGTGTGTGTGTGTATACACAGGAGTGTGTGTGTGTGTGTACACAACTGTGTGTGTATGTACACAGTTGTGTGTGTGTGTACACAATTGTGTGTGTGAGTACACAATTGTGTGTGTGTGTGTGAGTGCACAGTTGTGTGTGTGTGTGTACGCAGTTGTGTGTGTGTGTGTGTACACACTTTTGTGTGTGTACACAGTTTTGTATATGTGTTTGTGTATACAGTTGTGTGTTTGTGTACAGTGTGAGTGTGTGTTTGTACACAGCTGTGTGTGTGTGTACACAGTTGTGTGTGTGTGTACACATTCGTGTGTGTGTGTGTGTACACAGTTTTGTGTGTGTGCACAGGTGTGTGTGCACACTGTGTGTGTACACTGTGCGTGTACACTGTTTTGTGTGTGTGTACACTGTTGTGTGTGTGCACACAGTGTGTGTGTGTGTACACAGTGTGTGTGTTTATACACAGTGTGTCTGTGTATACACAGTGTGTGTGTGTACAATGTTGTGTGCGTGTGTGTGTGCACTGTGTGTGTGTATACACAGTGTGAGTGTGTGAGTACACAGTGTGTGTGTGTGTGTATACTGTGTGTGTGTGTACACAGTGTGTGTGTTTGTACACAGTTGTGTGTGTGTGTGTACACAGTTGTGTGTGTGTGTACAGGGTGTGTATGTGTGTGTACACTGTGTGTGTATACACTGTGTGTGTGTGTACACAGTGTGTTTGTGTCTGTTTACAGTTGTGTGTGTATGTGTGTGTACAGAGTTGTGTGTGTACAGTTGTGTGTGTGTCTGTGTACACAGTTGTGTGTGTGTGTCTGTGCACAGTTGTGTGTCTGTGCGTACACAGTTTTGTGTGTGTGTGTACACAGTTGTGTGTATGTGTGTGTACACAGCTGTGTGTGTGTGAACGCAGTTGTGTGTGTCTGTGTACACAATTGTGTGTGTATGTACACAGTTGTGTGTGTGTACAGAATTGTGTGTGTGTGTGTGCGTACACAGCTGTGTGTGTGTGTTTGTGACTGCACAGTTGTGTGTGTGTAAGCAGTGGTGTGTGTGTCTGTACACAGTTGTGTATGTGTACACAGTTTTGTGTGTGTGTGTACACAGTAGTGTGTGTGTGTGTGTGTACACAGTGTGTGTGTGTGTGTACACAGTTGTGTGTGTGTGTACACAGTTGTGTGTGTGTGTATACAGTGTGTGTGTAAACAGTTTTGTGTGTGTGTGTGTACACAGGTATGTGGGTGTGTTTGTACGCAGTTGTGTGTATGTGTGTATACTGAGTGTGTGTGTACACTGTGTGTGTGTACACTGTGTGTGTACAATGTGTGTGTGTGTGTGTAAACTGTTGTGTGTGTGTGTGTACACTGTTGTGTTTGTGTACACAGTGTGTGTGTGTGTACACAGTGTGTGTGTGTGTGTGTGTATACACAGTGTGTGTGTGTATACAGTGTGTGTGTGTACACTGTTGTGTGTGTGTACACAATGTGTGAGTGTGTGTATAGACAGTGTGTGTGTGTGAGTACACAGTGTGTGTGTGTGGATACAGTGTCTGTGTTTGTGTACATAGTGTGTGTGTGTGTGTGTGTGTACACAGTTGTGTGTGTACACAGGTGTGTGTGTGTGTGTGTGTGTGTGTACACAACTGTGTGTGTATGTACACAGTTGTGTGTGTGTACACAATTGTGTGTGTGTGTGTGAGTGCACAGTTGTGTGTGTGTGTACGCAGTTGTGTGTGTGTGTGTACACAATTTTGCGTGTGTACACAGTTTTGTATATGTGTGTGTGTACACAGTTGTGTGTTTGTATACAGTGTGTGTGTGTGTTTGTACACAGCTGTGTGTGTGTGTACACAGTTGTGTGTGTGTGTACACAGTCGTATGTGCGTGTGTGTGCACACAATTCTGTGTGTGTGTGTGCACAGGTGTGTGTGTACACTGTGTGTGTGTACACTGTGTGTGTACACTGTTTTGTGAGTGTGTACACTGTTGTGTGTGTGCACACAGTGTGTGTGTGTGTACACAGTGTGTGTGTTTATACACAGTGTGTCTGTGTATACACAGTGTGTGTGTACAATGTTGTGTGCATGTGTGTATGCACACAGTGTGTGTGTGTGTGTGTGAGCACACAGTGTGTGTGTGTGTGTGTGTGTGTGTATACAGTGTGTGTGTGTACACAGTTTGTGTGTTTGTACACAGTTGTGTGTGTGTGTGTACACAGTTGTGTGTGTGTGTACACTGTTGTGTGTGTGTACACAGTGTGTGTGTCTGTACACAGTGTTTGTGTGTATACACAGTGTGTCTGTGTAAACACAGTGTGTGTGTGTGTACAATGTTGTGTGCGTGTGTGTGTATACACTGTGTGTGTGTATACACAGTGTGTGTGTGTGAGTACACAGTGTGTGTGTGTGTGTGTGTGTATACAGTGTGTGTGTGTACACAGTGTGTGTGTTTGTACACAGTTGTGTGTGTGTGTGTGTACACAGTTGTGTGTGTGTGTGCAGGGTGTGTATGTGTGTGTACACTGTGTGTGTATACACTGTGTGTGTGTACACTGTGTGTGTGTCTGTGTGTACACTGTGTGTGTGTACACTGTGTGTGTGTGTGTTTACACTGTGTGTGTGTGTATACTCTGTGCGTGTGTACACTGTGTGTGTGTTTACACTATGTGCGTGTGCATGTGTACACTGTGTGTGTGTACACTGTGTGTGTGTGTTTACACTGTGTGTGTGTACACTGTGTGTGTGTACACTGAGTGTGTGTGTGTGTGTGTGTGTGTACACAGTGTGTTTGTGTCTGTTTACAGTTGTGTGTGTATGTGTGTGCACAGAGTTGTGTGTGTACAGTTGTGTGTGTGTCTGTGTACACAGTTGTGTGTGTGTGTCTGTGCACAGTTGTGTGTCTGTGCGTACACAGTTTTGTGTGTGTGTGTACACAGTTGTGTGTATGTGTGTGTACACAGCTGTGTGTGTGTGAACGCAGTTGTGTGTGTCTGTGTACACAATTGTGTGTGTATGTACACAGTTGTGTGTGTGTACAGAATTGTGCGTGTGTGTGTGCGTACACAGGTGTGTGTGTGTGTGACTGCACAGTTGTGTGTGTGTAAGCAGTGGTGTGTGTGTCTGTACACAGTTGTGTATGTGTACACAGTTTTGTGTGTGTGTGTACACAGTAGTGTGTGTGTGTGTGTACACAGTGTGTGTGTGTGTACACAGTTGTGTGTGTGTGTATACAGTGTGTGTGTAAACAGTTTTGTGTGTGTGTGTGTACACAGGTATGTGGGTGTGTTTGTACGCAGTTGTGTGTATGTGTGTGTACTGAGTGTGTGTGTACACTGTGTGTGTGTACACTGTGTGTGTACAAAGTGTGTGAGTGTGTAAACTGTTGTGTGTGTGTGTACACTGTTGTGTTTGTGTACACAGTGTTTGTGTGTGTACACAGTGTGTTTGTGTGTGTATACACAGTGTGTGTGTGTGTATACAGTGTGTGTGTGTACACTGTTGTGTGTGTACACAATGTGTGAGTGTGTGTATAGACAGTGTGTGTGTGTGAGTACACAGTGTGTGTGTGTGGATACAGTGTCTGTGTTTGTGTACATAGTGTGTGTGTGTGTACACAGTTGTGTGTGTACACAGGTGTGTGTGTACACAACTGTGTGTGTATGTACACAGTTGTGTGTGTGTGTGTACACAATTGTGTGTGTGTGTGAGTACACAATTGTGTGTGTGTGTGAGTGCACAGTTGTGTGTGTGTGTACGCAGTTGTGTGTGTGTGTGTGTGTGTACACAACTGTGTGTGTATGTACACAGTTGTGTGTGTGTACACAATTGTGTGTGTGTGTGTATACACTGTGTGTGTGTGTGTAAACTGTTGTGTGTGTGTGTACACTGTTGTGTTTGTGTACACAGTGTGTGTGTGTGTACACAGTGTGTGTGTGTGTGTATACACAGTGTGTGTGTGTGTGTATACAGTGTGTGTGTACACTGTTGTGTGTGTGTACACAATGTGTGAGTGTGTGTATAGACAGTGTGTGTGTGTGAGTACACAGTGTGTGTGTGTGGATACAGTGTCTGTGTTTGTGTACATAGTGTGTGTGTGTGTGTGTACACAGTTGTGTGTGTACACAGGTGTGTGTGTGTGTGTGTGTGTGTACACAACTGTGTGTGTATGTACACAGTTGTGTGTGTGTACACAATTGTGTGTGTGTGTGAGTACACAATTGTGTGTGTGTGTGTGAGTGCACAGTTGTGTGTGTGTGTACGCAGTTGTGTGTGTGTGTGTACACAATTTTGCGTGTGTACACAGTTTTGTATATGTGTGTGTGTACACAGTTGTGTGTTTGTATACAGTGTGTGTGTGTGTTTGTACACAGCTGTGTGTGTGTGTACACAGTTGTGTGTGTGTGTACACAGTCGTATGTGCGTGTGTGTGCACACAATTCTGTGTGTGTGTGTGTGTGCACAGGTGTGTGTGTACACTGTGTGTGTGTACACTGTGTGTGTACACTGTTTTGTGAGTGTGTACACTGTTGTGTGTGTGCACACAGTGTGTGTGTGTGTACACAGTGTGTGTGTTTATACACAGTGTGTCTGTGTATACACAGTGTGTGTGTACAATGTTGTGTGCATGTGTGTGTGCACACAGTGTGTGTGTGTGTGTGTGTGAGCACACAGTGTGTGTGTGTGTGTGTGTGTGTATACAGTGTGTGTGTGTACACAGTTTGTGTGTTTGTACACAGTTGTGTGTGTGTGTGTACACAGTTGTGTGTGTGTGTACACTGTTGTGTGTGTGTACACAGTGTGTGTGTCTGTACACAGTGTTTGTGTGTATACACAGTGTGTCTGTGTAAACACAGTGTGTGTGTGTGTACAATGTTGTGTGCGTGTGTGTGTATACACGGTGTGTGTGTATACACAGTGTGTGTGTGTGAGTACACAGTGTGTGTGTGTGTGTGTGTATACAGTGTGTGTGTGTACACAGTGTGTGTGTTTGTACACAGTTGTGTGTGTGTGTGTGTACACAGTTGTGTGTGTGTGTACAGGGTGTGTATGTGTGTGTACACTGTGTGTGTGTACACTGTGTGTGTGTCTGTGTGTACACTGTGTGTGTGTACACTGTGTGTGTGTGTGTTTACACTGTGTGTGTGTGTATACTCTGTGCGTGTGTACACTGTGTGTGTGTTTACACTATGTGCGTGTGCATGTGTACACTGTGTGTGTGTACACTGTGTGTGTGTGTTTACACTGTGTGTGTGTACACTGTGTGTGTGTACACTGAGTGTGTGTGTGTGTGTGTACACAGTGTGTTTGTGTCTGTTTACAGTTGTGTGTGTATGTGTGTGCACAGAGTTGTGTGTGTACAGTTGTGTGTGTGTCTGTGTACACAGTTGTGTGTGTGTGTCTGTGCACAGTTGTGTGTCTGTGCGTACACAGTTTTGTGTGTGTGTGTACACAGTTGTGTGTATGTGTGTGTACACAGCTGTGTGTGTGTGAACGCAGTTGTGTGTGTCTGTGTACACAATTGTGTGTGTATGTACACAGTTGTGTGTGTGTACAGAATTGTGCGTGTGTGTGTGCGTACACAGGTGTGTGTGTGTGTGACTGCACAGTTGTGTGTGTGTAAGCAGTGGTGTGTGTGTCTGTACACAGTTGTGTATGTGTACACAGTTTTGTGTGTGTGTTTACACAGTAGTGTGTGTGTGTGTGTACACAGTGTGTGTGTGTGTACACAGTTGTGTGTGTGTGTACACAGTTGTGTGTGTGTGTATACAGTGTGTGTGTAAACAGTTTTGTGTGTGTGTGTACACAGGTATGTGGGTGTGTTTGTACGCAGTTGTGTGTATGTGTGTGTACTGAGTGTGTGTGTACACTGTGTGTGTGTACACTGTGTGTGTACAATGTGTGTGAGTGTGTAAACTGTTGTGTGTGTGTGTACACTGTTGTGTTTGTGTACACAGTGTTTGTGTGTGTACACAGTGTGTTTGTGTGTGTATACACAGTGTGTGTGTGTGTATACAGTGTGTGTGTGTACACTGTTGTGTGTGTACACAATGTGTGAGTGTGTGTATAGACAGTGTGTGTGTGTGAGTACACAGTGTGTGTGTGTGGATACAGTGTCTGTGTTTGTGTACATAGTGTGTGTGTGTGTACACAGTTGTGTGTGTACACAGGTGTGTGTGTACACAACTGTGTGTGTATGTACACAGTTGTGTGTGTGTGTGTACACAATTGTGTGTGTGTGTGAGTACACAATTGTGTGTGTGTGTGAGTGCACAGTTGTGTGTGTGTGTACGCAGTTGTGTGTGTGTGTACACAATTGTGTGTGTACACAGTTTTGTATATGTGTGTGTGTACACAGTTGTGTGTTTGTGTACAGTGTGAGTGTGTGTTTGTACACAGTTGTGTGTGTGTGTACACAGTTGTGTGTGTGTAGAGTGTGTGTGTATACACAGTCGTGTGTGTGTGTGTACACAGTTTTGTGTGTGTGTGTGTGTGCACAGGTGTGTGTGTGTTTGTACGCAGTTGTGTGTGTGTGTGTATACTGTTTGTGTGCGTACACTGTGTGTGTCTACACTGTGTTTGTGTACACTGTGTGTGTACACTGTTTTGTGTGGGTGTACACTGTTGTGTGTGTGTACACAGTGTGTGTGTGTGCACACTGTGTGTGTTTATACACAGTGTGTCTGTGTATACACAGTGTGTGTGTGTGTGCACAATGTTGTGTGCGTGTGTGTGTGCACACAGAGTGTGTTTGTATACACAGTGTGTATGTGTGTGCGTACACAGTGTGTGTGTGTATAGTGTGTGTGTGTACAGTGTGTGTGTTTGTACACAGTTGTGTGTGTGTGTACACAGTTGTGTGTATGTGTACACTGTTGTGTGTGTTTATACACTGTGTGTGTGTACACTGTGTGTGTGTGTACACTGTGTGTGTGTATACACTGTGTGTGTGTGTGTGTACACTGTGTGTGTGTATACACTGTGTGTGTGTATACACGGTGTGTGTGTGTACACTGTGTGTGTGTATACACTGTGTGTGTGTACACTGTGTGTATACAATGTGTGTGTGTATACACTGTGTTTGTGTGTGTGTGTACACTGTGTGTGTGTGTGTACACTGTGTGTGTGTACACTGTGTGTGTCTGTGTGTGTACACTGTGTGTGTGTACACTGTGTGTGTATACACTGTGTGTGTGTACACTGTGTGTGTGTATACACTGTGTGTGTCTGTACACTGTGTGTGTGTGTACACTGTGTGTGTGTGTGTATACACTGTGTGTTTGAACACTGTGTGTGTCTGTGTATACACTGTGTGTGTGTATACACGGTGTGTGCATGTACACCGTGTGTGTGTGTGTGTACACTGTGTGTGTATACACTGTGTGTGTGTATACACTGTGTGTGTGTGTACACTGCGTGTGTGTGTGTATTCACTGTGTGTGTGTATACACGGTGTGTGTGTACACTGTGTGTGTGTGTACACTGTGTGTGTGTATACGCTGTGTGTGTGTGTACACTGTGTGTGTGTGTACACTGTGTGTGTGTGTATACTGTGTGTGTGTGTGCATACACTGTGTGTGTGTACACTGTGTGTGTGTGTGTCTGTACACTGTGTGTGTGTACACACTGTGTGTGTGTGTGTACACTGTGTGTGTATACACTGTGTGTGTGTATACACTGTGTGTGTGTACACTGTGTGTGTGTATGTGTGTGTACACTGTGTGTGTGTGTGTGTGTATACACAGGTGTGTGTGTGTGTGTGTACACAACTGTGTGTGTATGTACACAGTTGTGTGTGTGTACACAATTGTGTGTGTGTTTGTATGAGTACACAATTGTGTGTGTGTGTGAGTGCACAATTGTGTGTGTGTGTACGCAGTTGTGTGTGTGTGTGTACACAATTTTGTGTGTGTACACAGTTTTGTATATGTGTGTGTGTATACAGTTGTGTGTTTGTGTTCAGTGTGTGTGTGTGTGTTTGTACACAACTGTGTGTGTGTGTACACAGTTGTGTGTGTGTGTACACAGTCGTATGTGTGTGTGTGTACACAGTTTTGTTTGTGTGTGTGTGTGCACAGGTGTGTGTGTACACTGTGTGTGTGTACACTGTGTGTGTACACTGTTTTGTGTGTGTGTACACTGTTGTGTGTGTGCACACAGTGTGTGTGTGTACACAGTGTGTGTGTTTATACACAGTGTGTCTGTGTATACACAGTGTGTGTACAATGTTGTGTGCATGTGTGTGTGCACACAGTGTGTGTGTGTATACACAGTGTGTGTGTGTGAGTACACAGTGTGTGTGTGTGTGTATACAGTGTGTGTGTACACAGTTTGTGTGTTTGTACACAGTTGTGTGTGTGTGTGTACACAGTTGTGTGTGTGTGTACACTGTTGTGTGTGTACACAGTTTGTGTGTCTGTACACAGTGTGTGTGTATACACAGTGTGTCTGTGTATACACAGTGTGTGTGTGTGTACAATGTTGTGTGCGTGTGTGTGTACACTGTGTGTGTGTATACACAGTGTGTGTGTGTGTGAGTACACAGTGTGTGTGTGTATACAGTGTGTGTGTGTGTGTATACAGTGTGTGTGTGTGTGTGTACACAGTGTGTGTGTTTGTATACAGTTGTGTGTGTGTGTGTACACAGTGTTGTGTGTGTGTACAGGGTGTGTATGTGTGTGTACACTGTGTGTGTATACACTGTGTGTGTGTACACTGTGTGTGTGTCTGTGTGTACACTGTGTGTGTGTGTGTACACTGTGTGTGTGTACACTGTGTGTGTGTACCATGAGTGTGTGTGTGTGTGTGTGTGTGTACACAGTGTGTTTGTGTCTGTTTACAGTTGTGTGTGTATGTGTGTGTACAGAGTTGTGTGTGTACAGTTGTGTGTGAGTCTGTGTACACAGTTGTGTGTGTGTGTCTGTGCACAGTTGTGTGTCTGTGCGTACACAGTTTTGTGTGTGTGTGTACACAGTTGTGTGTATGTGTGTGTACACAGCTGTGTGTGTGTGAACGCAGTTGTGTGTGTCTGTGTACACAATTGTGTGTGTATGTACACAGTTGTGTGTGTGTACACAGTTGTCTGTGTGTGTGTGTACACAGTTGTGTGTGTTTGTACACAGTTGTTTGTTTGTGTACACAGTGTGTGTGTGTGTACACAGTGTGTGTGTGTATACACAGTGTGTGTGTGTGTGTATACACAGTGTGTGTGTGTGTGTATATACAGTGTGTGTGTGTACACTGTTGTGTGTGTGTGTGTACACAATGTGTGAGTGTGTGTATAGACAGTGTGTGTGTGTGAGTACACAGTGTGTGTGTGTGGATACAGTGTCTGTGTTTGTGTACACAGTATGTGTGTGTGTGTACACAGTTGTGTGTGTACACAGGTGTGTGTGTGTGTGTACACAACTGTGTGTGTATGTACACAATTGTGTGTGTGTGTGCACACAATTGTGTGTGAGTACACAATTGTGTGTGTGTGTGTGTGTGTGTGTGTGAGTGCACAGTTGTGTGTGTGTGTACGCAGTTGTGTGTGTGTGTGTGTACACAATTGTGTGTGTACACAGTTTTGTATATGTGTGTGTGTACACAGTTGTGTGTTTGTGTACAGTGTGAGTGTGTGTTTGTACACAGTTGTGTGTGTGTGTACACAGTTGTGTGTGTGTACAGTGTGTGTGTGTACACAGTCGTGTGTGTGTGTGTGTGTACACAGTTTTGTGTGTGTGTGTGTGTGCTCAGGTGTGTGGGTGTTTGTACGCAGTTGTGTGTGTGTGTATACTGTTTGTGTGCATACACTGTGTGTGTACACTGTGTGTGTGTACACTGTGTGTGTACACTTTTTTGTGTGGGTGTACACTGTTGTGTGTGTGTACACAGTGTGTGTGTGTACACACTGTGTGTGTTTATACACAGTGTGTCTGTGTATACACAGTGTGTGTGTGTGCACAATGTTGTGTGCGTGTGTGTGAGCACACAGAGTGTGTGTGTATACACAGTGTGTGTGTGTGTGCGTACACAGTGTGTGTGTGTATATAGTGTGCGTGTGTACAGTGTGTGTGTTTGTACACAGTTGTGTGTGTGTGTACACAGTTGTGTGTACGTGTACACTGTGTGTGTGTGTACACTGTGTGTGTGTGTACACTGTGCTTGTGTATACACTGTGTGTGTACACTGTGTGTGTGTATACACTGTGTGTGTGTATACATGGTGTGTGTGTGTACACTGTGTGTGTGTATACACTGTGTGTGTACACTGTGTGTATACAATGTGTGTGTGTATACATTGTGTTTGTGTGTGTGTGTACACTGTGTGTGTGTGTGTACACTGTGTGTGTACACTGTGTGTGTCTGTGTGTGTACACTGTGTGTGTGTGTGTACACTGTGTGTGTATACGCTGTGTGTGTGTGTGTACACTGTGTGTGTGTACACTGTGTGTGTTTATACACTGTGTGTGTCTGTACACTGTGTGTGTGTGTACACTGCGTGTGTGTGTATACACTGTGTGTGTGAACACTGTGTGTGTCTGTGTATACACTGTGTGTGTGTATACACGGTGTGTGCGTGTACACCGTGTGTGTGTGTGTACACAGTGTGTCTGTGTATACACAGTGTGTGTGTGTGCACAATGTTGTGTGCGTGTGTGTGTGCACACAGTGTGTGTGTATACACAGTGTGTGTGTGAGTACACTGTGTGTTTGTGTATACAGTGTGTGTGTGTACACAGTGTGTATGTTTGTACAAAGTTGTGTGTGTGTGTGTACACAGTTGTGTGTGTGTACACTGTTGTGTCTGTGTACACAGTGTGTGTGTCTGTAAACAGTGTGTGTGTGTATACACAGTGTGTCTGTGTAAACACAGTGTGTGTGTGTACAATGTTGTGTGCGTGTGTGTGTGTACACTGTGTGTGTGTGTATACACAGTGTGTGTGTGTGTGAGTACACAGTGTGTGTGTGTGTATACAGTGTGTGTGTGTGTACACAGTGTGTGTGTTTGTATACAGTTGTGTGTGTGTGTGTACACAGTGTTGTGTGTGTGTACAGGGTGTGTATGTGTGTGTACACTGTGTGTGTATACACTGTGTGTGTGTACACTGTGTGTGTGTCTGTGTGTACACTGTGTGTGTGTGTGTGTACACTGTGTGTGTGTGTGTACACTGTGTGTGTGTACCATGATTGTGTGTGTGTGTGTGTACACAGTGTGTTTGTGTCTGTTTACAGTTGTGTGTGTATGTGTGTGTACAGAGTTGTTTGTGTACAGTTGTGTGTGAGTCTGTGTACACAGTTGTGTGTGTGTGTCTGTGCACAGTTGTGTGTCTGTGCGTACACAGTTTTGTGTGTGTGTGTACACAGTTGTGTGTATGTGTGTGTACACAGCTGTGTGTGTGTGAACGCAGTTGTGTGTGTCTGTGTACACAATTGTGTGTGTATGTACACAGTTGTGTGTGTGTACAGAATTGTGTGTGTGTGTGAGTACACTGTGTGTTTGTGTATACAGTGTGTGTGTGTACACAGTGTGTGTGTTTGTACACAGTTGTGTGTGTACGCTGTTGTGTGTGTGTACACAGTGTGTGTGTCTGTACACAGTGTGTGTGTGTATACACAGTGTGTCTGTGTAAACACAGTGTGTGTGTGTACAATGTTGTGTGCGTGTGTGTGTGTGTGTACACTGTGTGTGTGTGTGTGTGTATACACAGTGTGTGTGTGTGTGTGAGTACACAGTGTGTGTGTGTATACAGTGTGTGTGTGTGTACACAGTGTGTGTTTGTACACAGTTGTGTGTGTGTGTACACTGTTGTGTGTGTGTGTACAGGGTGTGTGTGTGTATGTGTACTGTGTGTGTGTGTACACTGTGTGTGTGTACACTATGTGTGTGTGTACACTGTGTGTGTGTGTACACTGTGTGTGTATACGCTGTGTGTGTGTGTGTATACTGTGTGTGTGTATACACTGTGTGTGTGTGTACACTGTGTGTGTGTGTATACACTGTGTGTGAATACTGTGTGTGTGTGTGTATACACTGTGTGTGTGTATACACGGTGTGTGCGTGTACACTGTGTGTATACGCTGTGTGTGTGTGTGTACACTTTGTGTGTGTGTACACACTGTGTGTGTGTACACTGTGTGTGTACACTGTGTGTGTGTATGCACTGTGTGTGTGTGTACACTGTGTGTGTGTGTACACTGTGTGTGTGTGTGTCACTATGTGTGTATACGCTGTGTGTGTGTGTGTACGTTGTGTGTGTGTATACACTGTGTGTGTGTACACTGTGTGTGTATACACTGTGTGTGTGAACACTGTGTGTGTGTGTGTATACACTGTGTGTGTGTATACACGGTGTGTGCGTGTACACAGTGTGTGTGTGTACACAGTGTGTGTGTTTATACACAGTGTGTCTGTGTATGCACAGTATGTGTGTGTGTGCACAATGTTGTGTGTGTGTGTGTGTGCACACAGTGTGTGTGTGTGTATACACAGTGTGTGTGTGTGAGTACACTGTGTGTGTGTATACAGTGTGTGTGTGTGTACACAGTGTGTGTGTTTGTACACAGTTGTGTGTGTGTGTGTACACAGTTGTTTGTGTGTACACTGTTGTGTGTGTGTACACAGTGTGTGTGTCTGTACACAGTGTGTGTGTGTATACACAGTGTGTCTGTGTATACACAGTGTGTGTGTGTTTACAATGTTTTGTGCGTGTGTGTGGTAACACTGTGTGTGTGTGTGTGTGTACACAGTGTGTGTGTGTGTGAGTACACAGTGAGTGTGTGTATACAGTGTGTGTGTGTACACAGTGTGTGTTTGTACACAGTTGTGTGTGTGTGTGTACACAGTTGTGTGTGTGTGTACACAGTTGTGTGTGTGTGTATACAGTGTGTGTGTAAACAGTTTTGTGTGTGTGTGTGTACACAGGTATGTGGGTGTGTTTGTACGCAGTTGTGTGTATGTGTGTATACTGAGTGTGTGTGTACACTGTGTGTGTGTACACTGTGTGTGTACAATGTGTGTGTGTGTACACTGTTGTGTGTGTGTGTACATTGTTGTGTTTGTGTACACAGTGTGTGTGTGTGTACACTGTGTGTGTGTGTATATACACAGTGTGTGTGTGTGTGTGTGTATATACAGTGTGTGTGTGTACACTGTTGTGTGTGTGTGTGTACACAATGTGTGAGTGTGTGTATAGACAGTGTGTGTGTGTGAGTACACAGTGTGTGTGTGTGGCTACAGTGTCTGTGTTTGTGTACACAGTATGTGTGTGTGTACACAGTTGTGTGTGTACACAGGTGTGTGTGTGTGTGTGTACACAACTGTGTGTGTATGTACACAATTGTGTGTGTGTGTGTGCACACAATTGTGTGTGAGTACACAATTGTGTGTGTGTGTGTGAGTGCACAGTTGTGTGTGTGTGTACGCAGTTGTGTGTGTGTGTGTGTACACAATTGTGTGTGTACACAGTTTTGTATATGTGTGTGTGTACACAGTTGTGTGTTTGTGTACCGTGTGAGTGTGTGTTTGTACACAGTTGTGTGTGTGTACACAGTTGTGTGTGTGTACAGTGTGTGTGTGTACACAGTCGTGTGTGTGTGTGTGTACACAGTTTTGTGTGTGTGTGTGTGCTCAGGTGTGTGGGTGTTTGTACGCAGTTGTGTGTGTGTGTATACTGTTTGTGTGCATACACTGTGTGTGTGTACACTGTGTGTGTGTACACTGTGTGTGTACACTGTTTTGTGTGGGTGTACACTGTTGTGTGTGTGTACACAGTGTGTGTGTGTACACACTGTGTGTGTTTATACACAGTGTGTCTGTGTATACACAGTGTGTGTGTGTGCACAATGTTGTGTGCGTGTGTGTGAGCACACAGAGTGTGTGTGTGTATACACAGTGTGTGTGTGTGTGCGTACACAGTGTGTGTGTGCATATATAGTGTGTGTGTGTACAGTGTGTGTGTTTGTACACAGTTGTGTGTGTGTGTACACAGTTGTGTGTATGTGTACACTGTTGTGTGTGTATACACTGTGTGTGTGTGTACACTGTGTGTGTGTGTACACTGTGCTTGTGTATACACTGTGTGTGTGTACACTGTGTGTGTGTGTATACACTGTGTGTGTGTATACATGGTGTGTGTGTACACTGTGTGTGTGTATACACTGTGTGTGTGTACACTGTGTGTATACAATGTGTGTGTGTATACATTGTGTTTGTGTGTGTGTGTACACTGTGTGTGTGTGTGTACACTGTGTGTGTACACTGTGTGTGTCTGTGTGAGTACACTGTGTGTGTGTGTGTGTACACTGTGTGTGTATACGCTGTGTGTGTGTGTGTACACTGTGTGTGTGTACACTGTGTGTGTTTATACACTGTGTGTGTCTGTACACTGTGTGTGTGTGTACACTGCGTGTGTGTGTATACACTGTGTGTGTGAACACTGTGTGTGTCTGTGTATACACTGTGTGTGTGTGTATACATGGTGTGTGCGTGTACACCGTGTGTGTGTGTACACAGTGTGTCTGTGTATACACAGTGTGTGTGTGTGCACAATGTTGTGTGCGTGTGTGTGTGCACACAGTGTGTGTGTATACACAGTGTGTGTGTGTGAGTACACTGTGTGTTTGTGTATACAGTGTGTGTGTGTACACAGTGTGTGTGTTTGTACACAGTTGTGTGTGTGTACACTGTTGTGTGTGTGTACACAGTGTGTGTGTCTGTACACAGTGTGTGTGTGTATACACAGTGTGTCTGTGTAAACACAGTGTGTGTGTGTGTACAATGTTGTGTGCGTGTGTGTGTGTGTACACTGTGTGTGTGTGTGTGTATACACAGTGTGTGTGTGTGTGTGAGTACACAGTGTGTGTGTGTGTGTATACAGTGTGTGTGTGTGTACACAGTGTGTGTTTGTACACAGTTGTGTGTGTGCGTACACTGTTGTGTGTGTGTGTACAGGGTGTGTGTGTGTGTGTGTACTGTGTGTGTGTGTACACTGTGTGTGTGTACACTGTGTGTGTGTGTACACTGTGTGTGTGTGTACACTGTGTGTGTATACGCTGTGTGTGTGTATACTGTGTGTGTGTATACACTGTGTGTGCGTGTACACTGTGTGTGTGTGTATACACTGTGTGTGTGAATACTGTGTGTGTGTGTGTATACACTGTGTGTGTGTATACACGGTGTGTGCGTGTACACTGTGTGTATACGCTGTGTGTGTGTGTGTACACTTTGTGTGTGTGTACACACTGTGTGTGTGTGTACACTGTGTGTGTACACTGTGTGTGTGTATGCACTGTGTGTGTGTGTACACTGTGTGTGTGTGTGTACACTGTGTGTGTGTCACTATGTGTGTATACGCTGTGTGTGTGTGTGTACGTTGTGTGTGTGTATACACTGTGTGTGTCTGTACACTGTGTGTGTGTACACTGTGTGTGTGTATACACTGTGTGTGAACACTGTGTGTGTGTGTGTATACACTGTGTGTGTGTATACACGGTGTGTGCGTGTACACAGTGTGTGTGTGTACACAGTGTGTGTGTTTATACACAGTGTGTCTGTGTATGCACAGTATGTGTGTGTGTGCACAATGTTGTGTGTGTGTGTGTGTGCACACAGTGTGTGTGTGTGTGTGTATACACAGTGTGTGTATGTGAGTACACTGTGTGTGTGTATACAGTGTGTGTGTGTGTGTACACAGTGTGTGTGTTTGTACACAGTTGTGTGCGTGTGTGTACACAGTTGTTTGTGTGTACACTGTTGTGTGTGTGTACACAGTGTGTGTGTCTGTACACAGTGTGTGTGTGTATACACAGTGTGTCTGTGTATACACAGTGTGTGTGTGTTTACAATGTTTTGTGCGTGTGTGTGGTAACACTGTGTGTGTGTGTGTGTGTACACAGTGTGTGTGTGTGAGTACACAGTGAGTGTGTGTATACAGTGTGTGTGTGTACACAGTGTGTGTTTGTACACAGTTGTGTGTGTGTGTGTACACAGTTGTGTGTGTGTGTACAGGGTGTGTGTGTGTGTGTGTACTGTGTGTGTGTGTGTACACTGTGTGTGTGTGTACACTATGTCTGTGTGTAAACTGTGTGTGTGTACACTGTGTGTGTGTTTGTACACAGTTGTGTGTGTGTGTACACAGTTGTGTGTGTGTGTACAGGGTGTGTATGTGTGTGTACACTGTGTGTGTATACACTGTGTGTGTGTGTACACTGTGTGTGTGTCTGTGTGTACACTGTGTGTGTGTGTTTACACTGTGTGTGTGTGTATACTCTGTGTGTGTGTACACTGTGTGTGTGTTTACACTATGTGCGTGTGCATGTGTACACTGTGTGTGTGTACACTGTGTGTGTGTGTTTACACTGTGTGTGTGTGTACACTGTGTGTGTGTACACTGAGTGTGTGTGTGTGTGTGTGTGTGTGTGTACACAGTGTGTTTGTGTCTGTTTACAGTTGTGTGTGTATGTGTGTGTACAGAGTTGTGTGTGTACAGTTGTGTGTGTGTCTGTGTACACAGTTGTGTGTGTGTGTCTGTGCACAGTTGTGTGTCTGTGCGTACACAGTTTTGTGTGTGTGTGTACACAGTTGTGTGTATGTGTGTGTACACAGCTGTGTGTGTGAACGCAGTTGTGTGTGTCTGTGTACACAATTGTGTGTGTATCTACACAGTTGTGTGTATGTACAGAATTGTGTGTGTGTGTGTGCGTACACAGCTGTGTGTGTGTGTGTGACTGCACAGTTGTGTGTGTGTAAGCAGTGGTGTGTGTTTCTGTGCACAGTTGTGTATGTGTACACAGTTTTGTGTGTGTGTGTGTACACAGTAGTGTGTGTGGTGTGTACACAGTGTGTGTGTGTACACAGTTGTGTGTGTGTGTACACAGTTGTGTGTGTGTGTATACAGTGTGTGTGTAAACAGTTTTGTGTGTGTGTGTGTACACAGGTATGTGGGTGTGTTTGTACGCAGTTGTGTGTATGTGTGTATAATGAGTGTGTGTGTACACTGTGTGTGTGTACACTGTGTGTGTACAATGTGTGTGTGTGTGTGTACACTGTTGTGTGTGTGTACACTGTTGTGTTTGTGTACACAGTGTGTGTGTGTGTACACTGTGTGTGTGTGTGTACACAGTTGTGTGTGTGTGTATACAGTGTGTGTGTGTGTACACTGTTGTGTGTGTGTGTGTACACAATGTGTGAGTGTGTGTATAGACAGTGTGTGTGTGTGAGTACACAGTGTGTGTGTGTGGATACAGTGTCTGTGTTTGTGTACACAGTGTGTGTGTGTGTGTGTACACAGTTGTGTGTGTACACAGGTGTGTGTGTGTACACAATTGTGTGTGCATGTACACAGTTGTGTGTGTGTACACAATTGTGTGTGTGTGTGAGTACACAATTGTGTGTGTGTGTGTGTGAGTGCACAGTTGTGTGTGTGTGTACGCAGTTGTGTGTGTGTGTACAGTGTGAGTGTGTGTTTGTACACAGTTGTGTGTGTGTGTACACAATTGTGTGTGTACACAGTTTTGTATATGTGTGTGTGTACACAGTTGTGTGTTTGTGTACAGTGTGAGTGTGTGTTTGTACACTGTTGTGTGTGTGTGTACACTGTTGTGTGTGTGTACACAGTGTGTGTCTGTGTACACAGTGTGTGTGTATACACAGTGTGTCTGTGTATACACAGTGTGTGTGTGTGTGTGTGTGTGTACAATGTTGCGTGCGTGTTTGTGTGTACACAGTGTGTGTGTGAGTGTGTATACAGTGTTTGTGTGTGTGTGAGTACACAGTGTGTGTGTGTGTACAGTGTGTTTGTGTGTACACAGTGTGTGTGTTTGTACACAGTTGTGTGTGTGTGTGTACACAGTTGTGTGTGTGTGTACACTGTTATGTGTGTGTGTACACAGTGTGTGTGTCGGTAAACAGCGTGTGTGTGTATACACAGTGTGTCTGTGTATACACAGTGTGTGTGTGTGTGTACAATGTTGTGTGTGTGTGTACACTGTTGTGTTTCTGTACACAGTGTGTGTGTGTGTACACAGTGTGTGTGTGTATACACAGTGTGTGTGTGTGTGTGTGTATACACTGTGTGTGTGTACACTGTGTGTGTGTGTATACACTATATGTGTGTGTGTGCACAGTGTGTGTATGTGTGTACACTGTGTGTGCGTGTGTATAGTATGTGTGTGTGTGTACACTGTGTGTGTGTGTGTGTACACTGTGTGTGTGTGCACTGTGTGTCTGTACACTGTGTGTGTGTGTCTACACTGTGTGTGTGTATACACTGTGTGTGTGAACACTGTGTGTGTGTATACACTGTGTGTGTGTATACACGGTTTGTGTGTATACACTTTGTGGGTGTACACTGTGCGTGTGTGTACACTGTGTGTGTGTGTATACACTGTGTTTGTTTGTGTGTATACACTGTGTGTGCATGTGTGTGTACACTGTGTGTGTGTATACACTGTGTGTGTGTGTGTACACAGTGTGTGTCTGTGTACACAGTGTGTCTGTGTATACACAGTGTGTCTGTGTGTACAATGTTGTGTGCGTGTTTGTGTGTACACAGTGTGTGTGTGAGTGTGTATACAGTGTTTGTGGGTGTGTGAGTACACAGTGTGTGTGTGTATACAGTGTGTTTGTGTGTACACAGTGTGTGTGTTTGTACACAGTTGTGTGTGTGTGTGTACACAGTTGTGTGTGTGTGTACACTGTTGTGTGTGTGTGTACACAGTGTGTGTGTCGGTAAACAGTGTGTGTGTGTATACACAGTGTGTCTGTGTATACACAGTGTGTGTGTGTGTGTGTGTGTACAATGTTGTGTGTGTGTGTACACTGTTGTGTTTGTGTACACAGTGTGTGTGTGTGTATACACAGTGTGTGTGTGTGTATACACAGTGTGTGTGTGTGTGTGTGTGTGTGTGTATACACTGTGTGTGTGTACACTGTGTTTGTGTGTATACACTATATGTGTGTGTGTGCACAGTGTGTGTATGTGTGTACACTGTGTGTGCGTGTGTATAGTATGTGTGTGTGAGTACACTGTGTGTATACAGTGTGTGTGTGTACACAGTGTGTGTGTTTGTACACAGTTGTGTGTGTGTACACAGTTGTGTGTGTGTACACTGTTGTGTGTGTGTACACAGTGTGTGTGTCTGTACACAGTGTGTGTGTGTATACACAGTGTGTCTGTGTATACACGGTGTGTGTGTACAATGTTTTGTGCGTGTGTGTGTGTACACTGTGTGTGTGTGTATAAACAGTGTGTCTGTGTGAGTACACAGTGAGTGTTTGTATACAGTGTGTGTGTGTTTACACAGTGTGCGTTTGTACACAGTTGTGTGTGTGTGTGTGTAAACAGTTGTGTGTGTGTGTACAGGGTGTGTGTGTGTGTGCACTGTGTGTGTGTGTGTGTACACTGTGTGTGTGTTTACACTGTGTGTGTGTGTACACTGTGTGTGTGTGTACACTGTGTGTGTGTTTGTGTGTGTACACTGCTGTGTGTGTGTACACTGTGTGTGTGTACACTGTGTGTGTATACACTGAGTGTGTGTACAATTTGTGTGCGTGTATACACTGTGTGTGTGTGTACACTGTGTGTGTGTGTAGACTGTGTGTGTGTGTATACACTGTGTGTGTGTACACTGTCTATGTGTGTGTATACACTGTGTGTCTGTATACACGGTGTGTCTGTGTACACTGTGTGTGTGTGTATACAATGTGTGTGTGTGTACACTGTGTGTGTGTACAATGTGTGTGTGTATACACTGTGTTTGTGTGTGTGTGTACACTGTGTGTGTGTGCGTGTGTGTGTACACTGTGTGTGTGTACACTGTGTGTGTGTGTACACTGTGTGTGTTTGTGTACACTGTGTGTGTATACGCTGTGTGTGTGCACACTGTGTGTGTGTATACACTGTGTGTGTGTGTACACTGTGTGTGTGTATACACTGTGTGTGTACACTGTGTGTGTGTGTACACTGTGTGTGTGTATACACTGTGTGAGTGAACATTGTCTGTGTGTGTGTATACACTGTGTGTGTGTATACACGGTGTGTGTGTGTATACACTGTGTGTGTGTACACTGTGTGTGTGTACACTGTGTGTGTGTGTGTCTGTACACTGTGTGTGTGTATACACTGTGTGTGTACACACTGTGTGTGTGTACACTGTGTGTGTGTATACACTCTGTGTGTGTGTGTGTACACACTGTGTGTGTGTGTACACTTTGTGTGTGTATACACTCTGTGTGTGTGTATACACTGTGTGTGTGAGTGTGTACACTGTGTGTGAGTGTTTACACTGTGTGTGTATACACTGTGTGTGTGTGTACACTGTGTGTGTGTACACTGTGTGTGTGTGTGTGTGTACACTGTGTGTATGTGTGTGAACACTGTGTGTGTGTGTGTGTACACTGTGTGTGTGTATACACTGTGTGTGTGTACACTGTGTGTGTGTATGTGTGTACAATGTGTGTGTGTATACACTGTGTGTGTGTACACTGTGTGTGTGTGTACACTGTGTGTGTGTCTGTGTGTACACTGTGTGTGTGTACACTGTGTATATGTGTGTACACTGTGTGTGTATACTCTGTGTGTGTGTGTACACTGTGTGTGTGTTTACACTGTGTGTGTGTACACTGTGTGTGTGTGTTTACACTGTGTGCGTGTGTGTGTGTGTACACCGTGTGTTTGTGTCTGTTTACATTTGTGTGTGTATGTGTGTGTACAGAGTTGTGTGTGTATAGTTGTGTGTGATTCTGTGTACACAGTTGTGTGTGTGTTTCTGTACACAGCTGTGTGTCTGTGTGTACACAGTTTTGTGTGTGTGTGTACACAGTTGTGTCTGTATGTGTGTGTACACAGTTGTGTGTGTGTGAACGCAGTTGTGTGTGTGTGTACACAAATGTGTGTGTATGTACACAGTTGTGTGTGTGTACAGAATTGTGTGTGTGTGTTGGCGTAGACAGCTGTGTGTGTGTGTGACTGCACAGTTGTGTGTGTGTAAGCAGTTGTGTGTGTGTCTGTACACAGTTGTGTATGTGTACACAGTTTTGTGTGTGTGTGTGTACACAGCAGTGTGTGTGTGTGTTCAGTGTGTGTGTGTGTGTACACAGTTGTGTGTGTGTGTACAGTGTGTGTAAACAGTCGTGTATGTGTGTGCGTGTACACAGTTTTGTTTGTGTGTGTGTACACAGGTATGTGGGTGTGTTTGTACGCAGTTGTGTGTATGTGTGTATACTGTGTGTGTGTGTACACTGTGTGTACAATGTGTGTGTGTACACTGTTGTGTGTGTGTGTACACTGTTCTGTTTGTGTACACAGTGTGTGTGTGTGTGTATACACAGTGTGTGTGTGTATATACACAGTGTGTGTGTGTACACTGTTGTGTGTGTGTACACAATGTGTGAGTGTTTGTATAGACAGTGTGTGTGTGAGTACACAGTGTGTGCGTGTGGATACAGTGTCTGTGTTTGTGTACACAGTGTGTGTGTGTGTGTACACAGTTGTGTGTGTACACAGGTGTGTGTGTGTGTACACAACTGTGTGTGTATGTACACAGTTGCGTGTGTGTGTACACAATTGTGTGTGTGTGTGTGTGAGTACACAGTTGTGTGTGTGTGAGTGCACAGTTGTGTGTGTGTGTGTGCGCAGTTGTGTGTGTGTGTACACAGTTGTGTGTGTACACAGTTTTGAATGTGTGTGTGTGTACACAGTTGTGTGTTTGTGTACAGTGTGTGTGATTGTGTGTACACAGTTGTGTGTGTGTACACAGTTGTGTGTGTACAGTGTGTGTGTGTACACAGTCGTGTGTGTGTGTGTGTACACAGTTGTGTGTGTGTGTGCGCACAGGCGTGTGTGTGTTTGTACGCAGTTGTGTGTGTGTGTATACTGTTTGCGTGTGTACACTGTGTGTGTGTGTACAGTGTGTGTGTGTACACTGTTGTGTGTGTGTGTGTACACTATTGTGTGTGTGTGCACACAGTGTGTATCTGTGTACACAGTGTGTGTGTATACACAGTGTGTCTGTGTATACACAGTGTGTGTGTGTGTGTACAATGTTGTGTGCGTGTTTGTGTGTACACAGTGTGTGTGTGAGTGTGTATACAGTGTTTGTGTGTGTGTGAGTACACAGTGTGTGTGTGTATACAGTGTGTTTGTGTGTACACAGTGTGTGTGTTTGTACACAGTTGTGTGTGTGTGTGTACACAGTTGTGTGTGTGTGTACACTGTTGTGTGTGTGTGTACACAGTGTGTGTGTCGGTAAACAGTGTGTGTGTGTATACACAGTGTGTCTGTGTATACACAGTGTGTGTGTGTGTGTGTGTGTGTACAATGTTGTGTGTGTGTGTACACTGTTGTGTTTGTGTACACAGTGTGTGTGTGTACACAGTGTGTGTGTGTATACACAGTGTGTGTGTGTGTGTGTGTGTATACACTGTGTGTGTGTACACTGTGTGTGTGTATACACTATATGTGTGTGTGTGCACAGTGTGTGTATGTGTGTACACTGTGTGTGCGTGTGTACAGTATGTGTGTGTGTGTACACTGTGTGTGTGTGTGTACACTGTGTGTGTGTGCACTGTGTGTGCGTACACTGTGTGTGTGTGTACACTGTGTGTGTGTATACACTGTGTGTGTGAACACTGTGTGTGTGTATACACTGTGTGTGTGTATACACGGTTTGTGTGTATACACTTTGTGGGTGTACACTGTGCGTGTGTGTACACTGTGTGTGTGTGTATACACTGTGTTTGTTTGTGTGTATACACTGTGTGTGCGTGTGTGTGTACACTGTGTGTGTGTATACACTGTGTGTGTGTGTATACACTGTGTGTGTGTACACGGTGTGTGTGTGTATATACACTGTGTGCGTGTATATATGGTGTGTGTGTGTACACTGTGTGTGTGTATACACTGTGTGTGTATACACTGTGTTTGCGTGTGTGTATACACTGTGTGTGTGTGTACACTGTGTGTATATACACTGTGTGTGTGTACACTGTGTGTGTACACTGTGTGTGTGTACACTGTGTGTGTGTATACTGTGTGTGTGTGTGTGTGTGTGCATACACTGTGTGTGTGTACACTGTGTGTGTGTCTGTACACTGTGTTTGTGTGTATACACTGTGTGTGTGTACACACTGTGTGTGTGTACACTGTGTGTGTATACACTCTCTGTGTGTGTGTACACACTGTGTGTGTGTGTACACAGTGTGTGTGTATACACTCTGTGTGTGTGTGTATACACTGTGTGTGTGAGTGTGTTCACTGTGTGTTTGTGTTTACACTGTGTGTGTGTATACACTGTGTGTGTGGGTACACTGTGTGTGTGTCTGTACACTGTGTGTGTGTATACACTGTGTGTGTGTGTACACTGTGTGTATATACACTGTGTGTGTGTACACTGTGTGTGTACACTGTGTGTGTGTACACTGTGTGTGTGTATACTGTGTGTGTGTGTGTGTGTGTGCATACACTGTGTGTGTGTACACTGTGTGTGTGTCTGTACACTGTGTTTGTGTGTATACACTGTGTGTGTGTACACACTGTGTGTGTGTACACTGTGTGTGTATACACTCTCTGTGTGTGTGTACACACTGTGTGTGTGTGTACACAGTGTGTGTGTATACACTCTGTGTGTGTGTGTATACACTGTGTGTGTGAGTGTGTTCACTGTGTGTTTGTGTTTACACTGTGTGTGTGTATACACTGTGTGTGTGGGTACACTGTGTGTGTGTCTGTACACTGTGTGTGTGTATACACTGTGTGTGTGTGTACACACTGTGTGTGTGGGTACACTGTGTGTGTGTATACACACTGTGCGTGTTTGTATACGCTGTGTGTGTGTGTACACTGTGTGTGTGTGTACACTGCGTGTGTGTGTACACTGTGTGTGTGTGTACACTGTGTGTGTGTTTGTGTGTGTACACTGTGTGTGTGTGTACACTGTCTGTGTGTGTGTACACTGTGTGTGTACACTGTGTGTGTATACGCTGTGTGTGTGTGTACACTTTGTGTGTGTGTATACACTGTGTGTGTGTACAAAGTGTGTGTGTGTGTACACTGTGTGTGTATACACTGTGTGTGTGTACACTGTGTGTGTGTGTGTATACACTGTGTGTGTGTATACACGGTGGGTGTGTATGTACACTGTGTGTGTGTATACACTGTGTGTGTGTACAATGTGTGTGTGTATACACTGTGTTTGTGTGTGTGTACACTGTGTGTGTGTGTGTACACTGTGTGTGTGTGTGTACACTGTGTGTGTGTGCACTGTGTGTGTGTACACTGTGTGTGTGTGTACACTGTGTGTGTGTATACACTGTGTGTGTGAACACTGTGTGTGTGTATACACTGTGTGTGTATACACGGTGTGTGTGTATACACTTTGTGTGTGTACACTGTGCGTGTGTGTACACTGTGTGTGTGTATACACTGTGTTTGTTTGTGTGTATACACTGTGTGTGTGTGTGTGTGTGTACACTGTGTGTGTGTATACACTGTGTGTGTGTGTATACACTGTGTGTGTGTACACGGTGTGTGTGTGTATATACACTGTGTGCGTGTATACACGGTGTGTGTGTGTACACTGTGTGTGTGTATACACTGTGTGTGTGTATACACTGTGTTTGCATGTGTGTATACACTGTGTGTGTGTGTACAATGTGTGTATATACACTGTGTGTGTGTACACTGTGTGTGTGTGTGTACGCTGTGTGTGTGTGTGTACACTGTGTGTGTGTATACTGTGTGTGTGTGTGTGTGTGTGTGCATACACTGTGTGTGTGTACACTGTGTGTGTGTCTGTACACTGTGTTTGTGTGTATACACTGTGTGTGTGTACACACTGTGTGTGTGTGTACACTGTGTGTGTATACACTCTGTGTGTGTGTGTACACACTGTGTGTGTGTGTACACGGTGTGTGTGTATACACTCTGTGTGTGTGTATATACACTGTGTGTGTGAGTGTGTTCACTGTGTGTTTGTGTTTACACTGTGTGTGTATACACTGTGTGTGGGTACACTGTGGTGTGTCTGTACACTGTGTGTGTGTGTATATACACTGTGTGTGTGTGTACACACTGTGTGTGTGGGTACACTGTGTGTGTGTGTATACACACTGTGTGTGTTTGTATACGCTGTGTGTGTGTGCACTGTGTGTGTGTACACTGCGTGTGTGTGTACACTGTGTGTGTGTGTACACTGTGTGTGTGTTTGTGTGTACACTGTGTGTGTGTACACTGTCTGTGTGTGTGTACACTTTGTGTGTGTGTACACTGTGTGTGTATACGCTGTGAGTGTGTGTGTACACTTTGTGTGTGTGTATACACTGTGTGTGTACACAAAGTGTGTGTGTGTGTACACTGTGTGTGTATACACTGTGTGTGTGTGTACACTGTGTTTGTGTGTGTTTACACTGTGTGTGTGTGTATACACGGTGGGTGTGTATGTACACTGTGTGTGTGTGTATACACTGTGTGTGTGTACACTGTGTGTGTGTGTACAATGTGTGTGTGTATACACTGTGTTTGTGTGTGTGTGTACACTGTGTGTGCGTGTACACAGTGTGTGTGTGTACACAGTGTGTGTTTTTATACACAGTGTGTCTTGTATACACAGTGTGTGTGTGTGCACAATGTTGTGTGCGTGTGTGTGTGTGCACACAGTGTGTGTACGTGTGTGTATACACAGTGTGTGTGTGAGTACACAGTGTATGTATACAGTGTGTGTGTGTACACAGTATGTGTGTTTGTACACAGTTGTGTGTGTGTGTACACAGTTGTGTGTGTGTACACTGTTGTGTGTGTGTACACAGTGTGTGTGTCTGTACACAGTGTGAGTGTGTATACACAGTGTGTCTGTGTATACACAGTGTGTGTGTACAATGTTTTGTGCGTGTGTGTGTGTGTACACTGTGTGTGTGTGTATACACAGTGTGTGTGTGTGTGTGAGTACACAGTGAGTGTGTGTATACAGTGTGTGTGTGTGTGCACACAGTGTGCGTTTGTACACAGTTGTGTGTGTGTGTGTACACAGTTGTGTGTGGGTGTACAGGGTGTGTGTGTGTGTGTGCACTGTGTGTGTGTGTGTGTGTACACTGTGTGTGTGTTTACACTGTGTGTGTGTGTACACTGTGTGTGTGTGTACACTGTGTGTGTGTTTGTGTGTGTACACTGTCTGTGTGTGTGTACACTGTGTGTGTGTGTACACTGTGTGTGTATACGCTGTGTGTGTGTGTACACTGTGTATGTGTGTGTATACACTGTGTGTGTGTATACACGGTGTGTGTGTGTACACTGTGTGTGTGTGTATACACTGTGTGTGTATGTGTACACTGTGTGTGTGTACAATGTGTGTGTATACACTGTGATTGTGTGTGTGTGTACACTGTGTGTGTGTGTGTGTGTGTACACTGTGTGAGTGTGTACACTGTGTGTGTGTGTGTACACTGTGTGTGTTGTGTGCACTGTGTGTGTGTACACTGTGTGTGTGTATACACTGTGTGTGTGTGTACACTGTGTATGTGTGTGTATACACTGTGTGTGTGTATACACGGTGTGTGTGTGTACACTGTGTGTGTGTATACACTGTGTGTGTGTGTGTACACTGTGTGTGTGTACAATGTGTGTGTATACACTGTGATTGTGTGTGTGTGTACACTGTGTGTGTGTGTGTGTACACTGTGTGAGTGTGTACACTGTGTGTGTGTACACTGTGTGTGTTTGTGTGCACTGTGTGTATATACGCTGTGTGTGTGTACACTGTGTGTGTGTATACATTGTGTGTGTGTGTACACTGTGTGTGTGTATACACTGTGTGTGTACACTGTGTGTGTGTGTACACTGTGTGTGTGTATACACTGTGTGTGTGAACATTGTGTGTGTGTGTGTGTATACACTGTGTGTGTGTATACACTGTGTGTGTGTACACTGTGTGTGTGTACACTGTGTGTGTGTGTGTCTGTACACTGTGTGTGTGTGTATACACTGTGTGTGTGTACACACTGTGTGTGTGTACACTGTGTGTGTACACACTCTGTGAGTGTGTGTACACACAGTGTGTGTGTACACTGTGTGTGTATACACTCTGTGAGTGTGTATACACTGTGTGTGTGAGTGTGTACACTGTGTGTGAGTGTTTACACTGTGTGTGTATACACTGTGTGGGTGTGTACACTGTGTGTGTGTACGCTGTGTGTGTGTGTATACACTATGTGTGTGTGTGCACAGTGTGTGTGTGTGTGTACACTGTGTGTGTGTGCATACTTTGTGTGTGTGTGCATACACTGTGTGTGTGAGTGTGTACACTGTGTGTGAGTGTTTACACTGTGTGTATACACTGTGTGTGTGTGTACACTGTGGGTGTGTACACTGTGTGTGTGTGTGTACACTGTGTGTATGTGTGTGAACACTGTGTGTGTGTGTGTACACTGTATGTGTGTATACACTGTGTGTGTGTACACTGTGTGTGTATGTGTTTACAATGTGTGTGTATACACTGTGTGTGTGTACACTGTGTGTGTGTACACTGTGTGTGTGTCTGTGTGTACACTGTGTGTGTTTGTGTACACTGTGTATATGTGTGTACACTGTGTGTGTGTGTATACTCTGTGTGTGTGTGAGTGTACACTGTGTGTGTGTTTACACTGTGTGTGTGCACACTGTGTGTGTGTTTACACTGTGTGTGTGTGTACACTGGGTGTGCACACTGAGTGTTTGTGTGTGTGTACACAGTGTGTTTGTGTCTGTTTACATTTGTTTGTGTATGTGTGTGTACAGAGTTGTGTGTGTATAGTTGTGTGTGATTCTGTGTACACAGTTGTGTGTGTGTGTCTGTACACAGTTGTGTGTCTGTGTGTACACAGTTTTGTGTGTGTGTGTACACAGTTGTGTCTGTATGTGTGTGTACACAGATGTGTGTGTGTGAACGCAATTGTGTGTGTGTACACAAATGTGTGTGTATGTACACAGTTGTGTGTGTGTGTACAGAATTGTGTGTGTGTGTTGGCGTAGACAGCTGTGTGTGTGTGTGACTGCACAGTTGTGTGTGTGTAAGCAGTTGTGTGTGTGTCTGTACACAGTTGTGTATGTGTACACAGTTTTGTGTGTGTGTGTACACAGCAGTGTGTGTGTGTGTGTTCAGTGTGTGTGTGTGTGTACACAGTTGTGTGTGTGTACAGTGTGTGTAAACAGTCGTGTATGTGTGTGTGTGTACACAGTTTTGTTTGTGTGTGTGTACACAGGTATGTGGGTGTGTTTGTACGCAGTTGTGTGTATGTGTGTATACTGTGTGTGTGTGTACACTGTGTGTACAATGTGTGTGTGTGTACACTGTTGTGTGTGTGTGTACACTGATGTGTTTGTGTACACAGTGTGTGTGTGTGTGTACACAGTGTGTGTGTGTATACACAGTGTGTGTGTGTGTATATACACAGTGTGTGTGTGTACACTGTTGTGTGTGTGTACACAATGTGTGAGTGTTTGTATAGACAGTGTGTGTGTGTGAGTACACAGTGTGTGCTTGTGGATACAGTGTCTGTGTTTGTGTACACAGTGTGTGTGTGTGTGTGTGTGTACACAGTTGTGTGTGTACACAGGTGTGTGTGTGTGTGTACACAACTGTGTGTGTATGTACACAGTTGTGTGTGTGTGTACACAACTGTGTGTGTGTGTGTGTGTGTGAGTACACAGTTGTGTGTGTGTGTGAGTGCACAGTTGTGTGTGTGTGTGTGCGCAGTTGTGTGTGTGTGTACACAGTTGTGTGTGTACACAGTTTTGAATGTGTGTGTGTGTACACAGTTGTGTGTTTGTGTACAGTGTGTGTGATTGTGTGTACACAGTTGTGTGTG